>JAYEPQ010000017.1:32437781-33637781 GCA_036321105.1 Dracaena cambodiana
CGATTCCTTCCTGCATACAATACATAAACTCGGGAGATATTGCACCCGAACTCAGGACCGAGATCACTTCACTTCTCGACCGCCGGACAAAAGAAATGGAGAACGCCGGTGAGTTCTAGGGTTTCCTCCACTCTTCAGTTCTTTAATTCGCTCTCATATCGTCTTTTCTTAATTGAAATTTTAGGGTTTTTTAGGCGATTCGTAGTTCTATTTAGTTCAATCTTAATCTGTAATTGGAAAGAAATGCAGTGTTTTCTATTTCGAGTCTGAAATGGGAATATATTGGTATCTATTTCTTGATGGATCGTTATTACTTTAAGAAGTTAATTTTGTTTCGGTAGCCTGTTGTTTGATCACAGTCAGTATTCAACTAAGAACCTGTTGATGCTTTGTTTGTAATAAATGAGGGCAGTAGGTTCACTGATTTGTTTGAGATGGCAATTATTTTGCTGGAATTAGTGGAAAGTTTGTGAACAGATGGTTGATGCTAACCTTAAATTTGTAAGTAGTTTTCTGCCGTATAGTTAACCTTTGTGTTGACATATTTTATACGCTACAATAGTAGAAGACGTCTATGGGAGAAGAATGTTAGCTTGTGAAGTGGTGGCAATAACATGGAAGAATTTGAATGCCAGATGACTAGAAAGAGCAAATTGTTAGCACAATTATTTCTACTGCATCAATGGGAGGCTCTTAAGTTGTTGTTAACCTTGGTACATGAAGCTGGTGAAATGTCAAATTTAAATCAGACTGCGGCTGTGTGGCAATTTGGAAATGCAGTATGATTTGGATATAGATCACTGAGATTGTTATAAGGAGCAGTAGCTAGAGCTCGAGGAAGATGTAGCTTATACCAGCGTTTCTTTTGAATATTTACAAGCTGATGGATGCATGCTTCAAGGTATGTCAAAAGTGAGATGCAAGATATTAGCTATGGTTTGTAGGGCTACCCCAAACAAAAGATTGCGGTATTTGCGACTCCGTGCATGACATTTGTCTATCTGTGTCCGACTAAAATTATGAGATGGAGTATCTAGTACTTGTAACCTTTTGGACAAAAATTAGTATTTTATGGATCACTTTACTAAAATTAGTATAATAACAGGAACCAACACACATATTTATGTGGTCAGATATGCATATACCCAATCAAAATATACATATATACCCCTGTTTCTCGTGGCTGAATTTTGGAAAATTGTCGTGTATGACACCTTTCGTCCATGTCGGGGCATTTGAATAGGTCATGGAAAGACAATGGCAAATAATAGAATGGAAGCTGCCAATAGATTACATAGAGTCAGGGAAAGTTTTATAAACATGACTTAGACACCTTAAGATAGGAGTGGGAAGGTGATACTAGCAAGTATGGATAGTTGAAGAGCATAGCTTTAGTTGTAATAAGATCATGGTTCTTGAAGCAAATTTATTCTAATTCTATGGTTAGTTTGAGCTCCAACTTCTATTGTGTTTGCATTTATTATATTTTTGTGGATGTAGGTTTTGTTCGCATACCAAGCTTTTCTCTTTTGCTAATGAAAAAAATGTTTTTGCAAATTAATTATCCATTGAGTTTGACACTTGAATTGATAGGAATTTGAGAGAAACTATCCATTTTCTGGTAGAATAAGTATAGATTATTGTGAAGGAATAATTCAATGTGCATGCCTGCTTTGTTCTTATTTTGAATTTGAGTCCAAGCTAAGTTTGTATTGGTCCTTAAAACTATGGCTTGATGCGTCTATCTATATTTTTCCAATTTTCGAATTGGATTATCCTTTTCTTTTTTTGCCTGTTTTTTTTAGCATTTGTTTGGGGTTAGGGGTGGGGGCACACACTTACCAGTGCGTGTGCACGCACAGAGAGAAGGGGAGAAGTTGTGCTGAATAATTAAAATTTATTTTTATTTTAGAAAGTGAAGGTGGATGTATGGGATATATGCAAGAGAAATAATAGTGCATATTGTTCCCGTGAACTCAAACAAATAATTGTAATTGCCATTCCGAGGGAGAAACTTTGCTAAAACTCCATAGATAAACGTGTTAAACTGGGAGTAGTACTGGCATTGGTGACCTCTCTGCAAAGTCATTGCACGGAGTTAGAAATGGTATTAGAGAGCCAATATTAGCGGGAAGTGCTGAAAATTGTGCTTTATGGAGCAAAGCGCCTCAAGGAACAAAATTCTACTCTGAAAGGGGATGTGGTGTAGTCTCCTCTTGAATCTAGTGGGCCAAAATATTGAATTTATGGACTATGTGTAGAACCCCGTACCATCTTGTGAAATATTTGTCTACCAAGGATGCTAGGCACGATTTGGGGATAGTTTGCCACATGTACTATTATCTAATTCACTTGTCTCCCCAGGGAATTCAAAACTGATCTTGCAAATTGTGACATGATTCTTGGGATGTTCTGATTGAGATTGCTAGTAGGCGATCCAAGCAATGGAGGAAGAATAAATGGCTAATTAGTTTGTTATGCTATTCAAATGCATTTAGTATTTAGCTTTTCCTTATTGTGCATATATTGTACATATTGGTGGTTTCAAGGCTGTGATGCTTGATGTTTAAGTTTGAGACTATTTAATTTAATTAGAACTGTCAACATGTATTTTAGTTTTACATTAAAGGGTTGCTTTCTGTTATTTAACAAACAATAGGTAGGTATTTATAGATATTAAACGATGCAAGCTACTGTTATTATCATAATTCATAATTGTACATGTTTTCAAATTTATATGTGCATGTAAAATCTTGCTCATTTATGTTCCCATTGCCAAAATGCAGGAGGGAACACACAGAATTTTGTTGTGCCCCCAGTTGAAGGTGTTTCTGGAGGAGGGACTAGTTATGGTTGGAATGATGGCGTCTTGCAAGATTCAACTTCATTCACAGGAGAAGTTGATCCTAGAAAGGTTTCAACCACAGATTTATTACATGTGTGGTGCATGCCAAGCACAGCGAACGTTGGGCAGCAAGAAATTCCTCGACCTTTGGAGAATGTAAGTCCTCCCGGTTTATGTTCATATTAACATTTTCTCTTTGTTATTGGGACCTGTTACTTTGTGATCTTAGACAATTGTTGTTGTTTGCCTGTTTAGATAGCAGATTGGTTGCCATCTTACTTGCGTTATGCATGCCAATTGCTTCAATTGGAATTTGTAAATTGTCAATGAAAGATTTCTATACACGAGGATTAATTTTTTTCTCCATCTCTTTTTTGCATGGTTTGATTTGTGGATGCCTGTTTAGCTTATATTAGTGGGAATAAGTTAAAATTTTATGCAACCATCTGGCCGTTTTCT
The DNA here is from genome assembly GCA_036321105.1 of Dracaena cambodiana. Classification (NCBI taxonomy): domain Eukaryota; kingdom Viridiplantae; phylum Streptophyta; class Magnoliopsida; order Asparagales; family Asparagaceae; genus Dracaena; species Dracaena cambodiana. The sequence goes on from JAYEPQ010000017.1 coordinate 32,441,086, forward strand.
TCAGCATGACGTGACTAGGAAAATATTAGGGGTAATTAACTAAGAATTTTTTCCCCCATCATTTCCTTTCCCATCTTCTCATAGTCTGTTCTATATTCAAGATATCTCTTTTGGCGGCGAGAAATGAGAGGGAAAGCGTGCAGATTGCCTTGCGCCCTAAAGTTTCTTGGGGGATTTCAGGCATTGCAGGGACTGTGCAGATTCATTGTACTGACCTTTGCTCCTCATCTGGTGATAGGTTAGGCCTCTGCCCCCCTCTTACTCTGCACTCTGTTGATGCTTCTTCATTTTCGATTGTTTGTGTTTTAGTTGGCAGATATATTACCTGCTTACAATTGTGGCAGGCTGATTGTTGGACAATCTTTAACTTTGCGGCGTGTGGTTCCTATCTTAGGTGTGCCTGATGCTCTTGTACCTCTTGATCTACCAGTCAATCAAATAAACCTTCTTCCTGGGTACTGTTTACCTAATATATCTTAAAAAATATCTTGTAATATTTGCAACCAGGTGACAAAATATTTTGAGTTATCTTTATTTTCCATAAGTATTAATCTCTATTCTACAGAGAGACAACATCAATATGGGTCTCAGTTGATGTCCCAGCAGGACAGCCACCTGGTCAATATGAGGGGCAGTTTCTCATAACTGCTGTGCGTACAAATTCAGAGTAATGGTTTGACCCACATAGCTCTCTTTTATTTTGTTTTGTTAAGGAATATCTTACTACTCGTACCTGTCTCTTGTGATAATTTCATGATCACTATGTTTTGCTCCACAAACCAGCAGATCTTCACCAAATTCTATCAGTAATGTTGAGAAATATCAATTATATACAGAGCTCAAGAACTGTCTCGATATCGTTGAACCTGTTGATGGGAAGCAGTTGGAGGAAGTGGTAAGTTTTCTACAGAAAGGGGGTGCTCTTTAATGTTACACAGTTTCACTGCCACTTTTACTTGTATGTCTTTATCAATATTTAGGTAGAAAGAGTGAGATCTGCCACGTCAGCTTTGAGGAGAGTTCTTCTTTCCCCAACATTCCAAAACTATGTTCAAGATAATGGCTCTGGAGATATGATGGATGAAGATACTTTGACAAACATCTCTATCCACTTGAAAATAAGTGTTACAGTGTGGGACTTTACTCTTCCATTGACTCCTTCACTTCCAGCTGTATTTGGTGTATCCTTTAAAATGTTTTTATTTTTCAGTTTTCTCCAGAGATTCCTACATCAGGCTTTGCAATGTGTTTAATTTCTGTTGCTTCACATTTGCATATGTTTATGTCGTCCTGGTAGACTGGTTCCTCATGCAGGATATCCATCTAAGCCCACCAAAGTCCTTTTATCCAGAAAAATTTTCAATTTCAGTTTTCTCTGCTGAGGTTTGTGCTTGTGGTTCTGACCTGAATCTTTAAATAGAAAATGAAAAAGTCATATTCCTTTAGTTATGAAAGCCCAAAGATTTCAAAACAGATGGTAACATGCACAACTTCTAGAATGTTAGTATTGTGGGTAGTAAATATTGGCTTGAGTCAGAGCTTAAGCCATGCATGCACATATATTATTTGGATAATTTCTGATGGTTAGTTCTACGGATGCAAAATGTTGGTTTGTGCCAGATCTGAGGTTAGATAAGTGGTAGGGGTGCGATAACACCCTACAATCTAACTGGCTCTAACTTTAAAAATGCATTTTTTTTTTCTAGAGCGTGGCTTGTATTTTGGAATAATACTAACTACTAAGAAATGGCACTTCTATATTCTCCAACTTTTATTTGATCCTGATTGCAGTTTTGTTCTTCCCCATCTTGTCTTGCTTGGAATGTGTTCCGCTCAATCTTGAACTGCATTATATCACACATGATTTGTATTCTATATGTTCGTATATTCCTTTTCTGGAAGAGGTGCTGAATCAGGTGCCCTCCAAGAATCAAAACATGGACCTCCTCATCCCATTTCATCTCTTCTTAAAACACTGGATCAAGCTCCTCTTGGCATCCTACATTGCTTTTAAATCTCATATTTAGGAGATATGGTAGAAGCTTCTTAAGTACCAGGCAGAGTTGGCCACCAAAATTGATGCTGATCTGTATTAATATAATATAGACGGTGGGTGTTATGTAAATAATAAAAGTCTTTGTAGTGATCCAATTTGCTTAGATTTGAACTCACCCAGATTTCAAATGTCTTCGGACCTGGACCCTGAGTGCCAGACAGAAACTCTGCATCTGGTATCTTTTCTATGGAGTCCAGCAGATAATCTGGACAATTTTTCTGAGACATTTATTATTACTTGTTTTTGAATAACTTGTCAGTGCCTGTAACTTGCTAAACTATGTTGTTGGATTTTCTTATCCGTAACTTTTCTTACATGTGTTCCAAATCCCAGTATCGTGATAATCCATTTCAGTCCTTGAGTTGATTTTAGTTTCGTGTTTAGTATGATCAAAGTTGTATCATTGGGAGCTCTGGTGCTTTTTTTCTTAAAAGGGGGAATTTACAGGCCTATCTTGACAATAACCTAGATATCTGAAACTGTGATTGAGGATCGCTTTGGTGTGGCACATGGGAGTGATGCCTGGTATGATGCATTAGATCGGCATTTCAAGTGGCTTCTTCAATATAGAATCAGTCCATATTTCTGTAGGTGGGGTGATAACATGCGGGTTTTGGCATATACTTGTCCCTGGCCAGGTAACTGAAAATGCTTGACTGGCTTATGTAGAAATTATATAATAGCTTAAACTGTCTGTATCATTGCTAGTGCTAAATTCCAAACTGATAGTTCCATTTTGTTACTGGGGTGTTACTGCTATGAATTTATCTGTTAATTGTTATCATGATTTGTGACAATTCAGAAGTTTGTGTCTTATTATCTCTTGTTTTCTGTAGCTGACCATCCTAGATCAGATGATTATTATTCTGATCCAAGATTAGCTGCATATGCTGTGCCTTACACTCCAATTCTCTCTGGGTAAGTGGGTCCATGCATACATAGATTAGTTGTTGTTACTTTTTATAGGATCTGTAAGCTATCAAAGGTTGTTTGACATGTAACAGTAGTGATGCAGCAAAGGAGTCCTTAAGGAAGGAAGTTGAAATCTTGAAGACTAAGGCCCATTGGCGAAAGGCTTACTTCTACTTATGGGATGAGGTATATGCATACTGGGCAGTATTGCTTCTTTGGAGTTTATTATACTTAGTATACATGTATGCTGACATCCAAAAAATCCCAGTCAGTTGAGTAGAAGTCTGTTATATGTACAATCTTTTCAGAATTTGCCCAATTATTGGACTTTTTAAATTTATCCTTGGTAGTTTTTACTCGGCCATTGTTTCAATCATGCCATATTATATCATGAGCTAACACATATTCACTACATTTCAGCCTTTGAACTTAGAGCAGTATGACAAGATTCGCAACATGTCCAGCGAGATAAAGTCTTATGCACCTGATGCGCGTGTTCTAACCACTTACTACTGTGGTAATAATCTTCATCTATTTTTATCTCTCTTCTAAAGTCTCATGGGCATGTAATACTATTTTGGCTATTTATATATATTATTATCCAAGAGCAGTGCAATTTCCTATTTCATCTCATTTTACTCTAGTCTGTCCTAGTATGTGGGGAATTTTGTAGAGTTGCTCCTGGATTGTGAACATAAAAGTTTACAGCGCAAAGCAGGCTCCTTTACCTGCCTAGTCTTCAAGGCTTTTAATGACAAGATACCATTTTATTCATCGTTTTCCTTGCTGTGCATTCTACACTAACTAATAGAAAGTTGAAGTCTGGTTGATAGCTGTTAATAGGGCTCCTTTGACTCCATTTTTTGGATCGATCCTACTTTGTCGTTACTGTTGCAGCTGTTTCCTTCCTGTCTTAATTTTATTTTTCTAAGGGGAAATTTTGTTTAGTCCTCTTTTTTTACTCTGATTTTGGACTAAACCCCTTGACAATTTCAACTATCGTTGTCTTATTGTATTTGGTCTAAGCCCATATGACCATATGTATATTAAAAGTAAAATAATAGTAGAATACCAATTGCTTGTATTAGGTATTTTTCCAAACGGCCCTCTATGTCCTCATGATTCCCTTACTTTTGACTGAGCTCTCTTGTTTTATATTAATAAATTAATTATTTTTTCTGGAAACCCACATGCCTCCTTTCTTTTTTTCTCCTCAAACTCCACGTCTTAGCAAACGCATCCAGACACATTCCTCTCGAAAAGCCACAAAACAAAAATAAAGAGAAAAATTTACAAAAACTAGCGATCCTCCATCCAAGATGCACATCTCCTTCTTTGATTTCTCCATCTTTTGTCCATGCTAGTGCAAACCTTGAGCTATGAAGTTTTTGTGAAAATTGTGCTAAAGCAATGGTTACGCCTTTCTAACTAAAAAATTTTGATTTTTTTCCCTTGATATTGATGCTAAAGTGAAGTGGCTCCATTTTTCTTCAATTTCAGCTACAATAAAAATTCATTTTCGAATTTCAGTGGCCTCCTCTTTTGGAGTAGTTCTTTATTTGATGGAACTACTTGAGCCATATGAGAGAAAATCTTCACGTCTGATTTTGAAGGAGGGAATCCATTATAAACCTAACTCAAATTTGCCTTTGCTCAGCTCATAGCGAAAACACCTACTTTCTTACGATTACGAGGTTTATTCGAGTATAAAATCCAATCTTGAAATTACATCATCCCGCTTTTTTTTACTACCGAAGACTCTGAGACATTTCGAAATCGGAAAATCTCTAAAGGAGCAGGTGTTATCGTGTATATTTAATTATATTGATCGATAAGAATTCCACATTTTTTACCAACTTGATGGTAAGGAATCTCTGGATTTAGAAATTCATTTCGTATAATTGAACCTTTTAAACTGTTACTTTTTAAGAACCAAAAATATTTGTGCCAAAATAACGGATGGCAAGAAGAACAAAAGGCTTTGGGCGCGTAATGGATCTTGAAACACTATTTCGGTATCTCCTTGACCAAATCCTAAATGGTTGATCAAGCAGAATGGATTCACCCTCTGAGATAAGAAGTTCTGGCCTTGAAGGTATAATATCTACCACTTGGTGCCCTTTTGGTATTTTACGTCCATTCTTACGTGAAGCAATATGTGCATTTCTACGCGAACCAATTTTTGGTATAGGTTTTGCCATTTTTCTTCTCATAAATATGAATTAGAAATATACAGAAAGATATAGAGATATCCGTTTCATGTTAAAGCGGATCCTTTAGTTTTACATGGCCTTTCTTTCTTTGATAAATTTTATAAGAGAAATATTATCCTTGTCTTTGTTTATGTCTCAGATTGGAACAAATCACAGTAATTCGTCGGTGCCTACGGATAAGTCGATTTTTTTCACAAATTTTTGTTGTTTGATTATTGATTTTGTATGATATTGTTGCTAAAAATGAAGGGGCTGCAGTTTTCTTCATTCTTCACTTTGTAAAAACATGTTGTAATATAGCTTAATTACTTATTTTTATTATTAAGACTATGTTTTGGAAATAAGTTATTATATTTTTCTAGTGTATAACTTTGAATGTAGTACTTAACTATATGAGAAGTATGTAATCTGCAAATGTAGGATCTAATCTGGAAATATAGCATACCTGCATCATAAGCAGTTTGCAAACTACAAGTGCAGGATATGCAACTGAAAAGCAATATACTTGCCTCAGAAGTAGTATGTAAACTCTGAGTAATAGTCTGTCAGTTATTTAGAGGAATTTTAGTAGATAAAATAGGGTGGTAACACGTATTCTAATTCCAAAAGGTATATGTAATCATAGAATAATCTATAAACACCAAGGCTCAACTAAAAAATTGAATCTAAATTATAGCATGTCGCTAAGATAAACTTTAAAAACAAGAACATCCACTTATGCATTTAAGGGACTGTCGATGCTTCTTTATTATTCTTTATTAATGGGAATCAAGTGGGCCCTCATTTTTTATACTCTTCGAGAGCAAGTTCAAATGCCATTTCAGAGGAGTTCATAGCATCTTCAGATGCCTGACTTATTCTGCCCTGTCAGTGCATCTCTTTTTTACCCTGTATAATAAAAACTACTATATATTTTGCAGAAAGATCATTGAGTTGGTCTCAGATGAGCGTTATATAGGAGTTATTTCTATAACTAGGTGAGATACTTAGCAAAGCAAATACTCCATAAATATTCATTGGTTAAACGGAAAAATAAGCAGTCTGGCTTAAACTAGTACATAACATATTAGGTAACCAGTTTGTATAGGAATTAAAACAGTAAACTTCAAGTAGAGCAGTATACCTTGTTCATTGTAGAGCAGATGACTAAAAAGAAAACACCAGTTTGTTTTTTGGCCTTTTATTTCACTGCTTCCTTCTTGATTTACCCATTCCAATTATGACGAGTGTTCTCAAAGTACTTATTCTATCAGCAAATTAACTAGCTGAGATATAATTTTGAGTGCTTCTCTCTAAAATCCTGTTTATTGGTGCCTAGCTGATATCTCAATCTATTCTGCCCAAAAAATTTGAACAATAAATGGAGACGAATTAATAATTGTAGATTTGAAGGGCTGGGAGAACAATTCATTGACTAAATACAATCCATTTTCTTTAGTACAAAGATAAAATAAAATTAATCTTATTTGAGTGAGGAATACACAAGCTTCTCTTTGCTTTAGCACCAAGAGCTGACAAATTTCAGGGCATAGTACGTTAGCAAAGACAAAGAATGAAGAATATTTAGAAGATCTTCATCTAAGTGGTGAAATTAACATTACAATCTTGTGAGCCCCCCTCCTGCGACTGCTGGAGAGATGACCTCCCTTTCTTTTTCTGTGGCTGCTAAGATATGGATTCAGAGGCATTGGTTACAAGAGAGTTGGGGAAGAGAGGAAAAGGAAATATGGGTTTCCATTAGAAAAGGAGCAAAGAAAAGGAAGAAGACAAGTAGGCTCATAATCAAGATAAGAGCACAGTGATCTTTTTGAAAAGATACTTGCTACAAGTAATTTTATATTGTACTATTGTTTTACTTATTGGGTATACAAGGTCTTAGACTAAAGACATAATAAGATCTAAGGGTTTAAACTGAAGTTCAATAGGTTAAGGGGCTTGGTCTGAAATCCGAGTCAAATGAGGGGCATAAACAAAATTTTCCTTTTTTGAATTATTATTATTTGATGGTTGAAGTGGGGGAAAGAGGTTCTTAGTGCACCATACAATGTTTATTGGTTCTTAGTGCTCTATGTTATGAAAAAGCATATAACATCAAGTGATTATCCCTTTCCATCTGACCTTGAACTGTCCAGCTTCTTCTTTGTGAGTTTATACCAGGAGTAGATCTCAAGAACTTTTCTGCATAATAGAAATTTGACTCTTTTAAGTATTTAATTCTTTCACCTCATTTTATATCTTATATTGGAGGTTTTGTTCTGAGGTTCTTACTTGATAGACTCACGACGACTAATAAAATGCTTAAATGTTATACTTGTTTCATTCTTAACATTTTCTTACTCATATTCTGACATTCTTTTCAGTTATATTTTTGAATCATTTTCTTCTAGAACTGGATGAGGGATGACAAGTGATAGAAAAATTCTGTCATATGCATTAAGCTGTGGTTCATCACATCAGTGATTTATTTATTTCTTTAACAAGGTTCTTCTGGTTCCAATTTGCAAATGATCCAGCGTAACTTGTATGATAAGATGTTCTCTTGAAGGAAATCTTTTTTTATAAGATGTTAAGTATACTAATGTAACTTCTTTTGCTTGTAATGGCTAATGTTGTAGGTCCAAGTGATGCACATCTTGCAACTGGTACATTTGAGTCCTTTGTTAAAGTTCCAAATCTCTTACGTCCCCATACTCAAATTTTTTGTACAAGGTATACTTTCTTAAGTTTTGGAACTTGCAAAACTTTGTGTTCCGGAAATATTCAGATTATAGTGTATGAGCTATTCCAAGGATTCTTTTGATGGGAGCTTGAATAATATTTTCCATTGAAAAAAATAAGAGTCAATCTCATGAAAAGCAAAATACTTGCATTTTATATATATATTTATGGACATGAGGGTGGTTCAAGTCCCTTGTGGTATTTCCCCAACTGCTAGTGGTAATAATGATTTAGAAAAGTAAAAGGAGAAAATCAAAAGTTGAAACATCTTTACGAAGCAACAATTCAAAAACCAAGAGTATCAAGATTTATAACAAAAGAATTACACATTTCTGATTGTTTTCCTTCAATTTATGTGGTAAATATCCTGGTATTACTGATCACTTGCAACCTCAGCTTTGTAACAGCTTAGTAGTTAATGAGTCGGAACTTGTTCATTATCAGACTCCTCAAAAATTTTATAGTTGTATGGAATGTTGCATAAATTATATCAATATAGATACCATAAGTGATCATTTCAGTAAGGGACTCATCTCGAGAATCAAGAGAACTTAATTTAGCTGAATGGTCACATCTGCCAAATATGCTTGTGCTTTCTATAGCCATAGAGTATCAATATTTCAGATAGTAAGAGCGGCTTTATATACTTTTGTCCATGTTTTGAGGATTGCCATACTCCATCATGAAAAGTGGATGTTAGACATGAAGACTCATTTGAAGTTCAGACACGAGATTATGGTTACAATGTACATTGTTTGAGAAAGCACGCTGGGCTAGGGTTTATAGTAATGGGGATTTGGGAAGAGCACAAATATATGTGTTGGGGGGGGGGGGGGGGGGGTTATTACAATATAGGATTAGGCCTCCCCAATGTTGAAAATAACTCGTTATGAAACCCGTTATTTTGTGTTATGAAACCTAACAACAAGCCAACGTTACTTAATAGTCGAAAATAACCCAATGCACCGTAACGGTGCGTTTTATATGTTATTTTACGTTACGTTAAATTACGTTTTGTTATGTTATTTACAATAATTTTTATATTGTTGTCGATTATTTATTTTGATTGTTAGCGAATTGTTGCAGTTTTTTCACTTGATGACTTGTTGTTTGCTTATTTGATTGCTTGTGGCGTTATTAACTTGCCAGTTTGTGATTACATTCTTATTTACTTATTATAGTTCCTTTTCAATTATTAAAATTTCTTACTTGCTGAGTAAATTGAATTCTCAGCTAATATAAAATAAACAATTAGAAATAACATAAATTAAGCATTATAAAATATAAATTATAATTTTGATAATAATTGAAAATAAACTTGAAATCTTGTTTTCTTGTTTAGATGGTGACTGAAATTATGGGTGTGAATGTAATTTAATTATGAAGATAAATATAAGAATTAATGTGAAACTTGTTAGAAATTTTGAATTAATGATGGGATATAAAATGTTCTTATATTTTTTTAGAATTTTTTAATTCAATTTTCATTTTATAAAATTTATTTTATATAGTTTTATATTTATTTTTATTAAATAAATAAAAAATTGCGTAATCTACGTTATACGTTATGCTATATGCGATATAACCTATCAAAAATAAAACGTTACGTTACCGTTATAGTTATTTTAAACATTGGGCCTCACATACATTTTGGTAAATCACTAACTCTCCCCTCACATGGACTTTTTTTCGAAACCCAAAATGAGAAACACATACAAGACGTGCAAATGGAAAATGAAATTGAACTATACAAGAGTCAAAATAGCCATTAAATATTTGAGGATCCATCAATTCTTTCTAGCTTAAAAATATTCACTATTGATGAATGATGGTGATAGTAAGAGTTGACTAAGTCCGATGTAGCTGCTTAATCACTTCCTAGTCGAGTAAACCAAGTACCTCTGATCGAGTAAGCCCTCAACTAAGTATTCTCTGGATCAGACCATTTTTTCCTACAAACAAGTGTCGTTGTACACTTGTCAAAACTATCTCATTCTGTAATATATCATCTACTTTCGTTATCTGATGACTCCATGGGGACTATGGTGGTAGAAGAATTGGAAAGTACTGAATATCTACCGCTAAAAAAGTCGTATCTAGAATGGTAGTTAGAGAGTCAACTAGAATATGGTACCGAGTCAAGTCTTTGTTATTGAAGACATCTAATATGGAGATATTATGTAATATCCAACTAGTAAGTTTTTAAACCAATCTCCCTCAAAGCTCTGTAAGGACCTACACGTCGAGCATGAGGGATTTTCTATAGTTCCTGAAAGACACCTCTTGGAGTTGTAGTCATCACCTCATCTTCAACTGAAAATTTCTGCATTATCTCATAAAAATTTGCAGCAATAGGTATCTCGTTGAATACAATTTATCGATGGATTTTCTCACGAAACTTATGTAGAAGGTGTGTATGGAAATTTACAAGTGCATTAATCTTGTCTTATATGGGATTAGGAAGTAAACCTATAGGTTTCTTAACCTGTTGACGTAATCATCTCACATGGACTCAAATTACGAAACTAACTCTTACCCATAAGGTTAAGTGGTTGGGGACCATATGCACTATCAAAAGCTGGAATATCTACTTTGATCTTACTTTGATCTTACGTAGGATGCCATCATTGTCATCCCTATGCTCACTGTTACTTCCATCCCCACTCTCATTGTGAGTGTTCCTATGATGCTTATTGGTCATCTATGTCATCCTTGTTTTTCTATCCTATCTAACCAAAATTTGATTTCTTGGAACTCTAGAAGTAGAAGATCAATCTTAGTCCATACCTGACATGTTTTTCCAAAATCATGCTACTTATCATTCAGAAGCCTTTGACAGAAATGCAATCAAACAGGCATATTCAATGAACATGCATTAACCTAAATACACAAATGCAATGAAAATCCTACACTATTTGAACAAAATAAACAAGACACCATAATGATTGAGTTTTGCTAAATGCAAGCAAATGCACTTCCTAATTATGTAGTGGAATGCAACACTAAGCAAATCAACTGGCAAATTGCGATAACAATGAATGCATTCAAAATCCATACAAATAAAAAACAATAATGAACAACTTAACAAATTGGAGTGTTTGTTCAATTAGAGCTTACCTCAAGGAAATAGAGATATTCAAACTCTAGCTGAGAAGTCCTAGTGAGTTATTGAAATCTTTGTACGAAGACTAGAATAGAGAATTCCAAGAAAATAACTCAGAAAATCAAAATGCCTTGGCCGTTGTTCGAGTGAACTAATGATGTCAACATCAGTCGTGTCAGTTTGGCTGGGTCAATAATGCCGGTTCCAATCGACTTAATCGGAGCTAACAACTTGTATTTGGCTCGACGGAGCCGATGTCAGTCAGGTCTTAAAAACGGCTCGAAACGGGTTAGATAGTGATTCGGATAGGAGTCCAACTTGGATATGAGAGGACTCATCTTTGGGTTGGGTTTTGAAACGAGTCAGTTACTGGCCGAAGAAGACAGAAGAAATGGTTCGAAGTTGTTGGAAAGACATGTGACTACTGCTGTTGAGTAAGAGCGGTGGACTCCGACAATTTGCCTGGAAAGACAAGTATTTGGCGGTAACGCGAAACGGAGGGCGGAGAAGATGGCTGGTTCAATGAAAATGTAAGAGGGTTTGAAGGGTTCGGTCATAGGTGTTCTGCCTTGTGAAGGTGACGGTGAGTGAGTGGGGTTCTTCTGTTGTTGAAGATGATGATGAGATGAAGATGGTGATGATTGGTGATAATCAGACTGTTGCTAAAGGTGATGTTAAGCCGATTGAATAATTTTGTTTTTGTTTGTTTTTTATGTTTCTTTTTTTTTCTCCTTTATTTTCTCTTGTTTATTTTTTTGTTTTTTTATTTAATTTTCTTGAAAATAAAAATCAAAACGAAAAAGAAGAAATTGGGAGAAGATGATGAGGATGGGGATTAGATCCTTCTATGATACCAAATTTGATGCAACACATGGATTTAATACTTATGGTGATGGAGATTAGGAATTGGGGGATAACTAGATAAGTTTGGGCCTCACATTCAGGTGAATTACTCACGAACTCTCACCTCACATGAAGTATTTCATTTGGAAATTCCAAACTCTCATCATAATTCATTAATAATCCAAGAGTTGAAATATCCAAAAGTCAAAATAACCATTAAATGACGGGATCCTATCTTAATCCCAATTGTACCCGAGAAGGTTAGTACTGGTTTTGGATTTGTGCTGCACTACCAAATGGATGTGTGAGGTTAGCCATTGAAGCATCAATGCTGAGGCATACTTCCACATGCACGTCACCACAATAATTTCCCTCTTATCTTTCTTCTCATATGAATATGATGTTAGATTCACTCATTTGGGACTAATAAATGACCTGACCCTATCTTAAGCCTGACTGGCCGTGGCAAGGTTGGAGCTGGTTATGGGTTGGTGCTGCATAATCAAAGTAATGGGTTGAGGATTGGAATTGGGTTGGGCTCAGCATGGATTGGATTCAGTTTGGCATGCTTAGAGCTAGATTGGGACTTAAATTTTAGGTTTGATTATTGATTGGGTAGGATTTGGGCCTGGAGTTCTTAGCTTGTGAGTCCGAATAGTCAAATATTTATGAAATTTTAATCCTAATGGCCTATAATCTATAAGTGATATTGCAATAGAGTATATTTTGTTATCCTTGCATAATATCGAAAAAGGATTTTGGGATAATGGATTTGATGACATTGACAAGAATTGTGATCATCCTGTCTAGTTAAGTAATTAATTGTGTTCTTTAATGTTTTGCTCATTAGAATGATAAATTATTTATATAGAATATATCAATACAATCTTTTTCACTTGTTTGTGAATTTTTAGACAATTGATTATAATTTTTTTTTATTTTTTATTTTTTTATATTTGTTTACTAATTACATAATAGAGTAAGTTTTTTGATAGCGCGGCTATAGCCTTTGTCCAATCTATCAAGCCAATTGTTAAACGGGTTGTGGTTGGCCTTATAAAAATAAATGGGTCCGGACTCCGACTTATATGAGTTCAACCCATTCCTACCCTTGATGGGTCTCTGCTTAACGGTTGAAGTTCAAATATCCTTAGACTTTCAAATCGGAAACTAGCTTATTTGTCCATGACAATATGAGAATAATAGGTATTGTTAACACATAGGGGTTTTTGTTGTAGGATTTGGAGATTTGAGTTGAACTAGGAATTTGGAGAACTTAGGAATTTGAAATAAAAAGCTAATCTAATTTCACTACTCCTAATCAAAGCTATTTTAATTTAATTGCCCTTATGGCAGTTTGCATCATGGAATTTTCGTCAATTAATAAAGGCAAATTTTGTTAATCGACTTGGGCTTTTATATAGGTAACTACAAATAAAAGTCTCCCAAAATAGGTGATGTAGGACTAAACAAAGTACAATAATCTTAAATATCATAAAATATTAAATCAAATCTAAAAGAGATTTAATAAAATCTAAATGAAAATCTAATATATCTTGGTTTAATCATGGCCATTTGATATCCTCATTGTTCTCCCCTTCTTTAAAGCATCACTGGTGAATGTAGTGATAAGAACTATCAAGTATTTGTGGGTGGGTTGAGCTGATGAGTCTTCTTATATGAAATATCTCAAATAGGCCATGATGGTGGTCGCAACACAGTCGCATGATCATTTACTCTTTAGCCAAGGTGGTATAGGTGGAACTGGTTTTCGTGACAAATGAGTCGAAATAGACGATAATTCAGGAGTGACGTGCAATACTTGCTTATGATGCTGAAATCATTGGACGGATTTCAATGTACGTTCTATCATAAGAAGTGTGATCTCTTGCTGACCTGTATGTGTTGATAAATAGACTTAAAATGCATAATAAAAAATAATGATCTCATGGATAGTTCAAACTTCTTGGTTAGCGAAAACGATAATATTATCACTGTTGTTTCCATTGGAAGATCTCCTGATGTCTCAATAAGAGCCTTAGTAACTATTGGGGGCTATAAAGAAGTTTCGTCGAGTAATAACAGTAGCTTAGTAAGCGCTTATAGTTCTAACTCATCAACAACTTCAAAGCTCGACTGGGACTGAAAAAATTGATTCTTGGGCTCGACAAGAATTTGTGGTTCTGGATCCATGTCTAGTTCTGCTATGCACTTTGATTTTTATATTCTGCCTCCAATTACTGTACATCTTTTTTGGTCTTTGATTTAGGTATGAGCTCAGATTTTTGTTCAACCTTTGGCTCATATGGAAACAAATAAGATTTTTGTGAATAATCTGGAAGATGGTGTGGATCATACTATTTATGAAGACGTCTTTTCAAGAAAGACCAAAAACAATAGTATTTATGGTTGTCTTTCAGAGACAAAAAGAAGGTTCAATGATCAATTTTGTTCGAGCATAGAGACTTCCTCTTAGATGTTAGAGGAAATAATTAAAAAAAATTTAATATTACTTTTCCAGGTCTTCATAACCATATAAATTACTAAAACCACAAAATACTAGGATACCATTATACATGCCATGCTCAACTTTCTTAGAATCACCATCATTATAAACGAATCGACCACAAAATATTAACCCCATGGAGAATTATTTCAAGAGTTGAAAATTTCAGTGTAGAAAGTTTAGAAAATTCCAAAGAACTGCAACACCTTAATTCTTGCTTGAATTGGACTTGAAATGGGCTATGAATTCACCAAGTATCTTAATAGGATGGATTGAAACCGCAAACAGGGATGGGCACTGCGTCTATACAAGTTGAGAGACCCACATGCTCATCACGTTCACGTGGGCAAAAACTTCCTCGCTGTCAGGGAATGAAATGGTGGAGGCTTGCACGTTGCAGATATTCTTTTGCATATGTTGATGGTGGGGGTGCAAAACTCATGTGGAAGTTGACTAAGAGTGAGATCACGAGGTAGAGCAACGAAGTAGGAGGGGAGAGGGAGGGAGGTGAGGGCCTATGCTTGAATCCAGTCAGGGAGGGAGGGAGGCGTTGTGTTCTGAAGGGAGGGCAGAGGTGGGGCCCTATGCTTGAAGTTGCAAACAAATGAGAGAGAAGATCTCCTCCTTGATTGGATTGATGGGAATGAAGATTGGTAGCAAAGTGAACAATGGATAAAAGTTGTATGTGCTATTATTCGTTGCAGAGGAGATCTGATGAATTGAGACCGTGTGATGGCAAGTCTTCGATCCGTCAATGATATGTTTCCAAGGAGGCTTCAGTAGATTTGGTTATCTAGCTTTTAGATTATCACCTATATTTTTTTTTAGGGTATTGCATCATATAATCACTTGCTAGCAACAATCACTTGCTAGCAACAACGTATCTCAAATTATTTAGTGAAATCTCCAAATTTAGGATTCTGCAGTTGCCTTTAAATTTAAAGTTGCTGAAAATGATGAACCATGAAACTTAGGCTGAGGTGGTACTCGGAAATAATAGAAAAATAAAGTTGAGTTTTTTTCTCCTCCCAATCTAAAGATCAAAAAGAAGAATACAGAAGAAGGTTGAGATGGAGGAAAATATGAGGAGATCTACAACATCGGTGATGGATTTTTGGACTTACATGTCCTGATACCATAATTAATGTGGAAGCAATTTGGAATTTTTATGGTGGGATTTGAAGATTTAAGATGAACTAGGGTTTTGGAGAATTTAGGGATTTGAAATAAAGAGGCTAATCTAATCTAACTACTTCTAATATAAACTATTTTTAATCTAATGGCCCTCATATGACACTTTGCATCATACAATTTTCATCAATCAATCAAGTCTAACTTTGTTGATCAACTAGAGCCTTTAAATAGGCAAATTACAAATAAAAGTTTTACCAAATAATTGATGTGGGACTAAAACAACAATGAAGTCTAAAAATATCAAATAAAATCTAAAGATATCTAATAAAGTCCAGATAATAAATACTAGTAAATCCTGGCCTAATTTATTTAACAAATAATATATTTAATGCCAAATGATGCTTAAACTATTTAGAGGTTAGTTCTAGCCAATGTGCTCTAATCTTATTTGTTTCTACAGGGAGAACAATTAATGGTTGCTTAGAATGAAACAGGGAATGTATTATCTTTAACACATATATTTAAGGAATTCTGTATTTAATACAAATGATGCTCAATTTGTCAACTATTTATAGGTTATTTCAAACCTACTGCTCTAAGCGCATCTATTTTTCAAGATTCCAAAACAATCAATAGTTGCATAGCATAAAAACTGGGAAGCCTTATTGTTCAGATTGCCTTCGCTGCAACTTAACCATTTACAGTCGCTTGCTACATGTGTAAGAAGTCATTGCAGCATTGTAAGACAGAGAACTGTAGTACCAAACATATGGTGGCATGATGGAATACTTTTTTATAATTCTTATATGCAATGATCTGCATATAGAGGGGGAGAATGTAGTAGTTGCATCATGCAGTACAAAAGCTATTCTCTGAGGATGACATATATGGAGTGGCCAAGGTTAATGAACTAAAGATTAGACCAAGGTGTACATGATCCTATATACAATTCAGGTACACATGTCTGCATGCTATTAATGATTATAAAATCCTAAGGCTTATTGTTGGCTATGGGGGGGTGGATCCACTCTCAAACTGACATTATCATAAGAAGAAGCTATATAACAATTTAAGAAACGTTGATAAGGCCATAAGAAATACAATTGGGTTAGGAGAAAACAATCGAATCTTGGAGGAGAAGATTGACTATAACCTGGATAACATGGCACAGTAAGAATCTTAATTATTCTTCTCTTTTTTTTTCTTAAAGGGTATATTTAACTTCAACTTGGGGAATTAGGAACTGATTGGATGTGGCATTGTTGTAACTAGTTGAAGTTGAGGTACTACTCTCTTTGAAATTAGCTAGCTAGAAATATTGAGATTTTATTATTATCTGGCATATGTTTTGCGTTTATGTGTTGGCTATACTTCAATGTAAAATTGTTGAGCAGCACAAGTAAATGTAGAGTGCACAATATGATTGCTACTTCCAGTGAACTTATTGGGAGAATTACGGATCATGGTACCTTGCAATTAGGACATAAAACCTTAATTGCTGAGCAGCACAAGTGTAATGTACACAGCGTGATTTTACTTTCAGTGAACTTGTAAGAAGAATTACTGATCATGACACATTGCAATTAGGACAGAGAACCTTAACTGTATTCAAGTATCGATAATGAAATTTCTACAGGATTTGCATTATGTTTGTAATTGGAATATTACCTTAATGTAATCTTCCAGTTACTAAGCTAAGCTGCAATTTTGGACATGGGAGATCCTACATAGGCTTTTACCAGCAGTTCTGCACTGTGGGTATTGATTGGTTGACTAGGAGTCTTGTTTTGTTGGCTAACATTAAGTAACTGAGTAAATATTATGGGCTTGAGTGGCTAACAAGGTGATAGGCATGTAACCTGCTTGTTATAGTTTGATCTGTGCTAATTAGCTAACCTCATCACATTTGAATTTTAACTGCAATTTTTTCTGATGAAGCCACTAACATCTTACATGATAGTCAGATATTTTGCAACTAATATTTTTATAATATAACCATTGGCCAATCTTTTGCAGTGAGTGGGTTCTTGGAACCCGGGAGGACTTGGTGAAGGATATTACCGATGAATTACAATTAGAGAATGGTGAGGTACTAATTTAAAGAACTTGCTCTCCATTCCTTTTCCCTATATTTGGTTCATGAATTCTGTGAAGGCAATGCAATGCCGAAAATTTCCAACACCCACCCCTCCCTCCCTCTGCCACCCCACCCATGCCCCCCCCCCCCCTCCCCCCCCAAACAACACCCCACCCAAAAAAAAAAAAAAAAAAACCACCCCCCACAGACAAAACACACACAGAGAGAGAGAGAGACTCATAAGAAATGGTAAAAAGAAGAAGAAATAGCTCTCCTCCTGTAATTGGTAAAAGTATCATTTTTTTTTCCCATCTTTTCCTAGGGGCATGTTTGGATGGACTCAAACTTAAGGATGTCTAGATTCCTTTTTTCCTAAGGATTAGCTTTCTTGATGGCATTTGTGGATGGATTCAATCCTATGGATTCTTAGATTCCTTTTTCCATTTTATTGGGTAAATCCAAGGGTTTAGCTTGGCTTTCACTTTGTTTTTTAAACTTGTTGATCCTTGGGATTAAAAAAGGAGATATGGACTTCTCTTTCTAATCCAAAATATGTATCTTGATTATTAACTACTTTTTGGCAGTGTCTTATCTGAGCTTTACGTGGCAGCCAAACAATTTCTCAAATTCTGAACTTTAAGGGTTTTTTTCCCCTGAAAGAACATAGGAAGGATCTTCATATCAAATAAAATCCAAAAGATTTTGCCCCAACCATCCAAATAAGGCCTAAAGTTACTTGTCAAACAATCTATACCTCACTCTTTTATTCGATTGATGTTGCTCCCAATTATGTGGCCTGCCATAGGATTGTGAACTGGCTACTGTAAGTGCTTATATAAATTGATTGTTGGTTTATGTTTTATTGCAACTTGTTTTTTGTTTAAACTTTATTTTCCAAAATTAGAAATCAGAGATTAAAATCTGAATCTGCATCAAATATTTATTTTAGTGATTTGATCCATGCATTGTTAGTCAGAATAGCCAAAATTTCTGTTTTGTCTTGTTAGGTGGATTTAAAATTTAACTATAACAGATGCCATAATTCAGAAGTTTGTCCCTCCAGCAAAATATGGGCAGGTATATTGTATACATTTTGGCAGCTGGTGGATTTATTAAGGTTATGTGATCCTATTCTTGATTCATTCTATATGTTTTGGTATAAGTCTGGTAGATAAGAAGCACTATATCACTAGTTGATAATAATAAATATTTGAATTTAGGGAATCATACTGGGAAATATTGGATGTACTGGCACTTGGAAATATCGGCAATGTTGGACCTATATTATTGAGTATATTGCTTATATCATGTGTCTCAAAATTCAATATGATATATGTGATATATATCAGTATCGGCCGATATTTAAACCCTCTATTTGAATATAGACCAAGTAGTGATTAAATGCAATTTTATTTTTTAAACTGGAAAGCAAGATTAGTCGAGATGAATTCTGTAAACGTGGTCATCATCTCAGCTTCCTAACCTTGTGAATTTTTTCCTGCTGCTGAGTCATCAGTATGAATTGACAGATTGGTTTAAGTTTAGTGTTATTATATTTTTTGATGTTTCTCTATTGGAAGACTCAATTTGAATTGTGGTATTAAGATTAAACTGTTTCTACTAAAAACTGTTGCATTATTGACTTTCAGAATATCTCTCTATATGAGACATCTTTTGCTTCAGAGCTACCGAAACTAAATTGATTTATTGATGAAGCCTTCTTGAATTTCTTCCTGTCCTGTGGATTTGTGTTGGAATTCTCACTGATTCTCTCGTGGGTTGTATTAGTGAAACCTCCACATCGTTTATGTTCTTAATAGCCTTCAACATAAGCCTTCTGTATGATTCAGTTTGAATTGCCAAGTAATGTACACCCCATGATTTATTTATTTATTTATTATAATGTCAAAAGAGTTACTCTGGAGATAATCAAGGTAGCTTCTTACCAAGCTTTGCCTTGTGTATTGAGTGTGGTCAATTCTTGCTTGCCTGAGTCCTATGAACAAACGAAAGAGATAGCTGCTATTATGTAAGGATGCAAAGCAGATGATGATGTCCGCTAACAGTTCAGTAAATCATTACATATATGTGGAATAATCGGATCAAAGAAAGTAGCTGGGGATTCAGATGCATATGTACCAATTATCCCAGATTATGTTCTTAACCTGCTAACTTGGGTTTGTTTGAAGTCTTAACCCTGCCAAACAGGGCCCTATCGTTCATGGGAGACAGAGAAAATATGCGGAACATCAATTCTTAATCATCGAGGCTCACTGCTTTCAATTCAAGAGAGCCTGTCATCCATGTTCTGTGCTCAACTTCTCATGTATGCGTGAGTACCAAGGATTAGGAAAGGATGGTATGTGCATAACAACACTTTCTAAGAGTACATAGAACTTTAATGTGAGGCAAAGTCTAAGACTGCAAGCAAGCCTAATAAGTGAGATTACATGCATCCTTCGTTATGGGTAACTGACAATGGTTTACCTTCCAAGTAGAATTCTGAGTAGGGTTAATTACAGTTAGACCCCTTGTAGTATGGAGGCTCTGTAATTTTGTAACTTAATACCTCTGAAGTTCGAAACTCTCAATAAACTCTCTGGACAACCTAATGGAGTTAACTGGGCGGTAGACGCCCCCCTTTTTCAGCTACTTCCCAAAACGGAGGGCGTTACTTATTACTTCCATTAGACAACCCATTAGTCACAGGATCTTGGAATAACCGTAACTACTGCCACAATCGGATGAATAAATAACATGTCTGAAACTGAAATGATTTCATTTATGCAAAGAATTTATTACATAAAATGGCACACTGCTTTAAATATGAACACAAAAGAATCAAAGAGAAAAGCAGTGCCTAGACAAAAGGAAATATAAACAAAATATACAAAAGTTCTCCAGGGGTACTTCGCTTGCCTATTGTCATTCGATCTATCCAACGAAGTACGGGTCTTCAACTGGGGCTGGATCCCTTCACATTCCAAATCTGGGTTCAAAACCCAGGGGATTAAACCCAGCAAGTTAACACATTTAAAAAGCGAAATTTGTGTACTATCATAGTACAGAAATATCAGTGTCAATGTTCAAGAATGCGGTTTCAGTATGCGTGCGGTCCAGGACCGCATAACGCATAATCGGATTACGTGCCGATTATGCAGATTATGCGGAATAATGCGGAATGTTAATATTTTAATATATATTAATATAATAATTATTAAAAAATGGATATAGTAATGCTATAAAACTCTAAAAAATTATAAATAGCATGTATGACTAGAAAATAGCATTTGTAAGCAAAAGACACAAAGTTTTCATCCATTTAGTTGAGAGAGAAGGTGAGGGTCTCTATCTTTAGTTCCCCAACTTATTTATTTTTACTGGAATGCCTCAAAATATAAGCATGCTGTGAAAAATTTACTGCCAAAATTTTGTAAACTAAATCCAGCAAATTAATCCAGCAAAAATCCAGCAACTAAACTTAATTCTCACCAAACATTGCACCAAAAATCCAGCAAAATATTCAATAGGAATAATACCCAAAAAACCATAAACTTCAAAACCCTAAAAAAAATCTAAAATCCTAACTGGAAAAAATAATTTACCAAATCAACGCCGCCGGAGAGCTCGCCTTGAGGACTGCAGCTGCCGGAGGAGATGTCGCCGGTGATCGGAGAGGGGAAAGGGCGAGCGGGAGAACTCGGGAGATTGGGAGATCGGAAGATCAGAGAGTAGAGCTAGGGTTATTTTCGTTTTTGTCGCTAGTTTGGAGTCACGATAGCCGGAGTAGATGTCGCCGGTGATCGGATAGGGGAAAGGGCGAACGGAGAGCTCGGGAGATCGGGAGAATAGAGTTAGGGTTTTTTCGTTTTTGTCGGTGGTTTGGAGTCACGATCGCCAGAGGAGATGTCGCCGGTGATCGGAGAGGGGATAGGATGAACGGAGGATAGGGTGATCGGAGAGAAGGATAGGGTGATCGGAGAGGGGTTATGGTTTTTTCGCTTTGGGGACTCGAGAGGGGTGGGTTCGACAGCAATAGAGGGGAGTTTTATTTGTGGGTAGCGGGTACGGGTCGGGTTTTGGGCGAAATTAAACATTCGAAACCCAATAAATCAAAAAACCGCATAATCGAATGCGGATTATGCGTCCGCATAATCGAATGTCCGCATAATGGACCGTTTTCCCACTTTCCTGCGCGTTCTGGGTCCGAAAACGCTTATGCGGGCGCATATGCGCCCGCATAGGACTTTTTTTATAACACTGATTAGTGTGCATGAGTATGTTTATGTCAGTGTTGTTTGTGTGTATATAAATTAACATGAAGGCAGCATATAAATTAACACGAAGACAAGCATAAATAAATGCATAAATAAATAAACATGACAATAACTATTCTATCTATTTAATCATATATTCTATTGGTCTCAGTCATTGTCCAATTTAATTATAGAAACTGTATTAATGGATAAGATAGCGCTATTCTCCATTGTCGTATAAGTGCCCGTGTATATCCGGGACCCGGCCACAATATTCATGGCGCTGAACCATGACATGCCACTAGGCACTACAATCAAGTTCCGTACTGTATTACAGTAACAGACATACCACTCTGGGTAAATATCAATTGGTGATCCAGTAATTACCCAGGCCGCTGCAGTAAAAGAATTCCGGCCCTAACAATACAATCAATTTTTATACGGTAAAGCTCTTATCCATCATATAGTTTTCTCATCCACGTGTTCATAATGAATTATGCACATGAAAATTTTATTTTTCATTTATTTGTTTACTTATTGTTTTTCAATTCATGATAACATACTTGCATTTCAATGACTGTACATGACATGTAGTATCATAACACATGATCTGTAATATTAAAACACATAACTTGTAATATCAAAGCACATGACATGTAAAACACATGACTTGTAATATCAAAGCATATGACATGTAAAACACATGACTTGTAATGTCAAAGCACATGACATTTAGCGTGATAGATGTTAGTGCACAATTGTAACACAATGCATATCATCAAAATTATTACAATAATCTGGTTTCATTCTCAGTGTCAATTAATAACCTAATTTGGGAATCAAGTGAATCATATAATAATACTGCATTATTTTTAAACCCAACGTATACATTTATTACATTTCTCTTTTAATTAAAATCTAATTTATTACTATTATTAATTTATCAATTATGTCCAATTAATCAAAACCAAGTCCCTACCAACCATCATGGAATATTTTTTTCTAAATTTTTGGTGGCATGTCCTGAAATGAACCTTTTCTTATTTATTTATTTATTTTTTTAAAAAAAGAGGAATTTAAAGGCCATTGCAGTTACAACAATTATAGAAAGCATAATCAAATAAAGCAAGCTACAGTACCAAAGAGACTCTTCATTCATTAAAAGCACACTAGATCGATTTAACCAACATCTGCAATGGGGTGCCCAGGGTGTTTTTTTTTTTTTTTTTCCTAGTACCCCTGAAAACTGATTACTATGTGGTGGAGGAAGTAGGCACATAAGGATTGACAAGGGGCTTTAAGAGGCCAGGATATTCTAACAAAAAAAAAAAAAAAAAAAGGAAAGAAGAAAAAAGAGCATAGTGGATACATTATGCTAACCTATCCATGTAACGATTCCTTAATTTGGCAAAGCTAAGGGATCATTAACTTATCTATGTAACCTATCCATGACAATGTTCTAAATATCGAATACCGGTCTCGTACCGGTCAGCAAATTACATACCGGTTACCGGATACCGGGCGGGATATCGCGATATGACCCTAAATACCGGAGTGTCATATCGGTGGCATACCAGTTAAAGAACAATCATATAATTGGCTGTATAGAATATAATAAAACACATAAAATAAGTTTATAGTACTTACATTGGCTTATTTACATTCAACTTACGAATTTGCAGATACCGTTTAGAACGTTCGCATATGCACATAGCGACATATAATCATAAAATTAAGAAAAATAAGTTTTCAAGATAAAAGAAAAGTGTTTCTACATGTGAATTTATGTGTATTTACTGTTTTAAAACAATGCAAATATATGTCAATGTTTACAATACATGCTATGTGATGTCTCATACTCGTCCCGTGTATTTTGCATCAATTTGTGTCATATACAGTTGCAATCTCCTTTCACTTTAATGAACAAAACTAAACTTATATTTTTTCACATAACCAAACCTAAGAAGCAGTAAATCTATAATTAAAGAATCTGCAACAATACTAGTGAAAATTGTATAAATAGTAAACAAAACTAAACCTATATTATTTCACATCAATTTGCATCTATACTATGAAAATTGTATTAAATTGAATATGCTACTACATTCACTGTACCCACCATGTTTAAGACATAATTAAAGAAATTATAATCTGCAACAGTGAATCTAGCATGAAACAGTGAATCTGCAACAACAGTGAATACATATAAATAGTAAATACTCAAATTTACAAATTTTATCTAGCATGAAACTCATACACACAAAATCATTTCTTGAATCACTGATTCACACTGAATCAGTGATTCGATTCACTGATTCAGTGTGAATCAGTGAACCGAATCACTGATTCAAGATTCACACTGAATCAGTGAATCGAATCACTGATTCAGTGTGAATCAGTGATTAAAGAAATCACTGTAGACTACCCGCCGATATACTGCCCTCCCAACTTAGCAATTCCCCTCAAATTACACCAAAAAAAAAATCTAACATAAATCGCAATCAATTAAACCTAAATAGCACAATTATAAAAGAAATTGACGAACTTTGTAACTCTAAATCAAATTAACATTAAAAAAAAACTAAACTTAACTGGCCGGCGGCGACTGCCCCACTGAAGAACGGCGAGCACCCTTCGAAAACTCGCAGAGTAGGAGAAGAGCTATCAGAGAGCGGAGAAGAAAGATAGAGAGAACACGAGAGAAATTTTTGGATGGATTGGAAAATTAGGATTAGGGTTCGGGCCGTTCGGCTCGAACGGCCAACGAACGCGGGGAGAGAACGAGAGAGAGAGAGCCAGAGAGTGGAAGAAGAAGAATCGGAGAGAGGTTTAGGGCTGATTTGGGGAAATTTGGGGCTAGGGTTTTTCGTCGCAGAGAGGGAAAGCTCGGATCGCCGGGAGAGAGAGAGAGAAAACGCGAAAAAAAATAAAATTTTTCTCCCTTCTGACCCATTTTATTTCTTAACGGGTCGGATCTTAACGAGTTAACGGGTTTAACCCGTAACCAAAATCCAAAACCCAATAACCGATATTATCCAATACCGGTCGGTATTAGACATCTCGATACCGGCCGATATATCGCCACGTGGCCGATATATCGGCCCATACCGATCCAAAACGATAAACGGTAAAAAAATGCCCATATCGTCTCGTTTCTTCATAATTACCGATATACCGGCCGATATACCGGTATATCGGCCGGTATTTAAAACACTGATCCATGAACATTAAAACTAGGCAACACTGCTGCTGGTTCTTCAAAATGGAGGTTCAAACTACTAACAAAGCATGTTGTACAGTGATAAGATAGCAGACCATTGTTTTCATTTGTAAAATAAAAAGTTAAGATCAAATATATGAGAAAAGGACATTGAGTGCATATGAAAGAGCATAAATAGAAATCTACTGAACCACATTACAGTTCAAATCTTGATTCACCTATTACAATATTCAGATATCCAGTATGTTCATTATGACAAAACAACCTGGTATGTTACCATGTGTTTCCTGCAACATCAAAAACTTTCGCAATGATTTCAGGAAAACTATATTAGGACATCCAAACAATGAGAATACCTCCTTATCTAGATGGACTCTTTGAAGAATTAAAACAAGCTGCACATGCTACTCTCCTTGTCTTTATTTGGATTGAAGTAAATTGCAGAACATGCACAAATCAGAGGCATGCAATGCTTAATTCTAAAATTTGAAGAGCATAAGCTCCGTTAGGAATTTGTTACAGTTTAGATGGTTACAAGTGTACTGAGGATGCATGTTTTTTTTTTTTCTCAAGCTTACTACAATTTAATTTATCAGGGCTTCTGTTATATTCGATTGAATACTACATTGGGGCATTACACTTCTAGTACAGCCCAGACGGACAACTAAGCCCCAAAACCACACCATACAATTCCCCCATAACCCCATCTGCCCTTGCAAAATTCATCAAACCAATGTCAATCCAGATTCCGAAATCAGGAAAATTACAGGCTATGAAGCGATTTCAACAAAATCAACCAATTTCCTCGTACACAAAGGTATATAGAGAGAGAATAATAAATTCTTTTGGGTTAAAAAAAAGAATCTATATGTAAATAATGAAGAACACACCCAATCTCAGAAGTGGGTCAGTGTTTTAGCCTGGGAAGCAAGCAAAAAAAAGAGATGAGGTGTGAAAGAGAGAGGAGAAAGAGAGAAGAAAGTGGTGGTGTCACTTGCCTTTGTTGTCTTGGCTAGACTTTGACATTACATGATCATCTTTCCTTGGCCTTCCCATGGTTTTGAGAAAGTAAGGAGAGAGTACAGTGAGATTTTGAGAAAAAGGAATGAGTTTTGTGAGGAAAAAATGGATGATAATGATAGGGGTAATTTTGTAATTTGTTAAAACTATTCCCAAAGCAGCCACCTATGCTCCTCTTTGCCACTCTCTCCCGTCGACATCTCGCATTTGACCAGGATGTGTGCCCTATGTTGTTGTGAATGTTTCCCTTTTTTTTTAAATTTTATTTTAATAACCTAATCCTATTAGTTCATGTGATAACACATCCCACAACATTTTGCCACACACATTTTGCCCCACTCACACCTCATGATGTGGACACCTGGTCGCCACAATCTAAGTGATAAGAACACATAATTTTAAGGAAAGTAATTTAATAATTTTGGTTTCGTGTAACATTATCCAAATACTATCAAATTTATGTAGGACGTAGTGCTCGACGAGGGAAACACTACAAAATTATCCGTTTATTGTTTCGATGTCCGGAATAAATGAACTGAAATTCTGAAGTAATTAGAAGGATAATTTTAATCTTATTAAATTAGCAATTTTGGAAGTATTTTTCGGTTTCGTAAGAAAAATATCCAAAAATCCTAAATATTACAAAACTAATAATCGCGAAGACCGAATGTCATTTGGGTTTGTGGATTTAAAGTTACGTTAACCGAAAGTTATTTCGGTGTCCAAAATTAATTTCGGTAGACTTATTCGGTACCACTGGTCTCAAGAGAGCAATACATGTAGCTCAAAATTTGGGGTATTACATCCTACCCACCTAATACAAAAATTTCGTCCTCGAAATTTAATTGATGTATTTGATCATGAGAAAATGTATAGGTTTTTTATCATGATGTTCTTCTCAAGCTCCTAAACTGAATCTCTTGGTTATTGTATATCCCATAAAATAAGAACTAATAATATCATTTTATCCTTTAAGACTTCTTCCATTGGTTAATGATCCTTACATATCGCTTCTCATATTTTAAGCCTGATCTCAAGTCTACTTTTGATAGATTTACTATCTTGTACTTCTTTCTAAGCGCTTTCTCAATTATGATATATATAATACATCATGAACGACTTCCGTTTTTGATAGGAATGATAATGGATAGTCAGAATTTCCAATTTATTCTTGAAGATTTATTTGGGTGAAGGAACACAAAAACAAGATAAAATTTAATCAGGAATAGCTGCTACTAATTTAGAGTGCCACGCCATCCTGATTAAGTAATGTGTAAGATACAGGTGATAAATATTTTTGTAAAGTTTATTCTCAAGGTCCTATTACATGTTGTAATCGACTCTAGAAATGAAAATAAATCTGAACTATTATAATATCGATGTAACAAGACTATAAATGGTAGGGACACAAGATAAGAAATGAATTCTTGACTAGTTACAAAATTTAATTACATATAACGATCTTATTAAGCGACTGCAATTGCTGACGCCGGAGAATATCTCCTTACAATTGCCTCGCCGACTCAATAAGACTTATGATATATAAAGGCTCAAGACATGAATCGTATTATGATAATATTCAAATATAAGATACAAAATGTCAAATGGGAATGATCAACAAAAAGTAATGGAATAGGACAATCATTTGGAAAGATAAACTTTATTTGAGTAACAAGATATAATGTCATATTCTGTTTTGATAAAATATTTTTTTTATTTTTTTTTATAGTTCATTATCAATTTCTTATCCTCTTTTACTTGATTAATTCTACAAAATTATTTGTCTTCTAAGATCTTTTTATATATATATATTTTACACTTATTCTTCCATAGGTTGTTTTTTTTTTTTTATAATTCATTTGACTAGTTAATCTCGCCAACTATACTTACTATATCAAGTCTACAAATATTGATTATTGTAATTCATCAACATTTATGTCTCCTCAATTTTCAAGAAAAATACAAGCATAATATTATTTTTCTTTTTCTTAGAATGCTTAAGGGTAAGTTCTAAATTCAACTACTCTTCTTTTACTGCATTATATTACCGCGTGGAAGGTATTTAACTATTTCATGTCTTGAATGACATCATATCTATTTCCATTAATAGTTAGCAAGTTGGTATAAAATTCTTCATTATTAATCATTAAAGAATGTATTGATTGAAAATTGGATAGATATCATTCTTGTGATAGTCCAGATAGGAATCAACAAAAGGAATTCAAGATAGATAGGTCAAACAAATAGGAAATAATAGGACGGTACGATACTAGATCTGATATGTATCAAAGAATAATAAACAATTATTACGAATAAGTTACGGACATGTTTTTATGTGGCAGTAGTCCTATGGTCTTCCACCTAAACCTAGAGCTCTGATACCACCCTGTAACGCCCCCGTTTTTCAGCTACTTCCCAAAACGGAGGGCGTTACTTATTACTTCCATTAGACAACCCAACAGTCACAGGATCTTGGAATAACCGTAACTACTGCCACAATCAGATAAATAAATAACATGTCTGAAACTGAAATGATTTCATTTATGCAAAGAATTTATTACATAAAATGGCACACTGCTTTAAATATGAACACAAAAGAATCAAAGAGAAAAACAGTGTCCAGACAAAATGAAATATAAACAAAATATACAAAAATTCTCCAGGGGTACTTCACTTGCCTATTGTCACTCGATCTGTCCAACGAAGTACGGGTCTTCAAGTAGGGCGGGATCCCTTCACATTCCAAATCTGGGTTCAAAACCCAGGGAATTAAACCCAGCAAGTAACACATTTAAAAAGAGAAAATTGTGTATTATCATAGTACAGAAATATCAGTGTGCATGAGTATATTTATGTCAGTGTTGTTTGTGTGTATATAAATTAACATGAAGGCAACATATAAATTAACACGAAGACAAGCATAAATAAATGCATAAATAAATAAACATGACAATAACTATTCTATCTATTTAATCATATATTCTATTGGTCTCAGTCATTATCCAATTTAATTATAGAAACTGTATTAATTGATAAGATAGCGCTATTCTCCATTGTCTTATAAGTGTCCGTGCATACCCGGAACCCAGCCACAATATTTATGGCGCTGAACCATGACATGCCGCTAGGCACTACAATCAAGTTCCGTACTGTATTACAGTAACGGACATACCACTCTGGGTAAATATCAATTAGTGATTCAGTAATCACCCAGCCGCTGCAGTAAAAGAATTCCGGCCCTAACAATACAATCAATCCTTATACGGTAAGGCTCTTATCCATCATATAGTTTCTCCCGTTCCCGTATTCATAATGAATTATGCATATGAAAATTTTATTTTTTATTTATTTGTTTACTTATTGTTTTTCAATTCATGATAACATATTTGTATTTCCATAACTGTACATGACATGTAGTATCATAACACATGATCTGTAATATTAAAACACATGACTTGTAATATCAAAGCACATGACATGTAAAACACATGACTTGTAATATCAAAGCACATGACATGTAAAACACATGACTTGTAATATCAAAGCATATGACATGTAAAACACATGACTTGTAATGTCAAAGCACATGACATTTAACATGATAGATGTTAGTACACAATTATAACACAATGCATATCATCAAAATTATTACAATAATCTGGTTTTATTCTCAGTGTCAATTAATAACCCAATTTGAGAATCAAGTGAATCATATAATAATACTGCATTATTTTTAAACCCAACGTATGCATTTATTACATTTCTCTTTTAATTAAAATCTAATTTATTACTATTATTAATTTATCAATTATGTCCAATTAATCAAAACCAAGTCCCTACCAACCATCATGGAATATTTTTTTCTAAATTTTTGGTGGCATGTCCTGAAATGAACCTTTTCTTATTTATTATTTTTTTTTAAAAAAAAAGAGGAATTTAAAGGCCATTGCAGATCACAGTATTGATATGCTGTACGGTATACCTACTCAAAATATCTCCAACATCCCCATAGTATTCATCTACCCATTCTACCCTTTGTCATGAACATATAGAAAGCAACAAAGTCTAGAAGTATAGTTGCTACCCAAAAGGCAGTTACAACAATATAGAAAGCATAATCAAATAAAGCAAGCTACAGTACCAAAGAGACTCTTCATTCGTTAAAAGCACACTAGATCGATGTAACCAACATCTGCAATGGGGTGCCCAGGGTGTTTTTTTTTTTTTTTCCCCTAGTACCCCTGAAAACTGATTACTATGTGGTGGAGGAGGTAGGCACATAAGGATTGACAAGGGGCTTTAAGAGGCCAGGATATTCTAACAAAAAAAAAAAAAAAAAAAGAAAGAAGAAAAAAGAGCATAGTGGATACATTATGCTAACCTATCCATGTAACGATTCCTTAATTTGGCAAAGCTAAGCCATGTAACCTATCCATGAACATTAAAACTAGGCAACCCTACTGCTGGCTCTTCAAAATGGAGGTTCAAACACCCTACTAACAAAGCATGTTGTACAGTGATAAGATAGCAGACCATTGTTTTTATTTGTAAAATAAAAAGTTAAGATCAAATATATGAGAAAAGGACATTGAGTGCATATGAAAGAGCATAAATAGAAATCTACTGAACCACATTACAGTTCAAATCTTGATTCACCTATTACAATATTCAGATATCCAGTATGTTCATTATGACAAAACAAACTGGTATGTTACCATGTGTTTCCTGCAACATCAAAAACTTTCGCAATGATTTCAGGAAAACTATATTAGGACATCCAAACAATGAGAATACCTCCTTATCTAGATGGACTCTTTGAAGAATTAAAACAAGCTGCACATGCTACTCTTCTTGTCTTTATTTGGATTGAAGTAAATTGCAGAACATGCACAAATCAGAGGCATGCAATGCTTAATTATAAAATTTGAAGAGCATAAGCTCCGTTAGGAATTTGTTACAGTTTAGATGGTTACAAGTGTACTGAGGATGCATGTTTTTTTTTTCTCAAGCTTACTACAATTTAATTTATCAGGGCTTCTGTTATATTCGATTGAATACTACATTGGGGCATTACACTTCTAGTACAGCCCAGACGGACAACTAAGCCCCAAAACCACACCATACAATTCCCCCATAACCCCATCTGCCCTTGCAAAATTCATCAAACCAATGTCAATCCAGATTCCGAAATCAGGAAAATTACAGGCTATGAAGCGATTTCAACAAAATCAACCAATTTCCTCGTACACAAAGGTATATAGAGAGAGAATAATAAATTCTTTTGGGTTAAAAAAAAGAATCTATATGTAAATAATGAAGAACACACCCAATCTCAGAAGTGGGTCAGTGTTTTAGCCTGGGAAGCAAGCAAAAAAAAGAGATGAGGTGTGAAAGAGAGAGGAGAAAGAGAGAAGAAAGTGGTGGTGTCACTTGCCTTTGTTGTCTTGGCTTGACTTTGACATTACATGATCATCTTTCCTTGGCCTTCCCATGGTTTTGAGGAAGTGAGGAGAGAGTACAGTGAGATTTTGAGAAAGAGGAATGAGTTTTGTGAGGAAGAAATGGATGATAAGGATAGGGGTAATTTTGTAATTTGTTAAAACTATTCCCAAAGCAGCCACCTATGCTCCTCTTTGCCACTCTCTCCCGTTGACATCTCGCATTTGATCAGGATGTGTGTCCTATGTTGTTGTGAATGTTTCCCTTTTTTTTAAATTTTATTTTAATAACCTAATCCTATTAATTCATGTGATAACACATCCCACAACATTTTGCCACACACACATTTTGCCCCACTCACACCTCATGATGTGGACACCTGGTCTCCACAATCTAAGTGATAAGAATACATAATTTTAAGGAAAGTAATTTAATAATTTTGGTTTCGTGTAATATTCTCCAAATACTATCAAATTTATGTAGGACGTAGTGCTCGACGAGGGAAACACTACAAAATTATCCGTTTGTTGTTTCGATGTCCGGAATAAATGAACTGAAATTCCGAAGTAATTAGAAGTATAATTTTAATCTTATTAAATTAGCAATTTTGGAAGTATTTTTCGGTCTCGTAAGAAAAATATTCAAAAATCCTAAATATTACAAAACTAATAATCGCGAAGACCGAATGTCATTTGGGTTTGTGGATTTAAAGTTACGTTAACCGAAAGTTATTTCGGTGTCCAAAATTAACTTCGGTAGACTTATTCGGTACCATTGGTCTCAAGAGAGCAATACTGGTAGCTCAAAATTTGGGGTATTACAGCGGGTGGGTCACGTGATTTGCACGTGTCGTGAAAAGACCAAATTGCCTCTAACCCAACCAAAGTGAAAAAAGGGGCTCTCTGGGGCGAGTCTAGGACAGCGGGAAAAGAGTTGTAGCACAGGGCGGCAAGGTTACCGGACCAGCTGAACTTCCGATTCCGCCGCCACGTGATCTCGCCGGTGATCCGGCTGTATGAGATGCGGGCGTCGGCCAGCAGCAGATCCTCAACGGGTTTTGGAGGCAGGTCGAGGTCTTCGTCGCCATCGTTGATCGAGAAGAATCGGCGGAATCTAAAGGTAACGAAGATGCAATACATGGCCACGACGACGAAGAGGAAGTGAGAGGGCCGCCATTTCCTAGGGTTTCCTAGGGTTTCGCAAGCACGTTAAGGTTGGCGATTGGGAGGCTGATGTGCTTACTGAGGGGCAGATCAAGTGTGCTATTGCCAGTGCTTCGATTGCGCACAGATTGGCACATGAATTCGAATAATGCCTAGGATTTTGTTAGACTGCGGAGGGTCATGTTTTTGTTGTGTATTTTTAATCATGTTGTAGTTTCTTCACTGCTTTTGTTTCCTGTAATGTATTAGTTTCTTCACTGCTTTTGTTTCCTGTAATGTATTAGTTTGATTCTGTGATAATGTATCAGGTTTGCTAATGAATTCTTGGAGACTATCTTTATCAACTAGGAACTCAAGAGTTGTGCTATCTTTATCGATTTCTTTCAAACTAAGAATGTGCTTGCGCATCTGTCCAAGTAATTCTTGGAGACTGTCCAAATAATTTTCTTTCAAATTCCGATATTTTTCTCATCTTTTTTTGAGATGGACTTCGAAGAAGAAGAGAGAGGTAGCCCACTGCTGCAATTAACAAAAACAAGTGCGACGTCAACATCGGCTCAAACCTTGGAAAACATTGTGGTGAGAGAGAGGCAGTGCGAGAGTGAACAGTGCTCATTTAATTACCTGATTTAAGGAGAGGGGTGAGGATAAATAGGAATTACAGAAAAGGAGTGCAGTTTATCCTAAAAGGAGGATGATATTAGCTAACTGCTGACTAACAGGGGTAATAGTCTAGGGGGTTTATTGATAGTTTCGAACTTCAGGAGTGTTAAGTTACAGATCCCCCATACTACAGGGGTTCTGACTATGATTAACTCTTCTGAATATAGCCCTGAAATTTCAAAATATGATTTAAAGATGGCATAAAAATTTCCTTCTGCTTCACTTGCTATTTGTGTCGTCTATCTTCTTCTTTAGTCCTAAAATGGAGAACCCAATCTAGTTCATGTCGAGCTGTTTGGTTTCCTCCATTGCAGGAGCTAACATTTTCCTTCAATCATCGTCAATCTTTAAGTATTCACTTCCGACTATTTACTTATGGCATCAATGTGTACATCGCCATGTTTTTTTTATTGAGTGCTGCTCTCATCCACAGTTTCCAGCATCTTTTGGGAATTTCTATTTAGGTCGAGGGATGGATATGAAGATGTTGAAAGAAAGAAAAAAATATCTTCTCTCCTCATGGCCATCTAAGTTCAATATGCATGAAAAATTTGTGAATTTTAAAACTAACTTATGGAGAAACTGTTTACTTTATGTCTGTATGTTTCTAAGCAAGTTAGATTTCCATGTTTGTTTTTGACTGAAGGAATCATTCAGCATCCACCATTATTAGCAAATGGTGATTAGTTAAAGAATCACTGTAGTTTGCTTAGTTTGCACCTTATGGATGAGTTTTGACCTAAATATTTTTGTACTTAAATAGTTGGCTTTGTACATCTATTAAGCTGTTGGAATATTTTATTTCATGAACAAGCGAAATCATCCTTGAATAATATGAGAATACCATCCGGTATGTATAATGTGGTATATCATCGGGAGGAAAAATGAACAACTTATTTCACCTTGTATAAATTCTTGTTTTTACAGGCTTTGTTTCTGCATATTGCATTCAACCACACTGTAAAAAACTAGCAAATATTCTCAGTTGCATAAAAAATTAATTTTAATTCTTGTCATTATATCTTAGCTATTGGTACTTTTGCCATTCCCATCAAATTGCAGTTGGCTATAGAGCACTAGGCTTCATGGAAGACTGATTAAATTTTACAATTAACTGTCAATCTGATTTCAACCCACTAAATTGGTGCTATATCCATGTCCAAGTAAACCTTGGACAAGAGAAGGGCTTTCCTTAAATCATGAATGGCCAGCATGTAGTTGAGCTAAAACCTCCAGAATTCTCCTAAACTATCGGAAACTCCAGATTATCTTCAAAAAGAGAGAAATGATAGGTTCCTATAGAGAATTACGTTCAACTCAAAGTCATGGATCAAGTCGAAGGACCAAATAGAACAAACTCGCGGGTGATTCACTGGTTGAGGGGTGGGAGTAGATAATGGGGACGTCCCAGTGTCAGGACTGGTCTATGAACTCCGAATACAACTCAACAAAATAGTAGTACAAGTAGGAATGAAAGATTAAACTGATATCCGTAGCAATACTTTTTCTTGGGTGTAACTGTATCTATACTTGTTGCTTACAGGAATGGTGGACTTATGTGTGCATGGGACCTTCTGATCCCCATCCAAACTGGCATCTTGGCATGCGTGGCACACAGCACCGTGCAGTGATGTGGAGAGTTTGGAAAGAAGGTGGAACAGGGTTTCTGTATTGGGGTGCCAACTGTTATGAAAAATCAATGGTTGCTAGTGGCGAGGTAATTTTTGATAATAAACATTTACATCTTACTCTTGATCAATGATAGAACATATACCCTATCTTTTTGGTTGCTTCACTCATTCTTTTGGGAAAATGAATCTTTCATTTCATCCTGTTTTTACTATTTTACTAATTGCCATTAATTCATGTGATTTCTATGTTTAATTCTATTTCATTAAGTATCCTTAAGAAGGTATAAGTAGACAATTCCATAGTTGTCAATATCCTACGCTATCCAATACATATTTTGCTATACAATACTCAAGAAAATCGATATGTATTTTATGTACGTAACTATTGGGATACGTATCTTAAATACGTAAACATATCCTACAATATGCGATACATATTCACAATATGAGATATTTTATGATATAATACTTGAGGTATAAATAGATTTCAAACTCATCTAAGTGAACTTTTTTATTTAATTAGGGATTGCAAATTCAGAACAAGTGGAATATTTTAACGATAAGAAATCAAGTCAATCAACAAAGGAGGTATTTGATATATCTACTAATTATGATCAATATTAATTATTTAATTGCTAATTCTCATTTCCAGTACCTAACGAGATTGTTTATGTGTATGCCAAAACCTTGATGTATTAATGACATTTCCTCAAAAGGAAGAGTTTGTATTATTTGGAGAAGACGAAGAAGAAACTAAAACAAGAGTTCTGAAAGATAATTAATAGTGATATCTTTATAGAGGATGACTGATATTACTTGTTTGTTATTTTTTGGAGGAGTAATTGACTTATGTTTGATTGCTTCAGTTTCTGTTATAATAATACAATTTGAACTGAGGCAAACAAGAGCTGGAAGAGATTTGAGGAACATATGATCTGATTTGCCAAGTTGATATGAAATTTGATTATGAATGAATTATCGAGAAAGAAAAACCTTATTTAGTGGATATTGTTTGTTGGATGAATTTTTATAAGTATTTAAAAGTTGAATAAGGAACAAGAAAAGGAAGAGAAGAGGTAATAGTGAACTTCTTAATCATTTACCTGTTTGTTCATAATATTTAGTATCTAAAAGATTTTTTTTTTTTTAATTATTGGTAGGATGTGGCACTTAGATTCAAGTGTACACAATAGAGGATGAAAAGAAACAGGAAATAAGAGTACTGAATGGGGGGATTTGTGTGAAGCAAAGAAATGAAATGCGGAAAATGATATATCATTCTTCAACTGCAAGTGAGTCTAGTTTGTATTATATTCATTACTTTACTGCCACTTTGACTGATAACCTCATGTTCATTAAACTTTGGATATTAGCTATTTATTTATAGTTGTTTTACTGGTATTTTGCATTTTACCGGTATTAGCATTTGTTCATGGTTGTTTGTTAGTTGTGCTTCAAATTTACTCAAAAGTTTGTTATATATATTGCTATTTACTTGATTATTTATCTATTACCTATTGATTAATGTATCTTACGATACGATATGCGATACGATATGTGCAATACAATATATAAGGATAACGATACATAATACCTGTTGTCAAACACAATACACAATACTTGTGATTTGACAACATTGGGCAGGTAATAAAAATAAGAAAGAACAAGATGGTGCGGAGAAGATAAATGGGAATAGAAGTAATCAGTCTTGACTGTGAGTCATCGTAGCGTAACCGATGTGGTTGATGACAGATGGTATCTTGGCCATGTTCTTCCGGTGTAACAGTTTCAGTTGTTCGTATTTGAACTAATCTTATGCTTATAGCCTGCTTCCAACTAATAGTGACTCATAATTGAAGGTTAGGGGTTTGGAAATTTAGGGTGTTTTTGATAGATTTGGAAAAGAACAAAAGCGGTTGGGGAATCCACCCAGGCGAATCCACGCCTACTCTCAATGAATCCACGAAGAGAGATTTTTAACCATGCGAATCCACGCATAAGGTTTCTCGAATTTTCATATTTCATTCATTATCTCTAAAATACTTCATATAATGCTTATTTATAGGAAAATTTCAGCAAACAAAATCCTAACAGAATTCAAAATAAAATCCTATCAAATCTTATTCTCAGAATCAACTAAATCAAAGTAAATAAACTAAATAAAATCCTATCAGATTTCATAATCAAACAAAATTATTTCATATCAGATCTGATCTCTATTAATTCTCTCCGGTTTCAAAGCATTCATCCCCGATGAATGCGGAGATAAGGAATGATAAACACATTTAGATTGAACTAATTAACATCCACGAAGCATCTCAATTAGACCATGGTGGTGGTCGAGCAACTGTAGCTCGTGCATCACATCTAAACTAAAATGGTGGAGGGGGAACTGGACTTCTTAGTGAGCTTTCATCAAACAGTAGTAGATCTGGATAGGCACTTGTAATGGAAGTAATTAAATAAGAACCCCATAAAATATCCAGGCCATAGATAATGAAAGTAATTTCCATTGAAACTTTATAAATCTCTGTGGAACATGTAACTGCATAATTTTTGGAAGGAACCTCTCAGGGACTTCATTATTAATAATAAATTCCTGCCAAATATTATGTGGATATACAACAAATTTGCACTAATCATTGTAAATTGCTATATATTTAGATATCTCATCATGCATAATAGGCATAACAGACAAATGCAATATTATAGACTCAAGTGGTATACCTCCTAAAAAGTGATATATGGGTTCCTTAGAAGAGCATACATCAATAACTACAAATGATGTAACATCACTGTACTCATTTAGAACTTGGTGAATCTCGAAAAGAAACTCCAAAAACTCATTAGAAAATGAAATACTAGGAGTAACCTGCCTTCTTTTTGAAGATTCACTAGTAGTAATACTAATATTAATTATTTTATGCTCGGTCTCTTCCTCTATCGTTGGTTCCAAAATTGAGTACTTAGTATTATGTGGGGATGCACTAGACTCTACTAAAGAATTCTGAGCATCAATAGTATTTTTTGTGGGAGCATGGATCTTAGTTGGTGCATGTGTATTAGACTTTAGTAATTCATTAACAATATCATCGTTAACTATAAAAAGAATGGTAGTATTGATAACAAAAATAGACGCACTAGATTCTAGTTGTGGTTTAACGATAATATTAGTACTTTGCTCAGGAACGTAAACAATCTCAGTAACTCTCAAATTGTCAAAGTGATCAGTAGGTACAATATCTATATGATGACTCTTGAAAGGACACTCATAGTTATAATGCCAAGATGTGTGATATTTAGAACACTTGATCAATACATTGAGAGACAGAGTATCTGTATCAGTCGCAATTAGGGCATTGTGTTCTAACAAATGGAGTGAATATTCTTTCCAATTTGTCAAATAGATGATTCCTATAATACATAGGGAGATGCGCATCTATAAGAATATTTTTATCTATTCCCACGAGTTTATAAGATTCCTGTAACGTTCCTCGCGGTTTATCTCTACTGAAATCCAAAAATCTTTAGCTTGTCTCACTAATCTTCTTCTAGAAAATTGAAATTTATGTCCGCTAGACATCTCATAACAATCGAAGTAGCATTTTATATTCACCGACTAATCAATAAAGTCACGAGTTGAGGAATAACCATTAAATACGGGATCTTTATATCTAAAATTTTCATCTAATCTCTCTCTAGCAGTATGCAAATCATAGATGTAATTAGGTTTTTTTGACTCTAGATAACGACTAGATCGTGTTATAAATTGGGAATGTTTACTATTTAGAATGGATTATGCAATGCAAATCAGTCAAATATGCATATAATAATGCAAAATCTAAAATTCAGGCGACCTAAATGCATGCACTAAATTAATATATCCCAATAACTCAATTCCTAAGTGCAAATGAATATGAAATGCTAATTTGATGAAAAATAACAAATAATTATGAGATCACAAAAGAAAAGCAATTAGTCATTCTATTAACAAATTATTGTAATCCACTAATATTTGCAAAGAATTTGGCAATTGAAATTCAGTTCAAATCAATTATCACTTGAAGGGGTGAATAGTTTACGCCCAAATGTAAGATTTCATAAAGTTTTTCAAGAGATTACCAACAATTGAGCTCTGATAATTATGCATTAGAAGCTGCGGAAT
This sequence comes from Dracaena cambodiana, assembly GCA_036321105.1. Classification (NCBI taxonomy): domain Eukaryota; kingdom Viridiplantae; phylum Streptophyta; class Magnoliopsida; order Asparagales; family Asparagaceae; genus Dracaena; species Dracaena cambodiana. The sequence goes on from JAYEPQ010000017.1 coordinate 32,480,205, forward strand.
AGCTGTAATTGGTGCTACGTGTGACTGTTGGATAACTGCTTCAAAAATCTGCACTGTTCTACAGATTGAACCCAATTCTTTACTGCTGAATTAATTAATTCGGATCTGAAGATTGCGGGTGGGATTGAATCAAACTAAATCCAACGAACTTCTCCTTTTCTTATTGGATGCTCATCTCCTCAACTACAAGACTGCAGACCCTGTTTCTTTCATTTACTGTTGATGATATTGTTGTGTGAAGCGATGAAGCAGCGATTGAGTGAGGGAGGGGTTGATTGTAGAGGCAGTTCCGGTGGCGGAGTGGTGGCTGTCCCGTGGCTCCTTTTGCAGTGATCGGAGGGTGGTGATGATGCTGTTGATGGATGAAGGAAGGCTGCTGGAACTTGCCGGAAAACAGTGGCGAGTTGTTGTGGAGTTGAGGTTGTTGAGGGCGGAGATATTGTGAATGATGATGGGTTGAAGTTTGGGTGGTTGCCCTTGTTGGATTAGGGAAAGATATGGTGGTGAAGATGAAGAAGAAGAAAAAGTGGAGGAAGAGGAGGTCGGGAAGGGCTGTTGTATGGAGTAATGGATGAAGGGGGATGGGATTTTGTGGTCAAACTTGAAGGAGAGATTGGGGGACAATTGTTGAGGAGGATCTGATGGAGGAGGGGGTATGTAGGAGGAGAGGGAGAGGATTTTGACTCTTTTTTTTTTTTTTAAACTAATTCTCAGATACGAAACTCTCTCTTTTTTTTTCTTTTTTTTTTCCATATCGGGTTCTTTCCTGCTTTATTTCCATTTTTCTTTTTTGAATTTTTTTTTCTCAAAAATAAAATAAATAAAAATAAAAACTAAAATAAAATCAAAGAGAAGATAAAGATAGAAAGGAGAAGATAGGGATGAAAATTTAGGCACTGATACCAATTTGATGCAGAACAGAAGCGGATTAGGGATAGGTATTTGGAAATTTAGGGTTTTTTTATAGATTTAGAGAAGAACAAAAGGGGTTTGGGAATCCAGCTAGGCGAATCAATATCTACTTTCAACGAAACCACGAGGAGAGATTTTTAACCATGCGAATCCACGCAAAAGGTTTCATTTATTATCTTCAAAATGCTTCATACAAATTTTATTTATTGGAAACTCCAGCAAACAAAATCCTAATAGAATTCAAAATAAAATCCTATCAAATCTTATTCACATAATCAACTAAATCAAACTAAATAAAATCCTATCAGATCTCAGAATCAAACAAAGTCATTTCATTTTCATATCAGATCAGATCTCCATCAAATAGCCTTGTCATAATTGTAAGATATAATTTAATGGTGTAGGCTTCACATCAATTGAGTTGACGACACATACTCTTGACGTAAACTTTCGTAGAAATTGTTCCATTCCAAAGACATGTCATTGGTTTGCCCTTAACATTTGCATTAACATGGTTGGTTGTCATCCCATCAGGGGACAAATAAATTAAAATAACAGTAGTGATACTAGTCCAAACTAGGTCCTGACAGATACACTGTTCAGACTGCCACCAATACAAGAACCTTATAGAACCGATCCTGACCCAGCCATAAGAAACACATGGAGCTGTATATGGCTTTAACTTTGATCCATGGGCTTTTATTAAATAGGAAAAAACTGTTGACACCTTTACCTGGTTACATTATAAGATTATATATATTTGATTGGAATGAGACTGTAGTCCTAGTATGTAGGATTAAGACTTACAACTAGCAAGCTGCAAGTTCTCATTGATATTTTTGGGAAATTTATTTGTTGACACCAGAGGAACATCACAGATTTTAAAGAGGAGTGCTTTTGATGGTTCTCACAGCCCAGAACTTGGGCTTTAGTTGGAAGGACAACTGTTTCTTGGGAAAGGTTCTTAGGCTCTGTATTTTATGTGGCCTAGGAACCGAACGTTTTATAAGTTTTGCTTGAGCCTGGCGCATTGTGAGTGCTACTCCAAACTGTTGAACAGCCATGTTTTGATCAGCTTGGTACTTTGAGTCTTTTATTTGCCATGGAACCTTACAAAACCTGAACATATATTAAGGCTATGCAGCCAAGTTAGCCTTCATCCTCTCCTCTAATTGGCTGTCATTTTTGCTTATGTGTATGACTCAGACATTAGCTTGAGTGTTACTTGGACACGGACATGCAGTGGCATCTCTGGCACAAGGTCATGGCTTTTATATGTGTACGTTTAACTCCAAGCAAATATATGTATCGGGTTGGTACTCCCTTATCGAAAATGCTAAAATTAAAATAAACCACGAAATATTTAGTCAAATGGGAGGCATAAGATACGTCATCTTGAACATAAGTTGAAATATTTACGGGTGCCAGACAAAGACATTAGTCATTTTCACCTTTATCTCTTATTCTGCAATGCAGATAAGGTTCCGGCGTGGTCTTCCCCCTGGCGATGGAGTTTTGTTTTATCCTGGTGAAGTTTTTTCTTCTTCAAATGAACCAGTTGCGTCAGCCCGTCTAGAGCGCATCCTCAGTGGCATGCAGGTAAAACCAGGATAATTTAATAGTTAGTTGGAAGCTACTTTAACCTTTCCTGATAGCAGATATTTTCAATTATGTTCTGAAGTAACATTCTTCTGTGAGTGAAGGATGTCATGAAGAAATTCATGGCATGTCATTTCTCGTAACGGAGAACAATCATGTTAATTTGGCCCCGGCCCGAAGTTCTTAGTTCTACTTATTATGTAAATGACCGAATGGTCAACCATCAAAGGGAGGTGAACTTTAGTCACCTCTACTTTTCCTTTTGAATCGTACCAGAAGGAAATATTTGTGTGTGAGATAATACCGATCTCTAATTAATGCATGCGTGCGCACACACGTGGGTTGCTTTTGTATCTGTGGGGGGTGTTGTTCTTTTATATTTCTATTTTTTCGTCTTTTTTTCTTTGGGTGGGGGGGTGCGGTGCGACACAAATGTTTGGGTATGGGGGCGGGTGCGGTGTGACTCAAATGTAGAAAGATATGCTCAATTTTGGTCCTTAAGATCTCTTACTGCTTGAAGTATCTGTTCTTGGTCTTTCACCTATAGATGGGGATCAGACATGCTCTTTCTTGCCCAATTATTCTTCTTGTCCATAAGCTGCCAAGAAATGAGAATTACAGCATTATCACTCTCTCATTTAAATGTTTTAAACCATTGACTTCCTTCTCTGATTAGCACACCTATTTCAGTGTGCAACGTTTTCCTTCTGATATGGATTGAGATAATGACTGTATGGGCTCTGTATATTGTGTGAACTCACTAAAGCTGACGTTTGGTAGTTAATGCGAAACACCTAGACGTATTCTTTCTTTTAGTTTGAACCTATGTTCAATAGACACTGACCTGGGTTGTTTTTTGTTAGAAGGGTAGCATAACATAATCAATCCTGTACATATTATTAAGGTGAATAAAGGGTTAACATTTTCATGTATCTGACATGGATGAACATGGGTGTCATGCCTAACATGGCCGGTCACACCAATTTCTGGTTGGGAAAAGTGTCCATATTATGGGTTTGGACTGCCACATGGCAAGAAAAAACATATATTTCTTCTTCTGTCATTGCTACAATGCATGCTCCTTTGCTACAAGCCGTGTTCCTGGCTACCATTCAAAACAAATAGAGTCTTTGATAACACTAGCAATACCAGAAGGGTTGATCACAACCAACATTTTCCACCATTAGGAGAGTGGATCGCAACCAACATTTTCCTCCACTGCAGTGACGTGCTTGTATGTTTTATATAACCTACTTCATTTGTGATCTCATCACCATCATCTTTTAACACCCAAAGCCTCATACTCTTCCTCGCAGCCACAGCCAGCCTGCAGCTGTCATTGTTTTCTTGCAGTCGTTAGTGGTTAACAAGGAGGGGAAGTAAGATTTTGTAGGTTTCACGAAGGTGTATTAGTACTGCCAAGTGGTGGTTGGATATTGGCTGCTGTTGGAGTCGAGTGTTCGGCTGAGTGTAGGGATTCAACTAGTGTTGAGTTGCTTGGGGGAGGCATGGCTTGGGGGGGTTCAAGCAATACAATGCAGTACAACCTCTCGGAGGGTTCTGGTCAGGTTACGAGAGACACCCTGCCACTTGAGCGTTTGACGAAACCCCGTTGATCAATTTTTGTGTCTCAATTTTTTTTCCCCCTGTTTCTCTTTATATCAGCCGTTCTCAGTGTTTATCAATAGCACAAGAACAAGCACCTCAGATGCACCAGATGTTTACGTTCTTATGATTCAATTCTCTTTTGCTATTTGCAGGACATCGAGTACTTGAAGCTCTATTCATCAAGATATGGCAGGGAAGAAGGGCTTGCGCTTCTGGAGAAGACTGGGGTCTATCTAGGTCCCGAACGCTACACGCTCGATCACATGCCCATCGATGTCATGCGAGCGGAGATCTATCGATCGTGCCAGTCTTGAATATATTTGATAATCAGGTTGCATTGTATCATTGAACCAAGCTTTTTGATTCTCAAATCCCTTCAAGTTGCATAACTTCCATCAGTGCAAGTTTGATGCTTTCTCGATCAATCGCACCAGTTGGTAATTTTTACAGTAAATAGTCAAGAATGTTTATCTTTGCTACTTGATTTCAAATAACAAGCGTTTCGAAGCTAGTTTGCAACTACTTATTCAGGTGAGCTACGTCTACTTATTTTCAATTCGAGTAGAACTTTGATACTTGCTTCAAGAACAATTAATCAGAAGGAACTATTGAGTCAAATGCGAAACTTACCTTAATTCCATTTAAAATGTGAGGTGTGCTAGCAAGTAGCAATCATATAGAATTAGAGTTTGGTTGGGAAAAGATTTGGAGAAGGCAAAAGGCCAAATATGGTCTTCTAGTCAAGCCGCAATAAAACTCTTAATTTCATGGATGCATCCTTGAGAGGCAAGCACAAGCTTTTATATTAGTTTTCGAGCTTTATTGTTGCACATATTTTGAATTTGTTCTTCTTTTTTTTTTTTTTTTTAATTCTGATATTAATTTGTCTGCTAGTTAAATTATTAGTTTCCTCAATATATTCCAGTAGCATGGAAATTGCCTTGCAATCATATAACAGGAATTGGGCAGTGCATCGTGATGGTTGCTCTTCAATAATTATATGTGTACGAACATCGGTTCCTTTGATTTTCTTTCCAAAAATATAGGTTTTTTTTTTATCACCAATGTTCTGAAGGATTTGTACAATTTCTATTTCTCTTCCTAATTTGTACAATAATATGTTGTGTGTTGATCGAATTTAGCGAGTTAACATCATTTTAGTAAGCTGGCCATGGCATATTCGATCGTGTTATGTTCAACAGACAATTTTATTTTGATGGAGATCTAACTTGATGACATTAATATAAATGCCATAGATAATAGTATTTTGGTGAAAGATGGAAGTAACGATATGATGATAGTAATGGAAAAAAAAAAAAAAAAAGTTATCATGGAGGGGGATGCATTAAATGGTAAAATTTAAGAAGAAAATAATGTGATGAATTCTCTATACTAGTTCACAGAAGAAGTTCAAATTACATTTTAAGTTGCAATACATTAGCTTAGTAGTTCACTTAGTAGTTCACAAGAGTTATAATAGTTTGCAGTGGTTCTCGTAAAAATTAAAATATAAAAATTAAAATATAAAGTAATCGTAACTACTTTTTTGGGAGAAATCTGTGGCTAATTATAAACTATTTTAACATTCAGAGGGTTTAAAATGTTCAAACAGAATATATTGTCGGTATTTGTAAGAAATTCATGGGAATCACCTTTAAAATCCTATACCGCTTGGTTAAGATCCTATACCGCTTGGTTAAGACTTAACGTATTAGTGTGCAACTCTGACGAGAACAAAGAACTTAACATTCTAGTACTAGTAATTTAAAACAATTTTTCTAAATCTATCCATAAAGTAATCTAGTACTAGTAATTTAAAACAATTTCTCTAAATCTATCCATAAAGTAATCGTAGAGGAATTTGTGGCTGATTATAAAGTATTATAACCCTTTAATTCTTGTTGTTCTGTTTGTTATTTTGTAGAGGAATTTGTGGCTGATTATAAAGTATTATAACCCTTGAACTCTTGTTGTTCTATTTGTTATTTTGTCAGAGGCTACGTACTCATTTACCATATATAAGTTAAAGCAAGGCATAACTATTTTTTGTAAAAATAAATAAATATTATATATTTGAATTTTGTACTTCACCCGTCTAGGGAAGCCTCACAAATGAAAGATTACAACATCAACTTGGCCGTACTAATCATCTTCGCGTGTTCCTCACTTGGGCAAAGACCAAACTCTCGTGTGAACCAACATTATTCTTTTTCTACTACGTGGGGGGTTTAAAAAAATCAATTAAATTGCTAAATAGAGAGCTTCAAGTACAAAGCACCATGTAATTAATTAATTAATTAATTAGTACTAATAATAAAGACAAAATTAAAATTGATATTTATTGTGCATTCGGACAAGAAACGCGGTTGGCCTTTATGAGTTTCATGTTCACTTGAACATGCAAATTATTGGACTTTGTTAGTAATTAGTTAATTATTAGCACTTCAACTGATCACTAACCATAGTTTAGTTCATGAATGTTCCAGCAAGCTAAGGCTTCGATAGATTAACGATGGCAAAAGATATTGAGCAACAACAAAGTACAATTTTAGATTCTACAAATAGAAAGTGATTATTTTATCTCCAATCTAATTGGAATAAAAAAAAAACGTCTATAATTTAAATATTATCAATAAAATTATTTGAAATTAAATAAACCATAAGCTATTCCGTGATGTGATATTATTATCTGATTTGCTCAAACCGAACTGAATACTATTTATGTTCCAATACATCTACGGTCATTTTAGTTCATTTTAATGCAGATCGACACACGTCCCACAGATCACCTGTATATATATAAATAATCATTTGCAAAATCTAATTTTATCAAAAAATTTCAAAGCTAATCGAACCTAAAACCTTTACAGTTGAATTGAGAAAAATAAGTAGTACTACTAATAGGATTGAGATTAATGGACGGATTCAAAAATTAATTTTTTATCTGTACTATTGAAAATGTTGAATTTGAAATAAAAAATTATTTTTTAATATATATATATATATATATATATATATATATATATATATATATATATATATATATAACCACTCGCTGATTCTCATTGTCGACAATGATTGTTACTTGATTATTTATGCCATCATGACTCAGAGAGAGAGAGAGAGAGATACGTAGAATTGAGCTATTTCGACTTAGAAATTGGTGGGTGGCTAGTTTTTTTTTTTTTTTTTTTTTTTTTTCTCTTCAGCATCAACAGAAAGGTTGTGGAAAATTTTGGTTGGGCCTTTAATTTCTTTACAGGTCAAAAGAGGGTGCGGCCACTGATCCGTGGACCCAAGATTCTCAATTCAACGAAACTCCATTTTGATGAACAAAAGATAACATGGATTGCTCCATATCTTTATATGGAAAACTCTATTTGAGCACACCAGCTTCTCAAGGAACACCATCTTTCCCGTCCCAGATTAGGGTGCCCTAACAGGTTTAACATCGATAAGAGATTAATCCCCCAACCATAGAGAAAAATATAATCACAAAAAAGTTATGGCTAACTTGTAATTTTTTTCAACTTTAAGAGGTGGGCTCAGTAAACAAAGTGGTGTGCTCAAATAGAATTTCCACTGTATCATCATCCTCTATTGCAAAATGCAAGTGTTGGGTGCGTGCGATAATGGTCCAATTTAGGGTTTCTAATCTTGTCAACTTGATTTGCTCTAATAAGGCTGATTAAAAATAAGTTTTTCTTTAGAGATGTTTAGATTATTAAAGATGTTTCCACAATTCAACATTCAATTATTGTCTTCTAATTGTTTGTGCCCAAACAAGGGTCCCCCCAGCTCCCAGCAAATTTTTTCTTAACCTAATATTTTTTTAAAAAAAATTTCAAATCCCTTTTTTTAGACTCTCCCTCTTAGATCCTTAATTATATAATTCTTAAATTTTTAGTTTTCAGTTGTGAAGATGGAGATTATATATAAGAGATGAATGATTTAATGATTGCATAAAAATGATATCTCATTTTCTTTGCCTTCATTAAAAAAATTTATTTTTATTTTTCACTTCCAAAATCGAATACAAAATGATTGTTTGAAAATAATATGTAGAAATATTTATAATATCTTAAATTTACATAAAAATTATAGAAAAGAAGTAAAAGTTATAAAATAGAAATATTTATATTAGTACTATAATGTCATAAATTTATGCATGTATTGCAGAACAGAAACATCATATATTTTTCAGCCTATAGGTTCCTGCCTTTACATCCTACCGCTCGTGCACCCCTAACAAACTATCCGGGTAAAGCGTAGTATTAGAGTAATATTAGTCATGCAAACTCAAGATCACTATAAATCATAATAATCATCATCCCACTTAATTTACTTAAGGCAGAAATAAAATATAATTGCGCATAGAAAGTTCAAAGTTTATATATAAATATAATTCATCATTTTTTTCTGAAAATATTACAAATGACTTGATATTTCAAGGTTATTTTCAATCATTTATCTTAAATTTTCAGACAAGTGAAATTTTTCAAGAGAATCTATCAAAAAAAAAAAAAAAGGAGAAATTTAGATTAAAGAAAAAATTAGCCTCTATAGTCTAATATTCTTTGTTAATTTGTTTTGCTAGTGACTTGTGATTTGATTGGGAGGTGCTCGATCGATATATAATTTTATTCATTTGTTTATTTTTGGGGTAAAGTGTGACAAGATGGAAACTATTTGAGAATGGGGAGCAATTGATGCAATCATCAGTATTTGACTCATATGATAAACTTTATGTTGGCCCCAATATGTCAACACCAAGATATTTATAGTAAATTTAGATTGTGGAATTATACCTAGTTCAGATAATTTATATCAACTACGGGATCATTTTCAGAATTTATTTATCCTCTTATTGAAAAAGATTACTGTATATAAGTTGGCAACTCAGAATAGTTACATGAGTTAGCGATAAAAAGTTAGTAATCCCATTATTTTTCTTTATTTTTTTTAAAGTCATGATATTTATATTCTAAGCTTCTTTATGATCTAATATTCATATGTTTTGAAGTTCTAGTTGTTCTTTTATCGAGTAGATACAAAATATATTTACTAAAAAACATTAATTTTGTATCTATTTGATAAAAAAACCTAAATTATAACTAAAACTTAAGAAATTTGATATGAGTGGGCCCTACAGGGTCAAGATCCAAACGATTTTTTTTACAAAAATATCTGAAATAGTGAAAATGGACTGCAAGTTACGTGAGTTGTTAGGTTATTTACATTATTCTCTTAATGGAAAGGATCATATATGTAGACATATTTTGAGGAAGCAAAAGTGGTTTAACTAAGAAATCCTAGCAACAAATTAGCAAAAAAATAACACGATGGTCATGAAAAGTTCGAGGAATATCGCTTCTTTTAAATACAAAGTCAAGAACTAATCTAACCAAAAATCTTAAGCTGATATGTAAATGTCTCAATTTTTACTTAAATTTATTAATTTTTCTTATTCTATCCGATATGGAATTATACTCACATATAAACTCCTTAACAAAATATAATGATTTTCAAATCCAATAACTTCACAAAAGTTATGATATACTTATTTATTATAAGAACACATACTTCTATCTGTAGATACTATATATATATATATATATAATTAAAAAAAAATATGTATAAATAATAATAATAATTTTAAAAAGAAAAAAAATAAAATTAGCTGTGGGCCTACCTGCGGGAGTTTCTCCCGCGGGTGCCCACCCGCGGGACCCGCGGGAGGAATCCCGCAGGTGCCAACCCGCGGGTTGTTTTCGGCCTGTTTCCGTTATTTATTTGGCTGATATCTCGTGATCCGATTTTTCAGGGAGGATTCGAGCCGGATTTCTAGCTGATTCGGTCTATAAAAGACATGAATTGAGTCCAGAGAAGGGACTTTTGGACGATTTTGGGCGAGCTCGTGAAATTAAGGAGCGGAGCAGAGCCATTCCCTTCCCGGTCAGACGGTCAACGGAGTGCACCAGCGAGACTCCATCGCCACCCGAACCCACATAAAAAAAAAGGAATAAATTAATATTCTCGTTCTTGTTATTCCTCAATTTTTTTGTAATTCTCAATTTTCTTTTGTAATCAAATAATTTTGCAATGCAAGGAGAAATCCAATTTTTGAGCAAACACTATTTCTGCAAAATAATTTATTATATATATATATTTTTGGTAATGTAAGTATATGTTAATTTTTTTTTTAATGAAAATGATTATACACGAAGTTTCCACATGGTTTTCTAGTTTTGATAACATCTTGCTAATCTCACTTTTCTTGACACGTAGAACTTGAGGGTGAGTGATGTGATTAGATGATAAATTTATCTATTCATGACAATAAATCACCCCTCATTGTATGTTACATAAAAAAAAAGAAAAAAGATTTTTTTAGCATATTGTATTTTTCTAAATTCCTTTCTTAGAACACTTTTTCCACAAACAGCTCCGGTATAATTTAGGTTTTTATCAAATTATGTTTTGTTCATATATTGACTTATAAAATTATAATTTTATCATCGAGTTATATCGAATTTTTTTTTTATTATCGAAAACTCTGTTCTCATGCTCTCGATATCAACGACTTGGCTCTCGAATAACTTTGCCCTAAATCTGCCCCTTTGTCTCTCTCACACATGATTGGATGGGAGAAGCCATTGACCACAACATCACTTCATGAGAGAGAAATTGAAATGGCTTAAGGCCAAGAGTAATATTTTATGGGTGTGATGATAGCAAGTGGAGAAAAAGGAAATAGCACATCACATTGAGATCTCAAACCAAAACATTGTTAAGAATCTTCACTTGTGTTATTAGAAATATATAGTATGCAACATAAATATATGGAATTTTATTTTATTTTTACTCCCTTTACTCATGATTTTTTTTTTCCTTCTCTTTCATCTTCAACTCGATAGGCTCTACAATTTTCTTAATAACTCTTCTATTTTAAATGACTTTAATCAATAAAAGTGAATTGTTTTGCTATGTATTGTGCATTAAATATAATGTCATTTATAAGCTTATGTTCAATTCTTTCGGGAATGTATATATATATATATATATATATATATATATATATATATATATATATATATATATATATATATATATATATATATATATATATATATATATATATATATATATATATATATATATATATATATATATATATATATATATATATATATATGGGATTACTGTAAATGAGCCGCCAGCTCAGGAAAAGTTACGTGAGCTAGCGGCAAAACTATAATGATCCAATTATTTTTCTTTAATTTTTTTTTTACAATTACTATCTCTACATACTTAACTTCTTTCGGATTAAATTTCATAAACTTTGGAATTCATTTACCCTTTCATCAAGTGCATACAAACTGTTTTATTCATTGAAAATCGTTAATTTTGTGTTAACTTGATGGAGGACCAAATCGGAACTAAAACCCAAGAAATTGGGTATGAGTGAACCCTAGGTGGTCGAGATCAGAATCCCAAAGAAATTTTTAAAAAACTATTATTAGAGATAGTGGAAATGAACTGCAGCTCAGGTAACTTGCGTGAGCTGTCAGCTCATTTCCATTTTTCTCATATATATATATATATATATATATATATATATATATATATATATATATATATATATATATATATATATAGGGATTATTGTAGGTGAGCCGCCAGTTCAGGAAAAATTACGTGAGCAAGTGGCAAAACTATAATGATTCAAATATTTTTCTTCAATTTTTTTTTTACAATTACTATCTCCACATCCTTAATTTCTTTAGGATTAAATTTCATAAATTTTGGAGTTTATTTATTCTTTCATCAAGTGCATACATAATATTTTATTCAATGAAAACCGTTAATTTTGTGTTAACTTGATTGAGGACCAAATCAAAACTAAAACCCAAGAAATTAGGTATGAGTGAACCATAGGGGGTCGAGATCATAATCCAAAAGAATTTTTTTTAAAAAAAGATTATTGGAGATAGTAGAAATGAACTGCAGCTCAGATAACTTGCGTAAGCTGTTAGCTCATTTCCATTTTTCTCACACACACACATATATATATATATATATATAGAGAGAGAGAGAGAGAGAGAATGAATAAGGAATATGTTTGAAATTCTATTTTAAGAAAAATAATCTAAAATGATTCTTTTCATTGGGAGGGCTTTAGTCTAAAATCATAATCATTAAAGGGTAACTAAATCGAAATTTGCCATTATAATATTAATAAGTGGAAATATTAACGCATTGAAAACTATATCCTTTATCTTTATTCTGTGCAAATGACAACTTTATAAATATTTTTTATCATTTAAATTTAATTAGGGGATTTTACATATCTGTCCCTTAATTCTTTAAAAATTAGAATTTAGTCCCCCAAATCTTCATATTTATAATTTAGTCTCTCAAATCCTTTAAGTTACTACAATTTAGTCCCCAGCCATATTTTTGGCCTGAATTTCCTGTTATACCCCTAAGTTATTTCACTTTGGTCAGGAGAGAAGAACCCAATAAAAAAATGAGTAAGAGAAGAGAAAGAGAGAAGGGGAGGACTAAAATAAAGTAACTCAATGGTATAATGGAAAATTCAGGTCAAAAATATGGCTGGGGGACTAAATTATAGTAATTTAAAGGATTTAAGGGACTAAATTATAAATATGAAGATTTAGAGGACTAAATTCTAATTTTTATAGATGTAAGGGACAGATTTGTAAAAAGCCCATTTAATTAATTCATCTTTGTTTAATATTTTGAAGGAGCGTCATTAGAATCAGAAGACATGCTACCAAACCTCTATTATCTTAATTACATAATGTGAGTCTAGTTGTTAGGTACATAAACAAATCCGTACTCTTTATTTGGTCCCAAATCATAATCAAATGGTCAGATATTTGAGGATGGTGCTCTGATCCCTAACCCTAGCTCAACCCTCAGAATCAAATTGTGCATGCAAGCATAATTTAGTACATGGGTGTTTAGCAAACTTGGATTTTTTATTATTAGTAACCTTTTAACTTTAATAGTTCCTCTATTACTAATTTTTTTTTTTTTTTTAAAAAACATTGCTGTTTCTATTATACCATTGTATTATTGGGAGAGAGATAGCCTGATAAGGAATATAAGTGCAACATAAATTATTGTTTATTGTTACACTCATACCCTCGGCCATAAGGTCTCTCTATAAAAATTTTTTAATGAAATATTAGTGATACATTCAAATAGTACAGGATTAGCCGTCACAATTAATCTTTTCTATTAAGATATCGGAATTAGAAAGTTACGATAACCTAATCAAAATTAGTAAAAATTTAGATACGTTAATAAATTAATCTGAAAGGCTATTAATCATGCTACACTTCTGAAGTTTATTAAAGACAAATTCTGAAGACTCTGATATCATATTATCTTTTTAACCTAAAGATCTGTTAAAGCTGAATCTTAAACTATCACATAATTTAGGGGTCCACATCCAGGACGAAAAGCCCAATATGCAACGAGCCCATGGGCCCACCAAGGCGGAAACCTTTGAAATTTCATCATCAATTAATCTAAGCCTTGAAGGGATATCCTTACAAGCACTAAAAAAATAAAACAATCAGCAAAGGAAGAGCGCTAGATGTCCACTGCAAAGGAATGCATGCCTTCTAAATGAGCACATCTTATCTCTATAGAACTAAAAATAAAACAATCCGCAAAGGAAGAGCTTCAGATGGCCGCGACCAAGGAGCGCGCGCCTCCTAAACGAGCGCATCTTACTTTAAGGCGCGCACGCCCTTAGAACGAGTGTATCTCATGCACGCTCACAATCCAAGAGCATAGTTAGGGGCGCGCGCCGAGAAGCACACCTCTGGTCGCCACAGAGCATGCACTGAGGAGCTCGCACCTTCCAGATGAGTGCATCACATTCTCAGAAGCACAAACCAAGAAGCGCACACTCGGTGCACCGCACATTGCATAAGACGCAGTGCGCGAACTCAAGATGCAATGTGAGCATGTCCAGAACGCACCGCGCGCACCCAATGTACCACCTAAGGCGCATCGCGCGCCTCCAGTTGTTGCGCGTGCCAACCCCAATTGGGCGCAGCGTGGATCAACCCCACTGGGGGCACTGTGCGCGCACACCACTCGCGCTCCGGGTGGGGCACTTCGCACGCTCTCCCTTGTGTGCTCCACGCAAGCATAAGAGATTTTATCCTAAGCAACATAATATAGTTAATTTAGAACGGGACAACAAAAAAGAATTCATTTATAACGGGAGACATGTCTATCAAATTCAAAAGTTGAAGTACATAAATCAGTTACAACTCCTTCTCCTAACCACTGCTATTATAAATATCCCTTTTTCCATAAGAGAAAAAGAGAAGCTTCTTTCTACATAATTAAAAAGTTTGTAATTTCGAGAATCAAAAGAGGGACTGAAATCCGATTTTCTCAACACGCTAATCACACTTCGAGAACACAGATTAAGAAATTCTAAATAAGCGCACCAGTTGACTTACTGAGCACTACCTTCAAAGTCAGCTGAACAATTTTCAAACCATTCGGGAATTAGTACACAAATGGTTTAACATCATTTGAGAATTAGTTTCCGACCGGAGCAAAAAACAGGAACAAAAAACAAATGGCAAAATTGTAATTTCTTACAATTTTAAGAGAGGGTGCTTGCTAAATCAAGTGGCGTGCTCATTTAAAATATTCCGATGCTTCTCAGTTGAACCACATTAAATCTTTGGGGTATTTATAGATTTGTCCCAAATCCTTTAACTTATTACAATTTATTCCCCTAGTTTATATTTTGATTCGATTTTTTCGTTTTACCCATGATTTCCTTCACATAATTTCCCCTTTCCTCTTCCCCCTCTCTTCTTAGTTATTATTGGGTTCTCCCATTCTTCTTCTCTTCTCTCTCTATTCATTTCATTTATTGGGTTCTCCCTCTCTATATTGAGACCAAATGTATTATTCTCCACTAAATGTATTAAACCTAGAAATAAATTTATCCAATATAGAGAGAGAACCCAATAAATAAATTTATATTGAGACTTAAAAGTTTAATACATTTAGTGGAGAATAATATATTTGGTTTCAATATACAGAGAGAGAAACCAAATAAATGAATAGAGAGAGAAGAGAAGAACAATGGTGAACCCAACAAGAACTAAAAAGAGAGGTGAAAGAGGGAAGAGAAATTAAGTGAAAGAAATCAGGAGTAAAACGGAAAAATCGGGACACAATAAAAACTGGGGGACTAAATTATAGTAACTTAAAATATTTGAGGGACTAAATTCTAAATATGAAGATGTGGAGGACTAAATTATAATTTATAAAATGTAAGGGATAGATCTGTAAATAACCCTAAATCTTTTCAACTAATTTTCCATCTCTTTTTCGAATTGCTCTCTCTCTAACAATCTCTTTGCAAGTTACTCGTCCGACTACCCGTTTGGTGTCGCATATTCTCAAATTATCTCCCAATTTTATATAATCCTCTAATGAACTAAAACACACATGGCTAATTAAAGAGGTGCTCCAAATCAAGCAGGGAGTTTGAACGCAAGCAACCAATATCAAAAGCATGCAATAGCAACAAAAGTCTAAGATTATGGGCCCTAGCCCACACGACTAATTTAGTCTTGGACTTTGAACCAAGATGTTGAAGAAAGCAAGCCAAAGGGTTAATTAATTGATTAAATTGGGCCTAAGTTGTATTTAACCTCGGTTAATATTTATTTATCTATATATATTACTTTTTGACACGTGGATCTTCTTTTAAGAACCCTTAAAATTACTTAATCTCATGATTAGCAAATTGAAAAAGCCTCTTCTTTGCCTTAAACTAATCAATAAAATATGCTGTTTATGATATTAACTTAAAAAGGAGATCTAGCGAACCAAACTCATAAAAAATATTTTCTTTTTTCTTTTTTTTTTTTCCCCTTTTTTTCAATGAAAAAGAATCAGAGGTTGGTCAATGAACGTGATGATGAAGAGTAGTGAAAAAAACGTGCCGGCTTTTTGGTTGTATTCAGTTTTCTTCAGGGAATTTCTAAAAGGGCCACACCATTTTTCCTACGTATTCCCAAATCTGGTTAATATAACAAATTTGCCATCGATTTTTTTAATATTAATAACCTCCATCTCATTCGTGTCCTGAATTAGACCGTCCGGAATTAGATCTTAGATAGTATTATTTTACATACATTAGACACGAAAACTGCAAAGGTATCGGGTAAGGAGAGTACAACAACGTCGGGTGCGGAGCGGCGGGACTAGGGTATAGAGGAGATGGAGCAGTGGAGAGGCGGTTTTTGAAATGTGGTGTGCTCACTAGTGAAATAAATGAAGAAAGAGTATTGGGAGAAAGTATGGTGTGCTCACTAAAAAAATCTTCTCTTTTCAAAAGAGTGGATGTGCTCACTGAGAAAGATGGGCTCAATTCGATAAGTACTGTGCTCCTTCACCCTTCGTGGGAGTTTCTAAAGGAGCGTACTATTTTTCCATTGAGTCCACTTTCCAATGTCCGGACTGAACGAAAAATAAACTGTGGAAAAAGTAGTGTGCTTCTTTGGAAACACCCTTTACTTCGATGAAATCATTTTTACTTTTTGCACCTTTTTTTCTAATAAATAATTGTTTAATTCTAGGCCCCCAAATGGGGTACTTTTACAAATAAAAAGTTGTTTTGTGTGTAAAATGAATTATCAGCTCCTCTCGGGGTACCGTTGTGGGGACGCTGCAGAGAATCTTTATCAAGAAAAGACGAAAATGCCCCTCAGTTTCGGAATGAGTCTTTTGGATTTTGGTCGCCATCTGCCTTTTGCGCGGGTGTTGGAATACAAAGTTTGAAATTCTAAATGCGCAGCACATTGGACTTAGGGAGCACCAGTGCCCCCCCCCCCCATGCAGCCCATCACTGGGGAAATGGTGCTCACTGAGTCAAGTTCGGTGCGCATTTAGAATTTCCCTTACAAAGGGCGCTACCTTTCAGTGAAAAAGACGTAAAAGCCCTTGAAACTTCTGTGGTAATTTCGGCGGTTCCTGTTACGCCATGTTGAATGCATTATTTACTATAATACCAGACTCGGACATGTCCTCAGAAGTAGAGTAGATTTACTGAAGGATGGAGAATTTTCACTAAAAAATATTTTTCCAATTTTATTCTTAAAAGTAAAATGGTTATACTATAAGAAAAGTGCATTCCCAATTTTATCTTAAAAGGAAAATGATCAAATCCTCTCTTAAATAGACTTTTGCAAGTTCAATAAGGAGACTGTATCCACTCATTATTTTTCCATCTAAGATCGAGATGTCGGATCGTCTATGATACGCGGAAATGAGACTCTTAGCCACGAAGGAAGAGCCCAACACTAAATAAAGGAAGGTACGATCCAATGTTTCCTTCTTTTACAATTTTCTTCTTTCATTTCCTCTCTTGGAATCATTATAAATCAATACTGTATGTATAGAAAGATCCAATTTTATGACAAATAACAGATAGAGACGCCACTAGGGACTATTCTTCACCACTAAAGAGAAGGTTATAGAGTAATCCGACACTCACAAGATGAGAGAAACAAATTGAAAACTTGATTGTTGAACTCGATCAATGGAAACATAAAGAGTTAATCTTTTCAAGGTCGCTTAGCCTTAAGAGAGCACGATGTTTTTATTTCATGGCCAACAACACGGAGGTTGTATCCTCCATAGAGGAAAAAACTCCCGTTCAACAAGACCATGAGTCATCCGAGCAAGAGATCTCACATCCCATAATGCGAGATCACTTTTGTTGTCCTTGCAATGGAATGCAAGCCAAGTTTGACCCAAAACAGAGCTCAAAAGAAGATTCAATATTATCAAAGGAGACAAAAAGTAGTCAAGGCTTGCGTTTAATGCAAGGCCAAAGTAACGGTAGCTTAACGCGAAGCTAACCTCCATGTAGACAGTCTAGAATGCAAGGCTAACAAAAACGTTGTGTAAACTCCTCTAGATGCGGGCTAATCCCCAGATAGACAGTCTGGAATGCAAGGCTAACAAAAGTCTTGTATAAACTCATCTAGATGCGAGGGTAAACCCCACGCAGACAGTCCAGAACACGAGGCTAGCAAAAGCCCTGCGTAAACTCCTCTTGATGCGAGGGTAACCCTACGTGAACAATCCAGAATGCGAGGCTAATGATAGTCCCATGTAAACTTTCTAAGACACAAGGATAAACCTTGCGTACATGACTCAACACATGAGGCTATGTTTAAGCTCGTGTAACATACTCTAGATGGGAGGCTATTGCCTATGTACAATGAGAGGCTAAGCTTGCGACCAGAACACAAGGCTAAACTCACTTAAAACGCAAGGCTATAAGCTCTTGTAAACTCATCAAAATACAAGGCTAAGCTCACCATCAGAACGCAAGGCCAATCTCATGTAGAACACAAGTCTAAGCCCATGTAAAATGTGAGGCTAAGATATAGCTTCACATAGCACCGTCAAGAGATATTTTTCTTATCTTTTCAGGGGGATTAATTCTCATTCCTATATGAAAACTCATAAGAAAATCAATAGCTAACTCTCATGAAATTTTTTGGAATGGAGCTCCGCCCCTGCACCCCTGGCGAGGGATATTACCTATTATACCTCTTTTAATTCGTTCAACATGGCTCGAGAAGGGAAAATTTTGTTCGGCAACTAATATCTTTCCAACAATAGAAAAGAGCAAGGACATTCGATTCTACACCAATTTCATATATTTGACATTAGGGTAGGGAAGAGCTAAGAGGTGCAAGTAGGAAGAATTACAAAAATACTCCAAGAGATTAATGGACTAAACGCAAGAGATTAATGGACTAAACGCAATAGTGGATTTATATTTGATGCATAAACTAACATTTCGGCAAGGATCCACAATGAAAAACAAATTGGATTAATAGGCCTAACTCAAAAGAAGCCCAATTCGACAATGCCAGGCACAAATTTCCTTGTAGAGAAAGTGAGATCAAGGTTCAAATATCTTATCTCTAAAAGATATGAAAGCTCCTTGATCCAGCTATCAAATCACCATAAATAAAGAAATCAAGTCTATCAATGAAGCTGAATCTATTTATAACAAAGAATCTAATCAACTATAACTCTTATTCTCACATAAATTATAACGCTCCCATTTTTCAATCGTATCCTTAAATTGCGTACTGTACTTAAAATTGCACTACACTATCCAACAGTCACATAATTTTATAATAACCGTAAGTATTATCATAATAGATAAAATAACATGTCCGAGACTGAAATTGCATTTATAAAATATAGGATTGATTGCATGGAAAAGGCTCATTGTTTTAGATTAGAACATCAAACGAATTAAAAGAGGGAACAATATCCGACAAAAGAAATATGAATATTATATACAAAATTATGAGATTAGATTCACCTCTTACTATTGTTTTACTTGATCAAAAAAGTAAGGATCTCCGATAGGTGCAGGCTTTCTTTTCGCTTTCTCGAAACCTAGATTCAAAATGCAGGGAATGAAACCCAGCAATTAACACTTAAAAGAAAGAGGTAGGTATACTTCATAGTACATGAGTATCTGTGCATGCAGGCATGTTCATGTCAGTGTCGGTCATGCATGTAAATTAAGAATATGAGCAAGTAGGAATAAATAATTATTATGAAATAATTATTATATGTATCTTGATCGTGTATTTTATTGGACTTAGTCATCGTCCAAATTAATTGTAAAAGCTGTATTAATTGATAAAATAGTGCTATTCTATATTATCGTATAAGCGCCTGTACATATCGAAGTTCTGGCCTCAATTACATAATACTGAACCATGTCATACCATTAGATATCACCATTCACACGCTGTACTGTATTACAGTAATGGATATACTATATTGGGTATTAATTATCATTTGGTAATCCAGTATTACCCAGACTGCCATGGTAAAAGATTCTTAGCCTTAATATTACACTAATTCTTATACAACACGACTCTTACACATCATATAGTTTCCTTTCATCTCCGATAATACATGATAGATGTGGCTTATAAAGATATCATGCCATGATTTGTTCATTTACATGTGCATATCCATCTCCATTATCAATGATATCGTTAACAAATCATTATAAATCATGTATATCCAATATCACTACATTCCTTTATGCTCAATCCCAATTATTCTAAATTTAGAATTCTTCTTCCGTCTACATTTCCTTTCTTTTAGATAGTTAGCAGACAAAGAGCGTCCAAAACATAGACATAGTATGCTACAATCTGTGCTATCTCTTTCTACAATCTATCACCACAACAAACAAAATGACACCTTTATTATGTTGTGGATATGAAGAAGGAATATAGTCCTCTAGTCCATACAATTACTGTGCATGTACATGCTAATAGATGAAAAAGGGGAAAAAAAACCAATAAGTAACTCAAGTGGCATCACCTCTCTCTCCAATTTACGAAAGGTTCCGAATTCGACTCCGGGTGAGGACTCAATATGGGTAATGTCTCTTAGTGGAAACTCAATTTGGATAATATTGTAAAAAATATGTGTATATGAGTTTGACTAATGTTTGCCCAAAAATTGCATCTTTGATTCTATTGCAAAATTGATGAGTTACAATGAAAATTCAGATTACAAAAAGAAAATAGGATCGTTACAAGAACGGGAATATTAATGGATTCCCTTTTTAAGTGGGTTCGGGTGGCGGTGGAATCTTGCTGCTGCCTCCGTTGACCGTCCGACCAGGATAAGATGGCTCTGCTCTTTTCCTTGATCTCACGAGCTCGCCCGTAATCGCCCCAAAGTCCAAGAATCCAAAGTCCCTTCTCCGATAAAATTCCTGTGTTTTATAGACCGAAAAAGCTCCAAATTCGGCTCGATTATTCCTGAAAAACCGGATCACGGAATATTAACGAAATAAAATAGGAAATAAATAATCGAAAAAGAACGGAAAACAACCCGCGGGTGTGCCCACTTAGCATTTTTTTTTTTTTGGTATCTACATAACTCCCTCCAAAGTTTTCGAAGTTCTGTATTGAACCGTACTGAATTTCGAAATACTTTGGATTCTTTAATTTTGGTTATAGTCCTTTTAAAAGATTTGGTCGATAGAGATAACTGTTAACATATTCATTTATTCAATAACAAGCAGATGTATGATTTTAACGTACTCATTAGAGGACAAACAGAGGTATGATGTTAACATGCGTATTTTAATCATAACCGTTCAGTGACATCTAGTATGACGAATCAGGAAAAGACAGAGGTGACATTAAACGTGTCTTGGAGCTTAACCTATTCAGAGGATCTGGTCGTGATAGGGACAAGCTGACTAAACAGAGGTGACGGTTAACGTATTTAGATTTAGAATCGGACTATCAGAGGTAACTGTTAACTTGATAGGGAGATGATATTCGTCAGAGGTGATTTTTAACTTAACGACATCAAAAGCACGTCCATCAGAGGTTGTAATGTTAAACTTGATGAAGTGTGAATTTTTTTTTCTGTCAGAGGTGATTTTTTTTTTTTTAACGTGACAAGGGATTTAATCGGATCTTATCTCATTTGATTTTGAATTATGATGTCAGAGGTATGATTTTAACTTGACAAATATTTTGGAGTGTCGCTTGCTCTGTTGGAGCAAAATGACAAGAAAAGTTTTGCTGTCAGAGGTAAAATCTTAACGTGACAGGAGATTTATCTGATTAGGATTTTTAGCAAACCCCCAGCTATCAACGGGTTTAATTTGCCTTTACCAACTACCGTTTGAGTTGGGCTAGCCATATTATTCCCCTCAGCATGGTGAGTTGTCAAGAATTTCGTTTGGGCTTAAATGCCAAACCTTTCCTCTTCCCTTTGCCTTAGCAGCTTAGGGCAGTGATGTATTCTTATATTCGGATAAAAATACTGTTGTGACAGATTTGTCGTGGGATTTTTAGTAAACCCCCAGCTATCAACGGGTTTGATTTTGCTTTTACCAACTACCGTTTGAGTTGGGCTAGCCATGCTATTATCCTCAGCATAGTGAGTTGTTGAGAGTTTCGTTTGGGTTTAAATACCAAACTTTTCCTCTTCCCTTTGCCTTAGCGGCGTTGGGCAATTCATACTTTTACCCTCAGTATGAATGGGTTGGCGAGAAATCTATTCTTTTCCCGTAACTTAATGGCATTGGGTGATTCATACTTTTTACCCCCAGTATGGTGGGGTTGGCGAGAAATTTATTCTCTCCCCGTAGCCTTGTCGGCATTGGGTAATTCATACTTTTTACGTCCGTATGATGGGGTTGGCGAAAAATTTATTCTCTCCTCGTAGCCTTGTCGGCGTTGGGCAGTTCATACTTATTACCCCTAGTATGATGGGGTTGGCGAGAAATTTATTCTCTCCTCGTAGCCTTGTCGGCGTTGGGCAGTTCATACTTATTACCCCCAGTATGATGGGGTTGGCGAGAAATTTATTCTCTCCTCGTAGCCTTGTCGGCGTTGGACAGTTCATACTTATTACCCCCAGTATGATGGGGTTGGCGAGAAATTTATTCTCTTCCCGTAGCCTTGTCGGCGTTGGGTGATTCATTTTTTTTTTTTTTGAAGTTTTTTTCTTTTTTCTTTATATATATATATATATATATATATATATATATATATATATATATATATATATATATATATATATATATATATATATATATATATATATATATGGGGGTTTAAATTAACCGCCTTGAGCCCATTTTTTGGGAATTGTTGTGAGCCCAAGTGGTACTTTTAGACCTCACACGTTAAATATGTCGAAGTTAGCTCTAACTCCTTTTTTGTTCAGCTTTGAGCTGAACTGCTCCAGCGTCAATCAACGCTTGAATTTTATCTTTTGAGATAAAATAATTTTTTGTGGGGTGACCTACAATCCGATGGTACAGGCAGTAATTCGGATCGTTAGTCTTCTCTATTTCTTCAGGCCTCTTGCTCTCCGGCAACTTGAGCATCTTGCGCTTGCTGAGCAGATTGAACATAGTAGCAGTATGTTCATACTTGAACGAATACTGCTTTTGAAACTTGGGTGACTTTGATGTGTTGCTTGTAGTTGGCCATGGTTTCTTCTTCGATGTACTTTCTACCGCCATTGCCATTATGTCTTTCCCTTTGGAACAGGAAAAATGGAATGGAGATTCGTTTGTACCGTCTCCGGTTGCATACTGTTTTTCTTCGAGGCGTCGAAGTATTTCTTCAGCCTGTTCACCCTGTTTAAGCAGATCTTTCCATGATTTGGATTCGACCGAGCCCATCTTGTCTAGGATATCGGTCAACATGTTGTGTCTGCAGGTTTCCACTAGAGTATCCTGCGTCATGCCATGTGGGCATCGAACAGAAAGTTCTCGGAACCGCTCGACGTAAGTTTTGACCGTTTCGCCTTCTTCTTGCTTCGCTGCTAGCAAAGATAATATGGAGACTTCTGTATCATCTTCAAAGAATCGGGCTAGGAACTCACGTTCTACATCAGTCCAAGATTTAATTGTTCCCTGAGGTAGCTGCATGAACCAAGTAAATGTGGGCCCCCGTAAAGTGCTCGCAAATATCTTAGTCATAGTTGGATCATTCCCCATGAGATGTCCTGTCTGTGAGAGGAAGTAGAAGATGTGCTGTTGTGGCGAACATTTACCGTCGAATGACTGAAGGTTTAACGGTTTGTATTTTGTAGGGTAAGGCACGGTCTCCCATTCTATGGGATAAGGATGGACTACCCCCACCTCTTGCAGTTTCTTTCGATGAAGAAGAGCTTGTAGTTGATTCTCCATCTTCTCTATTTTTTCCACGTGAGGGTTAATGATAACCTTCACTTCCTCTTCTTCTCTTGAATGAGGAGGCACTTCTTCATCCTCGTCCTTACTGTCTTCATTTATTTGGAAGGGTCGTTTTCCTTTCTGCCGACCAGAAATGGACGACGAGAATTGGTTCCTCCTAGTTTGAGTCAGCAACTCAATTAAAAGTTGTTTCATCTCTTCTATGGTCTCCTCTTGCTGTTCGAGACGTTTTTCTTGTCTCTCAAGCCTTTCAGAGACTTCTTCTAGAAGCGCGCCCTCTGGTTCGATAGAAACTCCTTTTGATCCTGGAGTGATTTCCTTATCCGAAGGGTTGTTTCCGACCACCTTTTTGTCTTTATTAACCATATGTGATGAGGCGGCAGGTAGATCGGTTTCAGAGCACACCCTCTTTACCGTCCGTATTCTTTTGGATTCGGTGATCTGCTCAAAAACGGACCGTCTCGGATGGCACTCGCAGTTTGATAGAACAGTTGAGATTAACTGTTCGCATTGGCATTGAGGAGTATTCTGTGCAGAGTTCTTCTTCCAATTGAGCTATTCTCTCAAGTCTTGAGATACTTCTTTATCTCTATTTGCAACCTGACGCCGCTTGCGTCGCAAACTTGGTTCATAATACTGGAGAGTTTGCAATATTTCAGGGCTGGGCTCTTTTCCCGAATCAGATTGTTCTTCAACCCTTCTGCGGATTCTTCTGGAGTGTGTGCTGGCCTGCGCAGTTGTACGGGCCTCGCACGCATCTGACTTGTTCTTCGGGATTTGGAGGATTCTATCATGAATATGTTCATCCGAAGAGAAATTTGAAGATCTATCCTCAGGTGAGTTCATGAGCACATCCTTATATTTGTTTGTAGAGGAACGGGATGGTACACCTGAGAGAGTAACCAAAAAGTTAGATATGCGCTGTGTGCTCACTGCGCGTGTGCCCGAATAGACATTAGAACCAACCCCTGATTTTTCCTGCGGAGTGCAACCCGAGGGAAACCCGCGGTGTGCAACCCGCAGTTGCAACCTCGGGATTGCACCCGCGGGGTGCAACCTGCGGTTGGAACCGCGGGTTTCCACCCGCGGTTGCAACCGCGGGGTTGCCCCCGTGCGGTGCAACCCGCACTTCTGCCTGCAGATTTTCATTTTTGGAATTTTTCTTCTCTGATGTTTCCTGATCTGGATTTTCTGACCGCAATTTTCCAGAGGCACTGTTGAGGCGGGCCCGCTGGGCCTTTCGCCTCAGGTTTCTCTTCTGAGATCGGGTCAGGGACTAGTTTGACTTTTGGCTTGACTTTGGAATGGGCGATAACGCCGTGTTCTTGACAGACGATGACGTCCTGTCAGTTCGAACGGGCGATGACGCCTCATAAATTCTCATAGGCGATGACGCCTCACCTTTTTTCATCGTCACCCGGCGATGACGCCTAGGCTCCGAATCAGAGGAAGAAAGAAATTCCTCATATTTTTGCTGGTCAACTTCTATGACCAGCATCTCAACCATTGAGCCAATCGGCACCCGGTCGGACTGCGCCACCAGATTCTCTGTGGTAAACAGAGGGGCTCCTACTGTGGTCGCCAGTTCTTGTTTGTCTAAAAATTGCATCTTTGATTCCATTGCAAAATTGATGAGTTACAATGAAAATTCAGATTACAAAAATAAAATAGGATCGTTACAAGAACGGGAATATTAATGGATTCCCTTTTTAAGTGGGTTCGGGTGGCGGTGGAGTCTTGTTGCTGCCTCCGTTGACCGTCCGACCAGGAGAAGATGGCTCTGTTCTTTTCCTTGATCTCACGAGCTCGTCCGTAATCGTCCCAAAATCCAAGAATCCAAAGTCCCCTCTCCGATTAAATTCCTGTGTTTTATAGACCGAAGAAGCTCCAAATCTGGCTCGATTATTCCTGAAAAACCGGATCACGGAATATTAGCGAAATAAAATAGGAAATAAATAATCGGAAAAGAACGGAAAACAATCAGCAGGTTTGCACCCGCGGGATCGCTCCCGCGGGTGGCAACCCGCGGGTTGCCACCCGCGGGAATCCTCTCGCGGGTGGCAATCCGCGGGAGTCCTCCCGCACCCTCGGGGGCTCCCGTGGGTGTGCTCACTTAGCAATTTTCATTTTTTTTTTTTTTTTTGTGTCTGCAACTAGCAAAAAAAACGAAAGATGAAGAAGGAAAAAAGAATTTGTAGTCCATACAATTACTGTGCATGGATATGAAGAAGGAAAAACAATAGATGAAAATTTTATAAATTTTTTTGTTAAAATACAAATTAATTTCGCTAATTCCTCGCTACAACTTCAGAATTTTGGTGCAATGGAAAGGTCTTTCAGTATAGTATCAGAACAATCGAGATTCAATTCCTACCAGGCAAAAAAATTATACCGCTATGTAAAAGCCCAAGTTTCTGTTCAAAATGAACTTTCAATCTGCGGGAGTGTGTTAAAATACAAAATAATTTCACTCAATCCATACTACAACTTCGGATTGGTGCAGTGGAAGGTTATTTTAACAATTTTAATTCATCCAAGAATGAGAAATGAAATTAGAAAAATGGAGTGTGTACTTCTATACCTCATTCTGGCCTCAGCTCTTGTTGTTAGGAAGAGTGGAGAAGTTATTGAGTGACTGAGGGAACCTTAATAGCATAGGGATTTTATTGGATATTTTATAAATACTCTGACAAGCGCTCATCCTGTAAATGCCCATTTTAATTACTCATCCTATACTCTGGATCGATTTTTAGGATATTACATAAATACTCAACGATAAATACCCATTTTAACAGAAAGAAAGACGGTTTTTTATTATCCTAGAAGAAGTAATAATTTATAAACTCGAGAAATAAAATAGATTCATTGAGAAATTGTAACTCTTACCCTCCACCTCCAATAAAATTTACATTGATCGGTCAATTTACCATCGAGGCTCAAGATCCGTCTCGACTGAAACTTATTGTATTGTTATGTATGTATCTTTCTAAGTGTTTTTTTATTATCTAATAATCTCTCTGTAGGTTATTCCTCCAAATCTCTCTGAAGCCTGACTGTTACACCTGCCACTCGGAAATTGGGTGTAGAAACACCTGCAACATATTCGCTTAGGACTATACTTAACTTTCGGTAGAGTTCCCCGAGTTAAAATAGTTTATAATTAGCCACGGATTCCTCCCCCAAAAAGGCTAGCTACGATTATTTTTATACCTTCACGGAAATCATTATAAACTACTATATCTTTTATATCTGTTGTGGAACTGAGATAGGGATATTACATTCTCTCATCCAGCAACATATTCGTTAAGGAATATACTAAATCTCCGGTAGAATGCCATAAGTTAAAATAGTTTATAATTAGTTACGGATTTCTAACCTAAAAAATCTAGCTATGATTAGTTTAGTGACTTTATGAGAGTCATTATAAATTACTATATCTCTTGTCTCATTTTCGAGCTGGGACTATTGAGATAGGAGTGTTACGTTGACTTAGCTCGAGATCCTTCTCGAGTCCAATTTTTGGTACTTGAGTTGTCTCAGCTATTCTACCAGCAAGACGATTTTAGTATAAACAACAATACTATTCAAATTGATTTCTCAGCGAGAATCAAGATCGAAATCTCTTACAAATTGAAAAGAGATGATACTGCTAAAAAAAGGCTCACTGACTGTTATTATTACCAATTGTAACAACACAATTACTGAGGAAGCTCTCTTAATGCTAAATTATAAAGGATTAAAAAACTATTTTTTAAATTTTAATCTCATAAACTGCGGAGAAATGAAAGGAGAAGCATTCATCAAACACATTGCTTACAAGATAACTCGTGTGTGTGTATATATATATATATATATTATTTTTATTTTTATTTATTTATTTATTTTTCCTTTAAAACAACCCATAAATACAACTTGGTCCGCTTCAATCAAGCCACCCCCATCCTTATCCGGTTATTCCCATTAAAAATCATGACTGGCACTCTCGTAATTAAACACACAGTTAACATAAATCATAATTAAAAAATAAGAGTACCTGTCAATCTAGCATTGGTCACCGACGCTGTTCCGTATTCGGGTCCGCCAATCCAGAACCCACCGTCAGTGCCAAGAAAATGACATCCCTGTCCCTCGTCACTGTTACTTTATTCCAAAAAAACCAGTTTCCATTTTTAAAGAAATTCAAAAAAAAAAAAGGAAGAAGTCGGTCCGCGTAGCGCCGAGTACTAGACGACAAACAATGGAAGCTCGCCACTTATCCCTGGGCTTCAAGGGACAGATGCCAATCGCTCCACCCCTTCGCACTCGTGACACGTGGACGGCTCCGATCCACTGACCTCCAAACCCCCGACCTCGGGTCACTGCCCTAACCCCAGTTAATGCTGCGGTTAAAACCCCCTTCTCTTCTCCCCTCGCTCTCTCTCCACACACACACACACCCCTCCCTCCCCCCCCCTTTATTTATTTTCTCTCTCTCTCTCTCTCTCTAAAGACTCTCTCTCTCTCTCACTGTCTCTCTCTCTCTCCCCCTCTCCGACAGCCGCCGCTTTAGACTACCGCCGAGTGTAGCGCTCGGATCGGGCGCTTGAAATCGGGAAAAATGCTCGAAGCTTGAGTTTTTCCATCGCCTTTCCGGCAGCGAAGTTTTCGGTGCCGATCGATTTCTTCGTCATCGATCTCGCCGCCATTACTGAAAGCTTCTATTTTTGGTGGTGGAGTGGTGGTTAGGGGAATCAAGACTGGTAGCTAGCTAGCTGGCTACTTCTAGAAGCAAAAAAGCTAAAGGAAAGGTCAGAGATAAGGATAAAGAGATGCCGATGGAGCTAGAGAATTCGTCGGCTATGACGGCCTCCAACTCCGCCTCCGGCGAGAACAGCGTCTCCTCCGGCCACCAGGCCCCGCAGCCGCCCGCCGCTCCCGTCAAGAAGAAGCGGAATCTCCCCGGGATGCCAGGTAAAACAATCGCCGATCTAAAATTCATGAATTAATCAAGACTTCAAGTACCAATCATGATTTTTTTTTTTTTTTTTTTTTTTTTTTTTTAGATCCGGATGCTGAGGTGATCGCCCTGTCGCCGAAGACGCTAATGGCGACGAACCGATTCGTGTGCGAGATCTGTAGCAAGGGGTTCCAGCGAGATCAGAACCTGCAGCTGCACCGTCGAGGCCACAACTTGCCGTGGAAGCTGAGGCAGCGGACGGGGAAGGAGGTGAGGAAGAGGGTTTACGTGTGCCCCGAGCCCAGCTGCGTCCACCACGATCCGTCGAGGGCCCTCGGCGATCTCACCGGGATCAAGAAGCACTTCTGCCGCAAGCACGGCGAAAAGAAGTGGAAGTGCGACAAGTGCTCGAAGAAGTACGCCGTCCAGTCCGACTGGAAGGCCCACTCCAAGACCTGCGGCACCCGCGAGTATCGCTGCGACTGCGGCACTCTCTTCTCTCGGTAGCAATCGCAAATTTGAAATTTTTTATCATTTCTGTTTGGTATAAAATAAATTGGAAATATACATCTCGCTTTAACAGGAGGGACAGCTTCATCACGCACAGGGCGTTCTGCGACGCGCTGGCGGAAGAGAGCGCGAAAGCTCAAACGACGAGTTCGGCGGTGAGAAGCAAAGAGGACGATGCGAAGGCGGCAGTGGCGGCGAGTCCGTCGGTGGCG
Organism: Dracaena cambodiana; assembly: GCA_036321105.1. Lineage (NCBI taxonomy): Eukaryota > Viridiplantae > Streptophyta > Magnoliopsida > Asparagales > Asparagaceae > Dracaena > Dracaena cambodiana. The sequence goes on from JAYEPQ010000017.1 coordinate 32,509,792, forward strand.
TTAGCGCAGCAAGCGGATCCGTTGCCGATTCCGCCCATGCCACCGTCGGCGGCGGCGGAGAACGATGGTTTGTTCCTTTTCTCTTTTTGGGTTGTTTTTTTTGGACTCGTCGTACCTCAAAATTGATTCGCTGAAATCGTCCCGTTCTGGTTACCGTAACGTTTTTTTGTCGGATCTGGGTCTCTCTGCAATCAATAAAAAAGGGAAAAGAGAAGGAGAGAGATGTTGGTTGGTTTTGTCCATAATTGCTCAAATCAAAATAAAATGGGGAAAAAAAAAAAAAAAAAAAAGAGGAGAAGTTGAGTAGAATTATTATTATGGTGAATGAGTTTGTGATGGATAAAGATTTGGGATTTGGGCGGTGTGTCTTTCTTCTGTTGAGAGAGAACTTTTGATGGAAAAAAGTTTGGTAGAAAGATTGAAACTTTTCTACTCCCTGCTTTCATTTTCTTTCCATGTCATTAGATCGTCTCTGCAGTCGAGAGATTGGGATGAATCAAAAGCTAAACCCACTTCAATATTAAAACCCACTCATAGCTATCTTTCTGCCCCCCCCTCTCCCCTTTCCCCCCAATCAATTTCACTTTAATTTTGCATATAACTTAATTCCCTTTTCTCGAATTCTGTAGAGCCCGAGAGCTCGGCCGGAATGCTGCAGTACATGCCGCCTCCGGTGGCCGTGAACGCAAACAGCGGCAGCGGGACTGCCAGCACGAGCAGCAACAGCGGCGGCGGCAGCAACACTGCCACTCTTTTCGCCAGCCTCTTCTCCTCGGCCACGGCCTCGGCCCCTCCTGCACCGAGCACTAGCTACACCGAGCTCATCGGGTCGATGAATCGGCCCGAGCCCACCTCACTCTGCTTGTCAACCAACGCGCCCAGCTCGTCGCTGTTCTCACCACAGCCTCCTGCAGCAGCTTCCCATCAGTTTGCCGCTCCGCCCCCACCGCCGCCTTCGTCTCACATGTCCGCTACTGCATTGCTCCAGAAGGCGGCACAGATGGGTGCGTCCGCTACTTCATCCTCGTTTCTTCGAGGGCTTGGCCTCGCGACCTCATCGTCAGCCTCGTCCGTTAGCAACAACCAAGAGAACTATCATCACCACCACCAAGACGGAGGCGTGAACTGGAGCAGCGGCCACCACCACCACCACCAGAGGCTGGAGCACGAGCCACCAATGCTCTCGGCTGGGCTCGGACTCGGCCTGCCGTATGAAAACGGTAGCGGGCTGCCGGACCTAATGATGGGATCATCATCGCTGTTCGGGCCGAAACCAGCCACATTGGACCTTTTGGGATTAGGTATTGGGCCGGGGGGTTCGGCGACCGGAGGGCTCTCGGCATTGATGAATTCCATGGGTGGCGGGCTCGACGCACCGGCCGGACCGTCGTGGGAGGGGGCTGACCGCAAGTCCGGCAGCTCTGCTATCCTTTAGTAGTCCAATTTGCAGGCAATGGAGCTAGCTAGTAGCTTTAGTTAGTAGTATCTGTTCATTGCAGGGAGAGGAGAAAAAAAAAATGCAAGTCACCCTTTTGTCAAATAGCTTGTTGGAGTTCTTTTGTTTAGAGAAGTTTTAAGTTCAATTTTAGGTTTAATTTAGTTGTAGTATTAGTAGTAAAAAAAATTAGTAAGTTAATGTGAATGTAGGCAAGTTTTGGGTTCTTGGGGCTGTGAATTTTAGGAAGCTTCACATGAACTCAAGAGTTGTTTTGTTTTGTTTTTGTTGGTGTTGTGTATGTAATTAGTAAGGCAATACATGAAAACAAGAGAAAGTAAGGGTGCTTATTAACCTAGTCTGAATGCTTGCTCTCTCGATTAGTTGTTTTTAATTAGTGTTAAATGTGATTAGTTGTTTAATTTATGAGGGCGGGGCACTGGGGTACCTTATTCAGGTCGTGTGCGTTGGGAATGGCGACAAATGTTGATGAGCTTGAGATTGGGTTAATGAATTGGGCATGTGGAGGCGCCTACAATTGACAAGTGAGTCAGTTGTGGGTTGTTTAATTAAAGAGGGGGAGAGAGAAAGAGAGAGAGAGAGAGAGAGAGAGATCAAAGTTGAGAGACAGAGAGAGAGAGAGAGAGTGTGCGTGAGAGAGAGCGAGAGTAACCAAAGTTGAGAGAGGAGGGGGGGAGAGAGTAATCAAAGTTGAGAGAGAGAGAGAGAGAGAGAGAGAGAGATCATAGCTGACAGATGTTATCATGAGAGAGAGAGAGAGAGAGAGAGAGATCATAGCTGACAGATGTTATCATGGGATAAATCTTAGTGACAATCACAGGAGTAGGGTTGGAATGAAGATATTGGGCCCCGTGCCCGTGGGGTTGGGCTGATTTCGTTTGTTAGGCCCAATCCCAATTGCATGTGCCAGAGTCCGATTTGATCTGAATCATGTAGATATTAATCCCAATCCCAATCCCAATCTTGGATATTGTTGGAAATAACAATTTCAACTAATTTTTCATAATGATAAAAATGAAATATTTTAATATAAAAATTAGACTATGAAATATTTTAACTAGTTTTTCATAATGATAAAAATGGATATTTATATATCAAAGTGAATAATTTTATAGTTTAATTTTATATAAAAATATTTCATTATTTTAATATATATATATTTTTAATACAGTTCCATGAAACTTCATCAGCTATATTCGATTTTCTGGCCTGCAGTCTACGGTCCATTTGCATTTTAAAAAATTAGTTGGCCTATTTATAAAAAATAATAATAATAAAGAGAGGGATTGGAGATTTCGCGAGAGGTAGAGTCGACAGTTGGAGGCTCCACGAGCACCCGATGGTCAGTTTTTAGAGGATTAGGATTAGTTTTTAGAGGATTAGGGTTGTGGGTTGGGTAAGATTAATGAATCGGATAATTATAACTATTCAATTTTTTCGATCAGTTTTGATTGGTACTAACACCATCCAAATCCGATATAATATCCAAATCAAATTTCGATTCTTCATGAGATCTGAATTGAAAATAAACTAACCAAACTGACCGATTCGATTTAATTTAGTTTACCGGCTCGAATCGATTTTTTTGGAAAAATTGCTCACCCCGCCTTTTGATTAAGATTCGGTGAGCAGAGATGATCCGTACATTCAAAGGGAAGGACAAGAGCACAGAGCTCTCGCTCTGTCATGTGGTTGACTGGTCAAATTTGAAGCAGTAAATTACTTGTACTGAGGAAGCCGACTCCACAGAAAGCGACAACAGCTGGTGTGGGGTTGGACAGTTTGACTTCGGGGGATAGAGAAAAATTCTTTTGATACCCCTATTTCAAAACGTATTTGCTTTTTACACCTACGTATTTTGACTTATTTTAGTTTCGTTGGGAGTAAAGATGGGATACCCCTCAGCAATTCGAGTCTTGAGTTTCGGGTGCAGATTGTTTATTAAGAAAATCTCTTCCAATTCATTCTGAAACTCTTTCTCATTAGAAGCTTTATTAAATATAAACAAAATAGTATATGTATATGGGTGTGTCCTCACGAGACAATCCTGGTGCCAATGAAGCATGCACGAACTTGCAGGAGGCATCTTTTTCTTGTCTAAATTAGTTATATATAACATGAGTAAACGGGAAATTTGCTGACAGTAAAGGAAATTTCTTTATCGTCGCTAAAATGATTCAATAAAATTATTATATGTAGTTCTTTATTCGGTACCTTAAATGACGCCACGTGTAATAATTTTATTAGACCATCTAAGCGACAGTTAAAAAAAAAATCTCTTTACTATCGATAAATTTCTTGTTTACTCATATAACATATAAGCTCTTTTGAAACTAATATTTTTTACCAATTTAAAATATGATAAGAGTAAATATTAGTAGTTGAAATATGGCCTTACAATGAATAAGTAATGATTTTTAAGGTAAACCGGTATAGGAACAAAAATAATTCTAAATTAAAGTACACGAAACTAATTTTCCAAACTTGAAAATTTATTTCTTGAGCAAGAGGGTGCCCTTAGCTAGCCCTACAGTACGGCACTGAAAGCCACGTACAATAATGACTTCTCTCCTCTTGCCATGGGGGAGGGCGACACTTACCGAAGCTATCCACAAATAGCAAAAAAAACAAAATTGAAATTTGTAGCCACCTCTCTCTAAATTCTAGGGTTTGTGTTATAAAGTCCTTTCTTGGGGTGCAAACAATAGCCCCACGTGGGAAATGAACGATCTAGCTAGCTAGACAATATATAGGCATAGGACGGTCGATCGGTCGGAAATGAAACTTACCAAATCAAATTCCAACTAATTTCAGTCGGAGTCGAACGAAGTCACCAGAGTCAGCGATAGAGTTTGTTTTTGTACGGCCAAGTTCTTCTATCAGACTCAAAGATGGAGTTTTTTCGACCGAACTCCGAAGTCAGCGTTCGTATTCACTCCCATATATAGCCAATGTAATGTTGTTAGTAAATTGAATCCAATTTTTTATTTTATGGCATCTCATCCAATGTTTGCTTAATTTGATTCTGGCAGCTAATTTGTTCGCATCTTTGGAATTTGGATGGAGTTAGGGCAGTAGAGTTTCCATTTGTGAAGAGTTTTGCTTTATATTTATTTGTATTTGTTGGTCATTATTTTTTTTTTAATTTTCTAGTGGGGGAAAAAAATCGAGTCCTTATTGTCTGATTTGAGCTTAAAATGTTCTATAATCGGACAGAAATAGTAAAATTTTAGCAGAGAATCTTAGTCTTGTGCTTGTTATAATATTTTGCTTTAATCTTAGTGTGTACCATATTGTTTCGAATACGAGTGCTACTTATAAATAAAAAATTTATAATGAATAACTTATCATCCCTAAAGTTTTAACCTCTCACTTAGACTCCCTATACCGCGGAAAAAATATCTTCATCTAAGCTTTCCTGTCAGTTTTTTTTTCTGTGGTCCAGAGATCTAAGTGAGAGTTTTAAGGTCCAGAGATCTAAGTGAGAGTTTTAAACTTTGTGGGTGATAACTTATACACCATAACTTATACACCTCTCATATTACAGAGATATGAGTATAATTAACCCCTACAAAATATGTAAATTTCGACTGCCATGGAGAAACACCTCCAACCAAATATTTCTTCTTTAATTGATCTCCTCATGGATAAGTAATCGGTCCGCGCTAATAGGCACAAATAATCTGGTCGGAATTAAGGATGAGAATGAATGGATCCAATGGCCAGTCCTCGGTCAGTCTTATTCAAAATTTTGAATTAAAACAATAAAAGTTATTTTTTTATTCATAATTTTGAATAAGACAAATTAATGACTGCGCTTTGAATCCACTTATTCTTATTCCTTTTGAACAAAAAGATAATACAAAAAAATTAGAAAGAAAAAAAAAAGTTTTTTCCTATGAAGGCCCCAAAGAATGTTGCATACGCACACACGTAATACAACTGGTATGTTAATATTACAATAGGCCCAATTCAGAAAGAGAGTATAGGCTTTAGACCCTAAGACATGATCTTAGAAATTGGGAAATTCTAAAGTCACACCTCACATCTCAGAGAGCACACCTTTCTCAAATTATTTTTGGTTACATGATTATTATTATTTTATTCGGACAAGTTTGTTCTCCTCTTCTTCCTAGTCTTAAGGGCATACACACTAAAACCTACTCAATAGCAACCCTTCATTCTCCCTCACTCTCTCCTCTCCCTAGAGTGCTCCCTCAAAAATTTTCAGCACACTTGAGCCGATGCCCTATTTCTCGCCTTCTGTTCATCTTCCCATCTCCAAAATTTCTGTTTTTCTTTCTAAGCACATAAAATTTAGAGTTTTCCATACTTACAGTAGAGCTCAGAACATTTGAGGCCGAGTCGTTCATACATAGATGGAACTTGTAACGCCCCCGTTTTTCAGTTACTTTCCAAAACGGAGAACGCTACTTATTACTTGCACTAGACAACCCAACAGTCACAGAATCTTGGAATAACCGTAACTACTGCCACAATCAGATGAATAAATAATATGTTCGAAACTGAAATAATTTCATTTATACAAAGATTTCATTACATAGAATGGCACACAGGTTTAAATACGAACACAAAAAAGTCAAAGAGAAAAACAGTGCCCAGACAAAAGGAAATATAAACAGAATATATAAAAGTTCTCCAGGGGTACTTCGCTTGCCTATTATCACTCGATCTATCCAACGAAGTGCGGGTCTTCAACTGGGTTGGATCTCCTTCTTCACGTTCCAAATCTGGGTTCAAAACTCAGGGTATTAAACCCAGTAAATAACACATTTAAAAAGAGAAATTGTGTACTATCGTAATACAGAAATATCAGTGAGCATGAGCATATTTATGTCAGTATTGTTTGTGTGCATATAAACATGAAGGTAAGCATAGATAAATGCATAAATAAATGAGCATGATAATAACTGCTCTATCTATTTAATTCTATATTATATTAGTCTCAGTCACCGTCCAATTTAATTGTACAAACTGTATTAATGGATAAGATAACGTTATTCTCCCTTATCGTATAAGTGCCCGTGCATATTTTGGACCCGGCTACAATATTCATGGCGCTGAACCATGACATGCCGCTAGGCACTACAATTAGTTTCCGTACTGTATATAGTAACAGATATACCACTCTGGGTAAATATCAATTGGTGATCCAGTAATTACTCAGGCTACTGCAGTAAAAGAATCCCGGCCCTAACAATACAATCAATTCTTATACGGCAAAACTCTTATCCATCATATAGTTTCTCCCGTCCCCGTGTTCATAATGAATTATGCACATGAAAATTTTATAACCCTTCTTTGGTTGTTTTTTTTTCAATTCATGATAACATACTTGCATTTCCATGACTGTACATGACATGTAGTATCATAACACATGATATATAATATTAAAACACATGACTTATAATATCAAAGCACATGAAATGTAATATTAAAGCACAAAACTTGTAGCATGATAAATTAACATATGATATATTAGTGCACAATTATATCACAATGCATATCATTAAAATTATTTTAATAATTTAATTTCATTCTCAATGTCAATTAATAACCCAATTTGGGAATCAAGTAAATTATATAATAATACTGCATTATTTTTAAACCCAACGTATGCATTTATTACATTTCTAGGCTCAATCATATATATTAATATTCATTTCTCTTTTAATTAAAATCTAATTTACTACTATTATTAATTTATCAATTATGTCCAATTAATCCATACCAAGTCTAATTCAAATCCCTTAATCATTTAATCCATCGAGCCCAAGCCTACTAAATTTCTACTTTTTCATATCTTTACTTTAATTCTATTTTTCCCTTTCTTTTCTGTCTAGCCCAGGCCCAGACCCACTAAATTCCCACTTTTTTTTTTTTTCTTTTCTGTCAAGCCCAGACCAAGCTCAAGCCCACTCATTTCATTTTTTTTCCTTTTTCTTTTTCTTTTACTGAGCTGGGCTGGGCTAGCCGGCTCAGTGTTATTATTTTTTTATATATTTTTTTGCTTTGGCCCAAGTTAAATCCAAGCCAATTCTTTTTTTTTTTCTTTATTTTCTCCTGGACTGGGCCAGTCTTTTCCTTTTTCATTTTCTTTTTTTTTTGTTCTCTCTACTCTCGGCCAAGCCCATCCCTTTTTTTATTTCTCTCTCTCTCTCTCTCTTTCTACTCCTTTTTTTTTCTTTCTTTCTTTCTATTTCTATTTTTGCATGGGTTGCATGCAAAGCTGTTTTTGCATGCAACCAAATTATTTTTGCAAATATATATATATATATAATATATATATATATATATATAATATCATAATATTTATATATATCAAAATTAACACATTAATCTGGTTCAGTTTTCAATATTATTCAATAGATCAAAATATGAACCAAATATTTTTGCAAAATAAATCACATATACACATATAAATTAAATACAAATTAAATAAAGAAATATACAAATTAAAAAATAAACGAAAATATAGCAGTGTTACTTGTCTCGGCTTGATCTCGAATATTCGGTTCGAATTCTCGGTTAGGTTTGATTTTTCTTTTTCTTTCTCTTTTATTTTATTTTATTTTTTTCCTTTGCTGCTGAGTTTGTCCGAGAGGAGAAGAGAGGAGAAGTGAGGGAGAAAAGGAGTGGAGGTTAGAGAAGAAAATAATTTGAGGGCAAATTCGTAATTATAATAACTTAATAATATCCCCATGTTCACCCACTGTTCACCCATGTAACCTCCTAACCCGCCACACTAATCTTCAGTTCGACAGCACAACCAAATGGCCTGCCACCCTCTTCATAATCACGACAGCACACCATTTCATTTATTTTAATTAATTAATTAATTAATTTAATAATTTAATAATTTTGATTTCGTGTAACATTCTCCAAATATTATCAAATTTATGTAGGACGTAGTGCTCGACGAGGGGAACACTACAAAATTATCCATTTGTTATTTCGATGTCCAGAATAAATGAACCGAAATTCTGAAATAATTAGAAGGATAATTTTAATATTATTAAATTAGCAATTTTGAGAGTATTTTTCGGCCTCGTAAGAAAAATATCTAAAAATTTTAAATCTTATAAAACTAATAATCGCGAATACTGAATGTCATTTGGGTTTGTAGATTTAAAGTTATGTTAACCGAAAGTTATTTCGGTGTCTAAAATTGATTTCTGTGGACTTATTCAGCATGACTGGTCTCAAGAGAGTATTACAGATAGCTCGAATTTTAGAGTATTACATCCTACCCATCTAATAAAAAAATTCGTCCTCGAAATTTAATTGGTGTTTTTGATCATGTAAAAGGGTATAGGTCTTTTATCCTGATGTCCTTTTTAAGCTCCCAAGCTGAATCTCTTAACGATTGTATATCTCATAAAATAAGAACTAATAATATTATTTTATCCTTCAAGACTTCTTCCATTGGTTAATAATCTTTACATATGGCTTCTCATATTTTAAACCTTTTCTCAAGTCTACTTTTGATATATTCACTATTTTGTACTTCTAACTAAGCGCTTTCTCGATTATGATATATAGAATATATCATGAATGACTTTCGTTTTTGATAGGAATGATAATGGATAGTCAGGATTTCCAATTTATTCTTGAAGTTTTATTTGGGTGAAGAAACACAAAAACAAGATAAAATTTAATCAGGATTAGCTGCTATTAATTTAGAGTGCCACGCCATCATGATTAAGTAATGTGTAAGATACATGTGATAAATATTTTTGTAGAGTTTATTCCCAAGGTCCTATTACATGTTGTAATCAACTCTAAAAATAAAAATAAATCTGAACTATTATAATATCGATGTAACAAGACTATGAATGGTAGGGACACAAGATAAAAAATGAATTCATGACTAGTTACAAAATTTAATCACATATAACGATCTTATTAAGCGATTGCAATTACTGGCGCCAGAGAATATTTCCCTACAATTGCCTCGCCGATTCAATAAGACTTGTGATGTATAAAGGCTCAACACATGTATCGTATTATGATAATATTAATATATAAGATACAAAATGTCAAATGTGAATGATCAACAAAAGTAATAGAATAGGACAATCATTTGGAAAGATAAACTTAATTTGAGTAACAAGATATAATGTCATATTCTATTTTGATAAAATATTTTTTTAATAGTTAATTATCAATTTCTTATTCTTTACCGTCTACTTGACTAATTCTACAAAATTATCAGCCTTCTAAGATCATTTTATATATATATATATATTTTTTACACTTATTCTTCCATAGGTTGTTTTTTTTTTTATAATTCATTTGACTAATTAATCTCGCCAACTATACTTACTCTATCAAGTCTACAAATATTGATTATTTTAATTCATCAACATTTATGTCTCCTCAATTTTCAAGAAAAATACAAGCATAATATTATTTTTCTTTTTCTTAGGATACTTAAGGGCAAGTTCTAAATTAAACTACTCTTTTTTTACTGTATTCTATTACCGCGTGGAAGGTATTTAACTATTTCATGTCTAGAATGACATCATATCCATTTATATTAATAGTTAGCAAGTTGACATAAAATTCTTCATTATTAATCATTAAGGGACATATTGGTCGAAAATTGGATCGATATTGTTCTGTAACGGTCCAGATAGAATGAATAAAAGGAGTTGAAGATAGATATCTTAAACAAATAGGAAACGATAGGATAGGCACGATACTAGATCTAATATGTATCAAAAAATAAGAAACAATTATTACGAATAAGTCATAGATATGTTCTTATGTGGCAGTAGTCATATGGTTTTCCACCTAAACCTAAATTCTGATACTACTCTGTAACGCCCCCGTTTTTCAGCTGTTTCCCAAAACGGAGAACGTTACTTATTACTTGCACTAGACAACCCAACAGTCACAGAATGTTGGAATAACCGTAACTACTACTACAATCAGATGAATAAATAACATATTTGAAACTGAAATGATTTCATTTATACAAAGAGTTCATTACATATAATGACACACTGCTTTAAATATGAACACAAAAGAGTCAAAGAGAAAAGCAGTGCCCAGTCAAAAGTAAATATAAACAGAATATACAAAAGTTCTCCAGGGATACTTCGCTTGCCTATTGTCACTCGATCTATCCAACGAAGTACGGGTCTTCAACTGGGCTGGATCCCCTTCTTTACGTTCCAAATCTGGATTCAAAACCCGCGGGATTAAACCCAGCAAGTAACAAATTTAAAAAGAGAAATTGTGTATTATCATAATACAGGAATATCAGTGCGCATTAGCATATTTATGTCAGTGTTATTTGCGTGCATATAAATTAAACGTGAAGGTAAGCATAAATAAATGCATAAATAAATGAACATGATAATAACTGCTCTATCTATTTAATTCTATATTCTATTGGTCTCAGTCACCGTCCAATTTAATTGTAGAAACGGTATTAATGGGTAAGATAGCGCTATTCTCTATTGTCGTATAAGTGCCCGTGTATACCCGGAACCCTGCCACAATATTCATGGCATTAAACCAAAACACGCCGCTAGGCACTACAATCAATTTCCGTATTGTATACAGTAACAGACATACCATTCTGGATAAATATCAATTGGTAATCCAGTAATCCCCAGACCGCTGCAATAAAAAAATCCCGATCCTAACAATACAATCAATTCTTATATGGTAAGACTCTTATCCATCATATAGTTTATCCCGTCCCTGCGTTCATAATGAATTATGCACATAAAAATTTTATAACCCTTCTTTGGTTGTTTTTTTTTTTTCAATTCATGATAACATTCTTGCATTTCCATAACTGTACATGACATGTAGTATCATAATACATAATCTGTAATATTAAAACACGTGATTTGTAATATTAAAGCACATAAAATGTAATATTAAAGCACATAGCTTGTAGCATGATAAATTAACACATAATATATTAGTGCACAATTATATCACAATGCATATCATTAAAATTATTTTAATAATCTAATTTTATTCTCACTGTCAATTAATAACCCAATTTGGAAATCAAGTGAATAATATAATAATACTGAATTATTTTTAAACCCAACATATGCATTTATTACATTTCTAGGCTCAATCATATATATTAATATACATTTCTCTTTTAATTAAAATCTAATTTATTACTAATATTAATATATCAATTATGTTCAATTAATCCATACCAAGTCCAATTCAAATCTCTCAATCATTTAATCCATCAAGTCCAAACCTACTAAATTCCCACTTTTTCATATCTTTATTTTAATTTTATTTTTCCCTTTCTTTTATGTCTAGTCCAGGCCCAAGCCCACTAAATTTTCACTTATTTTTTTTTCTTTTTTGTCAAGTCCAGATCAGGCCCAAGCCCACTCATTTCATTTTTACCGTTTTCTTTTTCTTGTACTGGGCTGGGCTGGCCGGCCCCGTGTTATTATTTTTATATATATATATTTTTTTTCTTTATCCCAAGTTAAATTCAAGCTCATTCTTTTTTTTTCTTTATTTTCTCATGGACTGGGCCAGGCCCAGTTACCCATTTTTTTTCTCTTTTCTTTTTCTTTTTCGTTTCTTTTTTTTTTTCCCCTGGGCTGGGCAAGATCCAGTCTTTTTCTTTTCTTTTTCTTTTACTTTTTCTCTTTACTCTCGGCCCAGCCCATCCCCTTTTCTTTTTTTTTTATTTTTTATTTCTCTCCCTCTCTTTCTTTCTACTCCTTCTATTTTTTTTCTTTCTTTCTATTTCTATTTTTGCATGGGTTGCATGCAAAGCTGTTTTTGCATGCAACCGAATTATTTTTGCAAATATATATAAAAAAACAAATATCATGATATTTATATATATTAAAATTAACACACTAATCTGATTCAGTTTTTAATATTATTCAATAGATCAAAATATGAACCAAACATTTTTGCAAAATAAATCATGTATATACATATAAATTAAATACAAATTAAATAAAAAAATATGCAAATTAAAAAAAATGAACGAAAATATAGCAGTATTATTAGCCTCTGTTTGATCTCGAATATTCGGTTCGGTTTGATTTTTTTCTTTTCTTTTTCTTTTATTTTATTTTATTTTTTTCCTTTGCTGCTGAGTTTGGCCGAGAGGAGAAGAAAGGAGAAGTGAGGGAGAAAAGGAGTGGAGGGTTAGAGAAGAAAATAATTTGAGGGCAAATTCGTAATTTTAATAACTTAATAATATCCCTTATTCACCCACTGTTCATCCACGTAACCTCCTAACCCGCCACACAAATCTTCCGTTCGACAGCACAACCAAATGGCCTGCGACCCTCTTCATAATCACCACAGCACACTGTTTCATTTATTTTAATTTATTTATGTAATAATTTAATAATTTTGATTTCGTGTAACATTCTCCAAATACTACCAAATTTATGTAGGACGTAGTGCTCGACGAGGGGAACACTACAAAATTATCCATTTGTTGTTTCGATGTCTGAAATAAATGAATCGAAATTCGGAAGTAATTAGAAATATAATTTTAATATTATTAAATTAGCAATTTTGGAAGTATTTTTCGCCTCATAATAAAATTCTCCAAAAATTCTAAATATTACAAAACTAATAATCACGAATACTGAATGTCATTTGGGTTTGTGGATTTAAAATTATGTTAACTGAAAGTTATTTCGGTGTCCAAAATTGATTTCGGTGGACTTATTCAGCATGACTGGTCTCAAGAGAGTAATACAGGTAACTCGAATTTTAGGGTATTACAGAACTTGTCCTAGCAGAGGCCATGAAAGAAGGAAGTTTCCAAAGGAGCACACCATTTTACCTAGTGAGCTCACTTTTTAAAGGTCGTTCGGACCAAAAATACACTAGATAGTGGGCTCACTAAGAAAAGTGGTGTGCTACTTTGGAAACTCCCGAAAGAATGGCACATTAGATTTAATTTTAAATTTTTTTTGACATTATTTATAATTTTGGAAAAAAGACAGACTTCGATGGTAAGTGTGCTATAGTATGAATTAGGTTGAATGGAGGCTTAATATTATCAGTTATAAGTAATAAATAAGCTGCTTATGGCTAAAATTGTTATTAATGTAAAGAACATACTAGTAAATACAAAGAGAGATTGAAAATTTTAAGAATTTCAAAAAAAAATTTTTATTTATAAAATTGAAACCGTTACAAGTCGAACCTCGAAGGAGGGCACTGCGGGCGTCAACAAGAAGGGGTGGAGGTGCAAGGCTGGGATCGAGCATGACGGTGTAGGAGGTAGGATACAGCAGTATAAGAGGTGAAGCGAGGGGCTCTAAGATGCGCAAGATGAGTTGAGGCTTGGGGAGAGAGCAGTAACGAGTCGAGGGTTGTAGCCTTGTGGGGCTGTCCAGGTGGCGGTTTTTTTTTTGACAGAAAAGGAGAAGGGTAATTTGGAAGAAATGAGGTGTCAAAAAAAATTTATTTTAAAAATATAATGGGTGTTACTAAGAAATAGAGTGCCTTGGGAGATTTGGTGTGTGCCTTCATAATTTCCCTACGAATTTAGACTATAGCCTTCACTTGAAAAGGCTAGGCCCACGCTTATGGGCTGGGCATGATAATTATCATGCATATATTGAAAATCTTTGAATTTCTAAGACTATAATAGAAATATTATTTGTTTTTTTTGCTTTTTTTAATTAAGGGACGTGACTGTAGATATTAGAACAAAATTTGGATGGAACAATGCACTGGAAGATAGATAACTCATTAAGAATAAGAATATATATATATATATAGAGAGAGAGAGAGAGAGAGAACGGGAGGAGGGCTGTCAGCTCAGATTTCTCCTGAGCTGACGCCATGTGGCGATCTCCCATTCGCCGAAATCAAATTATTTACAATCTTAATCTATTTATTTCTAAGGACCAAGGAAAAATTTTTGGCGAAAAAACGGCTTAAAGGAGGGTTGTTTTGCAAAAATCCCTTCCCAATTAGATTCTGACGACCCTGATCCTCGATCCCTCTCTCCCGATTCGCAAGAAAAACCTCTTCCTCGATCCTTCTCTCCCTTTCTCTCTCCCGATTCGCAAGAAAGACCTCTTCCTCGATCGCAAGAAAGACCTCTTCCTCGATCCCTCTCTCCCTCTCTCTCTCTCCCGATTCGCAATAAAGACCTCTTCCTCGATCCCTCCTCTCTCTCTCTCTCCCTTCGCAATGAAGCAATCTTCCTGGATCCCTCTCTCTCTCTCTCTCTCTCTCTCTCTCTCCTGATTCCTGATCCGAACCCTCTCCCTCTTCCTCGATTTGGCCCTCTTCCAATTGGACGCCGTCTTCCTCGATCCGTCTCTCTCCCGATCGAACGCCCTCTCGATTGATTCCTCTCTGATCTTTCTTCTCTCTGCTTCTCTCTCTCTCCTCGGCCAAATCCGGGATCACGCCCCGCCCCCTCTCTAATTCTCTCCTCAATGCGATCTTAGACTCGTCTGTCTCTACTTAAGTATATTTCAACCTCGCCTACACATCTCTCCCACTACTCTAAAAAGGAATAGTCTTCACATCATTGTTCTCAACGATGGTATGGTTTCTTTTTTTTCTCTTTTATTTTTTTTATTTGCTCTTGATTCTCTTCTAGCGTTTTTTTTACAAATTTTTTTCTTAAAAAATAAGGATGAAAACAAGTTAAAGATGAGACATAATGCATATTGTATATGTTATATTTGTGAGAAAACTAAATATGTGCTCTTAAGAAATTTCAAAAGCTGTAACTTTCAGATTAGTTACTTTCAAATTTAGTTAATTAAGTTAATAAGCCATTCCTTTTAACATAAAGAGGACCTACAAAAGCACCAACACCTGTATATGATTTTAAAGCTTCCAATATATCGAATATGCATGCAACAATGAATTAAGTAATTGACATGATACACCTTTTGATGAATAAGTAAAGACAAGATTAATCTTATTCATATTCTTTAAGACTAAAAAAAGTGACAGCTGTAGTTCAGCAGACAAAAATCAATTTTACTTATTATTTCATGCAGGAATTTGCTCTTTAAATGACTATATCAAAGTACAAATATCTCTAACAATAATATACATTAATAAGATAGCAACAATAACGATAAAAAAATATACTATAGAAGGAAACACTTGAATTATTTATTGAGTACTAACATATAGAATATTAATCCTAGCAAAGTCAGGATTTTTTGGCATAAGTTCTATTTATGAGTTTCTTCAGTAAACTTGGTATTTTTCCTTTTTTAATAGAATTATCAATATTTCTTGACTTGTGATTTAACTTCATGAGTTTTACAATCACTTTTGAGTATAAGATTAGTTTGCTATCAACTTTGACATTGATGAGTTATAGTAGGTGAACTCACTTGTGGGTGTATAAGCAAGAACCATATCAAATTTATCTTTCTAAGTATCTTTTTATGAACACAGCACATAATGAATACTTTAGGCATGATTTTTCGTGCCATTAAAAATGAAAATGTTAATGTTTTCCTGAAAATCTATGATATGATAGATAAAGTCTTGGTTGCTATTATTATATGTGTAATTCATTGTCTATGAGGAAAATATGATTTAGCAAATAATCTATTATTTGCTTCTTCTTTTTGGTTTCTAAGTTGACTTGGTTCACGATTTTCATGAGATGGTCTATGTAGTATACAACATAACTAGGTATAAGTACATATGTGAAATGAATTTTCTATTTATATTTTACTTACTATTTTTCAAAAGTTTAGAAAATTAAGTATATAGTTGTATGATATTTTGATATTATCTCTAAAATAACATTCTTCTAGGTCATATCCGAGACAACTGATATTCATATGGATAGGTTGATGTCCAATAGTTCAGACAGAAGTATATCTAGTGATGCTGAAAGTGTGAAAACCGCTTTTGAGGACATTAATAGTGTTAATAATAGTGATGATGGTAACCATAATAGTCTGGAACCATGGGTAGGGATGAAATTTCCCACGTATATTACTGCTTACAATTTTTATAATGCGTATGCCAGAGTCAAAGGATTTAGTGTTCACATTAGTTCGAGCAATCACTCTAGAAAAACATGAGAGCTCATATGCAAGACATTTCTATGTAATAAGGAAGGTAAAAAATCTCTACATGATAAGAGAGAACATGGATGAGAAATTAATCGTCGAAGGGACACAAGAGTAGGTTGCAAAGCTAGGTTGCATGTTAGTCGGACCAAAACAAATACATGGTTGGTAAGTAAATTTGTGAGTGAGCATACAGATCATGAGTTGACGAGCCCAGATAAGATTACACGTCATTATTCTCATAGGAAGTTGCATCGAACCAGAGATTACCAAGATGTTATGGATAAGTTACAGGATGCAGGGTTCAATCCATCTACAATTTCGCGAGTACTAAATTTTGCAAGTGAGAGTCAGGAAGAAACCATTACACCGCAACAAGTTAGTGATCATATAAGAAAACATAGAAAGAATAATATGGGTAATGAATGCATATCTGTGATTCGTCAATTTCTAGAGAAAAGAACATCTAATCCGGATTTTTATTTTGCAATTGAATTAGATAATACAGGGACAATGAGAAGCGTATTTTGGGCAGACAGACGGTCCAAAGCCTCATTTTTAAAGTTCAATGATGTCGTCGTTTTTGATGTCACATATAGAACTAACAAGTTAGCTCTACCATTTGCTCCATTTACAGTCGTTAACCATCACAGACAGTCGAGCTTGTTTGGTTGTGCACTACTAGCAGATGAGGAAGAAGACACATTTGTGAGGTTGTTTAATGAATGGTTAAAGTGTATGAATGGAATAGCGCCACTTGCTATTACCACCGATCAAGATAAAGCTATATGCAATGCAATTCAGATTGTTTTTCCAAACACTCGACACCGATATTGCAATTGGCACCTTGGTTTTCATATTGCTGAACATCTAATATCATTACAAAAGCTTTATGGGGTAGAGTTCGAAGGCTATTTTAATAGTTGGCGCTATAGTAAGACAATAGAAACTTGTATCCAATACTGGGAGGAGCTTAGAGAAAAATTCAATATAAAAAAGGATGATGAAGGTTGGTTACAGACTATGTATAAGAAACAAAGATATTGGGTTTCATGTTATTTAAAAGATACTTTCTTTGCAGGAATGACATCAAGCCAGCGCAGCGAGAGTATCAATACTTTCTTTAATACGTATGTTAATTCTCAAACCATGTTACCAGATTTTGTGCAACAATATGATAAGGCAGTGCTTTATCGTCGTGCAGAAGAACTGAATGAAGACTTTGCTTCAATAGAGACAAAGCCTATTATGCATTTACATCATCCAATTGAGATTCAAATAGGAGAATTATATACGAGGGCTATTTTTAATAGATTTCAAGACGAGCTTAAAAAATGTGGATCTTTATTTCATGATAATATGGAAAAAGAAGCTTCAGTTATTTATTATAGTGTTGGTTCTCACTCAGATGATAGGAGTAAATGGGAGAATGTTGCTTATGATCAGAATGAAGAATTGAAAGTCACATGTACATGTGCAATGTTTGAGAGTGAGGGCATATTATGTCGACATATACTTCACATTATAATACTGAACTATATAATAAAAATTCCGAAACATTATATTTTACACAGATGGACAACGGCTACAAGACATCGAAATATTAGTGCTGCTAATGTATTAATAGGAAGAAGCATACATAACAACGAGGAGCAGATGTGTATCTTGCGTTCTTGGGCTCTTAGAGCAAAATTTAACAGTGTATTGGAGATGGCAGTTTACTCACCTACTCTCCTAGAGAATCTAGAGAGTTTCTTATCTAACTTAATGGAGAAGGCAGAAAAAGAAGTGGAAGTTAAAGATGCGGAGCGGGTTGAAACTACAAACCAGTTTGGATCTAGCACAATACATTCAGATACTATTGAGAAAATTCCTCAGATCACAATCCGTGAACTTTCTAGACCTGCAAAAACTAAGGGTCGTCTAAAGAAACTCAGTAGATTAAAGCTTGGAACTGAGAAAGCGCAAGATGCAAAAAAAATAAAGAAAAGGACATGCAGCAAATATCATCAATTAGGTCATTATAGTACTAGTTGCACCAATCCAATAGGTAATGGCCAAATAAAATAGCATGGTGCATCTAATTTTGCACTTTTTTTTTTTAAATCCATACTAGTTCTTATTTTTTACTAAGTTTCCTCTTTTGAATTATTTGTTTATAATTGCAGGTGGAGGCAAATAGTGGTTTTTTATACTGTTATTTCTCATTCATAGTTCTTCAAGTTTCTAAACATTACACGGTATATTCATTTACTGATTGATATAGTATGCATCTCTTTACTAGTAAATTTATTATTTCTCATAACTTTGTTAAAAATTTTGTTGCAGATGCCAAAGAACAAGAGATGGATAATTTTATAAGAGTCTTTTGGGAGTAAAATAAAGTATTTAGTTTTGAAGGTTTTTGTATTGCTAATATTTAGTGAATAAACATACGCTCTCATTTATGAATAAAATAGAGTGTATTCATAAACATTTTTGTTTTTTAGGGGGCTACTGACTTTGTGTTATTTCATCCATCAATAAATTGAGTAATATGGCTTGTATAGTTGAATGCTTTATTATGCAGCCTATACATTTTGGGGCATTTGAAGAATCAGACTCGTATAACTTCAAGCAGTGAATAAAAGAGGAATCAACTTTGAGTTAGAACTAACTGTATACTGTTAAAGAATATTGCTAAATATTTTTATGTTATAGGCAGTTTACTTTTGTTTCTCAATATTTTATTTTTAGATTTCAGTTTATTTTAGATATGGTCTCATTCACATCCCTACCCTAACTTGAAAGGATTTGCAATAGGTTTCTATTATATTCTGTGTTCTTGACTTGGAAATTTTGCTGGTAAGGATTTGCAATAGGTTTCCACTAATTGTTTTAAGATTTCAAGCAGTGAATAACCTCAAATTTATGGTAGTTCTATGTTCTGCTGTATCTTGACTTGGAACGCAAAGAAACCTGTATCTTGACTTGGAAATTTTGCTCAAGTAACTAAATCATCTAAATTTGTCATCTCAAACCAGTCCAATTATCTAGTGGGTACCCCAAATAGACCATGAAACTAACTTTTCTTCATGTGTGTAGGTCTTATTGTGGAAGATTTCAAACTAGAGCACAAAATGGCTTGGAGAAAGAGACCAAAATGACCTATGCTCAAGTTGCAGCCTAAGGTTTCAGTGACCAAGATGACCCATGCACAGATTCCATATGCATTTGTACCAACTCTTTTGTTGGTAAACTTCAGCTCTCATGCCACCTCCGTGTCCACCCTATCCAGTGATTGGCACTATGTTACCAGCTTTAGTAATGGCTTATGGATGTACAGTTTGAAACTAAATGTTGTGCACTTTTTTTATTTTCATTTTTGTTGTCAACTTTGTTAAGAGAAAAACATCTAAAGGAGAGTGAGAGTTGGGACAACTTTTGTGTCAATCTTCACACAATGCTAAAGTTAATTAGTTAGATCAGCAGGGCACGTTATTTGTGTTCCTGACATTCGCTTAACACCAAAAATGATGCAGTATATTCGTAGTCTGAACTAAACCTGGTGGTGAGATTATTGGCAGAACGATTCTTTTCCAACCTAATGCATGAAAGAACTTTTAATCATCGCTTCCAATTCATGCTTCTGACATTTGCTTAACACCAAAAATATTGCAGTATATTTGTAGTCTATACATAAACATGACTGTGAGGTTATTGGCAGAACGAATTATTTCCAACCTGATGCATGGAAGATTTGTTTTTTCTTTTTTTTTTTCATCACTTCCTGTTGATTGGTGGCGATACAAAATTGTAATCTTCTCGAAAATTTGAGCCAGTAACACACATGAATCTGAAATTGTTTACACTGTGCCTTAAAGCTTGGAGGGACAAACATATAAGCCTTAATATCGGCAATTAATTATGTATTGCTTACACTTTCTCTGAAACACACATTCTTCACACAGGCATACATAACCTTTAACTGAATCATCCTCTGAAAGAAAACCAACAAGAGGTTGGGATATTAAATCATAACTATAAAAGCATCATTGCACCTTAAGCAAATGTTCGCAACCTTGGTAATGGCTTTGTTTATCAGGTTTCTAGGAAAATTCCAACCACCTTCCTGTCTTTGATCCAGTATGAGTCGAATTTAAGCTTAGGTGACTTTGTCACCAAACAAAACTGTCCCTCCATTGTCCCCATATAATTGCCATGAAAGATCAGAGATTAGAAATATGGAAGATGGCTATATACCTTAATTAGGTTCCCTTCTATGCTTGCCTTGATCGCCTGTGCAATGAAAAGATGATAATATATCAAAACACAAGTCTGGAAAATTTTTGCAAGTATTATTTTTAGGAATAAAATTATTGAGACCATGTCAAATAGTGGTTCTTACAAAGACTTGAGATAATAGCTTAATGAATTAATTCTCGTGATATCAGCAACACTAACGCCAGGAGTTAAATTGTTCAAGTTCAAATAGAAAGATAGAGAACAATGGGGCATCAGCCCACCATTCAGTCTTCAAAAAGGAGAAGAAATAGCAGTTATTGCAGGAACAAAAACTCTATATTTACAAAAATGCAATTTTTCAATGAGTTTCGAAACCTTGAGATCTGTTATTTTCTTAAAATTTCTAATGCTTAAGATCTCTCACTCTCATTAATAATACAAAAATTTTTGACTTCATCAAAATCAATCAGTATAAGATGAAGAGAACCAGTTTTAATTACAATGGGATGACATTCTCATTATATATCAAAGGAAGGATCGACGGAAAGAATTTTTTTTGGATTTTATGAAGATATATAGATATACAATATAAGAAGAAAACAAAAGGATAGTTAATTCAAGTAACAATTAATTCAATTGCTTTATGATTAACCCAACACAAGTATAAAATCTTAACATTTCAAACTCTCAATTCCTTCTCAAAAGAGAATAGCACAAATTTCACCAAAATCTAAACTTAATTTGAGTTTCACCTTTGCATTTTAGCTCCAATTAGCGAAATGAGTATCAGTTATTCCAAAAAAAAAAAAAAAATCATTCAAACATAGCAATAAAATTTAACTTCAGTTGAATTTGAATTAGAACCATGAAGCCCCAAAAAACATTAGTAACTCAAAATTCAAACTTTCATCTAAATAATCCTAATTGAGGTCAAAACAAAAACTCAAACGGCAAACCCCCGATCAGAACCCAATTCTGAAACTTTTTGATCCAAAAAAAAGTTTCACAGAGATTATTGTACAAACAAATCATTTGGGGATTTAGCCGGGAGTCCCGGCGAGACGCGAAGGAGGTGGGCACAGAGGACGCGAATCGGGAGAGAGAGAGGGAGAGAGGGATCGAGGAAGAGGTTTTTCTTGCGAATTGGGGGAGAGAGAGAGAGAGGGATCGAGGATCAGGGTCGTGAGAATCTAATTGGGAAGGGATTTTCGCCCGTTTTTTCGCCAAAGATTTTTCCTGGTTCTTAGAAATAAATAGATTAAGATTTTAAATAATTTGATTTCGGCGAATGAGAGATCGCCACATGGCATCAGCTCAGGAGAAATCTGAGCTGACAGCCTATATATATATATATATATATATATATATATATATATATATATATATATATATATATATATATATATATATATGAGATTACTATAGGTGAGCTGTCAGCTCAGAAAAAGTTACATGAGTCAGCAGCAAAATTATAATGATTCAATATTTTTCTTCAATTTTTTGTAATAATTACTATCTCTATCTTTTTAATTTCTTTGGATTAAATTTCATTTAGGAGTTCATTTAACCTTCCATCAAGTGCATACAAAATATTATATTAATTGAAAACCGTTAATTTTATGTTAACTTGATGGAGGAGCAAATCAAAACTAAAATCCAAGAAATTGGGTATGAGTGAACCCTAAAGGGTCTAGATCATAATCCAAAAGGTAATTTTTAAAAAAGATTATTGGAGATAGTGGAAATGAACTGCAGCTTAGGTAACTTATGTGAACTGTCAGCTCATTTCCATTTCTCTATCTCTTTCTATATGTGTGTGTGTTTGAGAAAAATGGAAATGAGTGGTCGCCTCACATAAATTATCTGAGTTGTTGTTCATTTTCTTCTCTCTAATAATTTTTTTTTAAATTTTCTTTGGGATTATGATCTTGACCTCCTTAGGTTCGCTCATACCTAATTTCTTGGAATTTTGTTTTGATTTAGTTATTCATCAAGTAGATTCAAAATTAACAGTTTTTAGTAAATACAATATTTTATATGCAGTTGATGAAAATGTAAATAAACTTTAAATTTCATAAAATTTGATTTTAAAGAAATTAAGGAGGTACAAATCACGATCCTAAATAAATTTGAAAAAATATAATGGGACTATTATTTTTTTTGTCGCCACCTCACGTAGGCGACTTATATACAATAATTCCTACTCATAACACACACATATATAAAGAAAAAAATAAATTTTAAAACATACAAAATTGAGTTTTTTTTTCTTTTTGTTCCAAACTCTATCCACTCTCCAACAGTAATATCACGTATTAGTAACATCAAATAATATTTTCTCAATTTCTCTATGACAGAAAAAAAATTGAAGATAATATTTAGGGTCATATTCATTTTCTAATGATTTTATTTATCTAAACTTTTGAATCTTTGATTTAGAATTTTCTTCACGGCATACATGTTGTACTTTAAGAAATTTCAACAGCAATTAAATATTCGACAAAAATAATCATTATTTTCTTCGTAAGTGCTTTAATAGTAATATAAAAACAGAAACATAAAATCTAACTTAGATGGAAATAGATTTTCCATGTCGAACTAATTGGAAGATTAAATATATGAAATCTAGGCATGTCATGTTCAGATTCATTATTTAGAATAATTCAAATATGATTTATCCGATTCCTCACGTTGATGAATTAGGACATGCCATTTCATTTCACCATTAGTTTTTTTTTTTTTGGAATTTTTTTGGGTTAATATTCATTAAGAAAATTCAAAGTTACAGATATTGAAAATTCAAAGTTACAGATATTGTTTCTTTAAATTATTATTTTTTTCTATAAAAGCCAATTTTTTATTTCTTTTTTTTGGAATTTCTCCTCCTCACAAACGCCTGTTTGCTGTTACACATCACACACCCAATCCATCGTTTATCCTGTGGTGAACGTGGGCAGCAAAGACACCGCCACCGTCCAAAATTCTAGGGTTTCCTCCTTTTACTACAATTAGAACAATTCTGCCCAATTTCCCCAATTAAAAAACAATAATTCGCCCCATGATCATTCCAATCTCAAGCTTAAATTTCAAGCTAAGCGACAGAGAACCGAACGCCTCCCCAACTTATTAGATTTAGGGTTTGCGGCGGCTTCCAATCTCGGCCCCTGGCGATTGATAGATCCGTAGGCGGGATTAGGTTAGGGTTAGGGTTTCCACTCAACTTCCGGTGTTTGATCAGCGAAAAGTTTCCATTTTGCGCTGCGCCCTGTTGATGCGAAAAGTTCTCACTTTTGCTCTTTTTTGGGACACGAAGGTGCATTTTTTGTCGTATATTGTTAGTTCTAGCTTGATCTTGTTCTCTCTTACTAAAATTGAGATAAATATAGATATTTTCTTTTAGTTTCATCTTTTATTTGTATTCTCTCTTATTTCAGATTCAAGAACTTCACCAATCCCGTAAAAACCCAGCGTTTTATGTGTTAAAATTATGAGACTTCATCTTTTGTATTGCTTTTGGGTTCGGAATTTGATATTTGAAGAAGCTCATCCCTGTTTAAGAGAATAAGATGTCACCCAAGTTTTCGAAGCATAAGCTGCTGCGCTCGCTAGCTGGCTTTCTGTTGAATGAGGGGCAGAACTCTGTTCTCGCAGGTGCCGGTCACCTTATACCGAAGCCATTCTCAACTTTAAGCAGCTCGATTCTCCCGTTTCATGCCCTTGATCTGAGAGCAGCACTGTCCCTATTTGGACCATTGCCACAATCGGTCCCCGGTCCTTCTGCAATTGGCCTTACCGAAGCCGGCCAAAGGACTACTTCTATTCTACTGCAAAGGAACACGATGGCTACCTGCAGCACTTTATCGGGTTGTAGTGCTGAATTGGGTGCTCGCCAATTAGATAGTTTGAACTGGAAGATTGGACAGATGTTGAGCCATATGCCGAGCAGCATCAATCTTTCTTACGGTAGCAAGTGCCTTGAGTATTGTGGAAAAGCAAGTGGAGGTTTGAAAATTCGGGAGCCATCGGGTAATAATATGGTATACGAGTGCTTTTGGTCCAACTCAGTGGGATCGAATAGTAAAGGAAGTCTAGTTATCGAGCTATTGACGAGGGATTTTCATATGTCACGTTCTGGACTTTTCTCTGTGGGCGCTGCTCCTGATGTGACCTTAGATGGGGTACCGCGGGAGGAGCAGCTGGGGAGTTCTAATTCTTCCGATCAGTATGTTTCAAAACTATGTTTCTTCTTTATGCCAGTTATAATCGCCATCACATTTTATATGTGCGCTGGTGCGGTCTGTGTGCAAATTCAGCATTTTTGTATAGTTTCTGTTGCATATTAGTCTTAGCTGTTTATTGCATTAGGTTATAATCAATAGCAAGAAAAATTATATAGGATGGATCTAGTGAACATTAGTGATGTTGTTTATTGCATTATGTTCTCTCCTGTGGTTGCAATATTTATTAGTTCTTACGTAGTATTTCGATTTAAAAATATTCTTGACAGGTTTGGCATGCGGATCAACTCTATCCTTCAGTTCTATTCAATTCAAGGTATAGGTCTCATTAAGGATGATTTAAAAGACTAGATATGATACCACTGCAAGTACTGTCCAGTGGAAAAAACCAATAAAAAATGAGAAACCTCAACATTATTACGCATTTTAGAGCCATTTTTTTGCCATCTTTGACTTTGTTATTATAAAATATTTGAAGCATCGTTGTGGGTTGATGAGGGATTCTGATATGGATAAAAGGACATTTCTGTATGAAAGGAGAGTTTTTCTTAAGTATCCGGTACAATACATCACGTGCATCCATACTACATGTTAGTTCATTATATAAACTTCTTTTTTGATTTGATCAAAGGAAAGGATGTATGTCTTGACTTGGGACCATTACTTAATTATCAATGTATTAGTGTCTAAGTTCCTTTCATATTCATTTCAGCATCTTATATTATACTTGTTTTAAGTCTTGATCATGATTTTCAGTATCCTGAAGGTTTGTTACTAGGCTTAAGCTCAACATCGTTACCTGGGATCTTTTTGTAATTAATACATCAGCATTTTTCAATTTTAGCGAGGCGAACGAATGTGTTTATTTAGTTCTCATTTGGCTTTGTGAGGTGGACAGCATTTGTGCACTCATCTCACAATCACAACTACATTTAATATAAATAGATTTTAAGATTGCACTGAAAAATATTTGACTTTTAATCTAAATTCAAAAGAAACGCTCGTATATAGAGCCAGGGCCTGGTTTTTTTTTTTTTTTTTTTTTTTTGGGTGCACGGGGTGGTGGGGGAAGGAGTGTGGGTGTTGCTAGTGAGGGAAACCACCCCAAATTATGGCATAGTAGCTACTACTTCAAAATTTTCAACCACATTCTTTCGTAACTTCTCAGTAATCACCCCCAAATCAAAGCATAATAATAATAGAAGTTACTGATGCAGGACAGAAGCAGATTAGGGTTAGAATTTTGAAATTTGGGAAAGAACAGAAAAATTGGGGAAGAACACAAAAGCTTGGGGAATCTACCTAGGCGAATTCACGTCCACTCTCAACGAATTTACGATGAGAGATTTTGACTCAAGCAAAATCTACACAAATTTTCTTAAATTTTCATATTCAATTCATTATCTCGAAAATACTTCATACAATATTTATTTATTGGGAAAATCCAAAAACTTAATCATAACAGAATCTAAATAGAATCTTATCAAATAAAATCCTATCAAATCTGAATCAAACTAAATCACATCCTATCAGATCTCAAAAATAAATAAAATCATCTCAAATAAAAAAATCTGATCTCCATCAATTCTTTCCGATTTCAAAGCATTCATCCCCGATGAATGTGGAGATAAAAATTATTAAACACATTCGGGTTGAACTAATCAGCATCCACGAAGCATCCCAATTGGTCCATGATAGTGGTCGAAAAATCGTAGCTCATGCATCACTTCTGAAACAAAGTGGTGGAGGGAAAACTGGCTTTTTTAGTAAATTTGCGTCAAACCATGGTAGATATGAAATGGTACTTGCAATGGAAGTAATCGAATAAGTATCCCATGAAATATCCAGGCCATAGGAAGTAGAAGCAATTTTCATTGAACTTTATAGAAATTTGTATGTGGAACGTGTAACTTCACAATTTTTGGAAGGAGCCTCTGAGGGGAACCGAAACTTTCACTTCATTATCAAGAATAAATTCCTGCAAAATATTATGTGGATATACAACAAATTTGTGCTTATCATTACAAATTGCGATCTGTTTAGAGATCTCATTATGCATAACATGCAAATACAATGCAACAGACTCAAGTGGTACAACTTCTAAAAAGTGATATAGGGATTTCTTAGGAGGGCATACATCAATCATCACAGATGATATAACATCACTACACTTATTTGGAACTTGGTAAATCTCAAAAGGAAACTCTAAACACTCGTTGGAAAATGTAGTATTAGGAGTAACCTACTATGACATAGGAAGGATCCTCAAAGACTTACTAATAGTAATATTAGTATCAACTATTTCATGTTCGGTCTCTTCCTCTATTGTTGGTTCCGAAATTGAATATGTTGTATCATGTGGATATACACTAAACTATATTAAAACATTTTGAGCATTAGTGGTATTAGTAGTATTCTTTATGGTAGCATGGATCTCAGTAAGAACATAGATCACAATTGGTGCATGTGTAATAGGCTTTTGTGACTCTTTAACAATATTGTCGTTAATCATAGAAGGAATAGTAGTATTTGCAATAAGCATAGACGTACTATATTCTAACTGTGGTTCAACGACAATACTTTTCTTAGAAACATGAACTTCAATAACTTTCGAATTGTCAATGTTATTAGTAGGTATGATATCTATGTGATGACTCTTGACTAAATACTCAGTCATAATGCCAAGATGCGTCACTTAGAACACTTAATTGTGGTATATTGAGAGACAGAATGTCCATATTTATCACATTTGGGGTACTGTATTCTAACATTTAGAGTGTTTTTTTTTCCAATTTATCAAAGAGACGATTTTTATAATACGTAGGAAGATACTTATCTATAAGAATATCTTTAATGTCTTTCCACGAATTTATAGGATTTTTATAACATTCCTCACAATCTATTTTTAAAGAAATCCAAAAATCTTTGGCTTGTCTCTCTAATTTTCTTCTAGCAAATTGAAATTTACGTGAACTAGACATCTCATAACAATCGAAGTAACATTCCATATTCATCAACCAAACGGATGGAGGAATAATCATCAAATACGGGATTTTTATACAAGAATTTTTCATCTAACATCGCTTTAACAGTACACAAATCGTAGATATAATTAGGCCTCTTTGACTCTAAATGACGACTAGATCGTGTTGTAAAATGGGACATGTTTACTATCTAGAATGGATCATGCAATGCAAATCAGTTAAATATGCAAATGATAGTGCAAAATCTAAGACTCAGACGAACTAAATGCATGCACTAAATTAATATATCCCAATAACTCAATTGGTAAATGCAAATGAATGTGAAGTACTAATTTAGCAAATAATTATGAGATCACTAGAGAGAAGTAATTAACTATTATGTTAACAAATTATGTAATCCACTAATATTTGCAAAAAATTTAGCAATTGACAATTTTAGTTCAACTTAGGTATCACCTTAAAGGGTAAGTAGTTCACACCCAAATGTAAGATTCCATAAAGTTCTTAAGAGATTACCTATAACTGAACTCTAATAATCATATAGAGAAGTCCTGGAATAGTGATAATAGATGTCGGGTGTGATTGGAAGATCACTGTATCGAAAACTGTTCGAAATGGAGGTGAAACGGGTTCTAAATAAAAAAAAAACTCTTAACGGGTCTGCACTGTTTTAATGGGTCCGCACTGTTATGACTGAACCCAACTTGAAATTGGGTTGAATCTAGAGCTGCGAGTCGAATCTGAGCTTCAAATAGAACCAACTTCTTCTTTACTTTTGGATGTGGGTTTAATTAATTGGATCCAAATTAAACCCAAATCCAATAACAAACTCAAATTAAATCTTCTTTGAACTGTTGTGGTAGAAGGGGAAAATCGGCTCACTGTTTGGTGCAGGGTCTCAGGGAGTCGACGACAATGGTGTTGCGAGGGCGGCGACAACGATGACAGTGCTGTGAAGAGGTTGATGTGGGGAAGGAGTTATTGGACTGTGCAGCGAGGATGGTGGAAGCTGGGGAAGATGGGGGAGGTGATGATGGAGGAGAAGAAGGAACTGGTGATTGGCAGATGCGAGGCTGTGGGCGTCGAGGGTGGCGGCTTGATGGAGAAGAGGGTTTAGGGCAGCGGTGCTCTTGCTGCTATTCGAGGAGGAAGGAGGCGAAGGTGATGGGGAAAAGTGGTGGGGTCGTCGTCGGGTTGTTCGGGATAGTGTGGTTAGCGAAGGTGAAGAAGAAGAAGACGTGGATGAGATGTTCACGGGAGAGCTAGGGAATTTTATTTTTTCTCTTATCAGATCTGATTCCTTTGTCTTTTCCCTTTTTTTCCCTTTTTTGTGACCTGCTGCTTCTTTTTTTTTTCTTTTTTTTTTTAAATTTTTTTCTCAGTTCAGATCTGAATCAGATCTATTTTCCTCTCTTTTTTTTCAAAAAAAAAAATAGAAAACTAAAAAAAATAAAAGAAGATGAAGATGGATGAGAGGAGATGGAGATGATCGATTTTGAGCTCTGATACCAATTTGACGTAAGACAGAACCGAATTAGGGGAAGGGTTAAAATTTGGGAAAGAACAGAAAAATTGGAGAAGAATATAAAAGATTCGGGAATCCATCCAGGAAAATCCATGCTCACTCTCAACGAATCCTCGAGGAGAGATTTTGACTCATGCGAAATCCATGCAAGAATTTTATCAATTTTTCATTTTTCATTTATCATCTCCAAAATACTTTATACAATGTTTATTTATAGGGAAAATCCAAAAACCTAATAATAACAGAATCCAAATAGAATCCTATCAAATAAAATTCTATTAAATCTGAATCAAACTAAATAGAATCCTATCAGTTGTCAAAAACAAATAAAATCATCTCAAATCAAAAATCTGATCTCCATCAGTTATGGTCCACATTACTCCTACTAAAAAAGTGGTCTGCACTTATATGGAGTTATAAGGTTGGGTCTAGGATGAATTTTAAAAATTCATCCATTACTTTTCCACAAGCTAACTATTGTTGATGCCCCTTCACAACTATGTACTCAGGTCTGACTCCTAACTTGATCTTGTCATGATTTTGTTCTATTGCTTAGGAATGCATTCTGAATGTGTTTGTGAAGTCCTTGCTAATTTATTTTCTGCGGTTGCTAGGAAAATGAGCTTGATGCATTTGCTCTCTGGATCA
Organism: Dracaena cambodiana; assembly: GCA_036321105.1. Classification (NCBI taxonomy): domain Eukaryota; kingdom Viridiplantae; phylum Streptophyta; class Magnoliopsida; order Asparagales; family Asparagaceae; genus Dracaena; species Dracaena cambodiana. The sequence continues at coordinate 32,539,929 of JAYEPQ010000017.1, forward strand.
TAAGTGGATTGATGTTCTGTGTTGCAGGAAATTACCAGGTGATAGATCCTTGAAGTTGCTCTCAGGATCTTGTTACCTACCACACCCGGATAAGGAGGAAACTGGCGGAGAGGATGCTCATTTTATATGTGTTGATGAGCAGGCTATTGGTGTTGCAGATGGTGTTGGTGGCTGGGCAGACCTTGGTGTTGATGCAGGACAATATGCTAGGGAACTTATGTCACATTCAGTTACTGCAATCCAAGAAGAACCTAAAGGGTCCATTGATCCTGTAAGGGTATTAGAAAAAGCATACACCAGTACCAAGGCAAAAGGATCCTCTACTGCATGCATTATTGCTCTCACTAACCAGGTATGCTTATTCTTCAGTCTTCTGTTTTTGTGATTTATTCACGATGTAATTCTTTTCATCCCATACATACACTTAAACATATGAAGCAGACATGGTTAGCTTTTATTGCTAATTTGCAATCATATTTCATCATTGCTCCTGAAGATGTTTATCTGTAGGTTGTTTTTCTTTCAAGAAGAATATTATAGCTGGTAAAACTCCATAAATTTTACAAATTATACAACTAGCTTCTGTTGGAAATTTAGGAATCTACTAATGATGATTCATTTCCTTGGGCTATGCGTAATGTTGCTTTTGCTTTTCTACATTGCCAACTTTGAGAAGTTTATAATTTATAAAAGAGATTATCCTTGTCTCTGTTTATGTCTCGTATTGGAACAAATCACAATCATTCATCCGTGCTTACGGTTAAATATTTTAAAAAAGATTTTATCCAAAAGTTATTGTTAGAAAAGAATTTCTATATAGTTAGATGTGTCTGGCAAGTTGAAATTTTTTAGTGCTTATCAAAATAATAAATCTTTAAAGTAAACTTATTTGAAGAAGTTTGGACAAGAATTAATGTGAGAGATTTTAGATAAGGTTTATGAGGAATAAACAGGAGTTTCAGTTAAAGGCAGACTTAATTAGAGGTATGCAAGAAAAAATTTCAGTGGTCCCATGGGTGGGCTTCCGCTTCTGTGGTTGAGAGAAGTTAGAAAATATAGCTTTGTCAAATCACAGGTTTTGGCTTGTGCTTCTCAAAAAATGTACTTAAAATCCATGACCAAACATCTAAATTTCCCAAATAAAAATATATTTTCTTTAAAACATTTTATGCACTTGTCATAAGAAATGAAAAGCATACCCTAATACCCTTGAAGTGCATGTGGTATCTATTCCTCTCCTTTTCGTTTTAGGATAATTTAGAAGGCTTCTACTTTGTTGCTTACTTCTACTTTGTTGCCAAATTATCCTATTCCTCTCCTTCTCATTTTAGGATAATTTAGGATAATAAGGGCAAATGAGGCGTCCATGGCAAAAATCAAGGAGGCTGGGAAATTTGGCAAAGGATAACATCTTTACACATAAGAAATGCAAATATACTTTCTTTTAATCTTTACACTCATGAGATGAGATTTACTGGTTATACTTGATTCAACATTTGGTCAGTAATTTTTTTCCCGTACAGATTTCTCATTTTAGAACTGGTCTGTAAGCTCCATTTTGTGAGACATACCTCAGAAGTTGTTATGTATATAGTTATGATTTTTATGCAGGGTTTCTAATAATGAAGGTTTTAGTTACTGGATGATATGTATATGCGTAAATATCATATTGGATTTTGAGATACCCAATATGCTTTATATTTAATAATATCTGTCTAGTATATTTGCTATTGCCGATATGAGAAGCCTACTATTGCCAAAACTGATATATTAAATTGTTGGTTGATACTGATACCTATACCGATATTCTAAACCCTGATAACAAAAAGGATCTTTCATTCATCTTTCTTAAGTCCTATTATTTTCTTTGTAGATTGTAATGCATATATTGTCTCTTCACCTCTCTAGACATAGACCATGAAAACACATCTTAACTCAGATTGCGGAAAAGTTTTGTTGTTAACTGGTTTTCCTTCTTCCTCATTTTTTGAGTCTTGTGACCCATGTCGTTTCAATACTTGTTGAAAATTCTACCTATAAAAAAGAGACTGCTCATTCTTCTAGAGGATTCTACACAAGGATAAACATGTAAAAGGCCTTGGGGTTTGACGTTTAGAAATGACTTGGACTTTGAGAAGATGCATAGTTGGAAGTTTAGCTTGAGTTGTTGTATGTCTTCATAAAAAAGAAAAGGGTACTGCAATAGTAGGGTAATGGTCTAACCCTTATGGTTACCCTTTGTACTAATCAATATTTAAAATAGCGATAACGATAACGTAACGTTTTGTCTCTGTTAGGTTATGTCGCATATAGCGTAACGCATAACGTAGGTTATATAATTTCCTATTTATTTAATTAAAAATAAATATAAAACTATATAAAATAACTTTTATAAATTTAAAAAATAAATTTAAAATATCTAAAAAAAGAATATAAAACCATTTTGTAATACATATTCTAATCTAATTTTATATTAAGTTTTACTATAATTTTCACATTTATCTTCTTAAATTATATTAAGTCTTCAACCGTAATTCCAGTTATCATTTAAACAAGAAAATAAAATTTTAATTTTTTATTTCAATTCCAGTTATTATCATTATTGTAATTTATATTTTGTAATGTTTAATTTATCTTATTTGTAATTGTTAATTTCAGTTCAGTTAAAAATTCAATAAAATCAACAAGATATTTCAGCAACCAGAGAGGAATACAACAAGCGAATAAGGAAACAATCGCAAATTAACAATTGAGCAATTTCATAAACAATCAAACAAGCTAAATACTAATCAAGAAAATTACAACAATTCGCTAATAAGCAAAATAATAATCAACAACAATATAGAAATTACTAAAAAAAAAATAATTATAAATAACGTAACATAACTTAACGTAACGTTACGTAATATAACGTAAAATAACATAAAAAATGTACTGTTACGGTGCACTGAGTTATTTTCAGTTGTTACGTAGCGTTTGGGCTCCGTTAGGTTACGTAACGTAATATAACGGGTTTCATAACGTGTTATTTTCAACATTGGTACTAATCCCTCACCTATGTACTAATCCCTAACCCTTATTCTGTTAAGGTAATTATACATAACAACTACTCTTTTGTATAGTGAATTGCTAATTGTCTATAAATTTTTTGTTTACCCTATCGGTGAACAGGTAAAACGCAGAAAATAAGAAAAATGGGTATAATGTAGAAAAAGATAAAGGTAACACTAACAATTTTCTCTCTATATAACGTACCTGTCAAAGTATCTCGTAGTGATCATAATCCACAAGAAAAAGTCACTATATGCTTGTCATTTATTTATTCATTCCCAAAAAAAACCTGTTGATTTTTGATATACTAATATTAGATTCAATCAATAGTAGCAAAATTATTTATCTAGCTAGTTACAAGGGTGAACAAGTAAAGGGAGAGGGTAAGAAAATCTTACATCACCCTACCCATTTAGATAAACGGATAAGAAAATTATATCCGTTGCCTAAAATGGGGGTAAAAGGGTAAGAGGAAACGGTTTGCTTCGCCCATTGCCATCCTTAATATGCATATAGGTCCTTGTATTACGTCTCCTCTTGACTCCTTTTTTAATATCATACTTTGACTCAGAATGGAGTGTGGTTTAGGCTGCATTTTCTTTGGTCTTGGTGCCAATTGCATGTCTCTATCTAATGTATGCACCAATATTTTTGATCATATTATTAGATTTCATCATGAATTTGGTTTGACATATAGCAATGTATATCAAATACCGTGTCACTTGAGACAGTTTTCATTGATATGAGTTTTTAGTTTTTAAGAATTGATTGATTAATGTGAAGCATGGACATAGATTTGGATATGATATGGACATGGCGATATGCCAAATTTTGAGAAAACAGGACACTCGTATAGCGTGGATACGACAAAATTTGCGTTTAAATATATTGCACATATATAAATAAATGATGAGTTATATAAACTATATGAATGGTACATGGATAAGACAACTTTGGAAAGTTTAGGAAATATGTGGGAAATTATGAATACATCGTCCATAAATTATAGATGTGTATGTTAATGTTAAATCAATATATAAAAATTTAAAGTTATATAACTTAAAAATTATGTGCATTATATTTTTTCTTAAAAAACCTGGACACGTCGGCCTTGCAATTCTTAACTCATCTTTTGTGCATTCCGTTTAATCTATTAGTCTGGGTTATGTGGATAAGCCAATTTTGGAATGTTTAGGATAGTGATGTGTGAAACTACGAATGCATCATCAATAAATTATATGTATATGTTAATATTCAATGTCTCGGATATATAAAACTTTTGTAGTTGTGTAAATTAAAATTGTATCAACATTGTATTCTTTCTTAAAAAACTTTGGCTGATCATATAATGCGACGTCCCTGCAATTCTTAACGCATCATTCTTGCATTCCATTTAATCTTTTAGTCTCGGTTACATTTATGACATGTCTCCGATATGCGTAGGATAAGTCGTTAATTTTGAATATGGAAAAAGGATTATTTGAGACGCATCAAGTCAAGTATCAGAGTGTCCTGGGCATTGGGTGCGTATCAAATACGGATACCGCACCTTCTTCATGGTTGCTACATGGATAGATAGTAAAACTAATTTTATTTTTGAGTTCAAGGTCTCCAAACTAATATTGAGTAAATTTATAGTATTGAGGGTCTAAGACGTTCTTTAATCAAGCATTAGATTTGTTGGCAGGTGCAATGCTTGCACACCTAAGTTTGTTGCCATCTATGAGTATGTTCAAATTTGTTATGATGTTGGACAAAGATAGAACTAATGTTTATGTTGTTTTGTATGTACTTTTGAAAAATGGCTTTTCTTTATTTTGTTTTGGTTCCAAACTGTGGAGGAGTGGGACACTCGACCAATAGGAATTTATTGTCAAGGTTAAATGGCTTTGCATTTGCAGATTGCTAGAGCATTCATGAGGCAAATTTACGAGATGCCAGTGTCAAATAATTCTGAGAGGTTGTGTTAGGAGAATGGAGATGATTTTTTGAGTGTTTATTTTATATCTTTAATAAATTTCTTCTATTGATATAGATTAGCCACAATTTCGTACAGTCTCATAAATATCTTGCAGGTAGCTAGAGGTGCCGTGGCCAGCTTCTCTGCATTCCCGTAGGTGACTAGGTCACGTAGCTAGAGTTGAGAAATCCAATGCAAAATTCAGCGTAAGCAGTTAATGCTAATTGGAATTATGCATGGGTGTGTCACATGCATGGCCAAGTTGATCTTCCAGCAAAGGCTCCGTTTCAAGTCTAACCTCGAAATTTTTCTTCATGCATGGTTTCTGCATTTGATGAGTTTCTGCTTAAGAAAATTTGCACAAGAAAATTTGCACAATCATTATTGAGTTAAATGGTCCCTGCTACAATGAGGTTTTTCCAGCGTTGATACATGTTTTTCCAGCATTGATACATTACAAAGGTTGTTTAACGAAGCATCATAACTAAAGAAGTGCATAAGGCGGCCCAACAAGTTTTTGGAAAATTTTATACTGAGGATTGTAGCAGCAAAAAGTTTTAATACATACTAATGGTTTCAGTTTGAGTAGTAACAATTGATCCCTTGATCTGTTACATTGTGTAGGATTTTTGTTTATTGATATACGGTTCCAATAAACATAAGTGAGACGGAAAGTTGATCCTTTATGATCTGTTGTTAGTCGGTTAGAGTCTGAACTATCACAAACAAAGTTTGTCGAGTTTTTGTTGCAGTCCTTCTAAACCTACCGGACAATCTCAGCAAAAAGTTTGATTACATTATGAGTCCTTATTTCTTTTCTTAGTTTTAGTTGGCCACAGTTAAGTTTCCTATAGAAGGTGTAGTGTTACATTCCTGGTGGATTTGATGGTGAATAAATTTTATTTTCTGTTTTGATTTCAGTTTTCTTTCATGTTATCTACTTCTTCCTTAACATGATTCAGAGGAAGTCTTCTGGGTTTATCCAGGGATAAACAGTGAAGGTGTGTGCCTATCTTAAATAAATTTCTGTGTTTTGAGGTAAAGGATAGTAATATTATCATACATATCAGCAAAATAATTTTGCTCATGTTATGAAATGTGAGATCACTATGAATATGTTGATAAGCACATATCATCCTTGTAGCAAGACCCTTGCTAGGCACAGTTGGTTACCTGAGCTTTACGTGGGACTCTGAGGTTATGCTATGGGTCTTAAATTTCTGTGCATTTTGAGGTAAAGGATAATCAATATTATCATACATTTTATCAAAATAATTTTGCTCATGTTATGAAATGTGAGAGCACTACAAATGTGTTGATAAGCACATTTCATCCCTGTAGCAAGACCCTTGCTAGGCTCAGTTGGTTACCTGAGCTTTATGTGGGACTCTGAAGTTATGCTATGGGTCAGAATAAGAATACGATAGAACTGCTATTTGAGGTTTCTCAGTATAGAAAACCGATGTTAAGAGTACTTTGGAGGATTTCTTTGATTATATAATTGCAGGCAATCTTACCTAATTCACTCTACCCCCCTTCGATGGTAAGAGTACTTTGGAGGATTTCTTTGATTATATAATTGCAGGCAATCTTACCTAATTCACTCTACTCCCCCTTCGATGTTAAGAGTACTTTGGAGGATTTCTTTGATTATATAATTGCAGGTAATCTTACCTAATTCACTCTACCCCCCTTTTATGCATATTGATTCGTTTTACATTTGGAATCCGGATCAACAAAACTAATGATCGGAAAAATAAAAGAAGAAAACTAATGAGTAATTGACTCGATGAGCATTTTTTGGTGATAGAATTTGGTCTTTTCTTAATAGATTTAATTCAATAATTATACTATGTTAAAAAAAAAAAAAGTTATGCTTCTTTCTCCACTTGTACATGAATGTGTATGCATATTTGTCGAAAGGACACTAAAATTGCTCCCGAGGTACCATGCTCCTAGATATTGTTCCTGTAAAACCTACACCATTCATATTGCATATTGCTCAACGCAGCATACTGCAATACCTACAACTGTTCACGATAGCATACTACAAATCTGGTACTGCTCCCTGCCACCAAGCAAATCTACATACCACTTCTAGTGAGTCTTATGTGTTTGGTTTTATTTGAGATTTGTCATTATTTTGTTGCTATCTTGAATACAGCATCTATTTTGCATATGGGATGTTAATAGTTATTGTCAGTTATCAACTTATGTGGCCTTCATATTTGCAAACTCTGGTTGTGAACATGAGGGGTATTCCACAGCAATAAGAGGGCATGAGTTAGTCATGATTTGTGAATATGGTAAATATAAATTTTACTTTATGAAGGGGAAGAAAAACATATGCATATCTTGTCACTCCTAAATAATAGGCCACATGGCCTGGTTTGGTGAGTTGTAATAAGTGTTGTGTTACTAAATGGTGATGGAACAATCCGATAGAGTAGTGAGCAAAAGGGAAATATGTTATCTTTTAAGGATTTCTTTTAAGAAAGAGATGATTACGAACTGGCACTCAGCACCTTACAGATTATGGAGATCACCCCCCCAGGTTTGGGTTCCCCTACCAAATTGTAGAGGTTCCAACAAACCCCAGTCAGTTGTATTTTTTATGACAACTTGACCCCAAAATGTAAGCAGGGGCTCAAATTTTATTAGTTAAACAATAAAGTGCATATTAATGATGATGTTGTCATTATCATCATCACCATAAGACCCACAACAACATCAGCCGTGGTAACAATAATATTTGCAGCAGCAAGTTGTGCAACAGGAAATCATGGAGGCTGGTCTTAAACATAGTTTGTTGTAAGTCAGTTAGATTTTATAATATCAACTTAGGAGAGAGTATGTCAATAAAGAAACATGCATGAATTATGCATAGATAGCATAGTATCTGTCAAGACCCATATCGAATAAGGTTTAGAATATACTTTTTATAGCCTAATTATAAAGGGATTTTATGATGCTCAGATTGGTTTCTAATTTATTTAAAATTGTCCTTTTTTCCTTAAATAGTTTAATTTAGTATTAGAAGACTTGATGCATTTCTCTTGTAATATAGTGCACTTTTTTGTCAGTAAAAATAAATTCGTCCTTCGGGTGTGATTCAACAACTTGATGCAACACATAGTTTTCTAGACTTCTTTTGTTGTGATGCAACGAAGGTCTGGCGTTTTTGCCATGCATTTTCTTCTCCTAGGTGTAACTTTGTGATGGGTAGAAGCCATATCACAAAGCTCCTGTATTGATAGTTCATTCACCATTCAATCTATGATTCTATGCATACATACAAATGTATTTTCATGTACTGTAAATTTTAATTGGTAACAAACAAACATGATTCTATTGAAATGAAATGTTATGCACATGATAGACACTAATAATTCACGTGTTTGAAATGTTATTCAGTGATGATAGGCATGATTTCTATTGGAAAAAAAAAGTTTACTAATGATAGACATTAGTACTTCATTCATTTGAATTACTTGTTATACATGTGTGGTTACAAAAAATAGTCGGCCCAAGCCCATGGTGAAAACCTACTGGGCTACCAGTCCAAATGAAGATATCCTACGGATCGGTGAATCTCTTTGGAAGGGAACTACTTGGCAGAGGCATCGAAATCACATGACCACCTTGTGATTCCTCTTCTGAAGAGACTAAGTCTAACTATAACTCCCTATTTATATTCAGTTGCAACAAATCAGCTATCCACCTGCATTCTCTACAGAGAAGGAAATCAAAGTCTTCAGGTATAAGGAAACTTATCTCGACATGGAGAAATGGAGTACAGTTCTTCATATAATCATCCGCCAATAACTATAAATAGCTCTCTCCTCCAAGTATAGGAGGAGGGATTTTTGACTCTAAGAGACTCTTGCTGATTCAAGATCTAGGATTCGGTAAGCTTTGATAGGAAAAATAGTTGAGAGCTTTAAGTTACTTGTAATCCTTTCTTTGTATAAATGATTAAGTTGGATGACTGACTCTTTTTCCAAGGATGTAGGCTCGAGATCTATCTCGGCTGAATTTCGTAAAGTCTTATCTAATTTTTCTTCATGCTTCTTTTATTATCTATTATCTTTTCTGCAGGATACTCACCTGGAACCCTGCATCTTAGCAATTGACATCCAAATACTCCAACTTAGTTCAAGTCCATCTCTCGAATCTAATCCTATCTGATCCTTAAGCTGGCTCAATGAGCCTAGTCAACCAAATCTGGCATCAACAATAGGTTTAAGAAGTGTGGGATAAATACCCAAACAGTTTCTAATTGTCAAGGGATATGAATTCTACAATGCTGGCTATGATACAAGTGCTTGTGCTATACATCTATCTTTGCACTTACATTCTTTGACTCAATGCGAAGCCAAGGCTGTCCTAAATAGTAGCGCCATGCTAGTGAGGCGAATCTGCATTCCCATCCAAGCCATTAGCTTAATGACTTTATCTGATAGGAACTTTTCGAGCCCAACACTTAATGACTTCAATTGATATGAACTTGTTAAACTATGCAATTCTTCAATGCCTTTAGCTTTACAGTACTTTTCAAGAAAATATCTTAAACTGTGGATGAAAATACTCAAAACAGTTTTTTCTCCTTAAAGGTGGGGTACTACTTAGTTTCTTCTCGTAGTGTAATCCCTGTGCGAAAACTTGTGCTTGTATCTTCTGGTTAAATTGGAAAATGCTTACCAACAAAGTGGTGTAACTTTTCAATAGTACTGAATTTTGAGTTTGGTGGAAAATTTAAATTGAGTTGCCTGTAAAAGTTAATAGTTTTTGATACACATGCCGATTCTCTTACAGCCATACAAAAATGATTGTCTTGTTGTTTGATGTTTATCTGTTACATTGCTCTTTGTAGGGCGTACATGCGGTCAACCTAGGGGACAGTGGCTTTATAATCGTGAGAGATGGCTGTACGATCTTCCGCTCACCTGTACAGCAGCATGATTTCAATTTCACTTATCAGTTAGAGAGTGGAAATGGCAGTGACCTACCGAGTGCTGCCCAGGTCAGTCACATACTCCTTTGTGTAAAAAAGCTTGTTACTTAACAGTGTCTGCCCAAATGCATCAATAACCATTTGATGTGGACTTTGGCAGTGAACAAGTCTCTCAAATTTTAATTTTACTAACCAGGTTTCGTAAAACTCATGTATGATGTAGGTATTTACTGTCCCTGTTGCATCTGGGGATGTCATTGTTGCTGGTACAGACGGTCTATTTGATAACTTATACAACAGTGAGGTCACAGCCATTGTCGTTCATGCCATAAGAGCAGGGTTGGGGCCTCAAGTGACGGCCCAGAAGATAGCTGCCCTAGCTCGCCAACGAGCACTGGATAAGAACAGGCAGACGCCTTTTTCAACTGCGGCTCAAGATGCTGGATATCGCTATTATGGAGGTAAGCTTGATGACATTACTGTTGTGGTGTCTTATGTGACTGCCTCCAATCCTTAGACGCTTAGAGAACAAGTTATAGATGTGACTGCCTCCACTCCCTAAAGACTTAGAGAACAAGTTATAGATATTTCTTTGCTTTGTTTGTACATAAAATTGTCAAAAGCATGCGAACAGTTGAGAGCTCTGGATGGATGGATCAACACATCCAACTCTTTCTATAGAAACTTTCCTAAGAAGAAGATTTTGATCCGTCGCATTTTGACAAACATTAATATTCATTTTGTTTACTGGAGTTTGCATTGTTGTAAATTGATAGAGCTGGACTACAAACTCACAGGTAAATCATACACTCAAAATTTTTTCAAGTTCAATAGAAGTTTGTAGTTCAACTCTTGGTCATAGTTAGGCAGTGTTTATAACTTCTCAGTTCTAATAGAAAGTTTGTAGTGCAACTCTCGTGGTATTAGTTAAGCAGTGCGCCGAATCTTTTCTCATCGGTTAATTCTTATATTTACTGGAACCTGTCCTTTGTCAAAGGTTCTTCTTCAATATATTTCTTAGTTCTGTAGCTAATTTTGAATACCATCATTATCTTGAGGGTCACTATGACCTGTTTCCATCTTAACATGTTGAAGATTTATTGGATGATAGTAGAAGCTAATGCATTTAATCTAGTAATATGAAGACTTGTGAATATATTGTTCGACTTTGAAACTTGTTTGCTGAGAGTTGTTTTTGCAAATTTTACTTCTGTGACTGCTTTATATCTGTAAAATAAAATCTTGGCATGTAAATGTTATCATCACACAAAATCTCAAATATATATATTTGTACAGATTGCAACTGCGCTCACTTAACTCATCATGTGTGCTTATACACACTGTACTCATGCACAGATTTTGTTGTGAAGCATATATGAACAAAGTATTAGTTAATACTCTTTCTTAATTCAGTTAAGAGAGCTTTCTGATAGATCTTTGCTGCATGTCAAAGATCTATCAGAGATGTGTTTACAGGTGAATTCATAGTGAAGGAAAAAAATATTCATAGAACAGAAACATTTATTCAAATTAGTCACAGCCAAACAAGATTTGAAGCATGCCACAGATACACACAGGACACAACAAAACACAAGCACATACGTCATGTAGAAACAAAAAAAATGACGACAATTTGAAACCAAAATTTACATCACGGGTACCTGTAGAGCAAATTTCATCCTAACCCCTCTGCATCATCCAAATTCTCTTCTCCACCCCTTTCCCTTCTTTAACCACCCCTTTTCTAATTGCTTGTTTCTCATGTTCCCTTCTTGCTTGTTCCTGATCTTCTTCAGCTTGCATTTGCTTCTTCTGCTCCTCCTCTCTTCTTCTGGCCATCTCCTCTTCCCATTTCCCTGCCGCCGCTTTGCCTTGCTCTCGGGCTGTTTCTTCCTCCCTCCGAGCCTCCTCTCCCTCCTCCTGCCTCCTCGCCTCCCCTTTCGCCTCCTCTTTCGTCTTAGCCGCTGCTGCGGCCTCCTTTCCTTCTCCCCTTTCCTCCTCCCTCCTCCCTTGCTCTTCTTCCTCTTCTTCCCTCCTTTGCTCTTCCTCCTCCCTTCTCCCAGCTTTTTCTTCCTCTTCCCTCCTTTGCTCTTCTTCTTCTTGCCGCCTCTGCTTCTCTTCCGCTCGTTTTTTAGCTTCTTCCTCCTCTCTTTGTCGAGCTTCTTCTTCCTCCTCTCTCCTTCGAGCTTCTTCCTCCTCCTCTCTTCTTCTTTGCTCCTCTTCCTCTCTCTTCCTTGCTGCCTCCTCTTCTTCTTCCCTCTTTCTCGCTTCTTCCTCTTCCTCCCTCTTCTTTCGATCTTCTTCCTCCTCTCTTCTTCTTTGCTCCTCTTCCTCTCTCTTCCTTGCTTCCTCCTCTTCTTCTTCCCTCTTTCTCGCTTCTTCCTCTTCCTCCTTCTTTCGCTCCTCCTCTCTTCTCCTAGCCGCCTCCTCTTCTCGCTTCCTCGCTTCCTCCTCCCTCTTCCTCTCAATCTCCTCCTCTATCCTCCTCTCCAAGTCTTCGGCACATGTAGCACACTCGAACATCACCGACTCAATTTGAGAATCCAACAGATGGTCAACCGTCGTGTTTGCAGCATTAAAGGATCTAGCCAAGATCTCCCTATCGACTGTTCGGAGTGCCGACCTCTTCCCTGCCAGAAACTGGGGATGGTTCTGGCCCGCCATCGTAGTGAATCCCACAAAGACGAACGAGTCGTTGTTGTAGGATATCTGCACCATGGGATGGTATTGCTGCACGATGAACACGTCCCCTTCATTGACCTTAAACTTCATGTTCTGACATCTGACATCTTCCCCGCTCACGCCGGACGGCTTGCTAGGGCAAACAACTTGCACTATCCCTTGTCCATGGGTGACTATGGCAATCTCCGTCGCCTTCGGGTTCCAGTGAGGCCCCATCATCGAACCCTTCAAGAACAAAATCTCCAATTAGCACTACATATAACAAACATGAAACTACAATGAACAAAGAGACATTTGATTAGCACCATTACTAACCCTGGTCAAGTTCACCATTAACATTCCAATATTGGAACCCTTCAAAGGTTTGAAATCTTTGCCGGTCACGGCGACACTACATCCGTTACAGTTCTCAACGTCAGGCTTCCGATCAACGAGATTGAGTGTCTTGGTCTTTCCCTCCTTCTTCTTCTTGCCATTAGCAATGCGAATCGGGGGGTGTCTTCCTCCGATGAGAGCTTCGAAAATCCCTTCTCTCCAATCGACTTCGTCGGTCTCGTTTTTAGGTTCATAATGCACAATCGGTGGTGGTCTCTCGACCCATTTGATCGCTCTTACATCTTCCTCAGATACCTAATTTTCAAATAAAAAGATCCAAGTGAATTAAAAAAAAAAAAAAAAAAAAAAAGAATTTACCTACAAGTGATGGAAATAAGTGATCAGGCTACAACTCTTACCCCAAATGCCATTTGAAGAACCTCGTCATCGAAACCCCGAACCAAGTCAGCGATATTCGAGTAAGCGGCGCCTGAAAAGCCCTCCTGCATTCAAGAAAATTCGATCATGGCATTCGAATGACTCGATTTGAGATGCGTGCATGTGTTTGATTTTTGGTTAAGGCTCATACTGAGGGATTTTCATCAAGAATGTTGTTGAAAATGGCATAAATCCTCAGCTTCTCTCTTGATGGATCAGGGTGGCTATGCACGTAGAATACAGAACCCTCTTCGAGCCTATAGATATCGCCTCGCCTCACTTCAATGCTGTTCGAGCTGTCTTCACCAACCCAATTCACAGCTCCCCTCCCTTCAAAGCCCAAAAAAAAAAAAAAGAAAGAAAAACACGATCAAATCATTGATTTAAGGCTGTAATCGGAACCTATAACTAGGTGTTTATATTCAATTAATCAACAAATGTATAAATTTCAAAGTAGAAGTGCTTGTTCATTACAAGCAAGTGAATGTGTTACAAGAAAACTACAGCATTAATGCATCAAACATTAAATCTAATTCTAGTGTTAGCTCTAAATTCATTTGAAAGTCAGAAAAATAAAAAATTGATATACCTGAATGCACATAAAACACCATATCCGTGTGCAAAATCACAGGAAGCAGCAGCGTGCTCGTGTCCAAAGTGATGAACTGAAGATGATACCGGCCCCCGCACCGATCCTGCACGTCGACGGCCGTGATTGAGCCGGAGTCGGTGGAGACGAGGGTCCTCCTGCTCTCCTTGGTCACCAGAGGACCAAAGCTTGGGAGAGGGAGGTCCTCTCTCAGAGCTAAACAAGATTGCAAGTGCCATATCAAAAATATTGCAATGAAAATGGACCTCGTTGAAATTTCCATCTTTAGACGGTGAGATTTGAGTGAGGGGAGTGTTTAACAGTTAGTAGGGCTTATTATAGAAGGTGGTGGGGGTACGTGGAGCTTGCTGAGAAGTGGCGTGCATGGGTGACACGTGGAGCGTGCATGGGGTTGACGAGAGTAACGTGTTGGCGGGCTGAGGCTTATCCCGGTGAAGGGGTTTTGGACTCATTAACCGCTGGTTCGAGGAAATGGAGCTTGATTTAGAGTTAGGTGGGCTTTGTTTGGTTGGGTCTGGGCTGGGCTTGTTGCGTTTGTTGGCCTTATCCGATCCAGATTTTCTAGAAGCCAGCTTGTCCTTTTTTTTTCTTTTTTTTTCTTTTTTTTCCTTGGAATAATATTGTACTGTTGAGTCTAAATTTGTTAGTATCAGAGGCACACAAGGTAAGAAGTCCAGTGCGAAGGTTTGCTAGATTTTTTGCTTCGTCAAATTAATACCAAATCAGTATTTACATTAAAACCATCTTATATCTCCCATAAATAGCACTTAAGAAATCTTTAATATAAATTTTCCACTCTTCTATGAGACGGAAGACGCTCTCTTCCGAGAATGGCAACTCTATCCAATCGGAAAGAGATATGTAGCCTTGTAAACTCAACAAGAAAGAGAGGTCGAATGTGTAATTCCTCGATAAATAAAGTACTAACTAAACAATTCAATTCATCGGGAATTTCTAGATGGGCACAACTTTTTTCCTAGTGAGCCAACTTTTCTTAGTGAGCACATCCTCTCTTTTTTTG
Organism: Dracaena cambodiana; assembly: GCA_036321105.1. Classification (NCBI taxonomy): domain Eukaryota; kingdom Viridiplantae; phylum Streptophyta; class Magnoliopsida; order Asparagales; family Asparagaceae; genus Dracaena; species Dracaena cambodiana. The sequence goes on from JAYEPQ010000017.1 coordinate 32,554,960, forward strand.
AAAAGAGAGGGTTTTTCCTAGTGAACACACATATATTCCCCAACTACCCTCCACCATCTCCTCCTCTCTCTCTCCCACATTCTTCTCTCCCAACCCGATTTCTTTTTAACCCAACTCCTTCCTCTCTCCCAACACATCTCTCCCCCTTCTCTTCCTTCATAAAACCCCAAATCCATTTTTTGCCCTCTCTTTCAAGACTTCGCCGGACCACCGACGGCATCTTGGCCGCTCCGCCCGCTCGCGTCCCGGCCGATCCCGCCGCTGACGACCCATACTCCGTCACAAGGGCAGATTGAAAGGAGGAGAGGAGTTAGTGGTTTTTTGATTTGAAGGTAAAAATGAAATCCTAATTTTTGTTGTTAATTTTTTTTTTTTTGATTTAGGAAAAAATTTGGAAATGAGTGTTGATAAGATTAGATTTAGTTGAGGGGCAAATAAATTGGGGGAAAAAAAAAATTCTTTACATTTTGTTATGGTGAAATTAAAAGCTTCATTGGTTAAAATAGTATAGGTTTTATTGTTGTTATTGATTAATGTTAGTTGGAATTTGTAATAATGAAGTGTAAAATTTTTATTGTGAATATTAGTTGGTAATTTTTTGTTCTTGGATTAAATTGTTAATTTTGATGTTCGAACCGGGAAAAAATTGAATGTATATATTGTGTATTTATGTTATGATATTTAATAGATTTAGATAGATAAATATAATTAGCATATGCTGATATGTGATCGTTGATAATTTAAAATTTCATTGTGTAAATAAAATCTTTGGTGATTTACAGATGGATCCGGCGCAACCATCCCAGATTCGACCAACAACATCGAATAGGAGGAAGAAAATAGGTATCTGTCCAGCAATCGATCCTAGCATTCCTGAAATCCGTGACGAACCAGATTCGCAGGTTGATGCTGCCACGGAGACCCTTCCATTACGCATTCATCTAGGTGTATCGTAAGAAAGTGGGAATATCGATAAGTCAGACTCAGAAGAAGAGGAAGTGCGGCCAATAAATGGATGACCGATTGATTTGTCTCTTTTGAAGAGTTTTAGAACACACATTATTTTCTTTATATCTAAAAATGAGGTCAGCCATAATAACTTTGATTTCAATTTTATCCTAGTAGTTGTTTATCTAAAATATCTTGCTTTGTTATCATTTCAGGAATGAGATCCAAGACCGGGTGCACACAAGCTGATATTGGCACAGTAGTACAGTCCCCCACCGAAAGTTCCAGCTCTGCAAGACACCGTCAACTCACAAGGAAGCAACCCGCTCGGAAGTCTCGAAAAATCTAGAATTTGTTGGGTTTTTTTATTTTTAATTGAGTCTCAAACTATACCTTACGATGATTGTTCATGTCAACATAAAAATGAAGTTGTTAGCATGAAATATACATTGACTTTATTTTGTCGTTTCATGTGAATGAAGTTGTAGTCAAAAACATATTATATATCAAGTTATAGTCTTGAATATCACTCTTTAATTAAATTTTTGAACCTATAAATGAATTGTTGATATGTAGAATTTTTGTTGCCATTGTTTATTGTCTTTGAAGCTATAAATGATTTGTTGATATTGTGTGTTTTAATATCAAATTAGGTATATGAAACACGGACAAGTAATTATATTTGTTAGGGTATATTATTTACCTTCCGTATTTGTGGTTGTACACACTGTATTAGGGCATCTTTGGCTCTGTATCCTTGATCCGGGTTTATAGAACCGGATCAATTTTAGTCGATCCGGAACTGTAAATCCGGATCAAGGAGCCAGGGCTCTGGCACCCTGTCTGGGCTAGCCAGCCCGAATCAGTGCAATTGATCCGAGCTATCAGTCCCCGATCAACTGCACTGATTTGGGCTGGCTAGCCCGGACAGGGGGCCAGAGATGATCCGGGCTAGCCAGCCCGGACCTATGCACTCCATCCGAGACTGCTAGCACGGATGAATTGATCTCATCCGGACTAGCAGTCCGGATGGAGTTTCCTTGTGGCAAAGTGGTAAAAAAAAGAAAAGGACAGTTTTGACCAAAAAAATAAATGGCAAAATGGTAAAAAAAAAAAAGTGAACTTTTAAAGTGGGCTCACTAAGAAATATGCTGTGTTCATCTTGAAACTCCCAATTCATCCAAGAGCATAGATCCGAGTCCAGAGATTAAGCCATATTTATTATTAATCATGTTATTAATTTGACCTTGTCTATCTCTAATACCCGACCAAGTCGCAAACCGTGTGGGACATCAATCATTGTTGTATTCATATATTGACATCTTCAACATATATTCGAGAATTGCTAATAATAATTCTCATATCTTATGATCACAATATTCATATTTGGAAATTGAAATAGCGAAGTTGTTGAGGATTAAAAGTGGAGGGCTCTGAATTTTTTTTGTTTTGGAAATTAGAACCCAATCTGCAAATATGACCCTAAACCCGATCCAGAGTTAGGGAATAGTATAGGTAACAAATAACAAGTGAAATAATTTGTTCTAATATGACATCGGTTTAGGTGTATGAATAATACACACTTAAATTAAGTAGACCAATAGGAAAGAACAAAGCGAACTTATTAGGAAATAATTTTAAAAAACGACGAGTTCCTATTCGAGACAACTCATCTCCGAATGAGTTGACTATTTTCTATTAACTTAGTAGAAAATATTTTAAAAATTTATGAGTTTTCATAGAAGATGAGTCTCTTCTACTGAGTTGAATATTTTCTATTAACTCTTTTAATTTAAATGTGTGTACCAGACATTTATGTGTATAACTTAAGCTTTCAAACGTGAAACTATCATTTAATTTGATTTTTATTTTTGTTTTTGTTTTTGCAGCAACAACAAATCAACAGTTTGTCGGCCCGGGTCAACCCGATAATTTTTAGGATGCGTATGCATACACGGGTTAACCCGAGAATGATCCAACCCGTACCCGCCCAAGTGCCGCCCGGTTCTCACCCCTAGGGGTTCCTAAGCTAGAAGTTTAGTGCAACACACGGACCCCACTCGCTACGCTCGCTGCCCCCTTAATCCAAAACAACAAAAAGACGGCCATTAATTTAAACAAAATCGAATAATTAGGGACAAATCCTTTTTATTAATTAATTAATTTTTTAGAAGAAAAATAAAGGAAAAGGCCAAAAACCACCGCGAGCGACACAAGTTGTAGACTTGAACCCAAAGCCCAAGTCCTCCACTGGATCCAAAAATCAGGTGTTAGTGGGCCGGCCGACTCAGCTGGGACCCACATGAAGCCGACGTGTCCTGCTGTGGATCCCTGCTTGCGAGCCGGTGCATGGCCATGTATCATGCATCACACATGCATGCATGGATCCATCATGAAAAGAAACGGGACAGCTGTACACGAGAATATGTTCCGCTTAGGGGCCCAGATCAATCAGGACCGTCCGTTTGATGAGGATGCAAGAGGTACGTGACCCCACGATGCATGCATGCAGAGGACGGTGGGGCTTGGGAGGTATTTAAATAAAATGGATTAAAAATCGATCCGTACAAGATATCATCCCTATGTGCAGTGCTTAATTGTGGAGTTTTAAGATTATGTTCAGATATTTGAGCATAGCGAGCAAGTTTATATATGTTCAGATATATATAGAAGTTCATATTTGATATGTATCTGAGTATCAATCCCATATTTGTTGCTGTTGAACAAGGGAAGTTTCTAGGTGGGCACATCATTTTTTATTGTGAGCTTACTTTAGAACATTTTTCATATTACAAATTTATCATCGCGTTTTTTGGATTGAAATATCTCTATCTTCCATCTCTCTTCACTTTTTTCTTCTCAAATTGCAGTTCAGTTAATCCAAAGAAAAAAAAAAAAAAAAAAAAAAAACTAAAACCTACAACTACTCCACCAAATATTTTCCTATATTAAATTATCTCACAATTTATATTTGAAAATTAACTTTATTAAACCTTTGTTTATTCAAAACCCTAGAAACAGTGCGAATTGATAAAAGTTATGAACCCAAAAAAAACTTTTAGTCCGGACGACTCTCCACTGTTCGGACTGGCAGTCCGGACGGTTCAATATCCGTTCGGACTGGAAGTCCGGACAGTAGATTACTGCCCAGACTTCCAATCCGGACGAAATTTTTTTTTCTGGACTGTCAGTCCGGACAACAGTCCACTATCTGGACTTCCAGTCTAGACAATTGGAATTTTGTGTGGGGTGTACACCCCACACAGGAGATAAAGGCCAAAAATATACTAATACATGAAGATGCATTCTTTTTGAGAACATAAAATTTTGGATTCTATTTCAGAATTAACATTTCTTGTTATAGTATTGTTTAAATAGTTTTAAGCAGGCAAAATTTCTATAAACTGATCGCATTTAAGGAAAAAAAAAAAAGGGTGCAAATGTACTAATACATTAGGAGACAAAAACATTAGAGAAGTAAATTGTTGGATAGAATAAGGATTGAAGTAACCAATATGATTAACAACTTTTGTTGACTATAACTTCATAAACCAAAGGAATAAATTCATATTTTTTAATAATAAAATGAAAATAAAAGGTCAATTATTCCTTAGCTTAGCTGCTGCAGTCCATGACACATGTTTTTTTTTTTTTAATTATTAATTTCATTATTAAGTTAGTTTAATAGAATAGTTAGTTTAATTTAATTAAATCTAAAAAAAAGATAGTAAAAATAAAATTTTATTACATTAAATATCATTACATTAACAAAATTACTCTACAAATCTCTTTGGAAATCATACAAAGCCAAATGAGAAGAAAAAGGGCCCAAAGAGAAGCGAAATGGTCCTGTCCATCATCATGCCCAACTTATTCTTAATATTTTTTCTAAGAGATTTATGAGTTTTAAAAAAATTACATGAAAAAATTACAAATGTAGATATTTTGCAAAAAAAAAACTCCCCCAACGGCCATTTTAACTGTTATGGGACAAAATTTACAAATTTAATTTGTAAGAAACCCTCCAACGTGCTACTTTTATAGCCGTCAGGGAGTTTTATGTAAAAAATTTGCAAAAAAACCTCCCTACAGCTATATACGGTTTGTTTTTTTAAAAAAAGAAATTACGTGTGGGGTCGTGCCCGGCACATGCCAGGCACCTACTCGGATGCATGCATGCAGGGGTGGGTGGGGCTCAGGAGGTTTTTAAATAAAATGGACTAAAAATTGACCCCACACAATATCATCCCGATCTGCAGTGCTTAATTGTGGAGTGTTAGGATTATGTTCAGATATTTGAGCATAGTGAGCAAGTTTATATTTGTTCAGAAATATAGAAGTTTACATTCAGATATATAGTTATACATAGTTATACGTATCTGAGTCTCAATCGCATATTTGTTGCTGATGAACCAGTTGACTATTGGTTAGAAAGCAGTACAAATTCGGTTTTTTTTTTTTTTTTTCTCGTGGGATATCTTGTTATTCTTTTTTTTCCCAATGAATTTGGAGATATTAAGCTTATCTCCAAAAGGATTTGTGCGTAAATATTACTTAATATTTGCTAGCCGAAAATATATTAAATATATGAAGTACAGTGAAAAATACAAATTTGAACAATAATAGAAGGACACTCAATGACTCATAGGGCAAATTTTCGGGAGTTTCTAAACGAGCACAACTTTTTTTTTTCTAGTGAGCCCACTTTATAACTGTTCGGGCTTCCAAAATAATACTATAAAATGGGCTCACTAGGAAAAATGGTGTGCTTCTTTGGAAACTCCCCATATTTTCAATCTACTCAACGTGGTGTTACTCTTCATATGTTTTCTAAGATTTAGGATTGTATTTTGAATGAACGAGGATAAATATGAGAATTAAATCTTGCCAGCAGCTTTTCTTATTTTTCTGTTTTTTCGCTAGATCATGCTCCTAAAGACTGCACACTCTCATACCGAGCACCAGAGACATTCTCCTCTCAACCTGTACAAGCCGAGTAGAAATTCTAACCATCTCAAATATCCAACTTAACACTTTAATTGGCCATATAATCGGCATAAATGTTCCTCTTGCTCTAAGTATGATGAATACTCACCTGATCAAAACAACCTCTTAGAAGCCAGACATTTTGAAGTAAATGATGATAACCGCTCTTTTTCCTTTTTCTTTTTTTTTCCCTCTAATATATATTTGAGATTACTGTATATATCTCGCTAGCTCAGGTAAGTTACATGAGTTAGCGGGAAAAAAGTAATAATCTTATTATTTTTTACTTCCCAAACTTCTTTTATAATCATAATCTTTACTTCTTAACTTCTTTAAAATCAAATTTTATGAGTTTTGAAGTGTGTTTACCCTTTCATTAAGTGGATACAAAATGTTATATTTACCGAAAACCGTTAATTTTATGTCTAATTGAAGGAAGACCAAATTAAAACTAAAATCTAAGAAATTAGTTATGAGTGAACCCTAGAGATTGAGATCATAATCCAAAAGATTCTTTTTTAATTATTAGAGATAGTAGAAATGGACTGCAACTCAAATAACTTATGTGAGATGGAAGTTGAAGACTTTATATGTTATTTCTAATTATCTACCATCTACTTAGTTTGTCTCTTGTTTTTTTTTTTTTTTTTTTAAATTTAGCTTTCAAAGTTTAATTGTTTTCTTGACCCTCCTCTTTTTTTTTTTTTGCTAAACTTGTTTTTCTTGACACTCTTGTCACATAATACATATTGTATATAACTATATGTTGAAATACAAAATAATTTTCCTCAACGCTCACCATAATTTCAGAGTTTTGGTGCAGTGGAAGGGTCTTTCAACATAGTATCAGAGTAACTCAGGTTCAAATCCTGCCGGCCGCGCATTTAATTACGAGTTTTAAAAAAAATTATACCGCTGCGTAAAGCTCAGGTTTCTGCCGATTTAAATCCTGCCGAGTGCGCATTTAATTGCGGATTTTAAAAAAAATTATACCGCTGCGTAAAACCCATGTTTCTGTCCAAAAATGGGCTTTCTGTCTAAAAATTGACCTTCAACCTGCGGGAGCGTATTAAAATACAGTGGAAAGAATTTTCAATACTATAATACATGAACCTGTGGGCCAAATATTTTTAACTTAAAGCAACTAATAAATTAAAGAAGATAATGAAGATAAAGAATAAAAGAAGGTTGAAAAAGGATGCTTAAGATGCCCTTCGTTTCATTCATTTCAACTAAGTTTGAAAAGAAACAAAATTTCATTCCACAATAGAATGCAAGACATGAACTAATTAAGATATAACTTAACAATTAAGTATAGGAGAAGTTTCTCTTGTGAAATTTTACTTTTAATGAGACTATATAATATGAAGTAGAGAATCTAAAGTTAAAGACCTTCTTAAAAAAGAAATACAGATAGTGAAACTAAAAGTTGCCAACATTTTCAAAGAAAAATAGCATCTTTCAACTTATTTTTAGCTTCTCAACTTCTACAACCCTCTTGTTCACTTTCACTTGCCATTTACTACTCTAGCTCTATGCTTAAAAAAAGAAAGAGAATTTCTTGTTGCATTGTATAGTATGAGTTATAGATTCTCGATTGGAAGGAAAAGAAGCCGCTTTTTACATTTCTAACTCAATATCTACAACTTTTATGAGTCTGCTTGTCTTTTAAATTTCAAGTCTGCTCCCTTCAAGTCCAAAGAATTCAAACTAAATCCCATTTTTGGCCCTCCGGTATAACATTTTTCCAACTCTCTCTCCATGAACTCTTTTCTTCATCAACCAACATAATTTAGATCCACGTTAAATTACGTCTTAGTTATATATATATATATATATATATATATATATATATATATATATATATATATAAGGTTTCAAAGTTCAAATGTCTCGAGAACCGTCGAGTAGGACATGATTCATGACATGGCAGCATTGGAAAGCAGTTCACTACGATGGCTTATACACGAGTACTATCATTCCACATTAAAGCTATAACATCACTCTGATGTCTGACAATTCGTGAGTCAGAAGAATCCGGAAAGCAAGGGGAAATAAAAGGAGTGAGATTTTCAAATAGAATTTGTCATCTTGATGATCGGTGAAAGGCTTTGGGTACAGAAATATAGTGAATGACATAATGAACGTCACAGTTGTGGAAAGCTTGCCATGTGTATATAATATATATTTGGGTTGGCCTCCGTATGATTTCCGAATAACTATGCTCTCCTGGTTTGAATATCTGGATCCATCCCAATCAGCACTTAAGAAAACACAACATTTAAAATATCAGTTATCGGCCAGAATTGCTAGCGTTCTTAACATTCAGGACTTAACTAAATAGTCTTTTGTTGTATACAATACAAAGACTCTCATTGACTGTCAAGGCTCTTCATAGAGAGAGAGAGAGAGAGAGAGAGAGAGAGTGAATGATGGGGCAACATGTGCCTAACAAAGATGCTTCTTCAATCAGTGAGATCATATTCAAAGTATATCTTCGACTCAACTTTAGCTCCAACAGTGTCTTAGGACACGGTTGATACACGGCAATAGAGAACAGTGAGAGGACTTTATTACTTGGCTTGTGACTCACAAAAGATACAAATAGCTTTGCTAGCTAGCCTTCAATAAGATTCTAACATGCACCAAAAAGCCTTGTAGAAAGGTGGCTGTCATCACCCACTCAAGAAGAAAGGGTGGCTAGTTAAGCACACCACTTTGCTCACTAGGCCCGGGAAATTCTATTTATGCCCGGCAAATTACTTTTGACGTCATTGTTACTCTTTACACCAACCTCCGATTTTGAAACATCACCAATTTATTCTCTACGTTCAGATTATTTTACAAATTTAACCCCCCCTCTCTCTCGTACTTCCGTCTATTGCGACTGAGTTCTAAAATTTGTGACCAGTCGTGCCGATAAAAAAAAAAATAGTAAAAAACTAAGAATAATTTTAATTCTTATCTGAGATTTGTCCTCCAATTGCACATTGGATTTTTCCATTTGCTTAAAAAAAACTCAAGTTTTAAACTCTAATTTCGTTTATCATAGTGAATTTAAAGAATTTAAAATTCTTCCTAATTTTTTGAGAAATATGCATATAAAAATTTTAGAGAGTCAAGAAATCGATGAGTTTGTGGGAGATGTGTTTTTTTAAGATTTAAATAACACAAAAAATATTTTTTTTTTTGTCATTTTAGAGAGAGAACAGAAAAGGAATATAATAATAGTATTTTAAATTTTTAAAAAGTTTTAGAAACTTGAGATTTAAAAGAGATAACTTAGTCAAATTAAAAAAAATAGCAAACTTATAATTATTTGCAAGTTTTAAATATGTGCATCAAGAGTAAATTGTAATGCGTAAATAATTTCTCTTAGGTTCAACCTCCTAAAATTGTAAAAAATTATAAGTTTGTCACTACTTTCTGTGACCATGTCTTTTGCCCTATCCCGACCGATGTTAAATCTGTTCGAGGGCTAATCTCCGAACAGTGTGAAAATCATTCAGAAACTATTTCCTGACTGAAAAATGTGAGCTTCTTGAGTAAAGAGCAAAGTGGTGTGCCTGAATAGAATTTCCCCTCTGGCATGGTCTTGGAAAAAGCTGTGACCATTCCAAGAGGAACCTAAACCTTGTGTAGGATAAAGGCCCTAATAGGATAGGTGATTCTATGGATATGTGGCTTAGCTTTGGACTAACAATGATCTTGATTCAACTCATATGCTATTTTTGTGCCCATATTATTCTTACTTTATAATTTGGTGGTGATCACATGGAGTTTAGGGGGTCCATCTCGAAGGAAGATGAGTGACACTAGAGATTCAAGCATGTGGATTAATGGAGAAAAAATTGATTTAGTTATTTTATTTAAAAAATGGTGATTAGAAGGATACCGTTCCAAAATTTGCTATTAATAGGTGCAAACATTTTTAATAAAACGAATAACCATAACATCACTAGTTATAAATGGGCTCGTATGGATTTAATTTAGGGTTAATTACACTCAGACCCCCTGTAGTATGGGACATGTAACACTTAGACCCCCTGAAATTTAAAACTCTCACTTATACTCCCTTAAGTATCTAAATCACCGTGTTTTAATTACATTCAGACCCCTTGGTCCAGGGGGTCTAAGTGAGAGTTTTAAACTTTAGGGGGTCTAAGTGTTACAAGTCTCATACTACAGGGGGTCTGAGTGTAATTAACCCTTTAATTTATATAGCAATTTTGAGGAATTCAAAAGAGCAAAAAAATAAAAAATAAAAACTTATTATTTCGAGTACACATTAGATATAAAATGTATTTCTTTATTTAAAAAATATCCATTTTCTAGTTCATCGTATCCCTGTTATAAGAACTCTTTAAATGATATGCAAAGCTATCTTGTGTTGGAAGATCTAGCCTTTGCTGATCTTGTATATTGTTCTATGTTTATGTTAAATTTGTTCTGAAATCTCTTTCTAGATATCCTTGTTTCTTGTGATTATATTGGTTACTTTCAATATCTACGATAAATAAAATTTCTCCTCTAAAATAATTTTTCATTTTATCTGTTTGAATGAATATTGTAACCAGGGACAATTGAGAAGAAAACAAAAGAAAAAGAATTACTAATATGTGCATGAAATTCTCAATTATATGGCAACTTAACTATTGAACATAATAAACAGTTTGAACTTACATACATATACAAACTAATTCCTTCATAAACTATAAGCTTGACTCCTTTTGTTTATTTATTTATTTTTTTAACACATGAAGTGTATGAACCAGAGGTAGAAATTGTAAGTGGGAGCATGCAAATATCATGATTAATCACAAGTATGAAGTTCTGTGGATTTGCCAGATTAGTTTTTAGATTAATATTTGAAATAATAGACAAAAAAAACAAGTTAAACTTTTATGTCTTTGGTTATGTCGAAAATTGTTATTAAGTTAGCCAAACCAATTTATAGATAAAAAAAGGACTTGCACTCGAGCAAGACTCGAACATGAGTGAGTTATAGGAATTGAATTTGAAATCTGCAATGGAGCTACAATTAGAAATTAGAAGACAGAGAGAAATATATATGTAGATGTAACGAGATTTGACTAAGAAAATTCTCAAGCCTACATCCTTGGAGGAGCATCGACGGATTGACATGATATTTAATTTAATGACAAATATAAGATCTCTTAAGCACAACTTTCTCTCACTCTTTCTACGGTTACGAGCTCCTAGAGAATAATTTATTGTCCCTCTCCTTATGGAGGATGAGGGTATTTATAGATTGTTAGGTTGGTCAACAATTACCATCATAGTAGAATTAGAAATACACAACTTCTTTTATGTCTTGAAAAAAGTCTTGATAGTGAATGATATGAGATAAATAGAGTTCTGGTAAAGAGCCGTATAACTGTCTTGATTATGTTTGCTCAAAATTTGGATTTTTCCTTTCATTGCAAAATTATTTGATTACAATGAAAATATTGAGATTTACAACTGAGAAATTACAAGAACGGGAATATTAATTTATTCCCTTTTTTTGTGTGGGTTCGGATGGCGATGGAGCCTCGTTAATATCTCCGTTGACCGTCCGACTGGAAGAGATGGCTCTGCTCCGCTTCTCAATTTCCCGAGCTCGCCCGAAATCTTCCCAAAGTTCAAGAATCCAAAAGTCCTTTCTCCGGTTAAATTTCTGTGTTTTATAGACCGAAGAAGCTCCAAATCCGGCTCGATTATCCCTGAAAAACCGGATCACGAGATATCAGGGAAATAAATAGGAAACAAAACAACGGAAACAACCCGCGGGTTGCACCCGTGGGACGCTCCCGCGGGTGCAACCGCGGGATTTCTCCCGCGGTTGCACCCGCGGGAGTTGCAACCCGCGGGTTGCAACCGCGGGAGTAATTCCCGCGGGTGTGCCCGCTGAGAAATTTTCCTTTTTTTTTTTTTGGTATCTACATAACCCCCTCCAAAGTTTTCGAAGTTCTGTATTGAACCGTACTGAATTTCGAAATACTTTGGATTCTTTAATTTTGGTTGTAGACCTTTTAAAGGATTTGGTCGATAGAGATAACTGTTAACATATTCATTTATTCAATAACAAGCAGATGTATGATTTTAACGTACTCATTAGATGACAAGCAGAGGTATGATATTAACATGCTTATTTTAAATCAAGCAGAGGTGTCATGTTAACGTGCTCATTTTAATTCTAACCGTTCAGTGACATCTGGTATGACGGATCAGGAAAAGACAGAGGTGACATTAAACGTGTCTTTGAGCTCAACCTATTCAGCGGATCTGATCATGATAGGGACAAGCTGACTAAACAGAGGTGACGGTTAACGTATTTAGCTTTGGAATCGGACTATCAGAGGTAATTGTTAACTTGATAGGGAGATGATTTTCGTCAGAGGTGATTTTTAACTGAACGACATCAAAAGCACGTTCATCAGAGATTGTAATGTCGAACTTGATGAAGTGTGAATTTTCTTTTCTGTCAGAGGTGAAATCTTAACGTGACAGAGGATTTAATCGGATTTTATCTCATTTGATTTTGAATTATGATGTCAGAGGTATGATTTTAACTTGACAAATATTTTGGAGTGTCGTTTACTCTGCTGGAGAGAAAAAAATGACGAGGAAAGTTTTGCTGTCAGAGGTGAAATCTTAACGTGACAAGAGATTTATCTGATTGGGATTTTTAGCAAACCCCCAGCTATCAACGGGTTTGATTTGCCTTTATCAATTACCGTTTGAGTCGGGCTAGCCATGCTATTTCCCTCAGCATGGTGAGTTGTCGAGGATTTTATTTGGGCTTAAATGCCAAACTTTTCCTCTTTCCTTTGCCTTAGCAGCTTAGGGCAACGATGTATCCTTATATTTAGATAAGAATACTGTTGTGACAAATTTATCGTGGGATTTTTAGCAAACCCCCAGCTATCAACGGGTTTGATTTGTCTTTACCAACTACCGTTTGAGTTGGGCTAGTCATACTCTTCCCCTCAGTATGGTAAATTGTCGAGAATTTCGTTTGGGCTTAAATGCCAAACTTTTCCTCTTCCTTTTGCCTTAGCGGCGTTGGGTAGTTCATGCTTTTTACCCCCAGCATGTTGGGGTTGGCGAGAAATTTATTCTCTTCCCGTAACTTTGTCGGTGTTGGGTAGTTCATGCTTTTTACCCCCAGCATGTTGGGGTTGGCGAGAAACTGGTTCTCTTTCCGTAGCCTTATCGGCATTGGGTAATTCATACTTTTTTACTCCCAGCATGTTGGGGTTGGCGAGAAATTTATTCTCTTCCCGTAGCCTTGTCGGCGTTGGGCAATTCATATTTTTTACCCCCAGTATGGTGGGGTTGGCGAGAAATTTATTCTCTTCCCTTACCCTTGTCGGCGTTGAGTGATTCATACTTTTTACCCCCTGCATGTTGGGGTTGGCGAGAAATTTATTCTCTTCCCGTTGCCCTGACGGCGTTGGGTAGTTCATTTTTTTTTTTGATATATATATATATATTTTGGGTTTAAATTAACCGCCCTGAGCTCGTCTTGGGAATTGTTGTGAGCCCAAGTGGTACATTTAGACCACACACATTAAATGTGTCAGAGTTAGCTCTAACTCCTTTTTTGTTCAGCTTTGAGCTGAACTGCTCCAGCGTCAATCAACACTTAAATTTTATCTTTTAAGATAAAACAATATTTTTGTAGGGTGACCTACAATCCGATGGTATAGGCAGTAATTCGGATCGTTAGTCTTCCCAACTTCTTCAGGCCTCTTGCTTTATTTCCGGCAACTTAAGCATCTTGCGTTTGCTGAGCAGATTGAACATAGTAGCAGTATGTTCATCCTTGAACGAATACTGCTTTTGAAGCCTGGGTGATTTTGCTTGAAGCCTGGGTGACTTTGCTGTGTTGCTTTCTACCGCCATTGCCATTATGTCTTTCCCTTTAGAACGGAGAAAATGGAATGGAGACTCATTTGTACTGCCTCTGGTTGCAAACTACTGCATTTCGAGGCGTCGAAGTATTTCTTCGGCCTGTTCACCCTACTTAAGCAGATCTTTCCATGATTGGATTCGACCGATCCCATCTTGTCTAGGATATCGGTCAACAAGTTATGTCTGCAGGTTTTCACAAGCGTATCCTGCGTCATGCCATGTGGGCATCGAACAGAAAGCTCTCGGAACCGCTCGACATAAGTTTTGACCGTTTCGCCTTCTTCTTGCTTCGCTGCTAGCAAAGATAGTATAGAGACTTTTGTATCATCTTCAAAGAATCGGGCTATGAACTCACGTTTTACATCAGCCCATGATTTAATTGTTCCCTGGGGTAGCTGCATGAACCAGGTAAATGCGAGCCCCCTAGAGTGCTCGCAAATATCTTAGTTATAGTCGGATCATTCCCCATGAGATGTCCTGTCTGCGACAGGAAGTAGAAGATGTGCTGTTGTGGAGAGCCTTTACCGTCGAATGACTGAAAATTCAACGGTTTATATTTTGCAGGGTAAGGTACGGTCTCCCATTCTATAGGATAGGGACGGACTACCCCCACCTCTTGCAATTTTTTTCAATGAAGAAGAGCTTGTAGTTGATTCTCCATCTTCTCTATTTTCTCTGTGTGAGGGTTGATGATAACCTTCACTTTCTCTTCCTCTCTTGAATGAGGAGGAATTTCTCCATTCTCGTCCTCGCAGTCCTCATTTATTTGGACAAGCCGTTTTCTTTCTTGTCGACCAGAAATGGACGACGATGATTGGTTCTTCCTAGTTTGAGCCAACAACTCAATTAAAAATTGTTTCATTTCTTCTATGGTCTCCTCTTGCTGTTCGAGATGTTTTTCTTGTCTCTCAAGCCTTTCAGAGACTTCTTCTAGAAGCGCGCCCTATGGTTCAATAGAAACTCCTTTTGACCCTGGAGTGATTTTCTTATCCGAAGGGTTGTTTCCGACCACCTTTTTACCTTTATTAACCATATGTGATGAGGCAGCAGGTAGATCGGTTCCAAAGTACACCTTTTTCACCGTCCGTATTTTTTTGGGCTCGGTGATCCGCTCAAAAACGGATCGTTTTGAGTTGCATTGGCAGTTTGATAGAACAGTTGAGATCAGCTATTCGCATTGACAGTGAGGGATATTTTGTGAGGAGTTCTTCTTCCAATTGAGATAGTCTCTCAAATCTTGAGGTATCTTCTCCTCTCTATCTGCATCTTGACGCCTCTTGCGTCGCAAATTTGGTTCATAATACTGGAGAGTCTGCAATATCTCAGGACTGAGCTCTTTTCCAGCATCAGATTGTTCCCCAACTCCTCTACGGATTCTTCTGGAGTGCACACTAGTCTGAGTAGTTGTGCGGGCCCCGCACGCCTCTGATAAAGAGATTAAAATTCTTAGTGCATGTAGTGTGCTCACCATAGGCGTGCTCGAAGAGATATGAGCGTTGTGTTCATTTAACGTAACCCGTCGGTGGCATCTGCGGGATGCAACCCACGGTTGCAACTGTGGGTTTATACCCGTGGGTTCACTCCTGCGGGGTGCAACCCGCAGGTTGGCACCCGCGGGTTGCCTCCCGCGTTTGGCAACCGCGGGTTGCCTCCCGCTGTTGGCAACCGCGGGTTGCCTCCCGTGGTTGCAAGCCGCGGGTTTGCACCCGTGGGGTTGCTTCCGAGGTTTTTTACCGTCCCGGATTTTTCTGTCCCGGAATTTTCTGCAAATTTTGTTGTATGATTGAGGCGTGCTCGTTGAGTTTTACGCCTCAAATTTCTCTTTTGCGAGCGGGTCAGGGACTGGTTTGACTTTTGGCTTGACTTTGGAACGGACGATAACGCCGTATACTTGACAGACGATGACGTCTTGTCAGTTTCAACAGGCGATGACGCCTCGTAAGTTTTCATAGGCGATGACGCCTTTTGATTTCCGGTGGGCAATGACGCCTCACCTTTTTTCATCGTTGCCCGGCGATGACGCCTGGGCTCCGAATCAGAGGAAAAAAGAAATTCCTCATATTTTTGCTGGTCAACTTCTATGACCAGCGTCTCAACCATTAAGCCAATCGGCACCCGGTCGGACTGCGCCACCAGATTCTCTGTGGTAAACAGAGGGGCTCCCACTGTGATCGCCAGTTCTTATTTGCTCAAAATTTGGATTTCTCCTTACATTGCAAAATTATTTGATTACAATGAAAATATTGAGATTTACAACTGAGAAATTATAAGAACGGGAATATTAATTTGTTCCCTTTTTTGTGTGGGTTCGGGTGGCGATGGAGCCTCGTTAATGCCTCCGTTGACCGTCCGACTGGAAGAGATGGCTCTGTTCCGCTTCTCAATTTTCCGAGCTCGCCCGAAATCTTCCCAAAGTTCAAGAATCCAAAAGTCCTTTTTCCAGTTAAATTTCTGTGTTTTATAGACCAAAGAAGTTCCAAATCCGGCTCGATTATCCCTGAAAAACCAGATCACGAGATATCAGGGAAATAAATAGGAAACAAAACAACGGAAAACAACGGAAACAACCCGCGGGTTGGCACCTACGGGATCGCTCCCGCGGGTGTCAACCCGCGGGTGCACCCGTGGGACGCTCCCGCGGGTGCAACCGTGGGATTTCTCCCGAGTGTGGGAGAAATTCCCGCGGGTGTGCCCGCTGAGAAATTTTCCTTTTTGTTTTTTTTTTTTTTTGGTATCTACAGATTAGTCACGCAATGCTACTTCTAAGTTGTACTCGGATTATATTATCATGCACAAGTCTTTCTATGCTTTATTAATTAGTTAGATATTTTACTCAATGGATTTTCTTGTTTGTGGACTTGGACGGGTCATTTTTTAAACCAGCACTTGAATATAAATTTGCTTATAGTAAGAGTAATACTACAAATACTTCATCATATTCAACCTCTAATTGTTACTCTCTCCCAATTATGGTAAGTTTATATTCAACTGTTAGTTTAAAATTAAATACAATATGGGGGATAAAATCAAATACAATCCAAAATGCTTACCCCACAAAATCAAGATATCAGGACTCTTCACACTCAAGATTAATCAGATAAGAGAGTCCTTTTAACTCATGTCTCCCATGCACCCATGCTCCCAATCCCCATCATCATCATCATCATCATCATCATCATGCCCATATATATATGGGAAATTCTTAAGGCGCACCACATTTTACTCCCACACAGAAAGAAAGAAAGAAAGGATAAAGAGAGAAGCGAACAAGAACTGAAGAGGAGTAGTAGAAGTCAACTGATCAAATGAAGGGCTTCCCCCATCAATATCATCATCACCTCAAGCATCTCGATTCGCCTCCATTAATCTCAACCCCCGTCACCTACGAGCCGACGTCCGTACTCGACCCCCATCTCACCTCCAGCCCCGCCGCCCACTTCCCCCCTCCCCCTCCCTCCGACGACTGGGACCCCCTCTCCTTCTTCCTCTCCTCCTCCGACACCTTTGACCACCTCCCACCCCCCACCTTCGACGGGGCCCACCTGGACCTCCTCCTCAAAGCCGCCGGCGCCGTCGAGTCCAACGACGCCGCCTCCGCCACCGTGATATTGTCGCGGCTCAACCACGTCCACTTCGGCAGCAGCCCCCTCCACCGCGCCGCCTTCCACTTCAAGGACGCCCTCTTCTCCCTCCTCCCCAACGCCCCCCACCCCACTCCCCCCGCCTCCCCCCTCGAGATCGTCGACCGCATCGCCGCCCACAAGGCCTTCTCCGACCTGTCCCCCGTCCTCCAGTTCACCAGCTTCACCGCCAACCAGGCCATCCTCGAGTCGCTGCTCGACCTCTCGCTAACCTGCTCGAAATCCATCCACGTCATCGACTTCGACATCGGCCTCGGCGGCCAGTGGTCCTCCTTCGCCCAGGAGATCGCTGCCAGCAGCAAGGCCCTCCTCTCGCCCCCTCCCCACATCCGCATCACCGCCGTCGTCCCCGACGAGACGGTGGAGACCGTCCTCGCCGCCGAGAACCTCAGGGACTTCGCGCGGGCCATCGGGGTCCACCTCTCCGTCGGGTTCGTCCACGTAGGCAGCCTCGGCACGCTGGCTTTGGGCAGGGTCAGGACCACCGCCGGCGAGGCCGTCGGGGTCGTCCTCACCCCGGCGATCTTCCGCACAGTCGGGGGGCAGCCGGAGTCCACGGCGGCGCTGCTGAGGTTCGTGCGGCAGACGTCGCCGAGGATCGTGGTGTTCGTCGACACGGAGTGCTTCGGTGGCGGCGGCGGCGGGGGGAGTTCGTCTTTTCGGCGGAGTTTTGCCAGAGGGATCGAGTTTTACTCGTCGGTGCTGGAGAGTATAGATGCGGCGGCGGAGGCGGCGGGGGCGGAGGAGAAGGCTGTGAGGAGGGTGGAGGAGAAGGTGGTGCGGCCGAGGGTGTTCGGGGCGGTCTCGGAGTGGGCGCCGCGGGAGGTGGGTTGGCGGGAGATCTTGTCGGGGGGCGGGATGGCGCCGGCGGCGCTCAGCGAATTCACGGAGTCGCAGGCGGAGTGGCTGCTGAGGCGGGCCCCAGTCCAGGGGTTCCGCGTGGCGAGAAGGGAAGGGTCGATGGTGCTGAGCTGGAGAGGGAGGGACCTAGCCGCCACGTCAGCCTGGAGGTGCTAGCTCGCTAATAGCTTATTGGATAATAATTAAGTGGTTTGTTTAAGTCGTTTCTATTAGTTGTAATCTAATCTCTCTCTCTTTAGATGTGTTTTCTTGTAATTTTTAATTTTGATTTTGATTTTCCTAAAATTTTCTCGGTGACTAAGGAGAATATAGAAAATAAACTTCTACGTATAAGAAACTATTTTGAGATTACACAGTGAAAGTTGACAAAAAGACATCTGAGCCTGATGGTCAATTATACAATGCTAATTGAGCATGTTGCTAATTTATTATGCCAAATGTATTTATACTAAAAACACTTATTTCAAAATCGTAACGATCTTGTTAAGTATAATATTTTGTTTTAGTAGCTAGGAAGAATATTTAGGTTATTACTTACAAGTACGATTTGATTTTTGCTAAGTTTTGAGAAACCAAACCTAGCGGCTATTTGAATTTGGTTTCATTTTCGAGAGAAATAGTGCTATTACTAATTTTTTGACTAAAATATGGCATCTGCAGCATAATTTTTAAGAAAAAGTTGGAGAAATGTCGATCTTTGGCACAATAACAACTCGTGTAACCAAAATGTTATTATAAATACCATTTTTGGAAATTATTGTTATCAAAATTGCATGTTGCTCCAACTAGGTAGATTAAATGCTTGTCTTTAGGTGTGTTTGGTTCGCTAGAAATAGTAGAAATGAAGAAGAAATTCAAAAGTAACTTTCATTTTGAAAGTAAAAAAAAAGATTTTTCTTATGTTTGTTTGTTTTGGTTTTTTTTTTTTTGGAAAAAAAAAGTGTATTAAAAAGTAATGGAATATTATTTATTATTTAATTGATTAAATAAACTCGACTTATAAATTTTATTTGGTTTTTATATTAATGATAGCATACAAATAAAATATATATATATATTTTTTTTTGATCCTCTACTTCTACAGCTCTTTCAAGTTAAAAGTGTGAGGAAGAAAATTTGAAACTAAAACACCGCATTAACATCATATCCTCATATAAGAAGTAAGTTTCTATTTATTTCTAGATCAAACAAACACTTGAAATAGTGTAAGAAAATATATTTCCGCTACTTCTATTATACTCCAATGCAATGTAACTTTTCAGAAGTGTGGATATACTTAGTTTTTTTTATTTTTCGAACTTACGCAAACATATTTTCTATAACTTCATTCATTTTCTATTAGGTGTCGGACCTCGAAACCTCTAATAAGTTGAGAAATCTCATTGGTATGTTGGTATCCTCACACTATTCATAAGTTACCGTCCCCTATGTTGGGAGTTTCTAAAGGAGCACACTATTTTTTTCTAGTGAGCTCATCTATTAGTGTATTTTTGGTCCAAACTGTCATTGTTAAGTGGGCTCACTAGGGAAAAATGGTGTGCTCCTTTGGAAACTCTCTCTATGTTTATCTCATTGCAAATAAGAGCTGATATCAGCGATCTTAAAAATGATTTCTCGTTTGATTTGATTATTTCTTGTCCATTCCCATGTCACTTTGTCCCTAAACCGATCCTTGGTTAAATAATGTAAAAATCAACTAATTTATTTCAATTTACATCTATTTCCTATGTTTTGCTAAGTATAGAAATGTGATAAGGGATTGAATTAGAAGACCAGTATCCTAATTGGTTTGGAACATCGATTATATAATGATAGTACTATTCTAAAAAGAATTGAATAAGAATACTATATATATATATATATATATATATATATATATATATATATATATATATATATATAGAGGGAGGAGTAAAGTGAAGTAGATTAAATGTTTTGAATATTAAAATCAAAATATAAAGTTTTTAAATGATTAAAATTTAATTTTTAAAAATTTAAGGTACGGAAGTAAAAACCCCAAAGTAAATGGTGAAAAAGAAAAAGATTCTGCCCATTATCAGCCCAAACCCTAAATGGTCTGCCCATCGCCCATTTAGGCCCAACGGGCCGAATATTTCACCCAACCCATTTCCTCAACAAAATGGAGGGTTCGAATTTCTCTCAGATCGAGAACGAGAGCAGCGGGTCTCCCTCTCGTTGCACGCCAAAGTCGCCATGGCCGCTTTCCTCTCCTCCGCCGTGGGCCCCGAGGTATGTGCCCTTCGCACCCCCCGACGATCTCGAATTTGAATCCTAATGAATTATCACGTGCAATCGTCAAAATTTCATAGTCTGTCATGAAACCCTAATTTATGGTTGCAGCTTGGTGAAAACCTAGGTATTGTCAAGAATCGAAATTTGGGAAAATTTTCATTGTTTAAATGGGAGCTTGATTCTTATATGGGTAATCTTTTGTGTAATTTTCGTTAAAATTTTCAATGATTTTTTCAGAGATTTCACTAAGAATGGTAGTACAATTAAGGCTCTAAATTTTGATATAGATGGGGCCTTTTGTGTAAAAGGATCTTCTATAGGGATCTTAGGGTCTAGGAATCAAGGGGATATACGAGTGTAGTGGATGTGCAAAGGGATGGAAGTTGATTTTTCTTCTTTATCATGATTTAGCGCCTGATTTGAATAGAACACTAAAAGACAAAATCAGCAAGGAATTCGAAATAGAATTACCGAAAGGAGGTTGCTCAGGCCGAACATCCCTTGTATCGGTGCAAGTCTGGCCCATATTGATCATAGAATTCAATGGAAGAAAAAGAAGGAAATAATATGTGTTGTAGTAAAATTCAAAATAAAAAAGTAATATCATGAGAATCGCAAATTGGTATTTGGCAACTGCCAATTACCTTAATTTTTGTGCCAGGCAAGTCTTTAGACTCCTTAAATAAGGAGGTTGAGTTCCTCCGTTGTGCAACTTGGTTGAGGTGGAGCTTTACACTTAATATTTTATTGGAGTGTAGAAATTTTCTTAAAAGACGTAGGTAGTAGGTTTAGTTGTTTCTGGATGTTGGGCATATTACAGCGCAAACCTCATGTAGTTTCATGAGTCATTGCATGTGTTGAGGAATATATTATTAATGTGAAATGAATTAAGTTACTTATTTATAATGTTACATAGTTGTCCCTTTAAGGAAGTATTGCATAGCAATTTTGGATGGTCAATAACTTGGGAAGAGTATCCTCAGTGGCAGATAAACGCATTTGCCCCTTGAGAATATGGACTTTTTTCCTTACTGGCAGCTTGAAAGAATTTTTAAATAATTTGTATATTGATATTTATTTATAGCTGAAACCTTTGAAAAGGCTTGCAGATGAGATTGTACTAGAGCTAGACCTAGTATTGTGTCGGACACATAATAGTCAATTAAGTAGTTGGATACTTGGATTGCCTTTTCTTATTTCTTAACAATTAACTTAAGAGTGCGTACAAAGCTTTGGATTTAATTTCAAATATAAAACGCACCATTTGAATATAAATTTGATTTTTTAAACTTGGATACATTTTAAGTTTTAGAAAACATCGTACATAGCATAGACCCTTCTCTCATCAAGTCCTATTATGATGGACATGTGTTGCACAATTAAAACAATTTTGTTTACGTCTCTGTTGTTTGATAAGTATTATATTTCAAATTGATGTGTCCGCGTGAACCTATGTTCGGGATACTTAACTGAGATGCAAACACGTATCCATCAAGAATCATAAAAGTTGAGATTCCAAGACATATGCTTTTTGTTTGAAATATTGTTATCTACAAAAATCCTTTGGCCTTTTAGGCCTTGAGTTTGACTATAGTGGTATAATATTCACCTTGCAGCCTCGTATTGGATATACATATTGAGTCAGCCAATAACCTAGAAAATTGAGGATCTTTCGTTCCATATCTTTGTATCTAGTATTGACAAGGTCTTCAAGGACATTAGCTATGTGGAGAACTTGTGGGGCAATCTAAATGAGTTTTAATTTTTTTATAGCGCCTATTGAACTTGTAACGCCCCATTTCCCAGAGAGATATGGAAACGGAGTGCGTTACCGGCGGGCACGTGTAAGTCAACATGCACGAGGCCTATAAGTATGTAAAAGCAAAAATGAATTAAACTAAATACTAGTCATCTAGCAGGATCTTGGATGTTAGTCTACTGCCATATAAAACAGAAGATATACATGTCTAAAACAGAAAGCAATAATTAGGTACTGATACAGAAGTTGAGAACTAAGCCCTCAAAAGAGGTATACATACCAAACCCAAAAATACAAAAAGTAGAGGTCTAAGAATTTACTGCTGCTCGGCCTGCTCTAGAAAATACGGATCGTGCAATGGCGGATTCTCGCTCACATCTTCAGTACTTGAGCGTGTGGGGGAGCTCAGGGTCAAACCCGGTAAGTAAAACAATAAGAAGTACGGAGCGTGTAATATAAACAAATAGGTTAGATATGAGTGTGGATATGAAAGTATGCACATGTGTAGAAAATATTAAATGATCAAGTAATGATATCAAGGAAGAATGTACATGCATATCAAGTCTAAATTAATATCTTATTTTAGTTAATGTTCTGAACTGAATGGTGAAAAAAATAGACTCGTATCGTAGGGAGCATGCAATATGCACTAACAAGTAAAATATGACTTGATGTAAAAATCATATGCACATTTATGGAAAAGAGTAATGATTAACTAAAAAAAATCAAGCAGGGGATATACATGCATATCAAGTCTAATTTAATATCATATTTTATTTTATATTTGAACTAACTGGTAAAGAAATAAACTTGTATGTGATCAATATCAAGTACGGAGACTAATGCATATCAAGTCTAAATTAATATCATATTTTAGTTTATATTTTGAACTAACTGGCGAAAAAATAGACTTGTATGTAATCAATATCAAGTACGGAGACTAATGCATATCAAGTCTAAGTTAATATCATATTTTAGTTTATATTTTGAACTAAGTGGTGAAGAAATAGACTTGTATGTGATCAATATCAAGTACGGAGACTAATGCATATCAAGTCTAAGTTAATATCATATTTTAGTTTATATTTTGAACTAAGTGGTGAAGAAATAGACTTGTATGTGATCAATATCAAGTACGGAGACTAATGCATATCAAGTCTAAGTTAATATCATATTTTAGTATATATTTTGAACTAAGTGGTGAAGAAATAGACTTGTATGTGATCAAAATAGACTTGTATTTTGAACTAAGTGGGTAACATGATGGTTTGTCATTTTTGACCAAAAGACAAGTATGGTGAAGGAGGTATGGGTGAATAAAAACAAAATAGGAATATGACAAATGACTAATAATAATAGGTTATTAAACTTATTTAAAGCTATAATTTTAAATTAAACTAATCCAAATAAAATCAAACTTCATCTTTACAAGTCAAAAGAAGAGAGACTAGTAAAAATATGTGTAGGACCCACCGGTGATTAAAATAATATTATTTTAAGTGATTATATTAAAAATTTCAAGAAAATCACAAAAATATAGAAAAATGAGACAAACACAACGTATTCACTTTGGGGTTAATCTGATATTAAAAATGTAAGTTATGACGAAATTAGGTTGTTACATGATACCACTCTGTATCACCCCTTTGGGACTTTATTTTCAATTTTTGTATCAGTATTGTACTTGTTTCTTCTTATCTTAGACATGTATATCTTCTCTTTTATATGGCAGTAGACTAAATTCCAAAATCCTGATAAATAACTAGTATTCAGTTCCATTCATTTATTCTTTTACATACTTATAGGCCTCGTGCACGTCGACTTACACGTGCCCGCCGGTAACGCACTCCGTTTTCGTATCTCTCCTAAAAATGGGGCGTTACAGAACTACTAGGGGCTTATTTAATTTTTATGACTTTATAGGGGCTTGTTTCTATAGCATAAGCATCTTTGGATGGTTTTAGGGCTCATTTATAATTTTGAAACTCTCTACCTTTTTCTTTTTTTCTTAAAAAAAATAAATCTTGGCTGTGGACTATTACTACTAGGATACAATTTATTCCCTACATTATGTGGATCATTCATGGGCTCTTTTATTTGTTCTTCTTTGGAGAGAGAAAATTAGTCCTCATTAGTACTGAAACCATCTCGTTTATTTTAATATTGGATTCCTGGATCTTGTGGTCTAGTGAACCTCAGTTGACCAATTAAATCATTTTTTATATCAACCAATTATTAAACTTACGCAGTGATATTCTTTTTTCTAATTGCAAATTAATTGAAAAATAAAAAAGTGGCATCTATAAATGAAAACCATAAATAGAACTGAGATCCCTATTCGCTCTTAGTCGTTATTTAAGAATCGGTTGAGACCACTATATTCATACTTTCAAATATTTGAGAAGCGTGTTTTTTGCTATAGTTAACAGTTAGTGATACTAAAACTCTAGTGAAAGAGCACTCTCTTATATGATATGACCAGATGCTTGCATGAGTGGTTTGGGGTGTTGGGTATACGTTTTCGTCTTCGTGTTCATCTTTTCTCCCTTCCCTTTTCTACTACCAGTTTCACTGTAGAAGAGATAGTTTTGGGGTTACTTTATTTTATTGTATTTATTTATTTATTTGTTCGTTGAGGTTGGGTGGTGAGGGATGTTGATTCGCTACGGAATAGATTTTTTTTTTGGTTCTTCTTGGGGTTTTTTTGTTTGGGGGGGGGGGTATATGTTGTGTTAATGAGCAATAGATTGGTAGCTAAAACTTTGGAAGAAAGTTACAGAAAGTTGTAGTTGAAAATTGACGCCTTTTGTAGCTTTTGATAATAATTTGATCTTATTTCATTTAGGTTTTTTTTCTTTTAATTTAGGTAGTTATGCATGTATTCTTGTTTTCGACCTTTCATCATTTGGTTTGTGGTACTTGAAAGAGAAACTGAGAAGGATTTTATGGTAATTCCAACACAATTTGATCCTATGAAGACTTATAATAGAACCCCTATCCTGATGATATTCGTGGAATTCCAAGGATCATTAATTTCTTGTGAGGACGGATCCACTAGTTATGCTTTATAACTAACGTTTTGTTAACAAGCATTGCCATGACTATATGCTGGTGTATTTTCACTTTTGAAATGTTTCTTTCTTGTTTTGTGTTTCATTTGTACTTGCATACTTATGTATATTAGTCAATATATTTTTAGCTGGGAATCTCTAGAAAGATTATTCTGTTCCATGGAAATGTAGACCGAGAAAGATAGTCAACTGGGTTTAAGAGATCTTTATACAAAATTTAGAGCTAGTAATTGTTTGACTCTTTAAAACAGGGAAAAGAACTGAGAAAAACAGTAATTTGATTGAATTCATAGATTTATTAATGGTTTTGAAATCACATGTCAATAATAATCAAGTGTTGTGAGAAATATGTGTGGTTATCAGTTCTTTGGGTCCTCCAAGAAGTTACTAATTCGTCCTCTTAGTACTTGATTTTGCGTAGTAGCTTACAACTTTTACGAATAATTACTTGTATTCTCTTCAGGTTGGGCTGCAGCTGTTGCTTGCCCCTCTTGGTTCCAATATAGTTACAAGAACTGCTTGGTAAGTTATATTCTCATTTCACTCAGTTTTTATAAGTAACATGCAGTCTCTTTGAGAATCTTTTCACTTCAAAACTTCAATTATATCTAATTATCCGGATGTATATGTATGTGCATATTTATATATGTTTGTATCTGGCTTGTACAGCTGCACAGTGGGGATTGCTTTTCCCGTATACTCTACTTTCAAGGCAATCGAGAAGAAGGACAAAAGTGAACAAGAAAGATGGCTTTTATATTGGGCAGGTTAGTTGCGGGTCACATGGAAGTTCCTAGATGGTTCAGGAATTAAATTTAGAATGAAACTTCAGAAAATAATTTAAGTTTTAATTACTGAGCCTTGAAGAGAACTGTTAAATATTCTAGAATGATGAAATAAATAAGGTCTTGTTGAAAGGCCAATTTTAGTGGGCACAGACTGTAATACAAATATCCTTCTAAGTCAAGCAGTAAATAGATGCCTTTTCCTCTGGAATGGTTTTCATGAATTAAACCCATTTCGACACAGATACCATAGATGGTTCGGTCATATTAATTGGACCAACCTGAGGCCCTATAGAGCATGTTCAGCTTGTATGCCTTAACCCAGTCATTTCCTTATTGTCCTTCATGCTATATCCATATTTTAAATTGCTCCTGCCATTTAGTAACAATAAGGAATGTATTATTCTGTCTTTGCAGCATATGGATCTTTTAGCCTTGTGGAAGTGTTCTCTGACAAAATCCTGTCCTGGTATACTCATTTACTTGAGAAACATGCTGTTATTTTTTCTAAATTTCTTCTGTTTCAGGTTGTATATGACATGTAAACATGCTTATTAATTCTAACAGCTCTGAAATATGTTGATGAATTAGATGAAAAGAATGCAAGTCATCTACCAGATACTCTTTCCCACGTTGTTCTTACTTTTTAGTGCGATATGCCTTTATTAGTCTTACTGTGGAATGCAGTTGCTTCTGTAGGTAAGACTAGTGTGATATTTATTTTAAAACAGGCTTACTGTGTCGAGCTGTAGTGCTATAAAGGTCGATCCCGCAACAAAAAGAATTCTTTTTATTCTGGGACTTATTTAAGCGAATTAATTAAGAAGAATGGAATATTGGATTGTTTATTAATTAGCATAATTAAATTAAAATTTTATATCTCAATCAATCATACAATCAATCATACACAGTCAAGTTATATGAATTGATTTATTATCCTTAGTTTTCAATTAATTAATTAACACTAAAAAGCATATACTATCAAAGACTTAACCAAATATAACTTATTAATGTAGAGAAGTCAATTAGCAAAAATTAGAAGTAAACAAAATTACTAGAATTAATCAATCAACAGTTCCAAACATGATTCTAAACATCAATTCCAAATATGATTCTAAACACGGATTATTAAAATTACTATCACCAAGCATTAACCTATCAAAAGAACTTAATCCCAATATAAGTTATCAGAGTAGATTAGCTAGTTAAATATAGCCTATCATGTTTTAGTTTTCTTATTGTTATCTTGATTAATCTAGCAAACAAGTTATAATGAAGTTAATTCTTAGAAGAGACATTCTATTAAACTAAATCATACTAATTAGCCTACCTTAAGCTAACTCTAAGTACATAATAGTTTCTCATGAACAATCATAAAAGCAACAAACGTGATGAAATAAATAAACATAACTAAAAAAAGGGTTAATTCATAAACTACCAACGAACTATTGGTTGTCTAGCACTAATAGTTTTGTTAATTACTGAAAAATCTTGATAAGGGGGCGTTAGTTGTATACAATCAGGGGTCACTTTGTTAATAAGATACTAAGGGGATATTAGTGCTATATAGTTAATAGTACAGGGGTGGTTTTATAATTAACCCTTAAAAGAAAGGATAAGTTTATAAAAAACCTGGACTAACAACAAAATAGGAAGAAAAAAGCTCTAGAAATCCTAATCTAGCCTCCGAAATTAATCATCCTTCACAATTGGACATCCACCCCATTTATAGCCCACTGAGATAGCGTTAGTTGAATTAAACTATCATAATAGTTCTAATACAACTTAGATTTTGTAGCTCAAATTTCGTAGAGGATATGCCTTTGTTGGGCCTCCAATTGGCGGTTGACCACTGCCATTTAGCGGTGGGCCCCTAAATGAAAGGACTTTGAATTCCAATCTCAACTTACTGAAATGGAAAGATTTTGGCTTTAATTGTGATGCTACTTAGCGATAACTATCGTTACCGCTACTGGCAGCAGTCTTTTTGTAGTCAATTGACCCAAAGTTTGAAGTTTGGTCATTGTCTTTCTTATGTGATGTTGATATTTTGGATCTTCTAAAAACATATTTGAACTTCTGATTTGTTATGTGAGCTTCAAGTTTTCATTGTTGTGTCATCTTACAAAACTGAGAAAGTAAAATATTTTATTAATTATCTTCATATTTACAAATCAACACTCGAAATCCTCTATTTTTTTTTTGCAATTAGAGCCATTTGTTACCATCTGCCTAAGAATTAATAGTAGAAGGCTGCAAATATATGCTCTCCTTCCTCTTCAGTGTCCTTTTGAGAACCAAAGGTTATGGTTAGCAGGCGAGAATCTACTAGAAAATCCAAGGTTTTTGGGAGGTTGCGCATGGTGGATTTTTGTTGGCATCTCATCCACTGTTTTATGGGACTATGTCCATTCCCACTAGCGGGTCGCTAGTAATCCCTATTTCCAAAAAGAACATGGCATTTACTTTCTTATTAACAACACCACAGCTCACTCGTGTCTGATGACCACTGTTGATCACAACTTTCTTCTCATCAACACCACCACCACACCCTACCACTGGTGACCATTGTTGATTACTACCTTCGCCATTGATTGTTATCTTCAACAAAAGTAGTTATCTGTTTTTTACCATGATCATTAATTGTCTTCAATCACTCCCACACCTTTAGTACCAATTGTCATTGATCACTAGTATTGTCAATGAGTGCCACTGAGCTATTAGTAGCCATTGCCATCACTGGTCATCACACTACATGCATGGACGCTTGCCATTGTTGATCGCTACCATCATTGTTGGCTGTCATCGTTCATCATTACTATTTCTCCAACTACTATTGTTTTTGCCGTTTGCCACCATTGTCAATTGCTGTCGACCACTGGCACACCACCATTGCCGGTTGTCACCAACCACTACTACTGATGCAAAGCGCCACCAAACAACAGTCATTGCCATCGCCAACCACCACAAATACCATTGTCTCCATTATTGCAAGAGAATTGGCTTATGGAAACAAGTCATATTTCTGGGAAAATCCTTTTAGTATATCAAACACAACAATATTACATATAAAGAATTTCAAATTATACCAAATAATGTGATGCAACATTCCCTAGAATTTGATGCCGGAAAATTAGATTCCCTAGAGACAGGAATGTTGCATTTCGCAAAAGTACACCCTAAAAGTTTTCCAAGTAAGATTCCATCTTTCCTAACTTAGGGCGCTCAGCAAACTTCCAATCCAAATCCAGATTCACGATTCTGAAAATATTAAGCATGATCGGATTCAAAGTTTGCGGGCCTGCCCCCATCAATAGCCTTTTTAAGCTATAATCTGAGCTTTGGGTAAGGGATTTTCAAACTGGTTTACTGAATGAGTGAAGCCAACATGGGTCATGAAACCCATCTAATGAATTTCATACAAAGTATTTTTAGTTGTAACAGTTTGTAAAAGGCCGTGCATCAGGTTACAGTTTTGAATGATTGGTAATCCTAGCTGAATTTTCCAGATGATGAGATTAAATATCCCTAAAATGATAATGCTAAATATCCTAACGGAAGACTAGAGCGAACAATTGAGGAGTTGAAAGTGGCTAACGGGCTATGTGGGTAGATAGAAGCTCCTGGCGGACAGGAAGGGTTAAATATAGTTAAAGCTTCATAGAACAGTTGTCATGCTCTTCTACTTGGAAACAGTTGTTGCCTCATTACATTTACAATTGTCCTAGTGCAATGCAGAGTGGGCAAATGCAGGTTGGGTATGGGTTCAAAAGTTACTATGTACTTAGCCTGACAATGCAATAATGCAAGGTATTTGCAGGGGCCGTAAGGTATGTAACACTCTATGGTCTTTCAGGACCGTTCAAACTTACCTCTCTGCTAGAAATATTAAAATGTCACCCCCGAAATTGCTAATAGAATAGATTTCTTCTATAGCTTTTGCAATTACTTATAGGTTCATATAAAAACGGTGAAAGTAGAATTGCAGTATTCTTCACTACTTATCTTCTTGAGCGAACTTCATCACTTGGGTCCTTTGGTACGCTCTAGAGATGACGTTGGAGATTAGGATAGAAACCAAATTAGTGTTTATTGGTGGGGAAATCAAAGATTTTGGAAAGAACAAAGAAATTGAGGTTTTTGTGTAGGAAAAAATAGGAACAAAAATAAAAATGATAAAGATTAATTTAGGCTTTGGCACCCAGGTAATCTCTCACTCACTCTCAATAAATCTATCAGAAAAGATTTACGGATTGATTCAGGACTCGACACTCAGATGATCTTTCACTCACTCTCGATGAATCCACGATGAAATATTTCATATTGTCTAGCAAAATCATCATGCTAAAATAAGTTGAATTTTAATTTTGAACATTTCATTCTTTTCAAATTCCTGTTTACAGGGCTTATTAATAGGAAGCCAATCAGTGCACCACGTGTGCATCCAAAATTTAAAAGAAATTTGTAATAATAATCAAATCAAAACAGAAACATAACAAGTTCTCTACATTTGAACAAATGCAGGTATTTATTTGCCCTAACAATAAAATCATTACAGAATTTTCACTTTTATTTGTTTCCATTAATTCTCCCTCATTTGGAAACATGAACCTGTGGTAAATGGCGAAGTTGATACTCGTCAAGTAAATCATGGTCAACCCTTTGGACCTTGGTGTTTTTAAGGTGCCGATTCGATCTATAACTCTTGAATATATTTGGTCAACTATGAAGTTGGGGTTCAAGGTTGAATCTGTCGGCAATGCTCAGAAAAATCAATGATGATGACGAGGTGAGATCGTGGGCTTGGGTTTTGTGTTGCAATAAAGTTGATCGGCGATTCTGTCGGAAGAAAGATAATTTGTTGTTGTTGATAATGTTGCTTGACCCTGAAGCTTTTACATCTGGCGAGATTGAAGAATTTTGATTTTTTTTTTCTTTCTTGTTTCTCTAATTTTTCTTTTTTTTCGGTTATCTTTTCACTTTGTCCTTCTCTCACTTTTGTCTCAGTTTTTTCCTGATTTTTTTCTCAAAAAAATATAAACAAAATAAAATAAAAAATAGAAGATGGAAGACTAAAGATGGAGAATATCGATTTTGAGCTCTTATACCAATTTTATACGGGATGGAAGCCAAATTAGGGTTTTTATTGGTGGGGAAATGGGAGATTTTAGAAAGAAAAAAAGAAATTGAGGTTTTTGTGGAAATTTAGGAGAAACTTGGAACAAAAATAAAAATAATAAAGATTAATTTGGGCCTCGGTCTCTCGTCGACTCTCAATGAATCCAAGAAGAAGATTACATATTGTCTAGCAAATCACCATGCTAAAACAAGAGGAATTTATTTCTCAACATTTCATTCTTTTCAAATTCCGATTCACATGGCTTATTAATAAGTAGCTATCAAGCTAATCATGTGCACCACATGTGCATCCAAAATCTAAAAGAAATTGCTAATAATAATGATCAAATCAAAACAGAAACATTACAGGATCTCTTGACAAATGCAGGTGTTTATTTGCCCTAGCAATAAAATCATAACAGAATTGTTATCTTTATTTGTTTCCGTCAGGCAAGCATGTAGCAAAAATGTACACTAAAGCATCTCCAAGCTGTCATATACTAAATAGTTTTTATTGCTACTAAAATTTCCATCTCTTATGCTTATCTTTAGCTTTTTGCAGGTTCCCACTATACTATCATATGAAGTTTGCTTTCCTTGTCTGGCTCCAACTTCCATCCTGTAATGTATGTATTCTTGATTTATGTATGAAAAATAAACAAATTCTGTATGATTCTGTAGATAGATGATTGCCTATTATAACAGTATTGAAGATCCTCGGTACTTAATTGGAGTCAACCCACTTGGGTTTTTTATTCCTTTGGGAGGAGCTGAATCTTTGTTTCTTTTTAAATTGGTTGTCTCACACGCACATATGCTATCAATAATATTTTAATTTGAAATGTGATTGACATTAAAGTATCTAATTCTTTGTTTGTGTTAAATATAAGCGAAGATCATAACTTTTGTACAATGGCCATCATCATCCAAGCATTAGATATCTTGAAATGGGGTAATTTTTGGAAAAAATTTCCCCTGATTTTAGAGGGAATGGAAATCACTAGACATGAAAATCTAATTAGCCACAAAATAATGAAGCAAATTCAGAATTTTGATACCTTCCATGAAAAGACATGCGACACAACCTATATACATGTCAGGATTGGTACTTGGTATATATGTTTAATACTTTCTTTGGTAACTACTGTTTTCATTTGCCCACTTCTTTTGAGACAAAGGACATGGAGGTAGAATTGCTTAATGACGAACTCAATTTGTGTTTTTGTCATTATAACTCGGCCACCCCTTCCCCACTTCTGGAGTATCTAGTTCAGGCATATTTTCTATTTCAGTTTTGCAACCCTGCACTCTCCGTTGCTAGCATTAGATCTCAAGATTCATGAGTAAAACATTGGTGTAATACTAAAAAAACTTAAAAGGAAATAGTAAGATCCATAATCAACTTAACAAAGGAATTATGCTCTCAAAGCAGAATTATAGTTGCAGCTGTTCATTTGTATGGACATTGGAATTTTGCAGGTTCACCTGTTGATTGGACCTTTCCTCCTTTCCCATTTGTTGTACTAAACTATTAAGGAAACTTCGTGCTCTGTTTCATGTTTCTACATTTCTATGTATGAGAAATTTCACTTATGGTTTGATGTGTATTAATTGTTATATCAATTTTGAGAACTATTTTGTTTAATTTTTTGGCTAATGATGCCGCTACATGACCATTTTCTGTTAGGGAGCGAAGCATTTGTATGCAAAGCATTTGCGTCCCTTTCTGTTGAGACATCAAGACAGACTTGATCAACTCCACGGTTTCGTCACAAAGGAGATTGTATGTGCCTTGTTTCTGACTCTTGATTTGCTGTAGTTACTTCTTTAAAATGTAAATGTAGATCCTATGGCATTCTATATTGAGAACTTCTGAGATCTGAGGATTTTGTGGTTTGATGTAAACAGGATTAGAGAACAACTGTTCATACAGCAACATTTAAGTTTATTATCCCAAGTACTTGGGGTAGGATACATGACCAAAAGAATAACATCGGAGCAGTCAAATGAATGATCCTTCTCTACTCATTCCTATTGAGCAATATGTCTTCATTTAAGTCTTTAGCATCCATATATTTTCGTATCACCTTCATCTATATTTTCTTCTGATGTCCCTTTGCTCTTTTTAACTTGTCTGGCGTTGATAATTTCTACTCATTGAAATGGTGCATCTGTAGGTCTACATTGCATATGATTAAATCACCATAGGTGATTTTCTCGCATCTTTTCTTCAAATACAGCTACGCCCACCTTAACACGAATATCCTCATTTCTCACTTTACCTCTCCTAATATTACTCTACACTCAATGACGCATGTGCATCTCTTCTAAACTTATCAGCCCAGCATCCATGCCATATAAGAAAGTTGCTTAATAGCAGTCCTATACAATTTTCTCTTCAGTCTTAATGGAATGTTACGGTCACATAAAACTACCGTTGTGCTCCTCTTTTTCTACCAGCCAGTTTGGATCCTATTATTGATATTACTATCTATCTCTCTTTCATTTTGAATAATGGAGTCCAAATATCTAAGTTAATTGCTCATTTGTATCTCTCGCTAGTCCAGTGACACAACATGATAGTCTCGGGTCCTTCATTTACTAAATTTACACTCCATGAACTTTGTTTTGCACTATAGAGAACAACTATTCATGGAAACGTTTATTTTTTTAAATTGCTATAATTGCTAACGTGCCAAAACCATTTCACCATGGTTTACCCCTATACTTTTATTGGAACAGACAATATTTTTAATTTTTTATCATCCTCTATTATTCTCTTTCCCAATTCATTTACGTGCAACTAGTCATGAAATGTACAACTTAAAGTTGCACAAATAGTTTTTGCTATAAATTTTATTATAAGTGCTAAATTATGATGTGTTTAAACCTCAGACAAAGTTTATCGTCGCTCATCAAGGAGAAGTTGAATTCCTAAAGACCATTCTTAAAAAGTGTGCAAATACAGGTATGCATAACTTTAGTTTTTTTCCCTCTCTCTCTCTCTCTCTCTCTCTCTCTCTCTCTCTCTGTGCGCGCGCGTGTGTGTGTGTTCCTGCAAAGAAGCATAAGCTTAATTCTTGGTGGTGAAAACTTATGCGGTCAAGTGCTATAAACATATTATCCAGATCGAATTGCATTCCTCATGCCTGCTGTCACATTTATATGTTTAAAGTTCATTCCTTTTCCCCTATATTCCTCGAGCTGCTTCTTTGTTGTTTATAGCTTGGATTTATCCGTGTCTGTGGTTCCATCATTAATCCAGAATATAATTGGCTGTGAGACAATGAAGCATAGGCATGGTTTTCCAGGTACTATAAGATACTGACACAACACTGTGGCCAATTTTGAAGAAATAAGACATGGGTATGGTGTGGATACAGGTAAAATTATATATAAACACAGTTAAACACGTGCAAATACGTGCGCAATATACATATAGAATATGATACGGTAAAACATGGAAAACAAATATGAAAATTTTAGAGTACCAATGTGCGGTGTATAACATTAATAACTATACATGTATGAGTGTGTAATTGTTCAATGTCTCGAATATATGAATATTTTCTAATTATCTAAATTAAAAATTGTGTGCATGATCATATTCTTTATTAAAAAATTAAACATATAATGTATATACAAATCAAAAAGAATTGTTAACCCATTGTTAATAATTTCGGTTTTAACTTCTTTGGATACATCCATGATGCATTTTTTATACAACTAGGATACGTAACAAACATTGGATACATCAAAAAAATTATTGGAGATGTATCTTATACTTAGAGTGTCGTATGTCAAATACATATACGACTAGGGCTCCTTCTAAGCATCGGTGATATAAACATAGTGGTCAAAGCATTTATTGTGCCTTTTAATTGTTGCCACCACACTTCAAAATTTATAGTGGTGATCACCACCACCCTTGAATTTCATGATGGCAGTGACCCTCAAGATTTCCTTGATCTGAGGGAGGGGCAAGATTGAAATAATTTTCTCGCGGTAAATCCACATAGAATAGTACAAACACCTCCCGTGGGTAAATTCTAGCTAGTCCTTGCAGAAAAACTTTCTCATGACCACTTAGTGTGACTCTTCTGCCAAATCTTACGGCTGGGTGCTGGATTGCCATGGGTCAGATGCTATCTATGTTTGTGTGGATAAAATTTATGCTCACATTTTGGTCAAGTTTTTGTATGTGGCAGTTGAATTTGTTTCACTCCTTGAACTCCTGCATCCCTCGTGCAGCTTGTAGAATGGTAAAATTTTCTCTCTTTTTCTGACTATCAGCCGATTTTTTTTTTTTTTTCTGCCATGAACCAGCAAATCTGATGCTGAAGGAAGTCAATAAACCAGTACAACCTGGAGGCCAGAGTATGATCGACGGCCCAGATGTTTCTACGAGACCACACATTCAGGGTTCTGGTTCTGGTTCTGAGAATTGAATTCCTTTGCTTGGTTTGATCCACTACGGCACATTCATTTCAGAAGAGTTGCACACTCACTCGGCCAATGTAGATATGTCCCACTCCCACCTATGTAAATTATCATGAGAATGCCTTTCGAATACGCAATGCCTTCATCCATGTCTTTACAGCGGATTTTCGTTTATGCCTCAGTTACTTAATAGTTTCTTTGTTTCATATCTACATCATAATTAAGGAATGCTGGAGAAAGTGTGTATTTGTATAAGCAGTTGACATCCTTAAATCAATTTCTTGGCTAAGGATTTCATTTGGTATGTGCTGTAGGTTGACAATGTGAAAAGGGTTTTCTGGCAATGGTTCAGCAATGATATTTCTTTGTTGAGGTTTCATACAAGTCCCTGCAATTATTTGTTTGTTTGATCATGTACTAATTGGTTGTTCCAATATTGACGATGTGTCTTGTGAGATGTTGATACTATTTATTTTTAAGTTAACAATTAATAAATCAGCAAGAGCCTGAGACATTTTAAAGAGTGAGATATTATAGGGCGTTGAGATTTCTTACAAGTAAATCAGTAATAATCAATTTGTAATAAAAAATCTTACATGTCCCGCGATTACAGCTTATCACGTACTATGTCTAAGCAATGCGAGTTTGAGTAAAAAATTTAGAAGATTCAGGTATCAAAAGGTAAAAATTTCGATGATTCAGGTATCAGAAGGTCAAGTCTAAGGTTTAAAATCTCAGCCATATTAGCTGATGGCATTGCTATTAGCCAGCCTAATGGTAGAGACTCGAGACTATCCTCAAAATTCTAATGCTGGAACTATAAAACATGTCATTAGTCCATTACAGTCTCGACATCATCTCTTGAAATAAAACCAACACAATTGCGCTAACTCTGCAATAAACCAACCAAGCTTGTAGACTCTACTGGCAGGACCTTGAGACATTGAAACAACAAATGTACGACAAATTTGAACGTACCAACAAGCAAATTGCACAGTTGGTGATACTGCATTTTCATTTTCATGGCTTAAAACATAAAATTTCGACTCATGCCCATTAGCCTAAAGAATTTAAGGCCCCTGGGACTGCAAACTGAAACATAAAACAAAAGAAGACGAAATTAAAGAACCACAGTATCCAAGCCGTCCCAACTATGAAGTGTTTACAAAGCCATCCAACTATCAAGTCTTACAATGGTTTCATATGCCTAAAACACTTCATCTTAAAGCAAAGAAAGCAAACCTTAGGCCATTATCTTAGCAGACCTGACATAGAGGCTGTCCACAACCTTACCAATGTTGGAAATGGTCTCGAGCGTCGCAGGAAAGATAGCATCAGCTTTGGGGTCCTCGAAAATGATAAGGCAACCAGCACCTTGATCCAGAGTCCCCGCAAACTTCTTGTCAAGAATCATTTGAGAGAGCTTCTTTTCCACGTGATCCAAAGGCAACTCGATCATATCAGCAACGTGTGCAATCTCCACCCTTGAGTAGGGCTCGATCAACCTGCACAGATTCTGCTCCAAGAGGGTATCATACAATGACGAAAGATGCCTGTGGACAATAGGATCTTCTTCCAGCTGGGCCTTGTAATCTCTAAGTGCAGTTTCGAAGAACTTCAGCGACCTTTTGGAGTGTGCATCAGCAACAGCTTTCATAGCATCCAGATCCGGACCGACATAAGACAAACCGGCCTTGGATGAGATTATCCCTGCAACATCATCAGCCTGGCTGACCATTATCTTGCACAAGAGCATGTACTTGAGACTAAAGACTGCCCGAGGATCTTCAAGGGCATTGAAAGCTTCGAATGCTTCAAAGAAATAGCTGTAAGCAGTCTTGTAGTCTTTCTCCTCTGCGTGAAGGATCCCGCTCTGCAAATCTATCGTACCCTGCTGTGCTGGAGGTACGTAGATGGCATTAGCAGCGGTTCTTGCTGCAGTCAGTGCAGCCTTGGCCTTGGGTAGATTTCTCAGAGAAAAGTGAAGCTTGCTCTCCAAAAGGTCGATATCCACCAGAAGCAGTTTATCATCTAATCTCCTAACCTCTTTGATCAAGCTGGAAAGAAGAGTAAGGGCTTCAGTGTACTCTTTGTTTTCCATTAAAAGAGCTGCAAGCCGGGCCTCAACTCGTTGTCGGAGAAATGTACGCTTCTCAGCACGGGTCCATTCCACCATCTCCTTGCAAAGAGAGATTTGCAGGTCAGATGTATCGGGTATTTTAGCAACAGCATCTATTATCCCCCTCACAATTTTTGCAGTTTTTGCCCTGGGGATCACAGAGAAAAAAGGTCGGAGTTGGGTCAGGAGACTTCTCAGCTCCTCCGCTTTCTTCTCCTGTGTGAGAAGCTCAGTCAAATTGGAGATTGCCTGTTCTTTTATGCGTATTGCATCTGCTGCAGATGAAGGGTTTTCAAGTATGCGGTAAAGAATGGAAATGGACTCGGAATGGTTTTTGGCCTCCAAGGCCTGTGCCAATGAATCAGTTGTCGCAGGAAGGAACGACCCTTGCATTGGTGAAACCATGGTACCTAGAAAGAAAGAAAAAAGATACAGAGCTATAAAGTCTACATGAAAGAAATATTAATAAATCAAACTGGAAGACATCATGGATAACTAAGCATTTCAATATATGGAAGTAGAAATAAACCCAGAAATTATTTGTGCAGGAAAAAAAATTGCAATCCACGAATTATTCATTCAAGCATCGGCAGCAGAGACCTTAAAGGGGGAAAAAAAAAAGATGATAAATATATGTATGGAAACAAGAGGAATAATAATAGAAATATATTCTAAAGCATAAACGTAAGCAGATAAGTGTAAAAGTCGAAACATTATTTACTTTTATCTTAATATACCACAGAGATTTTTGCTGCTGACTGGGACTGAATCAAATGGAGCTAGGATAGTTCCATCAGCTCTGCTCTTACATAAGCAGGCCGAGTCTATTCTCTCAAGTTCAATAGCAAAAAAAAATCCTTTCAATTTAAATCCTTCGCAGGCATAAAAAATTTTTCATTCAAGGTTTAAAACCATGGACTTAGTATTAGTACCGGCTGATGGTTTACGACATCAAAAATTAAGCAACATCGAATATATCATATCAGTGATATCAGGTAAATCAGTCAAAGATTAGCTATATTGGCAAACCAATATCAAGAATATAAGGATTAGATCGTATAGGATGCCTCAAAATTTGATAACATATTTGCACTATATATTGGTAACGACCAATTTAAACCCTTCCTTTCATGTAAATGCCAGAGGACAACTTCTTGCTTGAATGAAAATTTTAAAAATGAAATTTTATTGTTTTAAAGTCAAAATTTTGAATAGAACGTACCAAGTGCTGGCCCTCAGACCCGATCATTCTCGTCCCTATCTCATTCAGAAAGATTGTTACTTCTCGTTTTCCCACTCCCCTTTCACCCATAAACTGACAACACCTAAATTTATTTTCACTACTTTTTTCGCAATCAGAAGCAACAACATTTCAACAGCAAAAAACATTATTTTTTTTTTTCCTTTTTTTTTTTTTTTTTGACATGCCTATCCATCAAAATAACAAATTCATATAAATTCGTTGCTCGAACCCAAATTGAAGGACATAGCCAGAGGTGCGCACTTGAATAACCCAATCCTAAGGTCCCATCCTCATTAAGTAGATGCACTTTCTTATTACAAGCTTGAATATCAAACTAGAGAGTAAAGTTATGCCCTTCTACCATAGGGAGACAATAAACACTAGTCAAAATATTAGGAGATTAGTAATCAAGATCCGGTCAAAAAGGGGAATAGATAAAAATTTGGCTGAGATAGGGCTAAGGTTTGATTAAACTAAAAGTTCCGCTTCCAGGATCGATGTAGATCAAATCAAAACAATTCAAATTCACAACAAAAAGTTCAGATTTTTATTTTTAGGGTTTGGGATTTCCAGGATCTACTTGCATCAACTGAGCGAGACAAAGACAAAGCATAATAATTAATCTAGATTTTAGTTAAAAGTTTGAAATTTTGATCTAGGGTTTTAATAGAACTGAATCAAGATCAACAATTCTCCATAATTAGAGAGAATAAAAGAGAGAAAAAGGAGGAGAGATGATTACCGATGGACTGCGCCCTTCGTCGATCTCGTCGCTGGATTTTGCGAGAGACGAGGGATTGGGTTCGAACAATAATAAGCCTAGACCCGAGTTCTGTTCGGGTAGGAATCGTTTTCTGAAACCCGACCCAACCGGCAGAAGGACCCCTTTTTTGTTCCCCCTTTTTCTTTTTCTTTTTCCTTTTACTTTTTATTTTGCCCCCTCTTTTCTTTCTTTCTTGGATAATTTATAAATTATAAGTGTTGACGACCTAACCAAATGCTACGTAGAAGATGACCCTGATGTAATATCAGGGTGGGATAGACCAATCACATTGATAATCCAAATATCCGAGAACTTAGTTGAAGTTATGACTTATCCATTTACAATAAGGACATTATGATGAAAAACGTACAATCAAAATGATCTTTCATGTTCAAAATCTATTTTCAGCTGAATGGAATTATCTCGTCTTTTCTTTTTCTCATTTGTTTAAGTGAATGGAAAAACTAATGGAGAAGGTAGAGCATAGGAACTAAAGGATTTAGAGGAATTAATTTAAAAATATAAAGACTCGAGCAAAATGACTCTTTCAAATTTTCATTTTCACAGCTCATCCACCCACAACAGAGAACATATGACAAATCGGTTAAAAAAATATTTCACAGGGAAATGTATAGGATATCGGCGGGAGACACTAGAGATTATAGAACCTAAAGTAGAAAAAATATATCTCATAAAGATGATAGAACACGTGACACTGGATGAAAATAAGAGAGATAGGCTAGAATGGATGTGGTAGAAAAACAAGATCTACATGGTAATGTCATGCTATACAGTTCAATTATCACATAGAATGATAAACAAGTTAACAAAAAAGAATATGGAAAATTAAAGTGCCTACACAGATCCATGCATTCATGTGGTTGACTGCCAAAAACGTATTTTTAACATGGGATAATTTTCAGCGAAGAGAATTGTTTGGTACTAGATTATGCTATCTATGGCATGGGCAGAAGAGAATGCGTTTCATCTCTTCATCACATGCACATATTCCTTATGACTGTGGGGGCAGCTCTTGAGTGAGGAAGTGGGATATAGAGAGAATAAAAAATTTAGAGATATTAAAGAAATATGGAAACATTTAGAAAAGACAAGGGTGTTATACTAGCTGCTCTAATATGGAACATATAGTTAGAAAGAAACAACCATATTTTCTCAGTAAAGTTTATATCATCTATATGTATTGTATATTGAGTTAATAACATTATTAATTTTATAAACAGGAAATGAACAACATATACAAGAGCCTGCTGAAATATTAGACAACAACAATGTGACCTGAGCTACATGCTAAATTAACTATAACTTCTGGAGCAAGAAGAAGATCAGGAGAAGAGAGTGCATAAAAACAGAGATACGCATTACGATGAGTCCCACCAGTCCCACCAGAGAGATACCCAAGCTACATAGTAGAGGTCAAGAAGTGTGCAAAGGAGGAAACCACAAAAAAAAAAAGAAAAAAAAAGAAAATAAGTTTGATTGTAATAGAAGTAACTTACTAACTTAGCCCCTCTCCAAACTATTAAATATATGAACTAGCATGCTTCGTTAAATTTGAATTAATAAAATACAAAACGGAAATATATTCCCACCGGATTTGCTTTAAAAAAAAAAAAAATCAGCTCATTTTATTTTAGGGGAAATTATTACCGTCGGAAGTTATTTGTTTATCCGTTTCGGGAAAATTGTTACAGTAGCCCGCCAAAGGACAGCCCAAAATCAAAACCCGGGCCCACAAAACGAACTCACCCGCATCTCTCAAGGGAAGTCTAAATGCGCACCATATTTTATTGTGAGCACTATTTTCCCCTGTGTTGTAATTCACTTTACTATATAGTATGTGGTGCCCACTATTAAAATGTGGTGCGGATTTAGAAGTTCCCATCTCTCAACCACAGCTTTTTAAAATCCTCGCACTCTGAAAACTCTACCCACCATTACAAACGCGCCCCCGCTCTCCGACAATGAACTCCTCTTTCTCCTTTCTTCTCCTCCGCTCGTCCTCCTGCTCCCGAGGCCCACAAAACCCTAACCCTAGCGCCCCCCTTCTTCCCCCCAGTCAAACCCTAGCCCCACATCCCAAGAATGGCCTCCCCTAACCCCAACGGCAAGTCCTCCGACGTCGACTTCACCGACGTCTTCGGTGGCCCGCCGCGGCGGTCCTAGATAGACGAGCTGCGGCGGAGTCCTGCGGATTCTCTGGACTCGGGATCGTGGAGGGGGGAGCGGCCGGTGTTCGGAGAGGTTAGTAGTCCGGCGAGGCGGAGGCAGTTGAGAGATGACTTCTTTAGTTATATTTTTCAGAGTAGTGAGTTGGGATGCGTTGAATTCGCCCACTCCGGGGTCACAGATCTTGAGCCCAATCCGGCCTCTGCCACCCGTTAGTGGCGAGGCAGTGGCAGGAGGCCCATCGCTGCCCCCGCAGCTCAGGTGTTTGATTCTTTGCTTCTTTAATTAAAAGATGAAAACTTTCTCGGAAATTGAAATGTACTGTTCTATAAAAAAGTATAACAGAATAGAGCAAATTGATAATTCCCGAGATAACATGCTCTAAACCTGATTAAATTCTGGTTTTATTATGAAGATATATTTTATTAGGATCGTGAAGAGCATGGGCTTGTTACACAGTGATAGTATTATGTCCTTTATGGTCTTCATACTAGTGATTATTGGTTTTTACCGACTCCCACAAATACAAGACCAACAAAAGAATAGGTACCAGATCCGTGTAATTTAAATATTGTATTCGGCTTTATTGGGTTAGAATAAAGTTTTTAGAAAGATCATGTCATGATTTTCACTTCATAAATTGACTGGGATTGGGTATACCATAACAAATATATATAAGTAACTTTTTGATCATGGGCAGGAAAAAAGTCAGAATCTTCTTCTCTTCGAAGAAATGATTCATCGAAATAATGAGCTACCCGTTCTATTGATATAGGCACATCTGAGATCAAGAAATGCTTGGGAGTTCCTCCATTCAATTCTTTTCCTTCTTCCTATTGCTGGATATCTTGTTCATATCCATCTTCTCTTTGTTTCCCGAGCCTCAAAGAACTTAGAATATTGTATTAAAATCTTGAATGTGGTAGCTTGAATAGGAATAAAGAGAATATATTGCTGTTTAAACTTCAAGACTGATCTCATAAGTTTTCTATGATTAGTATATATACCGTCACTTCTAGAAAACTTAGCCCTTAAAACAGTAATTTACCGATCGCAACTTGGCACTCATTTTTGTGGCTCCATCCTTCTTTTTCCATTAGTCTGTAACTATTTTTTTCTTAGCTGAAATGGTTGGAGAACCCCAGAGCTCCATTAATAAGAGCTTTACGAAACAAAGGAAACAACAAAAATTAGATAAAACAGTACAAGGCATGAGGCCATAAAGGCTGACATATAAGTGGTAAGCATGAAGGAGCTGGTGTTAGTCTCCCTCCTCACTCCTTGCTTATCTGGAGTTCTCTGTCACCATGTCCTCGGCAGTAGAAGCATCTGGATCAATATGCATATCTCTGGCATGCATGTCTCCTACGTGAAGAACCTGGTTTGCCTTAGTGATCACAAGGAAAGGTCATTTAGGATGAGAAACGGGCAATTATAACCATCCACAACGGTATTGTTAAAATCTTACAAAAAAATCTATTCATGTCCCTGCTTATTTCCTGAATTATTTTTTACCTTTATCAGAACTTCTTTTCAGCATTTGCCCCAACTTTACAATTATCAACTTGTTTTTGTGCATATTTCCCTTGATAGCTATTTCCTGCAGCTATTTTTCAAAATCCTAACTAGTTTACCCTTTTTCTATTTTTACGGATATGATCCAAATAAGAAGAATTTTCTATAGAAATCCTCTAGGAATCTCTTCGTAAATCTAAACAAATATCATTTCTGTTGATCCAACAACAAACTTAGTCAGTCATTCTCCTCCCCATAGTGGAGAAATAAATCACAGGACTTACCTGTTGTGAGCAAATTAGAAAAAAAAAGGCCCTTTAAAATTTCATTTGTCATAATGTTCTTAAAGTTATGCTATTAATAGTGAACTTAATCATGCCCTATGGGTTTCATTTCTTTACATAATATTTCTCACAATCAGATAATTTTCCTTTGGAGTAATTTGTTTTTGGCATTTGGTGAAGTCTATGAAAAGCTTACAGAGATAGCAAAAAGTGGAAAGCTTATTCTGAATTTAGATGGATTTTTGAACAATACTGTCCGTGGGTATTGTTTGAGTTCCTATGGATATGGGAAACCATCTTCCATGCTTGAAACTTAGCCCCATGCTTCCTTTCAGAAAGGTTGAATTTGATCATTCCATCAATTTCCTTTTCATCCCAACTTACAGGGAGAAACTTCCTAAGAACTTTGACCCTGGGACACAGCTCTCAAGTTATGTAGAGCATGCAATTTTGGTTACCTGTTGCAATTGGCTACTATTCTATGACACATGATGTACTGATGTTCTTTATGGCATGGAAAAAGTTCTTGTTCTTAAAATTCAATGGTGGAAGTTACAGCAAAATTCCGAGCTCCTAGAGATGCCAATCAAGTTGCAGAGCTCCAACACATTGTGACCGAAAGAACTTCATTAGGTTACTTGCCAAGCACATCATCCGAGTTATGACACTATAAAGTTGTTACTTATCGTAATTTGCTTATATAAGCTGTTAATCAGACACAGCTCCTCTTTTTCTTTCCTTATGGACTTAAGTGGAGTATGTTAAACTTTAGGACTACTGGATGACTGGGTTCATAAGCCTTAGTTGTCTCACAAGCTGGCCATGAAGTGATGGAGCTTTAACTAAGATGGTATGTTTATATTCAACCAACGTCTGATAAGACACTGAAGGTGCTTGTAT
Source organism: Dracaena cambodiana (assembly GCA_036321105.1). Classification (NCBI taxonomy): domain Eukaryota; kingdom Viridiplantae; phylum Streptophyta; class Magnoliopsida; order Asparagales; family Asparagaceae; genus Dracaena; species Dracaena cambodiana. The sequence continues at coordinate 32,599,753 of JAYEPQ010000017.1, forward strand.
TTGTCCATTCAGAGAGAACATAAGGCCTTAAGATGATATGGATGGATTTGATGAGACAGAAATTTGAAAAGTTTGTAATGGAACCATTAATTGTCCTTAGATTGAAATTTTTTGAGGATTCTTAAAGTCAACCCCATAATGTTGGGATCTAGGATTATGCTAGGTGGTTATTTGTGATTGTATTGTCTATTTCATTTCTTTTAGATCCTCAAAAGCTAAATTTCCTACCTGCATCAAGCCTCTCTTGTACAAATTTTCGTGGACATGAATTTGGACACCGACTTGGAGGTTGACCTTCAGGTTGGCAGCTGATCATCATGCGGACCCTTGTGCTCAATGGTCGACCATCTTTTGATAGAAAACCCTTAGATAGTGATCACAATGCCTTTGTTTTATAGATGTACCCATATATAGCTATTAATGTCTTGTATTATGTGCCTGTTGTAATGCTTTATAGCAGGTGTGATTGTTTCTTAAAATTCAGAATTGTCCCGGCCAATTTTAGTGTAAAAGCTGTAGAATAAGAGCATGACTTTGGGAGTGGAACGAGTTAATTGCATCTAATTCCTCATGAAATGCTAGCATTATTTGTGGATGATTGATATTTCACATATAATAACTCATTACACCGTTGTTTTATTTGTTACCTCTAGCTGACAAAGGAAGAAGATTGAGCTTTCACTTTAGATTCTCAAATGGCTCCTGTTTGATTCTCAAAAGGACTGGCCCGATGATTTTTTATCATCCAAAACAATAAAATTAGAGACATCCAAGACGAAAATGTTATTGTATTTTCTTAAAGCAAGGAAGGTAGGTGAATAAATATTGGCTACCCAAAGTAATGCTCAAAAGGAACGCAAACAAGAAGAACAATGCAAAGGGGATTTGCTGCTCACTAAAACCCTAATTTTCAGTGAAGTTTCTAACTTTGAGCATATTGAAATTAGCGATCTTACTCTTAAAAATTTAGTTCATTAGGTACAGGAGAGCTGAGCAGAAATAATTCTGATCGAAGCTTGGGATGGCTGTTATGTTGTTAACACACTTAGAGGCTGAGACTAGTGTATGATGTTCAAAGGATAATTTTACTGATTACTTTTTGGTAATACTATAATAGTCTGGCTGGCATTTCCTTTGCAGCCTCAATAGTATGTTTAAACTATAGAATGTTTATTTGGACTTTGGAGATGAACTCAAAGTTCCTTATCTATAGGCAATGGTCTTGCTGCTGGTGAAGGATTTGACTATCGATTTGACTCTGCTTTATGTACTAAGCACTTCTTTCCTTTTATATGAAGTTCTTTGTCAGTAAATAATTCCTTATTTGTTTCTACCCCTCGTTGAAGGGGAGAACTGTCCAAACTGATTATTGTCTATTGAAAATATGAAGAACCAAATTCCAGTGATAAAATGATATCAATGCATTTCACTTTCTCTTTCATTTAACTGTTACATAAGTCCATATTATAAATACTTGTGATTTGAATATTAAGACTGCATTTGTATTTCTGTGTGTCAGATTCAACTCCAGCCATTATTGATGCTTCAATATACAATGTGGAGGAATCTCATCGTGAGGATCTTGAAGGATTTTTGGTATGTTTATCTTTGATTCCTTTTGGTTCTTGAAATGTTCAAGATATATTAAAAAATTCCTAACATTACTCTATAGTTGGAGTAACTGAGGCAAGGTTCTGGTGTCATGAAAATATTGCGCGAAGATTACATTCTTAGATGGGTAATAGGAATGACTTTAAACACTTGCCTCAAAGGTTTATATCAACTTTTGATGAACAAATGCGTTGAACAATACATGATTACATTTGTGTATCTCAGGCGTACATGGCTGCACCTGAGTACATCCATAAGAGATTAATAAATGGTGAGCCTCCCTTCTTAAACTGTTTAATTGTAGCCAACGCTTTGAATGATGATTAAATACTCAGTGGATTCATGAGTCATGGGCAATGTCAATTAAGACTTGTATCGAAGATTTAAAGGTCAACAACTGCATGAAATTACATGTGTGCATGCACGTATTCTCTGACATACATCTGTTTGTGTGCATGCACACACATGTACACTAAAAGATCATGAAATAGCAGGCTTTACTGTTTTAGACTTTCTGACATATCACTAAATCTTACGTATTTTGATGATGGCTTAAATCCGAACATTTTCCTGCAGTGTCATGCTTTCCCTATGAAAAACTTGCATAAACTTCCTCGTTTCAGCATTCCTCAATCTCGTGTGAAGCATTCAAAGTCTAAAATTCATTAGTCTTGGTGTAAAATATTAGAGTGACAGGCACAGCTGCACAGGTTTCATCCATATCTTCTGGACTCCTGACAATTAATAACTTAAATAACTTATGCAAGAACAGATATCCTTGAGAAGCCTGTGAGGGCTTGAAAGTCTTACCATGACATCAATTGTTAATTACTGGCAATAAATTATAAAGCCAGCCCAAACAGGTGGGACATCTGATATTTATAATTAAGAGTTATGATGACTATGGATGAAATGGAGGTGTATGGTATCTAATTCAAAGTTGAACCAAAGTTATGAACTTTGATAGTAAACAGATTCAATCGTTTGATTGAGATAACCCAATATAAATGGACACATTCTTGATTCTGATTAAAATTTTCATATTGATTCGGTATAATGTCATTGTCCTTATGGTTAGCTATCAGTGGTTAGGGGTGAACTTTCTCATTGGGATGGATAAATAGTCACATTAAGTCCATCCCACTGCACATAGTTAATAATACCTACTCAACAAAACAGTGACTCATCTATATTTAGAACATGTTTCAAACCAGCACCGTTAAACTATCCATATGCTCCTAAATGAATATCTGCTTCTTCAATTTAATGCAAATGGTGGGTGTGTCTATGATTTATTTTTTATTTTTTTTTATTTTTTATTTTTTGGTTTTGTGGGGGGGATATGCAATCTAGTTTTTTCTCTAGTGATATGGTCTCAAATGGCTTATGCCGGTATTTGTCGATCATTTTGGACTATACCTACCTGTTGGTAAACAGTCCTACACTGCTACACATTATAAAATACTCTTTTTTCCCCTGCTGGATGCCTATAACCATGCACTTTAATGATATAACAACAACGCCATCAAATATTCCAGCAATTTGGTAATTGATTATTTTGGTACCATAGCTTCCGTTATGTTATCTGGCCAATGTCAGAATGTGTGCTTGATGCAATTTACTCAGGCATGCATGGACATTACACTTCTGGTCTTTGACATTCAATTTCAGCCTATTGTAATTCTTGACTTTTAAATGCTTCATAGCAGAACTTCCGAATTTTGATCTTCTTCATTTGCATGACCTGCACGTAGAGCCTCTTTCCCAAGACCAGAATAAAGATCCGAAAAACAATTCAGATCAAGACCAAATTAAAAGTAATAATTATTTTATTGATTTATTCCTCAAGAAATAATTTATATTAAACATCCTGACAACAATTCTATTACTGGCTTTTCTGCAGAACATAGATGCGAAAATACGGGAGTGGTCAAAAGGAAAGGAAGGGAATATGCAATCACATCTCTCAACTTTACAATATGTGAGTATGATAAAATATATACAATGCAATGCAAACATTCACATTTTATGCATTGTTCTCTTATCTATAGGTTTAGAATGCATGATTTTTCGTTTTAGAATTTTTTTTTTTTTTTTTGCATAGTGTGACTCCCCTGTCTCTTATCTATCAAGTTTTTGAAGTTCATGATCATGGAAATTGGATATTGTAACCAATGTCTAAATGGTCATGTGTAAGATGACGCTTTTTATATATGCAATGAGACGGACCATGTGTTCATCGAGCTTTTGAACAGAAAAGAACTTGAATAAAATCATGGAAGCAGTAAGGTACAGGATATGAATATTACATCTAGCTATGGATCCCAATCTTAAGTTGCAATTCAATTTATCTTTGTAGAAGCATGCTAAAACCTTAAAGTCTAGGTTAGGCTTTAAATTTCTGAAAGGGGTGAGGAATGCATAAGCTATGAGCTCTATCAATTTCTTTCTTACAAATGATTCTATGATTCATCCAAACAGAGCCTAAACCATGATCGCGTGACCTGGTGTCATAATGCCATATGGGTGAAATGCATCAGATATGTTCTTTTTTTCACCATCCTAACTAATTCTTGCTTTCAAATTGAAGTGCAACTATTATTTGTTCGACAAACATGGACCAATGTACTATGATTCACAAATCAAGTGATTAGAAGTAATTAATAATTACTCTTCCTTTTCATTCCCTAGGTTCTTTGGCCAGAGAGTGGATGGAAACTGATTCCACTTGTCGATATAATTGAAGGGGCCTCAGTGAAGAGAGCATGTCAAAAAGCATTATTACGTTTACATCCTGATAAGCTACAACAGAAGGGTGCAGCCCCACATCAAAAGTACATTGCAGAAAAGGTCTTTGACGTTATGCAGGTAATTGATGTTATCCACTTGTTATGAAGAATTTAGTGCTATTTCTAGTGTAGGCAACTCTAACCACCCGGTGGTAACCTAACTTAGAAATTGCTATTTTATGCTCCTATATAAGTTGACAGAGAATCGGTAAGTTATAATTAAGTGAAACTTGTGTAACTGTGTAGAAACAAATCTTAGCTATTTCACAAAAAATGGAAACATAAACTGATAGTGACATATTCAAGGAAGCATTTAGCAGGGTGCAGTTATAATTTGGCCGGTCAGTTCCCTTTAACAAGCATTTGGGAGAATTATCATTTACTGATTGAAAAGAATGCTGTTAAAGTGGTTCCTTGAAGCATGGAACTTTAATGTCCAAAGATCTATGCTTATTGTTCTTTACCTCCTTTTGATTTTAGCAGGGTTTTTATGTGCAATACTTCTACTGTAAGGCTGTGTAATGACATTATAACTACATTATGGGTGGCAAATGCACACTGCACCGTGCTGGCCCAGCCCAGGCCTAGGGCGGGGCACATAGCACAGCTGACTCCTTTTTCACTGTAGGGGCCGGCCTGGGCATGGCTTGGGCACCCATGGGGGAATCCGAGTCTGACCTGCTGGCCCGGTCGAGCCGTGCCATGCCGGCTCGAGAAGTTTTACAAAAAAAAAGTAAACATATAAAAAATTAAGAGAATTTAATTTTCCTCCTTAAAAAATTAGAGATTTACTTAAAAAAAATTAGAATTTTGGACAAAATTGTTATAAGTTGTGAAATATAAATGGAACATAAGTGATCCGATAGAGTGGATAAATTAATACACATACAATTTAAGGGTAGTTTGAAAATTTAAAATTTATCTTTAATAATTTTAGTATTGTATTTACAAAAAAAATTACAATATTCTAATCTTTGTTTCCATCATCAATATTTGGAAATTTATCATCAGTATATTGTCTCCAATGGATAGCTAATCTTTATTCAACGTCCATAGGGCCTTCCATCTCATTTTGAAGTACTGTCTTGGTTTTTGACTTCCACACTCAACTGTTCCTTCAAATATATGCACATCTTCAACGTGTGTACCTCTATAAAGTTCCTCTTTGGTCAACACTTGATCGTTTGCACTAAAAGTCGACCACAATGCTACTGTAAACATTGGTAGGATTAGTATATCACGTGGAATAATAGAAAATATTGAATAATTTATTTCGTGTGATTTCTAACGTGATAAAATAGTAAAATCTTCAAATTCTTCATCATCATCTTCAAGAGCTTCAGTATAATCGAGATAATAGTGCAACTCGTTGAATTATAAGTGGGAGGTTTTTGTTTTCTTAGATGTTGATAATAAACCTGAAATAATGTATTTTCATTCTTGAATCTCTAGATGAATAGATTTTGAGATGGCAGCCTAAATTGTTTATTTTTATTAAGTTCATAATGTAAAATACATAAAATCAAACAATGCTTGAGTTTCATCACATAATGTCCTATTATTATTTTTATCGTTCATATTTTGATTAAAAGTTTAATACAAATTCTCCCTATTTAACATGAGAATCCATAATAGATCCAAAAATATGTAAAAATATTTAAAATTCTTATTTAATTTAGTTTCCATAGGGGAAAAAATTTCTTTAAAAAATTAATTTTATGTTAAGAAAACATTGAGCTAATATTAGTGGCGGGGATAATATGCATCAAAAAGTATTTTTATTGCATTCTCAAATATTTTTTAAATTCACAAAAAACAGAAGAAATTTCTCATGCTTGTTTAGAAATATTATTGGCATTTTAGTTTAGCGGACTATTTTTGCCACTATTCAATAATAGGAGATTAATTTAACATGTAATATGCTGAGTTCCAACAAGTACTTCCATCATGACGCAAAACTTGAGGTGTTGGATTCAAGTTTGCACAAATGTCTTAAAGGTTTGCTTTCTCGGATCGTTATATCTCGTAGAAAATATAATATTTCGTAGTTTTGTAAGAAAATTATTACTATTCTTAAACCATCTGGTACATATCAATGTAACACATATCGAACGTGAAATAATTTGTCATCCATAATGTATCTAAAATAATTTTAAATTTTCAATTGTTGCACTATTTTAACATTATTAAGTGAAATAGTAAAATTTGTACTATCAATTCCAATGGTGTTAACGAATATCATTACAGATTGACTTAGATTTAAGCACTAAGAGCAAAATCATATTTTTGAAAACTTAGTTTTTTTTTTTTTTTTTTGCAAAACTCAATGTGTATTAATATAGTATGCAGTAACACAATGACAATAATTGTTGGGAAGACCTTCCCTACAATCAGAAGTTAGTATAGTTCCACATAGAAGAAAAGAGAATATAACAGTTAAAGTTTGTTTGCATTCTTCATAATCATTTTCAAGTTAGGTGTGCAAGTATTTTTATGGATTTATTTTGAATTCCAAATTATAAGTTACTTGAATATACCTTACAGCCATACTAAAAGATTATTCTGCTTGAATAACATATGAAGCTAAGTTATCCCTACTTACAGTAGGATTACATCTAAAACGATCTAATATGCCACTTTATGTGCTTTAGGGTTTGTTCTAGTTGATCAACGGGTATTATTATGGAGATATCGTTTTAAGTGGCCAATTCCATTATTTTTAGGAAAGGAATATAATAAGTGGCATAACTTGCATTTGGTCTTACTAACTGCATTTTTGGTTACTTTACTAAAATAGGTCCATAAATTAAATTTGGAATGTCTTGACAAAGTTAATGCTTTGGGAGAACCAAAAGATACATGAAAATCATTTGTACTAGTACATTGAGGAGATGCACTAAAATTTTTATATTATGTTCCATACTCAAAATGTTGTCGTTATGTAAACAAAAAAATGAGGCTATCAGTTAAAGGTATATGTAACGCTTTCTACTTTTGGAAAGTCAAATTAATATTAAATGTAGAAGTAGAAGTGTGATATGACCTTCTCAAAAGGAGTGTGTATCAATTTTAATTGCTAAAATTAAAAACTAAATTATAAAATTAAGAAGAAAATAAGCCTTAACACCTCACAGTTGCAAGTTACAAAGAGAAATAACCGCCTTTAGTTATTACTCAAGACTTACAAGTTGAAACTAATGAGAGTAGAAAATTAGACAGCCTTGAGAGAGCTAGGAAGCCTCGAGAGGCTTGAGAGAGTTGTGATAGCTAGAAAGCCATGAGATAGTTGGAGGGAGCTAGAAATTTTGTGAAGAAAATGAAGAAAAGAAGAGCTGTTTACAGAAACCCTAAAAGGGTGAGAATACAAAAAATTGTAAAAATCCTCCAGTGGCTAGTTTAGCCATTGGCAAGGGCCATTTGCAAAAGAAAAATTGCAAACAACCGCCCAACAACCAGTTTAGTCGTAGGCAGCTGTTTTTTGCCAAAAAAAAAAAAAAAAAAAAAAGACCCTCCCAACAGCTTTTTTACCCATTGGCAGGGAAATGATAGCCCAGGCACATGCTCGATCCACCTTGGCATGGGCTCGACCCGGGCCCGACCATGCCTGGGTTGAGCCAAGTCATTGGCTTGCAGACCCAGGCTTAGGACCAGCTTTGTTTGCCCTAGGCAGTGCTGTTCCAGGCAGGCCACCCTGGCCCACTTGCTACCCCTAACCTACAATCTATCTATAGACATCTTAGTGAATTAGTGAAAGTTTTCCTATAAGGTGTATAGTGTTCTATGCTCATTAGCTATATGCTTACCTTGGAGTCACTGAGTATCAAACACAACCTTTTGGTGAATGAATTTCTTCTGATGTGTATATTACCATTTAATACATATTAAATTCTATAGCACAATGATTAAACGGATAAAGTTTAAAATTTGTATATATGATGGTGGGCAAATAGTCTTAATAGAATACTTTGGCCAAATGTGTTGCAGATAGACAGTATTTTATGGATCCAATACTTTAATCATTAAATCAATCAGCCTATCTGTTCCAACTGTATCCTGGCATTTTGCTTTCATTTGGCTCTTTGGCTTGTGTCAGTGTCTCAGCTATCAATGCAATTTCTGTTAGGAAGTCTATTAATTTTCCTAATTCTTCAAGATTTTTTTTATTTTGTGATGACACTGAACTTCTTGCTTGCATTATTAGGGTGTAGATAAATATGAATAATCTTATCGGTATTAAGTTCATATCCATATTTCGACAACAATATTGTACGGATAAAGATAGTTCTAACACTATCAACTACCTCCAATTAGATAATGGAATCCAAATAATACCAGAGTACATAGGAATATGTTTGACATCATATAGAATGTTGTTGAATATTTCGTAAAGCATTAACAAGCAGTCTTTCAATGGCGTAGACATTTTTATTGAAAATTGATGTCATTTTCCTTCAAAACTATTATTGTAACTAATATATCCTCTTAATATCCAGATTTGATTTGAATCCATATCCAAATTTTCAATTATGGCTAGTGAACTCAATATTCTAACAGTATCCTTATTCGTTTCATGTATGGAAGAACAAATTCAATTATGGTAATACCAATTTTTACTTTGTATCTGCACTCTGTTTACATCCCTATTGCATTAGCTTAAATTGCATATAAAGTAGGTTTCTTACATTTAATAGGGCTACTAATATCTGTAGAAAGTCCCTCTACTATCTCTAGTTTCCTCGGTCAAGGGGTTGGCATAATGTCAACGGCCATACAGATTTGTTTGCTCTTCTGCTGAGCATTCTTAGCAGGGAGTTGCTCTCCATAGTCTTCCTCGTCCTACTCAGAGAAGGCGTAGATGGCGACAATGATAACAATACTTCATGCTTAACGGGCCATGCTCTATTTGAAAGCTGAAAGAGCCAAATTAAACCTAGCTGGATGGAAATCCTGTGCCTTCTAAGGTGTTGTGCATTTACGGTTGAATTCTTGTGAACTTCGCTAGCTATACTGAACATTATAGCTATCATCCCTAATAATCCTATATGAAACTGTTGACCGTGTTGCTTTCTTATAGGACTGCAACCTTACATGTCGAAAGAAAGCAAGAGTACATGTAGCTGGTAGGTAATTTATAGATAAAGACATCTGAGTTTAATTTCTGCCCTTTTGCACATGAAGTCTCTATTTGTGCCTTTGTCGCAGGAGGCATGGGATCACTTCAATTCAATTAGCCAAATCTAGCAGCGTGGAGATGATTATTCTCCAGTCTGTATCATACCACAAGGACAAAGATCTTATGTCCATCAAGAATACGCACTGCCTCAGTTGTATGGTATCAGGAAATAAAAGATGCTTGTTTGTAGAGCTCAAATGAACAATGTGCAAGTGTGTACAGCGAATACAGAATCAGATGTATTTGTACGAGGGATTTGGGTTGGCGCAACACAGATCAAACCAATTTGATATGGGTATAAATAACAAGGAGTTTGCGTTTGTGCAGGTTTCTGATAGTCTCCCACAAACATGGCATAAGCTCTGCATCTGTTTGAGAGGGCGGAAGGGAAGATATATGCTTTGATCAGTGACCGGGGCAGGATTTTTTTCTCCCTCTCAGGTAAAACGTAGTATAGTTGGTTGAAGACTTGCTCTTTAATAGATAATAGGGTTAATTGCATTGAAATTCCATAGTATACTATAAGAGAAGTGTAATTTAATACTCCTTAAGTTTAGCACTCTCAGTCTAGTACTGAGCTCTTAACTTGCTATTCTCACTCTTATTTAATTTAAACTATATAATTTTTATGAAATTTTCAAATTACCATCTTTTTCCTTATTAAGAACTCTTACAAAACATGTCTAGAGAAGGGTAATCTAGGGATTTTATAAAAAAAAAAGTGCAATTTAAGTTTAACAAGAGTGAGAACAATAAACTGTTGACTAATACCTTTCGGAGTTCATAAAGTAAATTGAGAGTTTTAAACTTAAGAGATAGTAAGTTATACTATTTTATAGTACAAGAGGTCTTACTGTAATTAATTCTATATAATAATATTATTCAGAGTTATTACTGGAAAGACTGGAATAGATGAATCTAATATTCAAATTTATCATTTTTTTTTTTTTTTTTTTTGCATGAACTGTTATTTTATGAGAAGTTAGATTATTTTCTTGCGCAAATATTAAATTGAAAGTTACTTACATTAGAATATATCTGTAGTCAAGTACGAAACTTCGTACTTCCTCATCTTTTCTGAGAGCAAGAAAACAAAATTGGTGGAGCTTTAGCATGCAATATGCATAAAATTTTTAATATATTTGATTTACGAGTGCTAGTCAAATTTACACATAAATATTTTTTGTAAAATTATCTAAATTAAGTTTTTATTGAGGATAGAACTTAAAAATGGGCACAAATTAGAAAGTGATGATATTACTAGAGACGAGGCTCATTCGCGAGCCAATTGTCATCTGTTGTGCAGAACCCCTCCTTGAAGTTAACATCATCTAAAATTATGTGCAGCTCTAACTCGGACCTATATATAAGCAAAAAATATTTTCACAGCAATACTATAGTTAGATAAACGAAGGAGAAGAAAAGGAATTCTATTTAAAACATTAATTCTATATTTTGGCTACAAATTACATTAATTTGTAATCTTTATTTGTAATCCTAATCAACAAGAATTAATCACTTCACATACACGCTGATACAAAGCAAAATTATAATTCCTAAAAGTACATTTCTGAAAAAATAAGCTTAATTAGTGTATTGCTTTATTTCTATCCCATACTTTTTGTCATTTGTCCATTGTTAATCACAGCAATCGTGAGAAACGCTACAAAAATCATTCTACCCTCTCCAATAATATATTCAATTTTCTATGTTGCATCTCTCAACTTGATCAAGCATCAGCAAAATTCTAACGCCAAGTCTTTGTAAAAAGAAAAAAAAAAATAGTAATAATTTGATAAGTTAGCAAACTTTAGTTTAGCTTATGTGATAGGACATTTTCTTTACCTTTTTTTTAATGGAAGATAATGGTTTGGGTATCTTGACTCGATTCATATACTCTATGATTCTCGCTTATCATCCGTTATTTCAAAACGTTCATATCTTACGTAGTCACTTTTTCAACGCTCGATGCATGTGGAAATATACTCTATGATTCTCGCTTATCATCCGTTATTTCAAAACGTTCATATCTTACGTAGTCACTTTTTCAACGCTCGATGCATGTGGAAAGAAAGTAACTTGTATATAGATTTTGCAGCAATTAGTAAAATCAGATTCGGTGTTAACGTTATTTGGCAGGAAAAATTTCCTTAACAACTTATTGAGTTTGCTATGAAAAATGTTTCTGGATTTCATTACTCAACGATAGAGCTCACTATGAAAAATATTTTTGGATTTCATTACTCAACGATTGTATTCATTAAGATAACGTTTTAGCAAAAAAAAAAAACATTTTCTTTCCTTATGGAAGGTTGTAGGTGAGAGAGAATTTTCGAATTTTATGAAAGGTAGCATTTTTCTCTTCAAATTCAAATCCTCTGGCAATTAGGGAAGAGAAAGGTCAAGAGTGGTCAATTTTATTTTATTCTATTTAAAGTTTTGAATTAAAATTAGAAATTCTATTAATCTATTTAAAATTTTAAATATAACGAACCAAAACTATCAAGAAACAAACCATGTGGAAGAAAGTTTTACATGGTTCTCCGGGAAGGTTGATGTAATAGTATGAACCATCATTAGATGATCTATAAACTTAACTGTTGATCTTTGCAACAAGGTTTCTATAAAAAAAAATTATCCCAAAAAATATGAGTACCAAGATAAGCGTATGTGCAAACTATATATTAGATTACTACCTCCCAAGCCAATTATGAGCTAGATTCGGGAGGTTCCCAAGGAGCACACCATTTTTATTAGTAAGCCTACTTAATAATGGAAAGTCTGAACTAAAAATACACTGATAAGTTGGTTCACTAGGAAAAATGATGTGCTCATTTAGAAACTCCCCCAGATTCCACTCCAAGTCATCACAGCTCATCCGCCCAAATTCCTCTGACCCACACTAACTCAAGCAATTCTCAAAAACAAAACCATTATCGTTCTTAAATTCCACCAAGATTTAATATTATTCTCCAGTTGCATTCTAAAACCAAACTTTTTTATTGCAATCGAATTCCCAAATTGTGTTGGTCGTGCTGTAAAAAAGCAAAAGACTAAGCGGTCCGGTCTTTTTTCAGATCCTGCACATAGCAAGAATTTTGTAGCATCGAACTATCGTGCTGTCATAACGAGGGAGAGTGGAAACTTCAGTGTTGTCTTGTGAAACTTGTAACGATAGATAAAGAGTCAAGAAATGTAAATTTTATTTTGTATTCTACCACTGACTCAACCAATTTCACCAAAAATTAAAAAAAAAAAAAAAGAAATAAGAAAAAATAAATAGAACGTTTAATGGAATCAACTACAGTTGATAGGGCCCACCTGAAAACTGTGAGTAAACAATAAAAAGCGCGCTTTTTCAGAAGGCCTTGTCTTCTCTTTTCCTGCGAAAGTGGAGAGAGAGAGAGAGAGACAGAGAGTACTACAGCCAAAGCTTTGATCTTTGATCTATAGAGAGAGAAAAATAAAAGTAGACGAGAAGAGATAAGAGAGAGAGAGAGAGAGAGAGAGAGAGAGAGAGAACGGGCCTCTCTCTGTCTCTCTTTTCATCTTCTCTCTTCATCTCATATCTTGAGGGAATCTCTCTATTCTCTCGTCTCTCTCTCTCTCTCTCTTTCAAGCTTTGTCGGTTTCTAGAGTGGTTTTGTCCCCCTCCTCTTTCTCTCTAAATCTGGCGGCAATGGCGGTTTTGAGGGTCTGAAAGCGGTTTTTGGGTCCCTCGTCGAGGTGGGTAAGTGGGTTTCTTTCATTTTTTTTTTTTTTTTGGGAACTGGGTTCTGGATCTTAGCCTGAAATTTTGAAATTGGTGTTTTTAACTGTTTTTCTTAGGAATGTAGTTTGGTTTCTGATGTGGGTTTGGATTTGATTTTGCCAATGTTGAGAAATTTCGCCTATTTTTTGCATTGTAAAGCAAGTAAGGTTAAATTTTGTACTTTTTTTCCTCCCTAAATTGAAATTTAGATCTGGTTAAATTGGAAAGTGGGTATCTTTTTGTGCCTCCATTTTAGGTTAGGTTTCAAGAACTAGGTCGCACATTGATCGTCTTTTAGATTCATGTTGTGGATCTTACTTATTTTTTTATAGAATTTTATTGAGAACAAGGGTTATTGATTCAGTCATATGATTGGAAGTTTAATTTCCTGAAATTGCATAGTTTTTGGTTACGGGTTTTGTAATTATTATGTATTTAGATGTTGCAAAGATCTCACAAGGATTTGATTATGACTTGTTGATTGTTAATATATGAGAAAGGTGACTGTTTTTTTTTTTTTTTTTTCCTTCTTCTTGTATTGTCTAGAATTTCCATGATGTTGATATTTGGTTTGTTTTCGTTGTTTTATGTTGTTTTCATAAATTAAGCATCTGTCTATTCTTCTATGAAATTATAGTTCTATTACTGGTGTTTTGTTGTTTTTCTGTATATTTTAATAATTGCAAGTCCTTCTATCAGTAAATATTTTCTTCATTTGGTCTGAGATTTTGAGACATTAATAGTTTCCTTACTTGGCTAACAGGAACATGAAGTTGGGATTGAAGAAGGGCTGCATGCCCATTCGCTTGTGTAGAAAATCTTCTTCGACCCGGTTTTGTATGTTCCAGAAAGTCTGTGCTGCCAGCAAAGCAGAAGGCAATACACTGGTCTATCTTAATGTGTACGACTTGACGCCCATGAATGGCTATGTATATTGGGCTGGGCTTGGCATATTTCATTCAGGGATTGAAGGTAAGGGACATCCTTTTTTTTTGTTGTGGAATTAAGATGAATTATATGTTTATTTAACGAGCATTGTTTTCTCCAGAAGTTGATATCTGAAAACTACCTCTTTACTAAGGAAGAGAGTCGTCAGCAAGATTCTCTGACTCGTATAAACAATAAAGATTAACAACAGTCTCATATCTTGGACGCGCATATGTTCTTAAACATGGAACCAATTCAACCTTATATATTCTGTTTCAAAATGTTTTATTTACACAATTAACTTTCCATACTCATTCACAATAATCATAAACATCTACTTCTTTTGTTTGCTTATGGAGTAACCGTCAAAGCTGAGTATGTAGAAGTATTCAACGTAAATAGTTAAGCACGTTTCATAGACCTGAATACCACTGACGAGTAAATGGATGTAGGTACTACGTTGTCGAGCCTTCTTCTCATGGACACTAAAGCAATATATAGAATTAATTATATAATGATAGATTATAATATTAGCAATTAAGGGGAGTTTTTGACTCTTGATTATGTAATTATATTTAATCTTTCATTTTGTGATAATCTTTCTGAAACAAGATATTTGTAAAAACTGAAACATGTCAATTCCAGCTTTCTTTTTTGGTGAATAACTGCTTATCTTACCTTAACGGTCAGAGTTCTCTGTGAAAATTCCTTAAATGACACCCACTACTATTTCTCTAAAGATTTTTTTTTGTTTGTTTAATGGAGATTTGAAACTCTTTTACGTCATTGTTTCTCAATGATAGCTGCTTTTAAGTGCTAGTTGTCTAGATTAGATTCAAGGCATTCCATATCTTGTCCAATATCTCTATGTCGTAAGATGATGTGCAACAAATGATGAAAACAGTTATTAAGTTTAATGGAAAGCAAAGGTGTGATTAAATTAATAGTATTTTGTAGATGAATGACAACTGTAAAAGAAAGATAGGAAAAGAAAAAAAGAATATGAACTGAGATGAAGTTATAGACGGTGTCATTTACGGTTTCACTGTGTTACATCCGATGCATGCTACCTGTTTCAGTTTGGTTGGTGTATGACTTTGATTGAGTCCCACAATTTATATTTCCAAGGGCTATATGGGCTCATTGACGAAATCTAGGTCTGGGTTCATTATTAAAAAATCAGTAGACAGGGCAGGTGCTGAATATTCTACAAGCTCTATCTCTGGATTCGTGGATGATGATAAGCATTTGTGATAGCTGTAAGCATGTGGCACATCTAGTTAATAAAAGCCAATGCGGATTATGATAATTTGCGAAGGTTTTCTTCAGCATGTGGCCCTAGAATTTAGATCTAGGGGCTGTTATCAAGTCAGTTGCAAAAAATACTATGGTCATAATCTATTATGCATGGACATGACAATGCCGATGCGAGCATGACATATTCCGATACAAGGCAAATTCTAGACAAACAGAGGACCGCTTGTTGGACACAATGTCATGATGGAAGTGTCCATGCTTCATAGGTCATAATGATTAAAGTCTTAATGAGACGTTGAATCTTTCATTTAATTTGAAGGATTTTAGGTACCTTCGCTGGTAATTTCAGATCAAGGGGCTTATTGTTTCAAAATACAGTGTAGGACTTCCAATCCTTGCTTTGCAGTTTAACAACTTCTTCTCCACCAATCATTAGGTTCACTTACAGCTAATAGCTTGCTTAGCATGGCAAGATAAATTCAGTGCCGTCTTTGTCAACAACCTCTTTATCTTGTTGCATATCCTTCTTGCTGTGCAGAGAAACTTTAGAGTGTTACTAAATATGGAAGCATAAATACATGGAAAATCAAGATTCGAAAATAATAGTTATAAGTATGCAAGTCCGTGCTGAAACAGTTATTTGTCTGCTTACCATCTTGTCCAACTGAAGTTAATTAGAAATTATTGGGAGCCACAAAAATGAGGAGGATGAGATTGTTTCTTATATACCTTGTAGGGTCAATGGACTGGGTATCGCATTTGTCACTTAATCAGATTCTGGTTAGACCTTTAAAACAAGATTCATAGATATCTGTTCTGTAAGATACTAATTTGAATATTACTTCTTCTAGCTAAGAAGAAAAGTCGTTATTTAGCAGCATATTGACGTACAAAAGTTCCTAAGCACAATATAAGTGAATAGATAAGAGTTAAAATTGCAGGTGGTTTCAAGTCTACATGGAATGACTGCAAGAACATCTATCCTGAACCTTGGGTTTCAAGATCGTAGTACCATGGATCCACTTGCAATTTTTGACAAAATTGAACCACTGGTTAGATTAAGTGATAGACACAAGATTAGATCAAGTTTATTTACATTAGGGATTTAGTTATTGGATAAGATTGGATTAGAATTTAGTTAGAATTTTAAAAGATTTGTTTTTATGTTGTATTATGATTTGTTATATATTGATTGTAAAACTTTAATTTTAATTATAGAGATGCTATTATGGAAATTGAGAGTATGTTATTTGTTCTTTCCAAATTTTTCCTTTGAGTGATTCATGAGAAAAATAGCGTGTAATTCGCCTGGATGTGAGATCAGAACTCCTAATTTATCCTCAAAATCCTAATTTTTTCTTAATTCTCCATTATAAATACTAGTTTTCCTTCCGTATGGTGTCAAATTAGTATCAGAGCTCAAATCCACGATCTCCATCTTTTTATTCTTCCATATTTTTTTCTTTTATTTTGTTTAGATTTGAAAGGAAAAAATATAAAAAAAAATAGTGAAAGTAAAAACATAGAAAAAAAATGAAAAAAAGGAGTAAAAAAATTTAAAAAAAGAAAGAAAAACAACAGAGAAGAAGAGAAAAATGAAGTGAAAAAAAAAAACCAAATTCCCTTCGTTCCTCCTTCCCACGCTGCTCCTTAATCAAACCCATCGGCACCTTGAAACCCAATCCCTACCACCACTTCCATCACCTCTTTTTGCTTCCACCTTCAATTAAAATTGCCACTTCCACCTCCATTCACCGATTAGCGGCAACATTGCCATTGCTTCGCCTTCATCCTTCCCGCTTGCCATCCAAATCCAGCCAATCCCTATTCCTCGACGTTGGATTCGCTTCCTCCGTCCTTGTCCATTGTCATCCATGGCGAAGTAGCAGTTCAAATCCACAATCGTGTACATGAATGCAACCCCCTTACTCCCGTATCTCCTCCTTTCCTCAACATCGCCCTCGTCAGAGCTCTTCGAAGTCCACTGGCAACCCTCTAGATCAATGACAGTCGCTCCCCTCTGCTGCTACCCCGCCTCCTCCTTTCAGCACCAGGCCACTGCCATAGCAAGGCTCATCCTTCCTCTTCATCTTACCCAACTACCATCACTGTCGTCATTTGCAATTGAAGCCCGAAGCCTCACTGTCCCTTGCGACTACATCGCAGCGTTGGGCTTATGGCCATGGGTTTCTACAGTGATCCACGGGTTTGGATCGGGTCCTTTCATTGATCAAAACCGACCCTTTCGCTTGCAACTCCACTTCCACTCTAATGTGATCCACATAAGTCTGTATCTGACTTGCTTTAATTGGAATTAGATCTGATTGGCTTTAGAAGTCAGCATTGTACTCGACCTGTTAAGACCAAGCAGATCCGCTAGAGGTTCTTTTGAAGCCGTTTTGAGTCCTATTCGCATCCAGTTCGAGCCCAAGATCGCACCGTGATAACCCTGAGCTATGTTTGAGCTGTTTAATGGGATTTCTACTCTAGAATTTGCACAAGATTTCCAGCACTCTAAGGTGCTTGTGCTCAAGTGTGATCTACCCTACAACATCAAGATAATTTATAATCACATTATTTATTCAATCAGTAATTTTTGCCCTCAATTATTGTTATATGCATAGACTTGGAAATTTTATTGTTACTTATAATTTATCTCGAGATTTTGTTTGTGTATTGCACTTGATTGCATCAATAGGAATTGCATTTCTTGGCATATAGTAACTTTCAACCTTTAGGGTGTCTTCTTTTGATCATATAGTCATGCATTTAGTTTTGGTGTCAAGAATTTTTACATATTCATCCATTTGCTAGATTGTAACTGCATATATGATATTTACTGCATACTTCATAGTGATAAAAATTTTAGAGAAGTCATGGATCTCACTGAAGTCTTGAATAAATTAAATGAAATTATAGCCACTAATTAAAAACTTCAAACTAGCCTAGATTTAGTCAACACGTGTCTTGATCATTTAGAATGATGAGTCAATGGATAATAGCCAATTGAAAATAGCCAAAGAAATGGAGGTATGACAGAAAGACATCGTAGCACTGAAGAGGTAAAAGTTTTGAAGATGATCAACCACATAATGATATCACATGCAAAGTCAAGGTGGATGCTCCATATTTTGACGACTTTTATGACCCCCGGCATTTTTGAGATTTGTTAGCAAATGTGGACTATTTTTTTGATTGGTATGGGATATCAGAAGTCTGAAGGGTTCGTTTCGCTAAGATAAAGTTATAAGAGTCAGTTAAAGTGTACTGAATATTTATTGATAGACGATTAGCAAGAGAGTAACAAACTAATTGAAATATGGTTCGAGATAAAAGAAGAGTCTAAAAAGCAATATGTTCCTAATTTAAGACAAGGAAAGATGAGTGTAATTGAATATATGTATAAGTTTGATGAGCTCTTTGTGGGCCGTGAAATTTATTTTTATTGATTTTGAAAAAGAAAGTACAATAAAACGGTTGTCTGTTTACACAAGATGAGGAAAGTGATTTCTCTTTTTTATCTGGGGATTCCTAGTGGCTATGGAGGTCGATTTTGTTCACCATTGACACTCCGACCAAGAACTCTTTGAGTTAGCAGCTTCTGAAAGCTCTGAACAGGAAATCTCCTTGAACTTTAGTCTCTTAGCACAAGTCAAATGAAGATAATATAACTCCTTTTTCTATTTGAGACTTTTGAATTGATATAACTGACCAATTAAAAGCGTCTTAAAAGAGAATTAATTTCCAGGTTTAAATCCATTGGATTTGTAACTGTTGTATTTAATTTTCTAGATTTGTAACTGAAATACGGATTAGTGTAGATGATCCACATTTTTGCTTTCAACAACACATCTTGCTTGATTAGTGTTTGTATGGAAACGGGGATAATTTTTATCTTTTAAGGGTATGAAGCGAAAAGGTGACCCAATGGGGATTGTATTTTTAGCCTTTTCTAGGCTTGAAACATGGATATTTATTCTAGTGGATGATCCACATTTTAACCATGGCTTGAAACGTGGATCTTTTTTTTAATTGATAATATGCATTTATGTTGAAATAGGAAAGTTTTTCCTCGTTTAATGTTTTAAAATTGAAACGGGACACATTGAAAGTTGCATTTTAGCTTTTTCTTGGCTCGAATGCAGATTTCTATCTGGGCGATGATCCTCATTTGAGCTCTTGGCAGCTCATCTTGCTTATTTAGGTCTGCGTTTGGGTCAAAATAGGAATAGTTTTTAATCCTTAATGTTTTTGAGTTGAAATGTGACCCAATGAGAGTCATTTTTAGTTGTATTATAGAAATTCGCCAAAGTAGCTTCTATTTAGCTTGAGGTTCGGATTATTACAATTTTTTTTTGTCAACAAAACCACTCCAAAGTTTTTAAAGTTCCTTTGGGCCTCTGAAGGTGTTTTGAAACACTTAGGATATAAACGCGGTTTTAATTTGAAATTTATAAAAAATCCACTTTCAAAACTGCGAAGTATCTCAAGTGGCAGTTTGACACTAGTACTACAAACACCAATACTGTTATTAAGAATATAAAGGATAAAACTATTATTCATGAGTTAACAATAGAACAGAGTGCTTTAAGTATTATGGTTTTAATCACTTTGCTTATCAATGTCCGACAATAAACGAGATCCATAATGAAGATGACAATAAAATTAAAGAAGAAATATAGGAACCTCAAGGAGATTTTAATGATGTTGAGGATGATTTAACAAGTACCTCTTTGCACATTGTTAGGTGCTTATATACTGTATGTATGTACGAGAATTGGCATAGGTCTAATGTATTCCACACCCATACCATACATAATGGTAAGAGTTATAAAGTTATGATTGACAGAGGCAGTTGTGTAAAATCATTTTTAAGTCAGTTGTTTGAGAGGATGGACCTCAAAGCTGAACCACATCCACAACTGTATAGTATCACTTGGATTGATAAGAGGTTTCATGCTATTATTCTGCATTGTCTTATGCCTATTCAGTTTTTAAATTATAGTGGTTGTATTTGGTGGGATATCCTACACATGGATGTTGTACTTATTTTGTTAAGTAAATCCTGGTTATTATACCTAAATGTTAAGAATTATAGAAAGTCTAACACTTTTACATTTATGTATAATGGAAAGAAAATTGTGTTGACTCATTTTAAACCTAAGAGAAAATTAAAAGAATGGGTTAATAACTCTAAAACAAGTCATAAATTACTTATTTTTGTGCATAAGAACCATAAGCATGTTGAGTTTAGGTTCATATTCTCTATAGACTCCGGTCCTATAGTAGACATTTGATCCATCTATAAGTTCCCTTGCACCCCTCTTGCATCGTTTGCATGTGAATCACTATAGGCAGATTGCATTTAACAATGATGCTTACAAGTCTTTTGCAGATACACATGATAGAATACAGATATTTACAGTTGGATTCGTGCTTAATAGAATTCCATCTGCGAAGTTCCCTTTGAGAATGTAGATGTTCTTCACATTCAATGCACGAGTCTTTTTAGGTTTTTGTGGGAGATTGTGTGGGGTCCTCTGGAGTCGGATATTCCATCAGTTTTTGATATTTGCTCTGTTATTGGTCCACACGTATTTTGGTGTTCTACTCCAATTGATTCTCGCGCTCCTGTTTTATGCATGATGTTCTTCGTCGCAGCAGGTTTTCAGCTAGCTTTGCTTTTTTTACATCCATGATTGCCACCAACATAGGAATGCAAGATAGTTGATACTTGGTTCTGGATCTAGCTGATTTACGAGTATTTGGTTTGGTGGATTGTTCACTAGATGTTGGAAAGATTGCTCATCTGCATCGACTTGCTTGACTTTTTCTTGTTGTCGTTCACCGATGGTGAATGTTTTCAAATGGGGAAGAATTGATAGAGACAAAATTAGATCAAGTTTATCTATATTAGAGATTTAGTTGTTGGATAGGATTGGATTTGAATTTGTTAGAAATTTTAAAGATTTATTTTTATCTTGTTGTATTAGAATTTGTTATATATTGATTGTAATACTTTAATTTTAATTAGAGATATGCTAGTATGAAAATTGAGAGTATATAATTTGTTTTTTTCAAATCTTTCCCTCAAGTGATTCGTGGGAGAGGTGGCGTATGTTCGCGGGATGTGAGATC
The DNA here is from genome assembly GCA_036321105.1 of Dracaena cambodiana. NCBI lineage: Eukaryota > Viridiplantae > Streptophyta > Magnoliopsida > Asparagales > Asparagaceae > Dracaena > Dracaena cambodiana. Next base: position 32,621,399 of record JAYEPQ010000017.1, read on the forward strand.
CAAACCTTCAATTTACCCCCCAAAACCCTAATTTCTTCCCTAATTCCTCACCACAAACTTTAATTTCTCTTCCGTACTGCATCATTAAGGTCATTAGCGTCAATCTGTAGTGCATCCAGGCTTAGCAAGTGTCATCTTGATACTATTTCTTGAGATAATCAATCAGTTCGTATCTAAATAAACTTGATATAGGATTGAGATAATGTGATTTATCTTGATATCTATCATATGAAGCACTGTCATCTTGATACTACGGCCTAGTGTGCTATTTGATTGTCTTGAAGTGTCCAGGTAAAGCGCCAATCTCAAGAAACTAAATGTCGAGTGTCTTGAGTAACACAATTAAGTTCTTGTCAATTTCCTCTGGATAACAGGACACGATCCGGGCCTAATATATCAAGGGTTACAATGGGTTAACTACAGCCTCCTTATGTAGCATTACCAGTTAACTTCATGACATGGATATTTTTGATTGAAAAACACTTCAAGATGATTGCAAAACACATGCATATCTATCCGAAAGGAAAAAAGAAATAAATCAAGAAGAAGGAAGTTATTTGTTGTTTAATCTGTCTTAAATTATGTAATAGTTTTATCTTACATTGCTTTCATTAATATACGACATTCTTAACAAGCTATTTTCTGGAGTCTTTGGTAACAATCACTAATTAAAATGTCACCAGAATTCTCTCTTTTTAATTTTTGCAGCGTTTTAATGCTTCATATATGTACTCACAGTTCACGGAGTGGAGTATGCATTTGGGGCACACGACTATCCGACAAGTGGGGTATTTGAGGTGGAGCCTCGACAATGTCCAGGCTTCAGGTTTAGGAAGTCTATATTCATGGGCACAACATGCTTAGATCCCATGCAGGTTAGAGAGTTTATGGAGCTTAACTCTGTAAACTACAATGGTGATACCTATCATTTAATTGCGAAGAACTGCAACCATTTTTGCAAAGACATCTGTTATAAATTGACTGGCAACTCAATTCCAAAATGGGTGAATCGACTTGCAAAAATAGGTATGCATGTCCATATTTACATCTTATGTTTCTTCTTAATGCTGGTATTTTTAATGATGGATATTTTTGATAGAGCGCAAATATTTGTCTCTTCATCAATTCGTGCTTCCCCAGGCCTGGAGTATTCCTTTACTAGTATACCCAAGATTTTACAATTATAGTCCAAATGTCAAGCAATCTCACTCTGTGAAAGCAAAATGCCAATTTCTTCCATCAGTCAAAAGGAAAGACTGAAGAAATTCGTGATTTTCTTGGTTTCTCCTCGACATCAATTATAGTGTTTTCCTAGAATTTCTTTCATCCCTAGAACGCCAGCAGCCACTGTGCAATCTCTGCCTTAGGAGCTTCACATAAAGCCTCAAACAAGGAAAATATCAATTTATTTTTTATAACATGCTCTATTCCACTGCAACAGGTCTCTCTTCTTGAAATTCTAATATCTGATGAATCAAGTGCAACACAATGGTTTCAAATGAAAGCAGATTGAGATCAACAAAATGGTTTCCTAACCCTAGAGGAAGAGAGGAGGGAGCCAAGAAGATAACTATAGGACCTCTAAGTTTGAAACTAATCAGCATATGTACCTACTATTATCACGTACATTGTCAAGTTATATGAAACAATTAGAACAGAGGATTTTTCTGTCAGATAACTCTGATCGAGCAATTAGAACAAAGAAAAAATGAGTAGCTTTGTTCCACTGGGAGGTTGGAAGAAGAAAGGAGAAAGAAGAAAGAGGAGAAAAGAATGAATATCTCTGTTGGATTGGTTAGTGGAAAGAGAATGGAGAAAAGAAGAGAGAATGAAAAGTTGAGAGGCGAAAGACAGAGAGAGAGAGACGACTGATTACCTTGCTTTCATGATATATCTTTCCTCTCTCTGCCATTTGGTTAGGTTATGGAAGTTGAGGGGTTATGCTAGTAAGACATTCTCTTATTTATACCTTTTTATAGAAAATTACATATGGCCCCTTACTTTTGACTTCGAATCTTCTAGATTCCCTGTGGATGCTCCCAATGTATATTTTTTTCATTTTTGAGGTGTTAAGATTATAGCTAAAGTTATATTTCTTGTGTAAAACAGTAAAAAGCATACTTTAGCTTGTAGCATTCTATGTATTTTGATATAATTTAAAGGCTAGTTTATAGAATACTTTAAATCATAAATCTTTTTCTGAGGCATATACACAGAAGAAAGGGCGAAGGCTATAACAATTTACTAACAAAAGAAAGTGGTCGTTCATAATTTTCCCATCTTCTTAACCTAAAACATAGTACGTTATCTTCAATTGCTTTGGATAAGAGGATAGCACCATGAGAGAGAGAGAGAGAGAGAGAGAGAGAGAGAGAGAGAGAGAGAGAGAGAGAGAGAGAGAGAGAGAGAGAGAGAGAGAGGTTTTTTCTGGATAATACAGTTTCTTGTTGGTTTCAATATTTGAACCAGAATTATGGAAAGTCAGAGCTGTTGAATGTACAACTCCAGGAAAAGAACAAAATTCAAGACTGAGCTTTCAGGCTTGTGTATATAACAGACTGTCTTTAGAAAAAGATCTTTAACTATGAGAATGGAGGTTTTCTTCAGGTTGTATCACTATGGGAGTGGAAGCTTTCTTCAGGTTGTATTATTTGAAGGCAATGCAGATTTGATTCTAATAGGTTATTTGTTACTAATCTTTTTTTTTAATTTTATTAGAAAAAGATTTATATTTTGGATTTGTTTCTTAGGCACTAACTGGATTAAAATCTATTTTGAATAATGTGTAAAACCCATGGTTGATTTTTTGAAGCTAAGATTGTTCCCCCTAGATGGCATTTCACACCTTCTTGATGTTTTGCTTTGCTTTGTAGGAATTTGTTTGAGGTTTGAGTTCTTGCGGGGGCTATTAAATTATTTATTTATAATTTGGGTGATTACTAGTAGGGGTAGCCAGTCAAGCTTTGCACATGCCATCATCGTTGTCATTTTTGTTACCATCATAAGCTAAGCCTTTTCCTGAAAAATAGAGAAGCTTGATCTTTTTTGAAGCTAAGATTGTTCCCCATGGATGGTATTTCACACCATTGATGTTTTGCTTTGTTTTGTAGGAATTTGTTTGTGGTTTGTGTTTTGGCAGGGGCTCATTAAATTATTGTTTTATGAACTGGGTGATTACTGGTAGGAGTAGCCATTCATGCTTTGCACATGCTGTCATCATTGCTGTTTTTGTTACCATCAGGAGCTAAGCCTTTTCCTGAAAATTAGAGAAGGGTCTCCCTACAACAACTAAGCCTTATCCCAAGTATTTGGGGGTAGACTACATTAACCAAAAAGAGAATTCCATCGGATCAAGTATATAGTTCATCTTTCAACACTAATTCTTATCGAGTAATGTCCTTATTTAGACCTTTAGCATCAATATCTTTTCGTATCACCACCATTCATATTTTTTCGGTTGTCCCTTTGCTCTTTTAACTTGTCCAATGTTGATAACTTCACACATGACAAACTAGTGCATTCATATGTCTCCGTCACGCATGACAAAGCCATTATATGTGGTTTTCTCACATCCTATCTTCTATAGGGTCACCTATCTGAGGAATAATATCATTATTCCTCACCTTATCTCTCTATATTACTACACATCCAATGAAGCATGTGCGTCTCTCGTACACTTATCTTTTGTGCATAATGTCTTTTTATAGTCCAATATTCCATTGCATATAACAAAACTAGCCTCATAACAGTAAAACCTTTTATTCAACCTTAATAGAATGTTATTATCGCATAAAACTCTCCTTACATTTCTCCATTCGACCAGACAGCTTGGATTATATGTTTAACATTACTATCAATTTTTCCATCGTATTGGATAATGGAGCTCAGGTATCTAAACCGATTACTCAATATATTCGCCTGTCTAGTACACAACACTATATTGGATCCTCTGTGTCCTGAGTTTGTTGTCCATATACTTTGTTTTTGACGTACTTAATCCAAAACCTCGTCATTTTAATGTTTGCCTTCATATATCCAATTCGGTATCTATCCGTATTCTCATATTTTTTACTAGGACATTATTATCTGTAAATAACATATACCAAGGTATCTTATCGTGAATAAATTTAGTAAACTCATCCGTCACAATGGCAAATATGAATGAACTCGATACAAATCCTTAATACAATCTAATTATGATTGAAAAATTACTTATTAGGCTGTTACAAGTTCTAACATTTGCCACTATTTCATTGTATATGTCCTTGATTATATACTTAATGGGGACTTCCTCATTTATCGATATCCACCATAGTACCGCTCTTGGTACCTTAATATAAGTTTTTTCTAAATAAAAAAGGCTATATGCAAAATTCAACTTTTCTCACGAAATTCCTCTATAAATTGATTAAGCTAACGAATAGCCTTTATTTTAACAATCTCAATTGTTCTGACAGGAATCCACTAGTCCTCTAATATCGTAACAACCTATCATAACCTGCGTTCAATTACCTCTTCCTACAACTTCATGGTGTGACACATGAGTTTTAAACCATGATAGTTTGAATAAATTTAAATATCAGCCTTCTTCTTATAGAGGTATTAAGGTACTCTTTCTCCAATCATTTAACATTTTCTTAATTTGTCAAGTCTTTTTAAAGAGAATGATTAGCCATTTCAAACCCATTTGTCCTAGATATTTCCATATCTCAATAGAGAAGGGCCTCCCTAGTGGTTGATAAAATTTTCACCTGCTATGAACATGAATTTAATCCATGGTCCTTGGAGTTGGTTGAAATCATAGCCAAGGAAAACAAGTACTAGATCGTTTGCTCGTCACGATCTTTATTAGGCCTGTTGTTGCCAGGAAAAGAGTTGGCATGCTAGACAGATCCCAGATACCCAATTACTACGTCTAGTGGTCCATCTAAACTAGAGAACAAACACGGCTATTGAGATAAACATTTGAAGCTTATAAGCTTTAATGATGTGGCGCAACAATCAACCAGAAGTTGCAATTCTCCATAGCATGTTGGCCTGATAACATGGTGGATAATCGATTATGCAGTTTAGTTTCATGCAATCTGGGAGCAATTATACTTAAATTAATTATTTAACAGGGCAGCTCTGATAACTTCCAAAACCTTTGCAGTTGGATACAGTCATACAAGAAGTCAGGTCAAATAGCTAAGTTAGTTTCTCTCTTGTTAGCTTTTAATAGAGCTAGTTTAAAGAAAAGAATGGAGTAAATTACCAAGTTTCGGCACATCCACCCTCTGTTCCTCCCTTCAGTTTATACTCAACCTCTGTTAACCCCTGATAAGGGTTCTCTTTGTCTCAAAAAAATCTTTCTCCATATCCCTTTAACGATAAGTTGTGATGTCAATATCGGAATCATACCTACAGGCTCTCCCTGTACCTGTATATGTGTGTGATCATCATTTCCATTAAACTTCAGATGTATTACATATATTGACTCTATAAAAAGGGTGATTCTTCTCTCTCAGCTAAAAAGTTTCAGCAAGGATATTTGATATTTGTGACCCTATAACATGGGAAGTGCTTGAGTGTGCATCCACATTGTCTTTGATTGGACTGGAGATGGGAACAAATATTTGTGACCATACACAGAAGGATTTGACAAGGGAATATTAGTTTTGTTGCAAATTCCGCAAGTTGAAGTTCTTACTATTTGAATTGAGTGGGGTTGTATCTGTACAGCCTTGTTTGATGAAGCATGTTCGGACCCTCTCAATGGTCTTGGTGGTAGGTGCTTTGAATCATAGCTTCTTCCTGATATGTATGTTTAGGTTTGGTCAAGGATGTGTTCATTTGCATAGGAGGCAGTGTTACATGGACACATGACATAGATAATTACTACATATTGGGGCACAGGGGCATGGGCATTCTACACATAATATTATTGATCCCCATACTTAAAGGGGAAACAAACTCTATGTATTACTACTTATTTACCTATCTCAAGGTATTGACTGTTTTTAAAAATATAAAATAAAAAACACGACATGGGGATTGGATGACTTGTAGATTAAAATGCCAACTTGTTTAACACCATTTAAAATATATATAGAATTGCTCGAGTAAGAGAGAGAAAGTCTAGAGACTTATGTATTATAAAGTATATTAAAAATGATGATAAGACGGTTCTAGTTCGAGACGAAAAGATTAGAGAAAGATGGAAAGATTATTTTGATAGATTATATAATGGTAGTTTTACTCAAGATTTGGGAGATCTTATTATTCAATGTGTGGATATGAATTATAGTTTTATGCGCAAAATTAAAAAGTCTGAAGTAAAAAAGGCTTTGAAAATGATGAAATCAAGAAAAACTGTTAGTCCAGATGAGATTTCTATAGAGGTATAGAGATATTTAGGAGGGATTGGTGTGAGGTGGCTGACAGATCTTTTTAATAAGATTTGGCAAATTAAGAAAATGCCAAATGAATAGAGGAAGAGTACCTTAGTAGCTCTGTATAAGAACAAGGATGATATTCAGAGCTGTTCTAACTATCAGGGAATAAAACTCATGTGTCACACTATGAAGGTTTAGAAAAGAGTAATTGAATATAGATTGCGACAAACTGTTAAAATATCGGAGAACCAGTTTGGTTATGCCGGGGCGATCGATGACAGAAACTATTCATTTACTTCGTCAATTTATAGAGCGATTCCGAGATAAAAATAGAGATTTGCATATGGTATTCATTGACTTAGAGTAAGCTATGATTAGGTATCACGAGAGATACTTTGGTGGATATTGATGAAGAAAAAAGTTTCCATGAAGTATATCGATATAATTAAGTACATGTATGATGTAGTAGTGGCCAATGTCAGAACATGTAGTGGTTTAATAAGTGATTTTTTTATCACAATTGGATTACATTAAGGATCTGCATTGAGCCCATTCTTATTTGCTATAGTGATGGATGAGCTTACCAGAGCTATTTAGAATGAGATACCTTGGTGTATGTTATTTGCTGATAATATTGTCTTAGTTGATGAGACAAGAGCAGGGGTAAATGCCAAATTAGAGTTATGGAGGTACACATTAGAATCTAGAGGTTTTAGATTTGGTAGATCTAAAACAGAGTATATGGAGTGTAAATTTAGTAAACGACGAATCATAAATTATAATGCTGTAAAACTGGATGGATAAGAGATATAAATGAGCAGTCAGTTTAGGTATTTGGGTTCTATTAGACTATTATTGAGAATGGAGAGATAGATAATGATGTTAACCATAGCATACAAGCTGGCTGATTAAAATGGAGGAGGGTAATTGGAGTTTTATGCAACCGGAACATTCCGTTAAGATTGAAGGAAAAATTTTATAGGACTGCTATTAGGCCAGGTTTATTATATGGCATAAAATATTGGGCTATAAAGAAACGTCATTCATAGAAAATAAGTGTAGTAGAGATGCACATGCTCCGCTGGATATGCGGCAACATTAGGAGAGATAAAGTGAGAAATGAACATATTTGTGCTAAACTAGGTGTAGCTCCCATCGATGAGAAGATGTGAGAAAATCGCTTACGATGGTTTGGTCATGTGCAACGTAGGCCTATAAATGCACCAGTTCGACGATGAGAGTTTATCAATATAGGACAAGTTAAAAGAGCGAAAGGAAGACCGAAAAAATATGGATGGAACTGATACGAAAAGATATGGATTCTGGAGGTTTAAATGAGCAGATATTACTTGACAGAAATGAATGGAGAAGGACTATCAAAGTGATTGATCCGGCATGATTCTTTTTTTGGTTCATGTAGCCTACCCCAAATAATTGGGATAAAAGGTTTAGTTGTTGTTGCTGCTGGTGTTGTTGTTTAACACCGTTTCTTTCTATTCTCCCCTTATAGATCCATTACAGACATCTTTCTAAGCCTGTGTTATGTAGATACAATGATATTCTAACATTCCTTTCTTTTATCAAATGAGAAGTGTCCGACGACTATGACACGGGTGTCTGAGTGTCATGTCCCTAGTTCTCACAAGGCAAAATTTTGTAGAATTGGAGTGTCATGGTAGCAGGTTTGCCAATTGAACTCATGCCAACCCTACTTACAAGTTTTGTTGTCCCATCTTAGTCTCAAGTCTGGTTATATGTTTATGGATATTGCTAGGATGGGCAGCCATACTTGATAAGATAGCAGTCGCACTCGATAAGAGCGGTAGTAGGATTAGAAGCTGGGAATTGGACGTAGAAAGATATGAAGCATGCCATGGATGCAGTTCTTAACTGAGCTCCTTTTGAGAAGATAATGTTATCAAGGAGACCTGAAACCAGTAGATACTGTATCATAAGACATATATTAAGGATCCACGGTTTGGAATATACCGTATGAAATATCTGCTCATCCATGGGAGTTCAAAGTTCAGGGTTGAACCAGTATGATCAGAACTGAAGTATGATGGGAGCATTCATATGTGGGGTTAGATATTGCATGTGGGATCTAGTTCAGCCGAGGAACTCCGTTTCATGGCCAGAGATGAACTGGTAGGGTTGTCATTGGTCTGCAAATTTGCAATGTATCCTTTCCCTTCACTTTGTAGATGTTGCATTCTGTATCTGGTTCAGTGGGAGTATAGTTCATGGCTGGGGATGAATCTGTAGGCTGCCAGTGGTATATGCAATATATCCATTTTCATTGCCCTTGTGAATTTTCAGCTTTAAAACAAACTCTGCAGGAGTTTTTCAAGAGAAACCGTTGTCTCTAGAACTTGTTCTTTAAGTTATTATTTTGTTGGTCTACTATTTATTATCGAAGACAGGTTAAAGTTCAACTGTGGTGAAAGATAAGACTGTAAAAAGGCAAATGGCTAACCAGAGCACTGGATAGCCTTAAATTGAACAGAGGAAATAGTTGAATAAGGTTTTGCAGGCTCACTGAGGCCTAGAATCTGCTGAAGTGGAGCTCATAATCCAGGCTTACCAACAAGCCATACAGGATAAAGTATCAAACCAAGATTTAGTATTTTACTGTCTGGCCTGACCAAGCCTATTCAATTAAACTTGTTAGTGCACTGTATTGCTGACCAAGCATTGCTGGTGAAGCAAGCTTCTATTGTACAAAAACTATTTCTAGCCAAGGCCATGTACCTTTCACCGCCTTTGTTTCCACATTCTAAATGGTTATGTGGAGGGCTCCATGAACCTACGACCAATGTTTAAAACAACGATAACACTAACATAACGTTTTGTCTCTGTTAGATTATATTGCATATAGCGTAACGTATAACGTACATTATGCAATTTCCTATTTATTTAATAAAAATAAATATAAAACTATATAAAATAATATTTATAAATCAAAAAATAAATTTAAAATATCTAAAAAAGAATATAAAAAAATTTTGTAATGCACAATCTATTCTAATTTTATATCAAGTTTTACAATAATTTTCACATTTATCTTTGTAAATTATATTATATCTGCAACCGTAATTCCAGTCATTATCTAAACAAGCAAAATATGAGAATACTAACGAGCGAACAAGAAAACAATCGCAAATTAACAAGTAAGATATTTCAGCAAACAGAGAGGAATTGCAATTCAAAATAACAAGTAAGTTATTTGTAATTGTTGATTCCAGTTAAGTTAAAAATTCAAAATAATCAACAAGTAAGATTTTTCAGTAATTGGAGAGGAATTATAACAAGCTAAGAAGAAAACAATCTCAAATTAATAAGTTAGTAATTCCACAAGCAATCAAACAAATCAACAACTAATCGAGTAAGAAAATTATAGCAATTCGCTAATAATCAAAATAATAATCAACGACAATATAGAAATAACTAAAAGAAAAATTGTAGATAACGTAACATAATGTAATTTAACGTAACGTTACGTAATAAAACGTAAAATAACATAAAAAAAACATACTGTTATGGTGCATTGAGTTATTTTCAGTTATTACGTAGTGCAGGATTCCGATAGGTTTCGTAACGCAAAATAACGGATTTCATAATGCATTATTTTCAACATTGCCTACGACCTATTTAAGGGCCTACATGTTGAAGTTGTAGCTTCATGGGTAGGGAGCTCTTGATGTGATGTTACTGATATTTCCAGTATCGCGATACGACCCCCGATATTGCCAATTTGATACCATAAATGATCGGCCGATACTGATATCAATTATGATATCTTAAATCTTGGTTGGAGCTTGGAAGGTTGGTGTTGCCTTCGAAATCATCTGTTGGTGTTACTCTGTTGCTATTGTTATGTGCATATGAATGCTAGAAACATGGTTTTCCTTCCTATTCTTCTATTTATGGTGTCTTTTGTGATTTCTACCATTCAATATTTCATATATATTTTAATTGTCATGTAATACCTATCTTCAAACGCATTCACTTCGTACACCCAATCAAAGGCCACGTGATGTTCTTTGCCTAAAACTTAAGTTTTAACTTCGAATTCACATAAAAAAAGATGTGTGCACATTGACAATGCGCAAGCTTATGCGGTTCTATTACTGTCATTATCATAATACAGTAAGCCAATAAGATAATTTATCGCCTTTGAAATTTTCTGTTGAGTCATTTTTGTGTTGCTACCATCAGACTTTTGTGATCTGGTATATACCATATATTCTCTTTAGATTTTTTTTTTTTTAAATATATTTATCTGCCAATTAGCTTTTACAGCATACGCCAATGTATTTGATATAATGTTTTTTCCCCAAAAAAAAAAAAAAAAAAAACTTCAGGCTCCCTTTGCAACTGTCTACTGCCCGAGGCCCTTAAGGTTTCTGCTGTAAATCATGATCCCGACTACCATGCCGAAGATGGTGAGAAGAGGAGGCTGAGGAGCTCGTTCAGTTGCCTCTCCTCCATATCAATGCGCCAGAAACAGCTTTCGACTTGTTCCCTCTTCTTGCCTTCGCCCTTGAAAAGTTGCCTTCCGCCATGGGAGGTGAAGAGGTCTGGTGCCATCCCTCTGAAGGAGGGGTAAGAATCATGTCATGTCCCCAACACATTGTTGATAGCGTTCATGCTGATCAAGTCATATGGCTGCTAGCAGCCATAGTCACTTGTGAACTTTGATGACAGCAGTAGGGAAAGATGTCGGAGAATGCCCTTGTGTTGTTGTATTCCATGTTAATACCAAGTGAGACTGCTAATTTTTCTTTCTTTCTTTTTCATTCGGCTGAGACAGTCCTGTTTGATTGTGTAGTCCTAATACACTGCTGATTTTTTTTTTAACAGAACTTTACCTTTGGGAACGTCGATTTCTGCTCTCCTTAGAAAAACTAATGTTCATACAATCATCTTCTGTTGTGTTATGCTTTCTTGCAGAAAATTATCATGTTATCATATTACTAGCAGGAATCGGCCTAAGAGTTGTTCCTTGGACTTGTCTATTCTTATTGCTATCTCTGATCCTTGTATGGTACCATTGTTCGTGTATGAGAGGATAGATGTTGTAACTGATTTGATGTGATATGTATGCTTTGCTTTGTTCATAGAGGGAGGGGGGATGAATGTGAGTTATGAAGCTCTTTCTCATAGTTTGGAGAGGGAAAGTGGTTGGTCTCTTTGCTACGCCAGAAATGGTGCAAACTCAATAGCGTCCAGTCTGTGGCCCTGCATTCACCATCTCGCGCACATGTGGAATAATTGCTAGCAATTGCTTGGTTTGGGTGGGAGGACAAGAGATTTTGTTGCGTGAGGGAGTTTTCATGACAAAAGAGAGAATTCTTTTGACGCTGACATTTTGAAGGAAAATGTCGAAGTAATTTGGGGAAGGAAAGCAAGTCGGCCATCGCCAAGTCAGCACCCAATTTATGCTCACTGTCATTGGGGGAAATTCTAAACGCATGCGCACGACATTTTACTTAGTGAACCCCATATCCTTAGTAAAGTGATTTACAGCATAGGGAAGAATGGTGCTCACTAAGTAAATTGTGGTGAGCATTTAGAATTTCCATGTCCTTTGGAGTCTTTTCTCACACTAGCCTTCGTTCTCACGACTTTGTATCAACCCTTTTTGTCTCTCACACGTCAGTATCAAGCTGTTTTATGTTTGGGTCCGAGACCGGACTGATATTTTGCGTGTCGAGTTCAAATGCCAATGGGCGAGTAACCTGCGAAAAACAGCACATACTCGGCACATAGAGCACATAGAGAGATAGAGAGAGAAGATAGACGGGCTTTGGCCAAGACGAACTTGAGCCTACATCCACGGGTGAAAGGCCCTTTCTTCGAAGAAAAGGATCGGGATATATTTATAGTGGAGGTTCCTCTTGGATATTCAGATCTTTTAAAATCCTATAGTTATGCGCTACTAGATAGAGAGAGAAGATGGTTTCGATGCGAATAACGATTTGACAATAATTTTATCGAACAGTAAATCTGGCAAATTTTCATGGACATAAAAGTCGGATTGGATTCAATTTCCTTAATCGAATGATATGAGGTTTCCCATAGATATAGAACATGGGCCTAAATGCCTGTCAGGCTTCTTATCTGGGACCTTCGTAAAGAACAAATTTGGACTCAACACTTCATTTAAGGTAAAGCTGCTGCTTTCCATTTTTCTCAACTGTGGGCTATAAGTCACTCATCCTGAGCATTTTAACTAACTAAATACTTTTCTATCAGTTACTTTCTATAAACTGATCACAATTCCGTAGGCAGACAACATCATATTTTCTCTCATATAAGGGTTTGGCTTAGTTCATTGGCAGTTAATTAGAAGGGTTTGCCCTAGATAATTTTGGGATTAGTATTTGGGAGTGTGAGTGTAATCAACAAAGTGGTTATGAGAGTAATCATTTTTTATGTAAGTGTCGCTTCTCACTATTTAGTTGCGGCTACAAATGCAAAATTTTGCAATTGCAGTATCAACCACTTACGTACTTATAGTAATTATAGGAAAAAGAAAAGTACGCAGTGCAAATAGTAAATATATTATTGATAAATTGAGTATTTTTCAGACTTCTTAAAAAAAATTTAATATTTGAATATTATTTGCAACTCCATACCAAATACAGTCATATAAATTGCAGTAACTTTATTATTACAACTTCAGTTCAGATAATATAAACTGCAACTTGTAACTGTCAACCAAACAGTCCCTAACTACAATTAATATTTGAATGTAAGAACAACATTGAGAGTTTATAAGTCTTTTTCTAAATAAAAAAAAAAAAAAAAAATCCAAGCATATGCTCACAGAATCTAGTGCAAAAGGATCAAACCAAGTCATATTCAGTGTTAATTATTAATATTGATACAAGTTGCATGTAGTAGCAACATTTTTCTACACTAACCATTACAAAAGCTTCTCCATTAGTTTGCATCATTACATGGTCAATACTCAATAATACACCACCCTCTCATCTAGAATTTGTTAATGACTAATTATATTCTCATGGACTAACAACTAAGTTATATAGTAACTAATTATTATTATTATTATTATTATATTATTAGTAATTACAAATTATATCCCCCCAAATAAGTAGCCAAAGTCCATAATATAGTTGTACTCATTCATGTACATGAGCTCATCTGCAACCCCAAACTCTCCCAGAGCCGGAGGAGGCCGGTAGGTCTCCGTCGACGACGAGCTCGGGCTGCCGCCTTCGTCGCTGCGGCTGCCGGAGGAGAGCCTCTTGATCTTCTCCTCAGCCTCCAGTAGCATATTCTTCAGGCTCAGTATCTACTTCATCACCATCAACAAAATGGTCAATCAATTTCACTAGTCAGTGCTTATTTGTATATATTAATCAGTCTCTAATGTTTTGCTTTGGGTAAATAATTAGCTAAAATACAAATTTTATCTCCTTATTTCAGACACTTAATACAATGAACTCATTTAGACAATCTAAAAAACAAATGTATAACAAAATAGAGAAGAAAGAAAAAAAGTAATATATAAAATGTATCTGTGTTATAATTTTGAAAAAACGTAAAGTATCAAAAGATAAAATATGTAAATTAGTGAAATGATTTTAGAAAAAATAATTTGATTTCTACTGAACTAAAATAATAAATACATTAATTAATTTTCTAGTTATTTGGTTTCAATCTTTCCTTCTTCTTCTTTTTTTTTTTTTTTTTTTTTTTTTTTTTGCCCTAGAGAGAAGGAGGAGAGAGAGTGAGAGGATGAACTCAAAGTTACCTCATTCTCAAGATGACATTTCTCAACCACGGTAGCGTCGTGCTCGGACTTGAGCTTCACGTACTCCTCCTCCATCTGCTTGTTCTTCCACCTCGCCCGCCGGTTCTGGAACCACACCGCCACCTGCTTGGGGCTGAGCCCGATCTCCGTCGCCAGGTGCATCTTCCGCCCCGACTCCAGCTTCCTCTCCTTCCCAAAGTTCATCTCCAGGAACTTCACCTGCTCGTCGTTCAGCCGCCTCTTCTTGCTCTCCGCCCCCGTCCCGTCGTCGTCCCCCGCCCCCGCCCTCGCCTTCCTCCTCCTCCTCCTCCTAGTCCTCCTCGCCTCCCCTGAACCGCCAACGCCACCACAAATAATTCAGTTGCTCTAAGTGTTAGCAAAACTAGTTGCATGTGCACATGACAAGTTGTAGCATAGCATGTAACTATCAAAATCTTGTCACATGCATGTTAGTTAGTTAGCGTATACTAACCTTCAGGTATTTGAGGGTAGACGCCAGAGCTTAGGGCTGATGAGAACAGCATTTTCTCTTCATCTTGCTTCGTGTTGCTTGCCATGGCCATCTCTCTCTCTCTCTCTCTCTCTCTCTAAGAGTTCGAGTCTCTTGTGTTTAGTTTTTTAACAAAGTTTCTGGTCTCAGAGAGGGCTCGAAAGGATCGAGGGTGATTTATATTAGGTAGTTTCGAGAAATAGCCTTGTAGGATGCGGATAATTGCGGGATTGCCACTTTTACTAAATACAGTAGAGACGTCCCAGTTCACTGACTTGGGAAAAAGGACAGAATTGCCATTTCTGTATGGCCTTTACACTGTTCATGCAAACGAACGGTGTTGTTTTCTATCTTTTTTATGATATTAATCACTGCTTAATTTATCTTCATAAAGTCCTGTTAAGGTGATTACTATATTTTTAAAATAATTATCGAAAACTATAAGCTTATAATTGTAACAACACTTTGCTTTTTGCACCCACTTGAGATTATTCAAACTATCAGGTCCAATATAATTGTTGGAATCTAACAATCAACAGAAGTAAATAAATTTTTTTATTACCCCTCTGTATTTCATTAATAGAAGACAAAACAGTTACAATATACCATCATCAAGGTAAAAAAAAAATTAAAATATATAAAATAATTACATCAAATCACGAGCTGTTGCGAAAATTTAGGAGTATTTTATATTTCCCGAGATGGCTCGGATCCCAAAGTTTGGCCACCTTAAACAAAGTTGTACGGAATGTGGCTCTCTCTCTCTCTCTGAGCGGCTCAATAAGAAGAGATGGTGGCTTGTTTTGTTTAATATGTATTTTAATTTTGTGAATCTTTTCTTTGTTGGTTATGGGATTATGGTCCCTATTAGCGTTAACCACGATCAATGACACTTGTGGTGTGGCCTCTCAAGCTAATATCAAGTGATCCTCACGTTGCCCTAAACAAATGATCGTTTATATAAGGTCAAAGATGGCGATTACTTATCTTCGATAGTTAGTAGCACATAGTATCTGTATATTAATGTCACTGCATATGGCTAGATTTGTACCAACGAATTATATATCCAAATACTCTATTAGTTGAACCTAACCTTATATAAACGGTAAATTATATTATATATATGATTTAAAAGAAGATATCTTGCTACGACAACAATAAGAGATATATACGATAAATTCCATTGAATCAAAGTGTGTAATAAATAAACCGAGTATATATAGAAAACTAAGTCTCTTACGACTACTACTATCTGAATATCAACTTATTAAGGTGCTGATTAGTCACTAATCAGTGCCTTAAAAGTTTATGCTTAAGGGTAATGGCGGGCGCGCGTGTGCATGGCATGCTCCTATCGACAACCCTAAAACTAAAAGAGAATGTCATTTTCATTTGCGTCAATGTTATATATCCTAAGTTAATCAAACACCCCTCAATCCTCCTCATCTCATACATGCATGATTGATTAGTACCACTTAGTATTGTGTGGGAGTGTTGAGATTAAATGGATAAATCGTTAAAAATAAAAATTTTAGAGAGGAAATAAATCAAATCAGATAACACTAGGAATTTACGTGATTCGAAGCAAGCTTTATGTATATGAACCTCTTAGATCTCTCAAAGTTTACAAACAGGAGTTCTCCAAAATCTCAAGAGGATGCAAAAGAGATATCTACCGTCTTCTTATCTCAAAATCCTATCCAAAACCCTTTTACATAAAATATAATTGATAGGAACCAGTCCTACTTCAAATATAAGTTATTTAGTCCAATTTAAAAACACCTCAAAAACTCATTCATCATGTTGTACCATTCGATCAACAAGGATCTATCATTAGCGTAGAGCATTACTGGCCTATCAATGACAGTGACGCTATCGATGACGTATGCGAGTTTGGCCATCAATGGCCACTAACAAAAATCAAAAATCGAGCCAAATTATCAGACACTTAAAGAGTCCTCCCATTTAGTCTACAAAGCAAATTAGAACATCACTTGAACAAATCAATGCCATTTTAGCTAGTTGATCTAAATCTCCAAACTCCTTTCGTGACCCAACGCCCGAGCTATTTCTATTTGTGAGCTTTATAAGTTGGAGCCAAAGATTCGAGAGGAGTTGGTGAGAAATCAAAAAGACAAGCAAGGGAGAGGGGGAGTGCATGTAGCCCTAGTGACGCATGGGGAGCACCAATGTAGAGGACACGTGTCTCGCCCCTAGAGAGGGCGTAGGAGATTGGTGGTTGGGGGGGGGGGGGGACCTTAAATAATTAGGCACCCCATCGGTCAAGTCCTTGCGAGCCCAAACGTGTCAGAGTTTGCCGCCCAATCAACAAAGCGCATGGCTCCTCCTCTCACATCACACCAAAAGGTGGCAGCTGGTTTGACTATCTCCTTTTCTGAGTGAGCACGCCTTCTTAGTGAGCCCACCTTACTTTTACTTTTGAAAAGATAGGAATTTTCTTAGCAAGCACACTTAATTTTCCAGAATATCTCCCTCATCCGCCACTGCGTCTGATCGCCCGTTACTACCTTTGCCTCCGCACCTCCGTATCTGTTTATTTGGGATTGATTGAGAAAGGGAGAGTTTGGAGGTTGAAAATAAGAACAAATCTATTCGAAATGGTAAATTTATAAATTATTAAAACTTAATTAATAAGGTGTGCTTACTAAAACCAATGATACTCTTATTTAGAAATTTCCTTTGCTTTGCTAACATGGATAAATAAATTTAAAAATATTTTTCTAAGTAGTTGGTCTTATCTTCTAATTATCGTATGATCCGTAATCGTTGGATGTAGATAGAGAGATTGTAATATTTTTCGATAGTTGTAAACAACTGAAGGCACGAGAAACATATTATTGAGTAAAATATTATTTTCTTTATTGACTTTATTGACTATTTCTTTTGGTATATAGTACTATTTGTCACGTGCATTATTGAGAATTTTAGAACATTATTTAGACGACCATAGTAACGATATTATATCAGTTATTTGTTGAGCGACACAGTATTTGTGATGCATGTGTATTCCAACAAAATGAGTTGTATGAGATCTTTTTATGATAATTAATTGTATAACGTGCATGACTAAGCGTGTGGCTTTAAGAAAAACTTTAGATTTCTAGAGCCACACGTGTCAGATCAGGAAGGAAAGAAATAAGACAATAAAAGTTATAATATTCTAGAAAACTGACTTGACTATTATTTGTCAATATCAATTTTCCCTTCTAGAGAAGAGAAAATGTTCAAGCCAACTTAACAGATAGCCACTAGTTGTAAATGTTTTCTCATATTCAGGGGCCGACTCAGGCACCCAAAGTGGTCGGGGACCCGAGCACCAAAATGTAATTTGATGAATTATTCTAAAGTCTTGATATTGACAAATATATTCTTAAATTTAAAAAAAAAAAAAAAAAAAGAATTAGAGAATAAATACTAAGGAAACAACTAACGGATGAAGGCTCAAATTTTGCTTGCAAAATGAAAAAAAGAGTTTCTGAAGAGAGAGTTGAAAAAGTGCAATGTCGAGTTAAAAAATAAAAAATCGAGGGGGTAAGCTGCCCACCTAGTATAAGGATGGATCTACCCCGGCCCATGCGTTTTGTATCCTCACTCATTCCTCTCTATAATTATGTTGAAAAAGACTTACATTATGGCAATTCAAACTCTAAAGTCCCGCACTCTATGATCTACTCCGTTGACACTACACTATGGTTGGCTTTCCAAGCTAGTTTTTGGCGCTCTTACAGGAAAATGGGAGATTATGTTTGCTCCTATATTGTATGTATTAGATGTTATGTCCCTCTTTTTTCAGTCATACAGAAAAAACTAGAAAAACTGTTATATTATATATCTCTATATTATGTCTCAAGAACTTCTAGACATGCCTCATGTTTTTCTTAGTGAAACCCTAATTTCTTAATGATGTAATTATTTTTTCTTTGACTTTTGGAATTTACTAAGAAAAACATGCGGCGCATTTAGAAATTTCCTTATGTCTCTTTAGATGAGAAAGATGGTAGAGAGAGAGAGAGTAGAGGGATAATCATATATAATACATGTAAATTCAAGCTATTCGCACTCCAAAAGATTAGTATACATCATAAAGAAACACGTACGGCCAAAGTAAGAAGATCAATATATGTACGATGAAAAATTACGAATAAAATACAATAAGAGATATATGACATAACTACATGTGAAGCTCTTTCTACCTAGTACATAGTTCCACATTTTATGGACATGAAGATTTCATATATACACACCACTCTCGAATCCATCTCTTGTTTTAGATGGTATATTTCTATAGGTAAACCATAGTATTGTGGTAGAATACAAAACAGTTTTCCTTTATCCTCATCACAAATTTGGAGTTTTGATGTAGTGGAAAGATCTTCAAAATGATATCAGAGTAATCTGAATTCAAATCACATTGGACACACATTTAATTGCATGCGAATAAGAATGAAAATGGAGGGATTGAAGGGCCAAATTTTGATCCGTTCTATTCCAAAGTTTAAATTAAAAATAAATATTTTATTTTTCTAATTTAAAATTTTGAATAGAACAGGTCAAGAATTGACCCTCAGACTTGTCCATTATCATTCACAATTGCAAGTTAGCTTAGATTTCAGTCTAAAATGAGTTGTATCAAATGAACACCTAGAAATTGAAGAATCAATGCATAGTATAGTTTTAACAAAGAGCGACACGTGAGGTTCTATCTAGTATACAACTCCATGTGTTATGAAACGAAAAGTTTCACACTCTTCAAGAGATGTAGCTAGCTAGCTTGCTTTTGGCCACTTGTGATTCTAACCTATATCAAGCAATTTATATTCTCTCTCTCTCTCTCTCTCTCTCTCTCTCTCTCTATAGTATACAACTCCATGTGTTATGAAACGAAAAGTTTCACACTCTTCAAGAGATGTAGCTATCTCGCTTGCTTTGGCCATTTGTGATTCTAACCTGTATCAAGCAATTTATACTCTCTCTCTCTCTCTCTCTCTCTCTCTCTCTCTCTCTCGTGTGGTGTATGCAATGCAAATGGCCCCAGCTTGTACTAATACTTATCCGTTCATCACATGAAAGGGAGTGTCGTAACTTAGCTAGCCTTTAGGGTGATGGGGCCATCTTTCCCTAGAATTGGCAATGCATGCAGGACCCCTCACCCACAAAAGTTTACTTTGGGGAATGTCTCACATGATGATTGACCGTCAGTGCAGTCCTAAAGTTCAGGGGGTAGCTTACGTGAGGAGGGCAGCCCTTTGGGATCGATGGAAGGAGAGAGTTGTGGGAGTTTGTCACGATAGTGTCCACACAACATGTGTGGAGGTGGCCGGCTAAGTCTAAATGGGGAGTGGCGGTGGCAATATCTATAGTGTATACGTGTCGGTGCCCCGTAGGCTTCTTCGAACGATATATTATATTGGGGTAATTACAGTCAGACCCCCTGTAGTATTGGAGTGTGTAACTTAATACTCCTGAACTGTTAACACTACTAGTGAGAGTTAGTTATTTTTTACTCTCATTTTTTTACTAAAATGCACTCTTGTTTCTCAAATTCTTATTCTACTCCCATCTCTTCCTTTAACCAGCACACTCCTCTCTCTCTCCTCTCTCTCTCTCTCTCTCTCTCCCCTTCTCTATCCCTCTCTCTCAGTCACTCACGCTCCCTCTCTGACTGAGAGAGAGGGATAGAGAGAGAGTGACTGAGAGGGATAGAGAGGGACGGGCGGAGAGAGAGAGCGAGAGAGAGAGAGAGAGAGAGAGAGGAGAGAGAGAATATGCTGGTTAAAAGGAGAGATGATGGTAGAATATGAATTTGAGGGATAAGAGTGTATTTTAGTAAAAAAGTATAGTGAAAATAAATAATTCTCACTAACAGTGTTAATAGTTCAGGGTTTTTTTTAGAGTTTCAAACTTCAGGAGTGTTAAGTTACACTTGGGGTCTGACTGTAATTAACCCTATTATATTTGTATATTATTCTTCGTGAGAGATATTTACGATTTGGGATTTGATCTGATCCATCCATTCATGATCTTACTCTAAATTGATATATGGGAATAGAAAAGTAATCACATATGTTAGTATATGTTAATTAGGAAGCATATATGTATGTAAGCAAATATGAAAACAATAAATATGATGACAATTGTTTAACTTGACAGAGGAGATTATCGATAACGGTACCATGGAAAAGATTAAAAAAAGAAAATTATCATGACATTTTCAGAAATTTGGAAAATAGTTCATTGATTGCCTAGTAAGGATCAAACTTAATCTAAATCCTTGTGACACCAAAATTTCTAACTAGGTTAGACTAGATTTGGGTGAAATTATGCTGGCCTAATTCAAAATATACTAAGTGGTAAAACTATGATAGATATCAAAATATCTCATCCCCTAACATGATACAACAAGACACTAAGCCACTAGAAGTAAATTGCCTATTTTGTGGGCAGATATGGAAATTCTATTTGAGCACACCGATGAGTCTCTCGAATGGTTTTCACACCATTCGGGAATTAGTCCTGTAACGGATTTAATATCATTCGGAGATTAATCCCTAACTGGAAAAAATATATATATAGTCGCAAAAAGTTTTAAAATTTTCGGAGGTGGGCTTGCTGAGCAAAGTGGTGTACTTAAATAGAATATTCCAAACCAAACAGAGTCCAAGTGGTCATATATTGTCCCATAAGCACTCATTAGAGATGAGGGTTTGGGTGAAATTATTACTGGCTATAGTAATTATTTTTGCTTTGCGATACTCATCTTCTTATGAGTTATTTCTCTAATTACATACAAATTAACAATACATACCTAAAGGGAGGAAAAGGAGAGTTTCCAAAGGAGCACACCATTTTTCCTAGTGAGCCTACTTTATAACTGTTCGGATTTTGAATCCGGACAAAAAAAATCACATAGAGGTGAGCTCACTAGGAAAATTGGTGCGCTCCTTTGCAAACTCCCGAGGAAAAGTGATACGCATAGTTTTATCATAGGTGCATGGTGGATATGTCGAGTAAGATGGTATGATACGGTGACTTTCCTTCTAGATAGGTAGAGTTAATTATTAGTTATATATATGGTGCTCGATATGAGGGAGAGAACACTTGAGGAGATCAATTAGCAAAATAAATAGTACTGTGAGGGTCACATGCCAAGTATTTTCTAGTTACGTACTACTAAACACGCAAAATGTCATAATATCTGCCCAAATCATGGTAAGTTGAGGATAAGGATCATTGATTGATCTTTTGATTGATTGATTGATTGAGAGAGAGAGAGAGAGAGATTGTCTAAATAAAAACCAAGTTTGACTATGTTCAAAGCATTTGCGTACTTGTGGTTCATTAATTAAGAGCTAAAATCAAACGGCAAGGTAAATAATAAGGCTGAGAGATAGACAAAGAGGAGAGTGCGCATGCTTACAGAGAGAGAGAGAGAGAAAGAGAGTGCGCATGCTTAGAGAGAGACAGAGAGACATTGTCTAAATTAACAACAAGTTTCATTGGGTTCAAAGCATTTGTGTACTTGTTTATTAATTAGGAGTGAAAATCATGTGGCAAGTTAGATAATAAGGTTGTGTGTGCGTGTGTATGAGAGAGAGAGAGAGAGAGAGAGAGAGAGAGGAGAGTGCGCATGCTTAGTGCTGGATTCTCTAACTCACATGCCTAAGTCTAAACTCCCCCCACTCTTTGGTAGCCTTTACCTTTTGACTAAGCCAAAGTTTAAGGGTAGCCCTTCCCTTAAACAAAGGGTGTCATGCTTATCCCAGACACCCCAAGCCCTTGCTTCCCAAATTCCAACTCTAGCCACTGGCATTAATCAAACACCTTGACTGTATAGGAAATAAACTATTGGCGACGTGTTCTTCATCGTTGTTGAAAGTCCCTTCCACTGCACCGAGCAGGACGAAGGTTGAAGGTCCATTTTTTATGCAAATGTATAATTTTTTTAAAACCCGTAATTAAATGTGTGCCAGGCAGGAATCGAATATGAGTTGCTCTGATACTATGTTGAAAGTCTCTTCCAGTACACCAAAATTCTAAGATTATAATGAGGGTTGAGAAAAATTATTTTATATTTTAACAGTCGTGATTGGACAAGTTGTGCAATTGTATAATCGTCGATAGAGGCACGTTTCCCGATGTCTGAATCCACGAGTTCCTTGGAGAGTAGACGATGCCCTACAAGTTTTTTCAAAACTCCACCCACCTCTTAGATCGCTTCTGGCTCTAATGAGAAAGCTACAAGTTTTTCATAACGGCCTATTAGAATATGAATCGTTCAGACTCTGACGTTACAAATTCCTATCATGTTCAAATTGAGCTAGACACAAGGGTACACTTAGTCAATTCTAAACGTTTTTAGAACTCTTGACAAAGTTGACAAGCCAAAGGTAGGCAAACTCAAGTCAATTTCTTGAGCTCATAAAAGTTATTGACAAGGGCATGAGTTCAAATTTGGGCATTACAAGGATGCGCCCAAATAGGTTATTGATGGACCCAAGAGACTTGGCCAAGATTCATGCCACATTTTAGGGAATGAATTAGTCAGCATCAAACCCTAGGTAAAGAAAAAAATATATATATATTTGGTTGAGTGTTTTGATTTGCATAGTCTTAAGTTTGGACCCTTTATTAAATTTTGTCTATAGCTATTACTTCTACTAACCCTATCTTGCCCATAAAAGAGAGAGTTAGGGTTTGGTTAGGCTCTCTCTCTTGGCATTGGTAATTGTAAAGGATCCTAGAGAGAAATTAATTAAGCATCTCAATAAAAGCTGCTACAAGGCAACCAATTAAAGAGATTGTTATAAAAATAAAATAAAATAAAAGAATCCTTAAGGTCTGGGGGGGAGTTAATTAATCATGGGTTTGGTGCTTAAGCTTCATTAAGTATGATTAAGATTGAGTATTAAGACAGGTGAAAGTGATGGCTTGGCGAAACGTGGCCCATGCCTCTATCTCCTTTCACTGTCATCTTTTGGACAAAGTCTAGGTGCAGGAGAAGGCCCACGGAGAAGCCCACGGGAGAATGGCCCACATACAAGAGGACTAAATTTGGGGAACTTCTAAAGGGGCACAACTTTTTTCCTAGTGAGCCCAGATTTCCTAGTGAGCCCAGTTAAAATTTAGAATGAGAAAAAATTTCTTAGTGAGCCCAATTTATTTCCCAAAATAGCCTTCCCTCCTATCCTAAATCCTAACTTCCTCTCCTCTCTCTCAACTCAGCCTTCTTCTCCTTCCAACCCTCTCTCACTCCCCCCGCCGCCACCCCCTCCGACGGGACCGCCCGACCCCACCCAGCTCCGGCCGCCTCCACATTCCTCCGCTCCTATCCCTCCGCCCCAACCCCCTCCGCCCTCACCCGCCTCCGCCCCGACCCCCTCCGCTCTCACCCGCCTCCGCCCGCCCCCAAATTCTCCGACCGTACCCCCTCCGCCCCCAGCTGGCTCCGCCCCCACCCGGCTCCGCCCGACCCAAGCTCCCCGCCCGCCCCCACATTCTCCGCCCCTACCCCCTCCCCCCCCCCACCCGCCTCCGCCCGGGCCCCCCACCCTCCGCCCGCCCCAACGCGCGCCGCCTCCACCCGCTGCTGCCACACCCCCACTCTCTGTCTCCAGTGTCCGCTGCCACACCCCAACACCTGATTTCATCTCGGTTTTGAATTTTTGAGCTCTACTGTAAGTCTCCTTTAATTTAAATTTAATTTTGTTTTATTTTGTTTATTCTTATATGCTCTGTAACTGTATTGAAAACTGAAAACTTCTTGTATGGTTTGATAATAATTTTCATTCGGGAAATTCTAAACGAGTACATTTTTTTTGTTAATTTTGTTTATTTAATATTTTAGATTAAAGTTATGAAAAAATATAATATTGTAATCGTAGTTGTAAAATTTGCGAAACAAATAGTTATTTTCTAATTGTAGGTGTTATATTACAATTTATTAATTAATTTAGAAGTTGAAAATTAATAGATAAAATATTATATTTGTAGCAATTTATACTTTATTACTACTTATTTGCTCATAATTAATTTATTGGTTTGATAAAAGGTTTATATAAATGAAATATCTTTGTGTTACATAGATGGATCCGGCCGAATCTTCTCGCATTCGACCGACGGCCTCGTTAAGGAGGAAGAAAGCAGTATCTCGACCAGAAATCCAACGGCCGATACGAGAGAGAGCAATCGAAGTGGCCGTAGATACTGAAATAAATATAGAAACTCCGAATTTGATGAGATATGATAGTGAAAGACTAGAAGAAGAGAATACTGATGCAGAAGGTTCTGAAGATGATCTTCATGGGTCAAATTACTGGGGTCCAGTTGATTTATCAGTACTGAAGAGTTTCAAGACGCATGTTGCTTTCTTCGTTTTAAAAGATGAGGTAATATTTCCGTTTTAAACCTTAAACTACTCAACTGTGTAAAGTACACGCACATTGAGGAGATGAGGATAAATTGGTATGATCACGTATTGTTTCTGGAGCACCGTGGGTCTATTGCTGACTACCCATCTGATTGCACGTCAGATTATATTTCTTGGTTCTCTAAAGTTTCACAGCGCTTCCTTGGAGTAACACCAGATGAACCCCCAGCAGAGGAAGGAGCTCCAGCAAGCCGGGCAAATGTCGATGATGAGGTATTAACCATATATCTTCATACTTTATTGTTCAATACGGTTAACCAGTTTTCCTGCTGCTTATTGTTTTTGCGTCCACTAATATAACAGAGATATACTCGCATAGAAGCAATAATCGATCCATTACTTGCGCAAGGGGATAAGGCATTCAAGAAGCGATCTGGAGTGTTATTTACGGCACTTGCGAAGATCAAAGCCGTGCTAACCGGTTGCACTCAGCCAGAAGAACCACCACAAGAGCAGGTGGAGGAACCAACACCAGATGAATCCACTCCTATTGCACCCGATACGGCAATTATGACTCGAACCAGAAGCAGACGTAATCCCCCGAGAAAAACAAGGAGACAATGATCATTGCACGGGTTATGTAATGATATGGATAATGTATGTAACTTGAAGTGGCCGGTGTAAAATTATTTCTTGCAAACTTATCCAGTTATGTTGAATTTATGGTTTTTTCCTACGTAATGATCTCTCTTGTTCGTTTTTTCTCAGTTTAATGTAAACACTATATCATTGTATCAAAGTTGTGTTGAAATATCAATGTATCGGAGTATCCTTGTTCCATTATATCATTATATCGGTTAAATCAATGTGTGTATGTGTATCATTGTATTGCAGTGATTGATGTATCAATGTATCAATGGAACAAGTGATGTGTATCGGTATTTAATTGTATGTTTTCTTGCTTCCTTGCATAAATTCCAATAATAATATACAAATACTTTCATTATAACAAAATAAATGAATTGACGACCTCAACACGAAATGCCAAGTTGATGGCTACTGATCGGGATGGCAGTCCGAACGACATGGTTTCGTTCGGACTGACAGTCCGAACGAAACCCGACTGTTCGGACTGACAGTCCGAACAGTCGGGTTTCGTTCGGACTGTCAGTCCGAACGAAACCCATTCCGACTCCGAATCCATTATCTTACCCATCACTTTTGTTTTGATTTCTAATAAAAATACACAAAACAAAGAAAATGATCACGTTTCAAATGGAGAATTAAGAAAATATTATAAGGAGTTTGAGGATTGAAATGAATTTATTTAGCTAAAAAAAAAAAAAAAAATTTTACCTGCAGCGCGCGCGAGTCGGATGGAGGAAGCAGGAGGAAGCGTTAGAGGGAAGAAGGGTAAGTTGGGGATTTATTTTGGATGGCATACTTGTTATTTATATTAAGTTTTTACTGGGCTCACTAGGAAAAAAGTTGTGCCCCTTTAGAAGTTCCCCTAAATTTGACACTTGCCATGTTTCCCACGATAGTGTGGCACATAATCTCCTCTGTCTGCTCATATAGAAAATAAGGATGTTTTGGATACGTTTTTAACTCTCGTCATCTACTATAAATACCCCTTCTATCTCCATCATAGAGGAGAGGAAATTTCAGAGCAACAACAGAGAGAGTCATCTCGAGTGACTGTAATCTCTTCTTCATTAATATAACACCCACTTAACAGTCATTTTCACGATGTAGGGTGTGATTTGTCTCAATTGAATCTCGTTATTTACTTGTGTTCACTCTGATTTGATCTCTATTATCAAGTTTGCGCCGAGTCTCCTCCTGACAGTCTAGTTGGATGAATTCTAGTGCAAACGCTCACTTTCTATTGGATTCTCCAATAACTAGAATAAAAGAAAAAAAAGCTCCGGAGTAGCGTTCGATTTTATCAAATTCATGACCATTGCATCCTCAAATGTAAGACTTGGAACAAGGATCATTATTTGAATCTATGTGCACCTCTGTAACGATTACATAATGTTTACGACTTGCTGAAGCTTCTAGAAAATGAGATTGTAGCGTTAAAGTAGCCAACATGACACCTTAGTAAGTATGCAACAGGCTATGATCCCTGGTCAGAGGGCATATGAGGGGCCCTTGTGTGGGCTTTGGTTATGATCCCTGGTTAGAGAATTGTGCTAGAAGTTGAAACTCAGGACATCTTTTCATCTTTTCTAAGTGCCACTGGTTGTCGGTGCCATATACTCTTTCGAGATGTCTAATTTTTGGTTTTATCATTTACACAGATTCCAGTTAGGAAAATATGTGTACTAATTTTATGCCAAGTAATGACTCTTTTTGGTTGTCTAAGATTCTGTGACAGGAAAACTTCCCTCATTGACTTGTTAATCTTGCGAAGAGAAATATTTTCAGATGTAAGTGCGAAAGACTATAATTCTCAATATATATATATTTCTGGATGTAAGTACGAGAAAGACTATAATTCTTAATATAAAAAATTAAGAAGTGTGCAACATGTTAAAGGAATTCACACCCTCTATCATCGGGAACTTCTAAAGGGGCACAAGTTTTTTCCTAGTGAGCCCAGTTAAAATCTACCGTATATATCAACTATGCCCTCTAAAAAAATTTTCCAGTTTGCCCTTCTTCTCTCTTCCGATTACCCCGTTCGGACTTAGAGTCCGAACAATCCAGTTTTGTTCGGACTGTAAGTCCGAACAAAACTGGTCTGTTCGGACTTAGAGTCCGAACAGACTGGATCTGTTCGGACTTAGAGTCCGAACAGACCAGTTTTGTTCGGACTGTAAGTCCGAACGGCGCCCCCTCGTTCGGACTGACAGTCCGAACAGGGACTTGACCCGATCTGATTCTCCGCCGCTGCCTCACCCACTCTATTTATGTAATAAATTGATAAATCATTAGTTTACTCAAATTAGCGTCACTTTAATGACTTATATTAGCAATTAATTCTACATTATTACACAAAATATAGTGAGTGAAGCAAAAAAAATACAATAATTCACAGACACACTGATACACCGACACACTGATACACCGACACAATAATACACTGATACATCGATACACCGATACAATGATACACCGATACAATGATACTCCAGATACACAAATACAATGATACTCCTGATACACCGATATAACGATATAATGATACAATGAT
Source organism: Dracaena cambodiana (assembly GCA_036321105.1). Lineage (NCBI taxonomy): Eukaryota > Viridiplantae > Streptophyta > Magnoliopsida > Asparagales > Asparagaceae > Dracaena > Dracaena cambodiana. The sequence continues at coordinate 32,649,635 of JAYEPQ010000017.1, forward strand.
ACATTGATACACCGATTCAATGAAACAACGATACAATAGCTGATACAATGAAATAGTGAAGATTATAAACAAGGTCCCCTACGTATAAAACAAACAAGATCTTATACAAATTAAAGAAATAAGATCAAATATAAACGTAGTGTGTATATTAATCGAACAAAAAGCAACCAATAGGGTTCATTACAAACAAAAACCATATATTCTACAAATTATTCAAAATATTTGCAAAAAACAATTACATCGGCCACTTGAAGTTCCTAACATCATCAATATCAATACACAACTAATATAATCTAATCACTGTCTCCTTGTCTTCCTCGGGGGTTGACGTCTGCTTCTGATTCGAGACATAATTACCGTATCGGGTGTATTAGGAGTTGATTGATCTTATCTTTGTTCCTCTGCTTACTCTTCTGGTGGTTCTTTATCTTTTAAAACGAAGAAAGCAACGTGCGTCTTGAAACTCTTCAGTACTGATAAATCAACTGGACCTCGGTAATTTGACTCATGAAGATCATCTTGAGAGCCTCCTGCATCAGTATTCCCTTCTTCTAGTCTTGCACTATCATATCTGATCAAATTAGGAGTTTTTACATTTAATTCAGTATCTACGGCCACTTCGATTTCTCTCTCTCGTATCGGGCGTTGGATTTGTGGTCGAGATACTGCTTTCTTCCTCCTTAACGAGGCAGTTGGTCGAACGCGAGAAGATTCTGCCGAATTCATCTATGTAATACAAAGATATTTCATTCATAGATGTTTTTTTAACAAAACAGTAAATTTTCTATGAGCAAATAAGTAGTAATAAAGTATAATTTGCTACAAATATAATATTTTATCTATTTATTTTAAACTTCTAAATTAATTAATAAATTTTAATATTAACATCTATAATTAGAAAATAACTAAATTTTCGCATATTTTACAACTACGATTACAATATTATACTTTCTTCATAATTATAATCTAATTATTAAAAAAACAAAATTAACAAAAAAATGTACTCGTTTAGAATTTCCCGAATGTAAATTATCAAACCAAACAAGAAGTTTTCAGTTTTCAGGGCAGTTACAGAGCAAATAAGAATAAACAAAATAAAACAAAATTAAAATTAAATTAAATGAGACTTACAGTAGAGCTCAAAAATATGAGACCGAGAAGAAATGAGGTAGCGGAGGGTGGGGGTGTGGCAGCGGACACTGGGGGCGGAGGGTGGGGGTGTGGCAGCGTCGGGTGGGGGCGGAGGGTGTGGGGGCGGGCCGAGGGTGGGGGGGCGGGCCGAGGCGGGTGGGGGCGGAGGGGGTAGGGGCGGAGGATATGGGGGCGGGCTGAGGGTGTGGGTCGGGCGGAGCCGGGTGGGGGCAGAGGGTGTGGGGGCGGGCGGAAGGGGGGAGGGGGTGGGGGCGGGGGGTGTGGGGGCGGGGGAGCGTGGCTGCGGCGGCAGGCGGGGGAGCGTGGCTGCGGCGGCGGCGGGCGGGGGAGCGTGGCTGCGGCGGCGGGCGGGGGAGCGTGGCTGCGGCGGCGGCGGACGGGGGAGCGTGGCACCGACGGCGGTGGGTTTGAAGGAGAAGAGAGGAGAGAGGGATTTTGGGTTTGGGGGTTGAGAAGAAGTGAGGATTTAGGGAATATGAAGTAAGGGTATTTTGGGAATTAAATTGGGCTCACTAGGAAATTCTATCCCCTTCTAAATTTTAACTGGGCTCACTAGGAAATCTGGGCTCACTAGGAAAAAAGTTGTGCCCCTTTAGAAGTTCCCCTATCATCACGGCCTCTAAACAAAAAGCCCTTCGTACTAAAGCTGAAGATTCCCGAGAAAACAAGGCCCAGTGAACTAGGCCGAGCCCAAGGCCCATAAAAAAAGGCCCAGACACAAAATGATATTATTTATGTACAAAGTACGGGTGATGGAACTCGACAAGATGAGTGCCCCCGGTGGAGAGATGAATGCCCAAGGATTCTTAAGGTAAGTCGGACAGAAACTTTACTCTCTCTCAGAGAAATTCTCAAGTAAGCACAGCGCATCAATAAATTCGTCAGGTTGTATAAGGAAAAAGGGAGTTCTACGATGCTAGCTAAGACACAACATACCTAAATAAATCCCATCCATTGTGTCCAAGTCTCACACGAGGGCAGCCGTAAGGACTGTAACTCCAAAGCCAATTTTTGGTTCATTCTATTCAAATTTCTGAATTAAAATGAAAATTTTATTTTAAATTCAAAATTTTGAATATAGTGGACCGTGATATTTAATAAAATCTCCCTCAGGAAAACATCAGAAGGCCTTAGGAGAAGGAACCCGGATCATCAAAGTTGGAGTCGAGAGTGCTAACAAGTTGCTGATGAGTTATCACAAATCTAAGTGTAAGGGTTTGGGCATGGAGAATTCCGTAGCTTGTTGGTGCGTTATTTTTTGAGCAATTTTGTCTAACAGGTGGGGAGAAAGTGTATGTGAGAGAGAGACATGACTCTTAAATAAGAATGGTAATGGATGTGTTTATAGGTCAATTTTTAGCCCGTCTTATACTAAATTTTGAATTAAAAATAAAAATTTTATTTTTCTAATTCGGATGGCCAAAAATTGACCTGTGAACATATCCATTACGATTCCTACTCTTGAACAATTGCCAAGTGAAAGGCCTCCCATTCTACCAATTAGCATAGAAAAATGTACATAGGGATTAAAAAAGTTTTTTTAGGAAAAAAAAAATTTACAGAGAGACTCCTTTGTAGATGTAAAAAAAAAAAAAAAAAAAAAAAAAAAATAATAATAATATTTTTGTTGCGCTTATACCTAAATCAGGACTATCTCTATAGAAAAAAAAATTATTTGAATTATTAGTGTTACGATTATATGAATAGTTTATGTAATTAATCCAAGTTTATATACGAATTAGTATATGAATAGTTTATGTAATTAATCCAAGTTTATATACATAGAAAACTTTATTCAGCTAACTATTCATTATCATTGAGTACGTAATATTTTACCCAGCCTGTAGATGATAATGATTAGATGATGATGAAAATCAAAATCAAGAATAACTTTTTAATTATAATATTATAACACTTTTTTTCTTTCTTTAAGTACCGAAAACAGTTGAAAAAATGGCATTTTTATTCCATCATAATCAAAATTGCAAACTATCTTTGTCAAGTTTGAGCGATTTTTATCAAATTGATCTATAATTGTTGTCACTCAATTCATTCATTAAAGAGATTTCATATTTGATTATCATGAAGGGTGTTTGGAAGATCTTAGTCTGATGAAAAAAATTGAAAGCCTTCACAAAATGTTTTATTTAGAATTATATTATTAAATCAGGACTTGTCAAACTAGAATTATATTATTATATCAATCCGGATATGGCAAATTCAGATTCCTTAACAATTCATTGATTCTAAAAAATATTACCAATTATATATTTTGATTAATGTAGGCCACAATGATTGTTAACTCTTTTACAAAAAAAATAGAAAAATTCATTCCATGTTAAAAACTGTTTCAATGAAAAAAAATATTTTTAAAATAAATAGTCATATTTTATAACTTGTTGATTTTATATAGCTAACAATTAAAAAATATGAGAAAGAATAGTTTAATGCATTCTACAAATAATAGAATTAAATTAAATAATAATTAATATTTTTTTAAAAACTATTATATATATATATATATATATATATATATATATATATATATATATATATATATATATATATATATATATATATATATATATATATATATATATATATATAGACACACAGAGAGAGATGGAAATGTGCTGACAATTCACGCAAATTACTTGATCTGCAGTTCATTTTCACTATATCCAATAATCATTTTTAAAAAATTCCTTTTGAATTATGATATCGACCAGCTAGAGTTCACTCATACCCAATTTTTGGGTTTTAGTTTTGATTTGGTCCTCTATCAAGTTAACACAAATTTAACAGTTTTCAATGAATCAAACATTCTGTATGCACTTGATGAAAGAGTAAATGAATTTCAAAATTTATGAAATTCAATCTGAAAGAAGTTAAGGAGGTAGAGATAGTAATTGTTAAAAAAAAATTGAAGAAAAATCATTGGATCATTGTAGTTTTGCCGTTAACTCATGTAACTTTTCCTAAACTAGCGGCTCACCTACAGTAATCCAAAAATATATATATATATATATATATATATATATATATATATATATATATATATATATATATATATATATATATATATAGAGAGAGAGAGAGAGAGAGAGAGAGAGAGAGAGAGAGAGAGATAGATAGGGTTTTTACATATTGGTCTCTTAAATTTTTAATAAATTAGACTTTAGTACTTGAAATATTCATATTTTGATTTTAGTTCCCCAAATCCTTTAAATTACTTCACTTTAGTCCCCTAGGCTAACTTCCATTAGGCCAGTTAAAATTTTGGTCCGAATTTCCCGTTACAACCATAGAAGGAGAAAATATAAATTATTTCCCTGTCTTTTCTCTTCCTCATTTCTTTCTCTTCTTATTGGGTTCACCTCTCCATTCTTCTCCTCTCTAACTCTTTCCTCCCAGTTAATCTCTATTTCTTCTTCTTTCTTTTCTTTTTCTAACCCTAACCAAATGATCTAAAACTAAAACTAATTTAGAGTATATCAGTCATTTTTTCTACCTCTTAAATATTAAAATTAAAATTTACCGTTTATTTGGACGGAATAGCTAACGGAGGGAAAAAAGTGAATTAACTTAGAGAATTTGGGGACTAAAATTAAAATATAAAGATTTCAGGGATTAAAATCTAATTTTTAAAGATTTAAGAGACCTATAAGTATATGTATTTTGAAAGATATATATTTATATATATATCTTAAATAATTAGGTCAGTTCGATTATATTTTGGATTTCCAATCTCAAAATCAAGAACTGATCGTTTAGTTCGATTCAATTTTGTTTAGTCAGATCAGTTTCAATTAGTTGTTTCGGTGCGATTCGATTTTGTTTATTTGGATAAATTTCAATTAGTTATTTCGGTTTTAAGCAGACACTCAACTTACCTTGGAGTCAACGTCGCCCAATCTCTCCAAAGCAATAGGCTTCTCTTCTCTCACGATTGCTTGATGGGAGTTGCTAGATGCACTCCATATTTGTCCTAGTGAGCCCCATGTAAATGACTCTATTTATTTACAAATTTGTCATTTATAAATTTAGACGAAATTGTCCTTAGATTTTTCTTAGTGAGCCCCAGTAACTCTTTTCTCTTTTTTCGTTTTTCAAACTCCTTCTCATTTTCACGCGAGCGCTCCAAAAAAATAAAAATTAAAAAAAGGAAAAAAAGGGAGAGGAAGAAGTGATTCTAAAACCTAAATTTTCGCCAAAATTGAAATCTTATTGTTTGTATGCCATTCCAAATTTTTTTTTATCCAAATTTTTTTTATCTCAGTGGCCAGGGTTACAACACCGGCATAGAGGCGCACTAGCCCGGACTATAACCCCGACCTATTTATTTAATTAACCGGTTTTCCCACCCTGGTTAGGGATAATTGGAAATTGGATTCAACTGACCTAGGCGGATCCTACTGAAAATTGGATTATCAAACCCTAAATCAAATTCTAAACCCTAGATCTTACCATTATTGAACAACATAGAAGTTTAAAATTGGAATGAGAGAAAAGAAATAGGGAAAATAGCTCCGCGACATGACTCAACGATCTGTCGTCGCATCTTTTTCTTCACGGTACTGGACGCGCTAATAGTGACAGAACCGAACGTCGCTGAAAAGAAAAAGGAAGATGAATAGAGTGGTGAAAGCGAATGGAACGAAGAAGAGAATAGGATGAAGAAGAACAGAGTTGAAAGGAAGAATAAGGAAAATATATGGCACACTAAGAAAAATCTAAGAATAATTTCCTAGTGAGCCATATTTTTTTTTTTTTTTTCAGTGGGCCCAATTTTTTCCTCTCAAATTATTTCGGGGTAAACTGAAAAAATTACGGGGCGCACTTAAAAAAAAAAAGAAAAAAAAAAGAAAAGGACTGGTTTAAAAGTAATCGTAGGGCTCACTGGGGACAAGTATGGGGGCGCATCTAGCAACTCCCTTGCTTGATTTCTCCCAGTCCAAACAAAAACCGGGAACTTCTAGATGGGCACAGTTTTTTTCCTAGTGAGCCCACTCTTCTTAGTGGGCACACCCTCTCTTTTATAAAAAGAGAGGAATTTCCTAGTGAGCCCACCAAAATTCCTAACATACCCCTCTCTTTCTCTTTCTGCTGTTGCTGCTGCTGCTTCTGCTTCTTCTGCTTCTTCTTCTTCTTCTTCTTCTTCTCTTCTTCTTTTCTTCTTCATCTTCTTCTTCTTCTTCTTCATCTTCATCTTCTTCTTCTTTTTCTTTTCTTCTTCATCTTCTTCTTCATCTTCATCTTCATCTTCTTCTTCTTCTTCTCTTCTTCATCTTCTTCATCTTCATCTTCATCTTCATCTTGTCTTCTTCATCTTCTTCATCATCTTCTTCATTTTCATCTTCATCTTCTCAATTTCACTCTCTCTCTACTTCTTCTGCTTCTTCTTCTTCTTCTTCTTCTTCTCTTCTTCTTTTCTTCTTCATCTTCTTCTTCTTCTTCTTCATCTTCATCTTCTTCTTCTTCTTCTTTTCTTCTTCATCTTCTTCTTCATCTTCTTCTTCTTCTCTTCTTCATCTTCTTCATCTTCATCTTCATCTTCTTCATCATCTTCTTCATTTTCATTTTCATCTTCTCAATTTCACTCTCTCTCTATCTTTGAGAGAAAAATGAAATTTACAAGGCAGTGGGACTAATTCAACATAACAAGGTGAAAAAAAAGAGAAAAAAATTGTGCATGCAGGGAATCGAACTCTAGTCAATTCCATAGGAGGGCAACATGATACCACAACACCAGATGCACATGTTATGACATGAAAATTTAATTTGTTTTATCTCTCATCCCTCTTCATTCGGGCTGGTTAGCCCGAATCAGTCTTTCAGATTTCTGACCAAAATGAAGGCAGGGTATTTTTGACCATAAAAAATTATGGCAAAGTGGTAAATAAAACGATCTTTTTAGTGGGGAAATATGCTGTGCCATCTAGAAACTCCCCAAAAACCCAATCATCCGTATAATTATAACTCCAATTATTAATCGACAGCGAAAGATCCAAAGTAACTTTCTCCTTCAAGAGCTCGAAGCCTCGAATTGCGAAACCCTAGCCCAATTGAGAGCGAGGGAGATGGCGGACCCGCTCGATGCTCTACGATCGCTAATGGCGGCCCACTCCCCTCCTCTTGCGGCGCTTGTCGTCCCGTCCGAAGACAATCATCAGGTCAGGGTCATTCTCCTTGGCTAGGGTATCGCTTGATTGCTATCCATTTGATTTGGTTATGAATTTAGTGATTTTTTCTTTCTTTCTGTGTGCAGAGTGAATATGTGTCAGCTAGAGATAAGAGGCGAGAGTTTGTCTCTAAGTTCACTGGGAGTGCTGGTAAAGATCATTCCTTTTTGTGATTGGCTGAATTGAATTCAAAATACAAGAAGCTAACTTTCCCTGCAAATCGGTTGAAAGTCTTTTTTTTTTTTTTTTTTGACCTTTTCTTTTTTGAATATGTAAATGGTCCAATGAGGTCAAACCCAATTAAAGAATTTTTGTTGTCATGATCTCCATTCTTATATACGAAACTGTGATTGAGCTCCATCTAATTACATGTAAAGCAATAAAAGAGGGGTGAAATCAAAAGTTGTACATTGAGATGAAATATGCAGAATATTATCTAATTGTAAAAGTTAAAAATAAACTCATGAAGGGTTTCTTCAATTGTTTTGAGCTTGAGATCTCCTTCACCATATGTACATTGAATTTGTCTACGATTGCTAAACAAGGTATGGTTTCGACACTGTCTATCATTTGCCCCGTAAGAAAGCAACCTGGTTTAAGATTTATCATCCAATTAATGAAACATTTGTGCCTTACATCTTACTCAAAGTTGCATATTTGGGCAAACAATAGCCAACTTCTAAAACTCTAAATTGTCAATAGTTAAATTTTCTTTTCTCATTTGTGATGACAATATATTTGGACCTTGATCCTTCGTATTTATTTGTCACGGTCAATTTCTTTGGAGATTTGTTGGTTTACATTAGGGAGATAGTGTCATGTAGATGCAGGATTGTTCTGGTCATGACTTTGGTCTGTCAGCTCTAAAGATTAAAATCAAGCAGCAGAACAAGAATCTTTTTTGAGTTCATGTAAATACAGGAGCGTTCAGGTTCATCTCTGTCCTGGTTCCTGTGTTCAGGGCATTATTGTTCTTATGAGTTCTATATGCCGTCTTGTTCCTTTTGGGGATGGAAGAGAAACTGGTTTTGCCACGGACTCATACTTGCACATACATGAATGCACCCAGTTTTTTGGAGTTGTGTTTTGCCATCCTATGGTATTTGAACTGGAGTGTAAAAATCAAATGTGTTTGAATTGGATGGATTCATCTGTGCTGGACATTTACAAGCTGATTGACATGTTAGAGAATAAGGTGTAAAAAATCTCCAGGTTAATTTAGGACATGGGCTGAATTTCTTTATCTCCGTGTTAGAGAATAAGGTGTGAAAATAGTAAGTTAAAATTTTCAAACCAAACAAAAATTGTGTGCAATAGTAAAGTGTTTAAGTGTTGATTCAAGGTCCTTGGCAAGGTTTAAAATATCAGTATCGACTGTTCACTTGTGGTATTAGAATCGGCAAATAATATTGTATCAACCATATGAGAAATATCATCACTATCAGAATGATATTGTACAATATATTGCGTGTCACATGCCTCAAAATCTAGTCTAATATGATATATGCAACATATATTGGTATCAGCCGATATTTAAAACCTTAGTTTTTTTTTTTTTAAATTTAACAATTAATATAATGCCCCAAACAGTAGATCCAAATCCAACCACTTGTTACCTTTGGCTCACATTTTGCATCTAGGTAATGTGGCCATAAGGAAACTTCAAGCCATTTAATATTTAGTTTTTGTGCACTTCAAATTGTGTAGTTTATTAACGGATGGCTCTTTAGTATAGTTGCCCTACCATTAAAATCCAATAGGAAGATGCATCAAAATCCTTCTGAAAGTAGCAAAGTCTCTCGTGCACACACATATTGTTGTTTATGTTATTGAATCAAGTGGTATGATCTGCATACTCAGTATATTTTCTAGTATACATTTTCTCTTTCAAAACTTCCTATATGCTGAGAAAAGATCAGAAAGTTCCTTCTATAAACTGTTAATGCTTTATCTTGAATTAGGTTTGGCTCTTATAACAATGGACAAGGCATTGTTGTGGACCGATGGGCGATATTTCTTGCAGGCATCTCAACAGCTGAGTGAACGATGGAAGCTCATGCGAATCGGTGAAGACCTAACTGTTGAGACTTGGATTGCTGAAGTGAGCTCTAGTTCTCTTATTAACATTTTCTTCTTTTTGTTGTTTTATTCAATTCAGTATATATGTTAATCTATAAGTCTCTGCTGCACGCATGCAAGTTAACTTTAGTCTGTGTTTAATATGATTTTCTTGACTATGGATGTATCATCTTCATAACATACCTGGTATTTTGTGATTTTACTCTCAGAACATTCCAAACGACGGTGCCATAGGAATTGACCCATGGTGTGTGTCTGTAGAAACTACTCAGAGATGGGAGCATGCTTTCTCAAGGAACATACAAAAATTAATACAGCTGTCAACTAACTTGGTGGATGAAGTCTGGAAAGATCGGCCCCCAGCTGAAGCTCAACCTGTAGTTGTACATCCATTAGAGTTCACAGGCTGCTCTGTAGCAGAAAAATTGCAGGATCTGAGAGAGAAGCTTATACAAGAGAAAGCTTATGGTATTATTGTTACTGCACTTGATGAGGTATCTTCTTCATCTTTTTCTTATGGTTTTGTGTTTGTTACTTGTTTATTATATATATTTTTTGTTGTAACTCCAGGCAACTTGTTTAACATCTGGCATCTTGATTATAGTCTCACATCTTTTACCTGTTCATTCACAACTAGGTTGCTTGGTTGTATAATGTTCGAGGAAATGATGTAGCTTACTCTCCAGTTGTTCATGCATATGCAATTGTAACAGTTGACTCAGCTTTCTTTTATGTGGATAAGAGAAAGGTTAATTCTGAGGTTAGTTCTTCTTCTCACGAAATTCTATTTGCTTAACCATTTAAATTGTTGTAGCTATTGTAACTTTGTTAGGAAGGCAAGCTAAATTGTATGGATAAGGGAACCAAAACATGTTACTAAAATAATGTGGGATAAGAAGTACATGTAGCATGCCCCTAATGCTAGGGGTGAGAATCGGTCAGTTCGGTTCGGTTTTGGGTGAAAAAACTCAAACCGAAAACCGAACCGAAATAGTAGAACCGAAATAGAAACTGACCGAACCCCCAAGAAAACCGAAACCAAAACTGAATTTTTGGTTAGGTTCGGTTCGATCGGTTTTCGGTTATTTGGGTTTGAAAATAAATATGTGATAAACGTGTGTATTATGTAGGAAACATAACAATTTTCTTTTCTATTTTTTCTTTTTCTATCTATTAAAATAACAATCACATGTTTTTCATCAAAGATTTAAAAGAAAAACACACTGAAAATAAATCAAAGAAAAAGAATAAACTACGATTGCAAAAATTCAGTTTTTCGATCAGTTTCGGTTGGAGCTAAAGCCACTAAAACCCGACCCGAAATTCGTAATTAATTTCGGTTTTTAAACCGAACCGAACTGAAAACCGAATAACCCGAACCGGTTCAGTTTTGTGGTTCGGATCGGTTTTTTCGGGTTTCTGCTCAGCCCTAGCTTATGCTACTTCCTTCTCTTGAAAAGACTTTCCTAGTTGCAATAAGGTAGTCACATTAGATTTAGTAGCCTTAGTTTAGCATCATAGTCCTTGGGTATAATAATATTTCAATAAGTTCCTCTGAAATTGGTGTTTTACCTTGTATCATGCTTACTCTTTATGCAAAATAATGTTCTAATTGCTATCACTAGCAAAATATAAGCTCCATTTGCACTTTGAATTGATACTGTAACATGTCTTTGACTTTGCAATACAATTAAAATCTCCTCATAGTGGTCATTTCCATTTTCACTTCATGAGGTTCCATAAACAAGCAGTTTAGGAACACTCAAGGAAAAATATGAGGTCTTGAAAAAACAAGATCTATATATTTGTTTTGGATGTATTATTTCTTTGTTTTTTTTAATGTTTTTTATTGATGTTTTTATTGTTATTCTTGCCTGCAACATCTCGTTTTATTGGAAATTATTGGTGAAGTGACCATGAATGGAACATACTAAATTAGCTTTTTGTGAAGTCACTTTTATGTTTCCTATCCCTTTCCAATCCTCAAAGGAATCTTGACCAGCTATTAACAGAGACTTTTGGAGCTGAATGTTTAATTTAACAATATGATAATTTAGTATTAAATAGTTAAAAAAATTTGGCTATCATTTATCTAGTGAAGTGCTGTACTCATGTATAATTAAAATAATTGCTCTTTAACTTAGTGTTTTCTCTTTTGTTGTTTCAGAATGTTCTATATTTTGTTGTCTTCTTATAATTTAAAATAATTGCTCTCTAACTATGTATTATTAAGATAATTGTTTTCTAACTTACTGTTTTCTCTTTTTTGTTTCAGAATGTTCTATATTTTGTTGTCTTCTTATAATTTATCTAACTTCTGGAACATTTCAGAATTTGATTGGCTTACTGTTTGTGCTTTGCATGTTTACTACTGATAAATCAACATTTTGGAATATGTCAAGAAAATACGGTCCATCAATTTTGTCCAAATAGGAATAAAAATGATTTTTCGTTCCAAAGTCCAAACTTTAGAAACATAAAAAATATAAAACGGATAATAATATGTTAATTAGATGCTCTATTACTGCTTACGTGTTCAAATTCATATTTTGTTGATCTTTTCCATACCCAAACATAAACTTCTTGGTAATTGTCTAAAATTATCATATTATCATTGTCTATGCCTAAATCTTGATAAGCAAATAATTATTCTAATATAATATGGAAAAATAAATATGCACTTGTTTAAGATCTTACCTAAGTTTTTTCTTTAAAAGAAATGTTGTGAATGAATACTTTTATAGTTTTATTCATTGTAATACTCCTATCTCGAATAATTCCACATCGGATGTGAAACAAGAGTTATGGTAGTTTGTAATAATGATTCTATTGGACTCATAAAGAAATCGTAGCTAGCTCCTTTGAGTGAGGAATCTACAGTTAATTATAAACTATTTTAATTCTTGTTATTATACTGGAATCTTAGCATATCCCTACAAGAATATATTTCTAGCATTTTGCTATCTAGATTTCGAGTAGGGGGTGTTACATTTATCATCCTGCTTTTAGATAAGCATACTTGATATTGATAAGTCTCTAATTTCATATTAACTTTGATTTGGTCATTTTTTTTATATAAGACACATATCACATTTTAGCTTCTAGTTAGTTAAATGTTATCTTACTCATTTTTGTTCACTTTAATCTTATCTAACATTTTTTCTCTTTTAATATATGTTTAATTTAGAAATAAAATAAAATTAACAATAATGTTTTGCATACAAAATAGTTCTAATTATTCTAACATTTTTTGAACAAAAGCATATATATTTTACTAATAAAATTTAGTTTATTCTTTTTTATAGATGCATTGTACGTGTTGGGTACATTAATATTTCAAAACTTCTTAGTTTTCCCAAACTAGTCTAAACTTAGTTGCATACCGAGGTTTCAAGATCTCCGAATCAGTTTTTAGGTGTGGGCCTATAGCTTATAGTATCGGTAAAATATTGGCAATACTGATATCGGTATTATAAGAACTGGGGATATATTATATCGGATACCTCCAGGTCTGATTCAACATTCATGATACATATCAGAATCGACTTATGTTTAAAACCTTGCTACATACCTTATAGTATGCTTGATTGCCTTTTAATTCCTCACAAATTGATTAAATCTGATTTCAGGTTATATTTAGAATCAATGGAGACTGGCCATTTTTCACTAAACATCCAAGTCACTTTCATGTTAAATGAATCATCAATGTCGAATATTAGTTTAATAAAATGTATGGAAACATTAGTTCAAACTCGATAATTATTTATTATTTCAAACTGTTATTCCCCTTAAATGGGAAGCTAAACAGCTTCCAAAAGGTTATAAGAGCAAAGGAGAGCTCATAGAAGCATTGGCAAAATGTAGAGATGAGAAGTTAGATGTATATTTGTTAGCAAAGGAGGGTTAAAAAAAATAGTTGTTAGGTTAAATTTAAAGGTTATGCACCATATAAGAAGTTTGAAACTAAGGTGGGAGAGAATGGTATATATAAGCTGGCTAAGATGAGAGAATGAAATAGTAGAAGGTAGATAATATTTAGTGTATTAGAGGTGAAGATCAAAGAATATTAGTGAAGGATGTTGAAATTAATGAGATAAGTGAGTTATTTTCATTAGTTATTTATGAGAGATGGAAGAGTTCTTTCATAAGTTATTTAATGAAGACCACATGATTGAACATAAGGTTAAATCTAATGGATCACTTTAGAGTACAAATTATAAATACTATCGTAAAATTAGGGTGAGGTCAAAGATGTTTTAAGATTAAATGTGGGGAGTTGTAGGATCTGATGGTATCTCTATTGAAGTTTGGAAGAGTTTAGTTATGGATACTAGTAAGATGCTCAATGGATGAGTGATTAGCATTTTAGCACCTATACAACAACAACTAAGCCTTTTATCCCAAGTACGTAGGCTACGTGAACCAAAAAAAGAATTATGCCAAATCAAGCACATGGATCATCCTTCTCCACTCATTCCTATCGAGCAATATGTCCTCATGAAGGTCTTTAGTATCCATATTTTTGTATTTCACACCTTATCTCTCCATGTGTTACCGCATATCTAACGAATCATATACTCACATCTGCGATACATTTTTTGTGTATGATGTCTTCTTATAACCCAACATTTCATGCCATATAACAAAACTGACCTAGTAGTAGTCCGATAAAATATTCCCTTTAGCCATAGTAGAATGTTATAGTCACATCAAACTATCTTTGTGCTCTTCCATGTCAACAAGCCAGCTTGGATCTTATGGCTGACGTCACTATGGATCTTCCCCATTCTTTTGGATAATAGAACCTATATATCTAAAATGAATGCTCATCGGTATCTTTCACCCATCAAGTGTCATAACACTATAGTCAATATTTTAGTGTTTATATTTAAGAATAAAGATGATATTATGTCAGCCTTTTAATACATATATAAAGTATAAAGATGATATTCATAGTTGTTCAAATTATCATGGAATTAAATTTATGAGCCATACTATAGAATTTTGGGAGAGGGTTATTGAGCAAAGGGAAATGAAGTAATTGAATCAGAAATTCAATTTGATTTTATGTCGATGAGATCGATTTTGGAAATTATTCATTTATTAAGAAGATTGATGGAAAAATAGAGGGAGAGAAAAAGAGACTTGCATATGGTTTTCATTGGTATAGAAAAAGTTTATTAATTGAATGCCTAGGGAGAGTATGATGGGTTTTCAAAAAAGAGGTGTAATAGATATATTGCTGTAATCAATGTTCAAAAATTCGTTTTCAGTATGCGTGCGGTCCAGCACCGCATAACGCATAATCGGATTACGCGCCGATTATGCGGATTACGCGGAATTATGCGGAATATTAATATTTTAATATATATTAATATAATAATTATTAAAAAATGGATATATTAATGCTATAAAACTCTAAAAAATTATAAATAATAACCATAAGCAAATAAAATGAATATAAACTGGCTCTACATAAGAAAATAAAAAGATAAAAAGACTTATCTCTTAACTCCCAATGTAAAAAAAAGAACGACGCATGTATGTATGGATCAAAAACGTCACTCACCTGCAAATCGAAAAGAAAAATTAAATGAGAATCAATTTATATGATATATAAGAAAGTTTTAACACATAAAAATGAAGAATGCATGTACAAATGAACATATGACAACCACACATTGCTAATACATGTTTGTGTCAACTACATAAGTAATTAGTTTTACATATTCAAAAAATAATACAAGTTTTTTTCAAAAACAGTTCATCCCACTCAACAAATTCTCTACTATTCCTCATTGTCATCTTCATATTGAACATTATTTCCCAACTCCTCCTCAGAACTATCATCATCGTCATTCGCATCATCACCCTCTTCTTCTAAAACAGCTATAGCTTGATCATGTTCAGGAAGATCTTCAACAACTGCACTGGATGAACTCTCTTGAGCTCTGCTTCCTGCTGCAGCTCTCCTTCTTAGTGTCCTTTTGCTCCTCCTGAGTCTATCTTCATTAGCTCCACTCGCCGCAGCAACAAGATCCCAGGTCAAGCCGGAACCAGGGAAGATCTCCTCTTCGTCATCGTTCTCTATTTCTCTAACAAATTCATCTTTCCAGTGCAAAGCTCTGGAATCATCTGGAGCAATCAGCACATCCTTACTATCTCCATCTTTCTTCTTTGCATTCCTTTTCTGTGCCATTTTTTTGTTAAACTGAACGAAAACGAGATCATTTAACCTCTTAGCATCCAGCCTGTTTCTCTTCTTTGTATGTATCTATAAATTTATATATGATTTTACACAAGATAAAAGAAACAGTTAGAGTGTTAACTCTGAAATTAATGTAATTGAAAATTATAAAATATATAATCATTGTAGTATTAATGTAGTATTTTGCATTTACCCCTTCAAATACACTGAAATTTCTCTCGCATCCTGAAGAGCTACTTGTCAAACTTAGGATCTTAATTGCTATTTGTCGAAGCTTTGGTGCCTCTCCTCCATAAAAATCCCACCAATGAGCTATTAAAGCAACATATAACAATATGTTAACAATTAAAAAGAATATAATTTAATATTAAATTATTTTAAATTTCATATATAAAGTTTACCTGGATCAAAATTATCCGTGCCATTAAAGCTCATTCGATACCTTTCCGCCATGCCACTCCCCATAAGTCCCCCCTTATTTTTGTAGACAATTAATTCATGCGAGCCAATCTGATCTTGGATGTCATGCTCAGGATAAAATATGCATATGCAATGCATGACGGCATTTATTACTAGTGTATTATCTTGGACTGTCTTATCCCTATAATAATAATAGGGATTAAGATAATATGCCGTCAAATGCAATATGCTATCAAGTCTGCCCCTGGATTCTTTCTCAATTATATCAATAATTGGTCTAAATGCAGACTCCTTTCGATTGCAAGCAGCTTTGATCTCATCCTTTGCATCTTCCAGCATTCCATATACAAAACCCATTGAAGGTCTACGATCAGCATCAACAATTCTCAACAATTTAAATAAAGGAGTATATACCTTCAGAAGCTCTTTAATATCTTTCCAAAAGGAGTCAGAATATATTGTGGCTTTAGTTGACTTGCCCTTCTCTGTTTTGGACCATCTGTTGTTATCCCATTTATCTGAAGAAACCATAGCAGCCAACTGTGATTTTTTGTCTACCAGACAGCTCAAGCTTAGGAAGGTGGTGGCAAATCTGGTGATTCCTGGACGAACAAGCTCTCTCCTGTTTGTAAATGAGCGCATCAAAGCCAGAGTACTGTGATGTGCATAAAGAAAAACTGTCATTGATCTTGCCTTCTCAATCACCGCTTTGTATTTTGGTATCTTACCAATACCCTCCAACATGAGATCTATAGTGTGGGCTGCACAACTGGTCCAAAATATATTAGGCCTTCTTTCCTTCAACATATTTTTTGCTGCCATATTGGATGGGTGGTTATCAGTAACCACTTGCAGCACGCGCTTCTCACCCACTTCCTTGATGCAGTTTTCCACCCAATTCAATATGTATTCGCCAGTATGTGCATTGGCTGAGTCCTCAATTGATTTAATGAAGCATGTGCCGCTCTTGCAATGGACACATAAATTCATAATACTTCTATGCTTTCTGTCAGTCCATCCATCAGTCAAAATACTGCAGCCATATTCATCCCACGCTTCCTTTGACTTCTCTAAACTGTCTTCAATTTTTTTGTATGCCTTATCTAAGAGAGGCACTCTCAATTGATATTGACTGGGCCCCTTATACCCTGGACCGTGCTTGCCAACAGCCTCGCAAAACTGATCGAACTCCTCACAGTCGAAAGTGTTAAAAGGAATTCCTTTGGCATATGCCCACATGGCCGCATAATCATGTGCCAGCTCCTTCCACTTCCTTCTCTCTCCTTCATTGATAACTGTTTGCTTCCATTTACCTTCATCCACCAGTCTGTTCAATGGACCACTAACACGGGGCCTGTGATCTCCAGTGAGTTCGGGTTCTTCTCTCTCTCTTTCCACTGATATCTGCACCTCTTCCCGGAGCTCATAATCAGCTTTCCGCTTGTCAACTTTTTTCTTCTTGATTCCCTCCAAGTTCTCCCTACATATACGCCTCTCTTCATCTGTGGCAAGCACACATGCTGATACTTCTCCTCCAACTCCTGCAACATGTTGTTTCAATCTATTTATTCCCCCTTTCACAATCTTATTACATTTGATGCATTTCACATCATTATAAGATCCTCTCTTTATTAGCCTGCCATAATTCCACCCAATGTCATTTGATCCTGATGGTTTTAATGGAATCTGGCTATCTTCCTCACTTGATGGATTTGGCCGTCCACAACTACTTGAATTTGAGGCCATTGATGATGACATACAAACTTATCTGACTTAAAGAAATTCATACATCATCATTAAGAGAAACAGTAAACTCTCACTATCATTGATTGGCATATACAGAATGTCTCTAGCAAGCTGATTAAAGCTCACTGATCAGCGACATTTAAAATTTCAGTCATTCATCAAAAATTAACAAACAAAATGTAAAAAAAAAATTAGCTCACTGATCAGCTACAGTCACTGTCACAGAAATTAAATTTTTTTAATCATCAATTTTTACCATCAAAATTCAAAAGAAATTGGAAACCTCACTGTCACTTATCAGAAATTAACATACAAAATTTAAATAAATTAATTAGCTCACTGCTCAGCTACAGGAACTGGAACTTAAATTTACAGTTTTTTTTTATATCATCAATTTTTACCATCATAAGATTAATTAGCTCACTGTTCAGAAAATGAGCTCACTGTTCGGCTGTTTTTTTAATTTTACAGAAATTATCATCAAACACTGTAACAGAAATTATCATCAAATTTACAGTTTTTTTTAATTAACAATCAAAATTTAAAAAAATTAATTAGCTCACTCGGCTAGTCACTGTAACAGAAAAAAAAAAAAATTTTAATCATCAATTTTTACTATCAAAATAAATTGGTAAGCTCAAATTAACATACAAAATTTTTAAAAAAAGTTAGCTCACTGATCAGAAAATGAAAAAAAATCCCTTACCCTAACCGTATGCCTAACCCTTAGAATAGTTAAAAAAAAAACAAAAAAATCTCACAAAAAATTTAACAAATGAAATTAAACAGGAGTAGAAACAGCTAGAGAAGAAAGTAAAAAAAAAAATTTACCGCCGGAGAGGAGCTGCGGTCGCCGGAGGGGGGAGGACCACGGGATTGATGATCGGACTCTGGGGACTTGATGGATTGATGATCGGAGGTGGTTAAGGCACTAGGGATTGATGATCGGAGAGTTGATCGACCGATTCCTACAAAGGATCAGCGATCGACCGGACGATTGATCTAACGGGTCGGTGAAGAAAAAAATTTCAGGGTCGACGTTGAAAGGAACGATCGACCGATCGTCTGATCGCGGGAAAGGAAGATCAGAGGAGATTTGGGATCGGAGGGGAGGGAATTTGGGAATTAGGGTTTTTTTGGGGATAAATTTTTCCGCGAACGAAGACTCGGGTCGCGAAGAAAAGGGAAGAGGAGAGATTTAAGTATTCGGGTGCGGGTCGGGTGAATATCGGGTGCGGGTTTTTTTTAAAAAGTTGCTGAAAACCCGTTAACCCGCCAGGCGATTAGGCGTTCCTATGCGGATTATGCGGCCGCATAATCCGCATAGGAACGCATAATCGCCCTGTCCGCATTGACAGGGCGATTTCGCCCGTTTCCATGCGTTTTCCCTCCGCAAACGCATATGCGGCCGCATATGCGGCCGCATAGAGCGTTTTTTTGAACACTGGCTGTAATGTAAGATACTTATAATAGAACAATAACTTTTGTGAGAACAATTGAAGACGATGTAAAAGCTTTTCCCATCGCTATTGGTTTGCACGAAGGATCATCTTTGAGCCTTTATCTTATTGGTTTTAGTTATGGTTGAATATACTAAGCAAGTGCAGGAAGAGATACCATGGTGCATGTTGTTTACATACAACATTGTATTAGTTAAGGATATTAGAGAAGGCATAACATCCAAAATTAGAAAGATGGAAGAGTGGCTTTGGAATTTGAAGTATTTAGAATTAGTATAACAAAAATGGAATATATATAGTGTAATTCTAACCGTATAGCAAGAAGGACATGAGCATGCGGTCCAAAATGATAACCAAGATATGTCTCATATCGGTCAATTTCAAAATTTAGAATCAATTTTAGAATCAATCATTCATGAAGTAGGTGAAAAATTGAGAAAGATGTATTGCATAAGACCAAAATAGACTGGTTAGTATGGAGAAGTGCTAAAATTTTATATGATCGTAAAATACTATTGAAATTGATGGGCAAATTTTTTAGGATGATTGTAGCACCAACAATATTATACTGATAGGACTATCAAAAAATCATATATTAGTTAGAGTTTATATTCAGATTTTATTATATTTATATGAGATTTTGAGTTATTAGTTTTAGCTCTTTATTGCATGCGATGTGCACATAGTGTGGGCTTTATATATCCTTGTATGAAGGATTATTTTAGTAAATGAAGAATTGATTGAAAATTTGTTTCCTATGAGAAACAATAGACATATGATGTAATTTGAAACCTTTCACGAGTCATTTGTGTGAATTGGCCTTGTGATTCGCCTAGATATGAAACCTAAATCCATCCCTTTTGTAGATAAAAAAAGGTCCTGGGGCCCACATGTAGATTTCCCTGTGCGCAGGAGTCTCCTGCGCGTAGGATCCGCGCGCAGAGGGTCCCGCACACTTCCCCGTGCCCTTCAGTTTTGAGAAACGTGTTTTGATTTGTTCCGGATTTTCAGGAAATCGATACCCCAGATCTCGGTGTTTCTGTTACTAGATTTGGCCCAAATCTTATCCAAACAGTTACCTTTCGATATATATAAAAGGGGGTAGAGTCCAGATTGGAAAAGATTCTCTTCCAAAAAGAAGAGAGAAGTCCAGAGAAAGGAGAAAGCGTCTTTTTTCGGAGTCTCCAGATCAGAGTTTTCCAGATGTAAACATTTTCTTCCCAACCTAGATCGGATTGTCAACGGAGTGCATTAGCGAGGCTCCATCGCTACTAGAGCCCACATCAAATTAAAAGCGAAGCGAAATTAATCGTTTCCTATTCTTGTATTTTGATATTTCTCTGTAATTTTCTTTTTATTGCTGTAATTAAAAATTAAATTCGCAATGGAAGGAAGATTCACTTTTTCGGACATTCACCTTTCTTATTTTATCAAACCCTAGTCTTATTCTTTCCTAATGCTCTAGAATTCCCACAAGAAATCCTAACTCTTTTTTGTGTTGCATCATAATTGGTATCTGATCGAAGATCCATCTTCCCATCGCATTTGTCATTTTCTCCATATTTTTTTTAATTTTTGAACAAAAAAGGAAAAAGATAAAATGGAGAAAGAAAACAAATTAAAAAGGGAAACAAAAAGATCTAGAACAGAGTGAAAAAAATCCAAAAAAAACCTAATTTACAACTTCAGTACTGCCATCAACACCATTGTCTTTGAAGATCATTGCTACCACCATTCGAGATGATCACATCTCATTGCTGTCATCAATTCTTTTAGTAATGTT
Organism: Dracaena cambodiana; assembly: GCA_036321105.1. NCBI lineage: Eukaryota > Viridiplantae > Streptophyta > Magnoliopsida > Asparagales > Asparagaceae > Dracaena > Dracaena cambodiana. The sequence goes on from JAYEPQ010000017.1 coordinate 32,670,665, forward strand.
GCCATCGCCCGGTGCCTTCTTTCTTAACGATATTGCTAGCGTTAGCCTACTTTCTTTGTCATCTGAACATTGTCATTATCTCCACTTTCATTGAGAAGGTTTGTTGCCTCCTCTATTGTAGTTATCATCACTCATCGCTAGTCGCCATCAGATCAGACCTTAAATCTTGATCTGGTCCAAGTTCATCCCCGTCATTAACTATCTTTATTGCCTTTGATCCTTGTTGTCCCAATTGTCTTTGCCCCTCAATTGCCGCTGTGCCTCCACTGTCGTTCATGATGAAGCCTCCCATCTCTCTCTTCAACTTGTCTTCTCCATAGAGCTCGGGGTGCGAATTTGGTTCCATATCAACATAGATTTAGACTTGAGTTGGGTCCAATATGGTCAGAGTCAGACATGAGCCTACACAAGAACCTGAGCTAAGTCTATCCATATCCGACTAGGTTTTAACTAAACTGTAGACTCGACATAACTTGGATTAGAACCGCATCTAATCCAACTTGTTTTGTGCTTGATCTAGCCCTTAAGGTTTTGAGCAATTTCGAACCACGCTTCAGGCTCAATTCAAGCACATTTAACCATTTTTGAATTTGTCTTCTTCGAATCATGGATCAACTGGGCTGTCCCGAGTATTCTCACTCTGCAAGATATATTCCATTTTGCATAGACATTTTTGAGGACTCATTAGGTAATCTCATACATTACTTTAAAGACCTACATGAGGTGATTCCAGAATGGTGGTTAAAACTTAAGTAGGATGAATATATTCTTATAATTCCCAAGCGTAAAATTGAGTTTGATTCTAAGGCTTATCCATATCATACATCTATAATTGAGTCAGATCCAAAGCCTGAAACTCTTGTTGGGCTGAAGAACATATCTGCTAACTTATGTCGAATTTAGAAGTTCTCTATAGGCACAAGATGGAAGTTCCTTGAGTCATTGCCATTTCTAGAAGAAAATGTCTTCATGTTCGATGGAGGTCAAAATGCTCCCTTATTGAGACTTCTGTAGACCTTTAGTAGAGCAACTGTCATGACGTTGCTGTCTTCACTAATGATGAGGTTCTATTTGTCTTGATATCGCCTGACATTTACGATCACTTTCAAGTCTTTTGTTCCCAACGGATAGGCTTACAACAAATAAATATTGTTATGGTGCAAAGTATAATGAAGCCCATTCGATGGTACCAATGTCACGATCAGGCATTACATGTCACATTTTCAGATGTTTATGCTATCGAGCTTGTTTTCTTTGGTAAGTTCAAGTTTTTGATGGGTTTAGAGCTTCAAAATATACTGGTGCCTTTATTCATCAATGGTAATCTTCTAAAGCCATGGAGATCAAACATCGAAAGACCAAATATTAGTTAAGATTATAATTTAGATTTTATTATATTTGTGAGTTATTAGTTTTTTTTTTATTCCACATGGTGTGCATGTTCTTTAGGCTATATGTAGTCTTGTATAAAGGTTAATTTTAGTAAAGATTGATTATGAAATTTGTTTGCTATGAGAAAACTAGGCATGTGATATACTTTGAAACTTTTCACGAGTAATTCGCGTGTGATCCGCCTGTGTGTGAGGTTTGAATCTATCTCTTTGTTATTTTCTATCAAATTCTACTTTTATTTTTCCTCAAGTCCTCTAAAATCTTCATCACTAAACCCTAATTCCGGTTTGTACTGTATGAAATACTTTATGATCTGAATGTTGGCGATCAAGAAGCACCATATTAAGGAATGAGAATGGCAGAAAAAAGAATGTTTAGATAGATGAGTGGTAATGCACAAGAGATAGTATAAGAAATAAGTGCATCCATAAGAAAGAAATTTTTTAGATTGATGATAAAATGGAAGAGATTGAGATGGTTTGAGCATGGACGTTGGAGACGTTTATGGCACTGGTTAGGAAAATGAAAGAATTGTAATCCATGTACCTAGGAGGACAAGAGATAGTGCTAAACGATTGCGGATAGAAACAATTAAAATGGACATGAGAATGAAGAATTTTACTATGGAGATGGCCTAACTGAGTTGAATGGAAGAAAACAATTAATGTAGCTGACCCCAAAATTTTGGGATCAAGATTGTGTAGATGATGTGCTGATAATAATGGGAGCTTACCAGCTGCTATAAACAAGGTGGCATTGCAGGGGTTTATAGTTTATTCTTTGGTATGACATAATTTTTATAAAACCGTATTTTATTAACTAAATGTTTCCTAGAATAGTAATCCTAATGAAAAAGAACCAGGAACTCTAAATCTCCCTTTTAGTTCTCTTGTTCTTCTGTGGGAACCTATCCGTCCCTGTAACAAAAAGCTGTACTGTCACCTAAATCTGAGATTTTCCAACTACTTCAGCCTCATTTTGCTCTACCTGGAAGGTGATGGGGCTGCACAGTGGCCTCACGCCTTTCATTTATTATTATCATTCATCTATAACTATTATCCTCAAGACTAGATTTCCAATTTCTGACAGGAGTTTCAAAGTAAGCCTTTATTCCAAACCCTTGTGGTTGATTACGTGATTTTGATTTCTTCATTTAAATTATGCTAAGAACCACCTCCTCTGATAAGTTCAACTATCCTGTCCATTTGTACTGAGTCTGTTTTGTCTAGGTCTAACTCTAGTCCTACTTGATCTATTAGCTGTGTTCCTATAACTACTTTTAACTGACTGAGCATCGGTCTGTGAACATGTACAGATCATCTGAAACAATTATCTTTTATTTTGTCATCAAATGAAACTACCTCAACTTCTTGAGAATGTTTCTTCTGAGCTTTGACCTCTGCTAATACAATTTGTCCACCTGATTTTTTATATATAACTCTTTAATGAATTTTGTTGTCGTTACACATACTAAAGCTTTGCTGTATATGAGAATAAATACAAATTTAAATTGATATTTCAAATGAGTAAGTCATATGTATCAATTGCCATACTATCTTTATTGTTAGTTTGCTTTTCCTTTTGTAATTTTTCACTTTTGACCTTACGGTTTCAGGTACAATCTTATATGGTTGAAAATGGAATTGATGTTCGGGAGTACAATTCTGTGGATTCAGATGTAAGCTTGCTTGCTTGTGGGAAGTTGATCTCTTCATATGCTAGCAACAGAGCTCATGGTGAAATCCAGAAGGCTAGGGAAAATGGCAAAATATGGATTGACCCAGTTTCATGCTGCCTCGCGCTTTATGCAAAACTGGCTTCTGATCAAGTTCTCATGCAGCAGTCACCTTTGGCGCTTGCAAAAGCTCTCAAGGTATGTTGACCACCTTCTCCTTTTTTAGGCCCAACTAGATTTTACAGATTGCATATTTTCGGACACATATGATCAGGAACAAGTACTTATGTAATGCTGATAGCAGCACAGATTCCCCGTTGCTACCACAGTCATTATCATCTTAGTGTAAGAGATTTTTACCATTACATTGTGGTGATTTGTGGAGCATCTGTTAGTATCAATGTCCATGTTTCAGATTCATAGTCATGAATCAGAAACATGGGGGAAAAAATGTGAATATTTGAATATCTGGGAAACCCATTTATTAATTTGAATTATGATCCATATTGAGGTTGTGTACAGTAACACCAACCAAGAAATTAATTCCTCTATGTTGGTCGAAGGGGATCAGCAGGTCCCTTATTTTTTTCATTGTATAATGTGATATTGGTATTTTTAATTGTTAATATTTATCCCAAATTGTCTTATTTGCATAATTATCAAAATTATTCACATGTTTAATTGGGCATCAAAATATTATGCATTAGGATATGACACCTGGATCAGTGTTCTAAATATCGGATACCGGTCTCGTACCGGTCAGCCAAATTACATACCGGTTACCGGATACCGGGTGGGATATCGCGATATGACCCTAAATACCGGAGTGTCATATCGGTGTCATACCAGTTAAAGAATAATCATATAATTGGCTATATAGAACATAATAAAACGCATAAAATGAGTTTATAGCACTTACATTGGTTTATTTACATTCAACTTACGAATTTGCAGATATCGTTTAGAACGTTCGCATATGCACAGAGACAGAGCGAAATACAATCATAAAATAAAGAAAAATAAGTTTTCAAGATAAAAGAAAAGTGTTTCTGCAATACATAAGTGATATAATTTATAAAATTACAACATTGTCCTTTAAATGAGTTTATTTGAAACATGCTAGAAACTTTAAATATCAGTGTTTACAACATATTTTCTAGTTAGATTCAGAGTCGACTGGTTCATTTGTTGGCATGCCTTTCTCATCATCTGATGACGAATCTGATGATGATGTGTCAACTTCTTCCTCATCGTCATCATCTGATGCGTGCCGCTGCTTAGACTTTGAAGATGATGGTGCTTTTCCCTTTGAAGTTTTACTACTCTTCGACTTAGATGCCTTAACTCTTCCACTCTTTCTCTTCTTCGGATTAGCACCCATAGCAATTGACACCTGTCGAAAAGTCAGTTGTTCTCCAGGAAAGACTTCATCATCACTAGTCTCATAAGAATCACCATTCTTTTTCTTAGGCATGAACCACTCGGTGACCTTTTCCTCTTCATTGTATGCTACTAGTGGATCTCTGTTTGGGATTGAAAGTTTGCTCTTGAGCCTTGCATTGAATTTGACAAAAACTAAGTCATGCAATTTCTTCGAACTTAGCCTATTTCTTTTCTTCGTATGCACCTAAATAAAAGATATACACATGAAGTTCGTTTAAAACATATATATTTGGGAGAAAGAAATATTTAATTAAAAAAGTTAAAATTGTAATACCATCTCAAATGTGCTCCAGTTCCGTTCACAACCCGAATAACTGGTTGTCAGGCTCAAAATCCTCATTGCCATCATCCTCAATTTGGGAGCATCTGTCCCGTAGAATTGCCACCATTGAGCTAGCAATGAATATTTATAAATAGTTATTAGCTATTCAATAGTTTCTTTAATGAAAAATAGATTTAACTTTGCATTTCTTATAGTGAAATGCATACCTGGATTAATGATTCTCTTTACTGCTGCCCTTGCAAAAGACATTCTAAATGATCCATTTTGATTTTGATAGATCGGGAGCTGCTGTGCAATCTTATCAAGTCTATCATTATCATTTGGATAGAATTTGTGCATCACTTCAACGAAGCCCGACATGAACGACCCATCAGCATCAATCTCAGGCTGCTTCTCATAGTAATACAGAGGGTTCAAGAAATATCCAGTTCTATGCAGAGGACCCTTCAGTTTTTCCTCCCATCTCTTATCAATAATCTTCCATATTGGAAGATATTTCTTCTCTTCACCCCCTAGAGCATCTCTTATCTCCTCTTTGGCAGTCTCTAGGTCACCATACAGAAAGCCCATTGAAGGGACTTTGTCCCCATCAACTCTACGCAAAACTTTCACTAGTGGAGTAAATACTCTTAGAGCAAAATTTGTGTTGTCCCAAAATTTGTTGCTGGCAATTATTTCTGCAACCTAAAAATTCATAAAAAGATGTATTTTTAATTTGTCAATAACATATAATTTAAAAATATAAAATAAAAATTTATATTAATTGAAATAAATACCTTCTTGCCTGCATATGTTCTGGACAGAGTGCAATCCATCCAGTCATCAGAAATAAACATATGTTGCAGCTCCTTCTTCTCTCTGATTGATGATAAAGAGAGAAATGCCGTGGCAAACCTAGTTGTGCCTGGCCTTATTAGCTCTCCACCAATCGCCTTCCTCATTATATCTAAAGATTTGGTGTGACTGTATATGTACACGGAGACTGATCTCCCCATCATAATTGCACTTCGGATATGTTTAATTTTTCCAATATCCGTAAGCATCATATTAACTGTATGTGCTGCACAAGGTGTCCAAAATATATTTGGATGCGTCAGAGCCAATGTATTTGCTGCAGCCATATTGTTCAAGGCATTATCTGTCACAATCTGTACAACATTTTCTACGCCAACCTCGTTCATTCCCCTCTCCACAAATTTGTAAATATAACTGCCATCGTGTCTCTCAGAAGATGCATCTTGAGACAATAAGAAGGCTGTACCGGCCGTACAATGTACAACGATATTCATTAAACTTCTCCCTTTTCGATCCGACCACGCATCAGTCATTAAAGTGCAGCCATTTATTTGGCAACTCCGTTTGAATGATTCAAGAGTTGCATTTGTCTCCTCGACCTCTCTTTGGAGGCAAGTCTCGCTTAGCTCGTATGGGCTAGGAGTCTGTAAGTTTGGTCCATACATGCCAATGGCTTGGACCATCTGCATAAAAGCTGACTGCGTAGCAATATTGAATGCAAGACCTTCTTCATAAAAAAACCTGGCAATGTATCGAATTGCATCGTCTCTGGCCTTTTTTCTGGAGGCTGATGGCACGGTAGGCTGTTTTTGAGCTGCTTCTACTGCTTCTTCGACCGATCGAATTGCAAATTGATCCATCGGTCCTGTTGTTTTGCGTGAAGATTGACCTGTTGTTTTGCGAGAAGATGACTCCTCTCGAGTTGTCTCCTCATCTTCTTCTTCCCCAACACGAACTTTTTTTAACAAATTTTGAAGTTCTGTTGCTTTTCCTTCCTTTACCTCTCTAGTTTTATTTAGCATTACTAGTGCTTTCTGCTTCACGTCATCTGGGAGCAGGGGACAGCCTCTGACATTCCCGCTGACATGACCTAAATGTTCTTTCAGGCGGGTAATGCCTCCCCCATATTCATTCTTACAGAAATTACACTCCACTTTATTGGGCTTATTTGGTACTTTTTTCTCCCATTCCCAAGCTGGATTTTTACCTCCTCGCTTCTCTTGGATATTTGAAGCACCAGAAGAGGACATCTTTCAAACTATTTCTGACTTCAAAAAAGTAAAGTGAAAAAAGACAAACAATTAATTTATTAAATAGCTAAATAATTGTTGCACTTAATTTATATTAACTTAATTTATTTAAGAATTCAAGCTTTTACTAAAATAAATAAAGTTAATACTTAATAAACATAATCTAAGTTAAAAAAATAATCATATAAACATAATCATAAAAAAATAATTATATAATTTCAAGATTTTTATTGGACATTTGGAATTTTGGATACACAATTTTATTCTATACCTGAAACATATACAAACTAGAGAATCCTTATTATAAAGTCAAAATCGAATATATTATATAGACAAGATTATTTTTATTCACAATAGTCAAAATAGAAAATCCGGTATTTTAGGAGATTTTCAAATTCTTATCTACTCAAAACTCTTAAAATTTTCTACCTCAAATCACATACTTACTTTATCAATTTTTATATAAACATTATTAAATGTCTCTAATCACCATAAAATGCCAAATGTGACATTATGCACTCTTAATTACAATTCAAATTTGTCTCTTTACTAACTTAACCAAATTCCTTGTGAACCTAGTTAATCAAGATGTTAAGCCGCTTAATCAAAATGTCACATTATCCACTCTTATGTACCAACAAGTGGGTCTAACTCTATTGCCCCCAAGATGTTGAACCAATGCCAATATGTTGCTTAGTTACTGTGACAGTTCAGTCTGAGGATAAAGAAAATACGCAGGGAACCCAAGAACTATACTGTAGCTCAGTGACACTGTGACAGTCACTGGCCGAGCACTGTCACAGTGACTGGCCGAAGGGTGCTGCCCTAGGCATCAATTCCAAACTTAAAAATGAAAATTCCCTAACTCATTCTTAATTTAAAAACACAAATACACTAATTACAATAACAAACTAAAATTTAAAATAAAATTAGACTAAAATTAAACAAAAATTTAAAGAAAAATTAAATGCAGTCTACTTACCAAAATTCAAGGTCGAGATGCTAGAAAGCACGCAAGAGAAAGAGGGAGAGATGGATCACCGGCGAGTCGACGGAAGTCGGAGAGATGGCGATGGACGAAACCAGATCGATTCGGTTGCCCGGGGACTGGGAGAGACAGCAACGGTGATTTTCTCCGAGAGGAATGGTCGATCGACCAGTTGAGGAGGATGGAGAGCCGAAGAGACGGCGATGGACGAAATCAGATCGCGTCGGTTGCTCGGGGAGAGACAGCAACGGCAAAAAATTCTCCGAGAGGAACGGTCGATCGACCAATTGAGGAGGATGGAGAGCCGGAGAGGCGACGATGGAAGCGAAAACCGACGATAGAGGAGTGGGTTGCGACGGAGTTGCGACGAAGAAAATTAGGGATTAGGGTTTTTTTTGGTCGCGAAGAGAGGAGTTCGGATTTTTATGTTTTCCTATCGGGTCGGGTCCAGCGGGTTAACGGGTTTCAAAAGCAACCGTAACCCGTTAACAAAAACTGATATTAAGCCATATCGGCCGGTTTTTCATATACCGGATACCGGCCGATATATCGCCACGTGGCCGATATATCGGCCCATACCGGTCAAAAACAATATGCGATAAAAAAAACCCCATATCGTCTCGTTTCTTTGTAAAAAACGATATATCGGCCGGTATATCGATATACCGGCCGATATTTAGAACACTGACCTGGATACATGCCCTAACTCAATTTCTAGCTGAGCTAGCAGTCAAGTGATCAATCCTCATTGATATTTCTGAAACAGAAGTCTCCTTAACAACCTTAATCCTTGTTGACAGACCATTTATGACACTAGGGTATTTTCATCAATAAGTGAATATTTCTAATGTTTATTATGGATACATCTATGATCAGTATATTATAGAAAAGTGGAGTAGGATGAATTTAGATGTCCAGATCCTAAAGAAGATTCCAATGCCAGATGTCAATTTACAGACATCTTTTTTACTACACTATAACAACAAAAGCTTTTTTTTATATATCTGTCAGCTACATGGATTCTTGTACTCCTTTCTGCTCCATTACAGGCCACCTTCTTTGTTAACATTTACTACCAACTTCATGGATATTCTAGTACTCTTGAAGTAGTTTGCTACGTAAATCATCCTGCTTATATTCTATGAACAATATATTCTATGAACAAGTGAACAGCAGTCCAGTCCTGAATGGCTGAATACAAGTCATTATGATGAATGGTTGTTATTAGTAAATGATTACTCAGGTATTTCTTGGTCATCTATCATTCTATGTGAAATACACACTTGGTTCTTTCCATTGTTGTAATTTTAACAGACACGATTTATAATATTGTATTTTGTTAGTCTAATTTTAGCACAAGCAGCCGCATGTGAAAGTATTGGCACATAGAGGACATTGGACAAAAAGGCAGATATCGAGTACTACTCCATGGAGGTTCCTTAATATGTGAAATATTGCTACACATACATTAATCAGCAATGACAATGAATACAATGTAACTGCTACAGGCAATGAGAGGAAATTGAATTCAGATTACAAGGTCTCCAGCTAGGTATTTTTTCTAGTCGGATCAACAGGAGCCCAATATCACTGGAACTAGACTCCAGATCGTCCTCTGTTGACTTGTCTGAGCATCAAATGAGGTATGTTAAGGCTTTGCTAATCAGATTCGAAATGCATATCTGCTGTATATGAGTTACCTAAGTACTCATTACCCGAGCAAGAAGAGGTAATCTCTTTGGCAAGTAATCAAGTCTGTTGCCAACATCAGTTTTCAACTCAACAATAAATAGCTCTTCGTTAAAAAGGATAGTGATGATATTATAAAAAAAATTGCCCAACCCGATTTAACATGCTTTCTGAAAACTTGCAAGCAACATACCAACTGAAGGAAACCAGGCAGCAGCAGTAGATGCCTAACAAGAATTTAGTGTTATGCTTCCTTTAGTATTCTCATTCCTAGTAAAAGAATTTACTGTTCTGCTTCCTTTGGTATTCCCATTCCTAGTAAAATCTCAAATGCTTCTCATTCTAAGTAAGATCCTAAATATTCATCCCTCTGCTTCTTTAATTTGATTCTAATTTCTTAATTTGAGTAGAGCAAGAAACCAGCATTCTCAGCAACGATGCATGGATTCTTGAGTTCATTCACGAGTCCCGTGCATATCAGATAAAGATTTGAGCCCGATTTAGTTTGGACATGGCTTGTATGAATCAGACATAAATCTGGGTCAAATCTGAACCAGTACTGGTCTGAGACGAGAACACTTCGAGCAGCCGGGTTCAAACCTGGACATATTTTGTCCAAACCCAATAGCATAATTCTCTTAAAAGACGTAGCTTTTTGTAAAATTTAAATATATGAGACCCAGGATTGGAACCAGTGACCATCACAAACCAAATCCGAAGCTTTAGCCGCCTCATGTATTGTGTTTTTGTGCTTAGTTCCCATCTTTAGTGCTATATTATATTAATTATAATAGAATATAAATTCTTTGTCAATAATTTTTAATATATTCTTACAAAGATGTAAAAATATATTATTAAATTATCTTGACATATCTACAATGGACCATATCCATGATTTTTTGAAAATGCATATCCATGTACCCGTATCTTATTGTTCCCGATACTTATATCCATATCCTTGTAGCATAGATTCTCAGGAACAACACCATTCAAGTCAACTGAAACCCCATCTTCTTGGCAATGATGAAACTGAGCAGACAAAGTAAAGCAAGTGACAATGTTCACTGATAATGCATAGGTAATAGAGTGGCAGCTTGTAGCAATTATCACAGCAGCATTGTTAGCTGCAATGTCTGCTAGGAATAAAACAATCTTGACAAGGTGGCAAAGATCTAGACAGATTCATGATGCCTGTTACCACCTATGGATTCTAACCTACAATATCAATTATGAAAGGGGCAGAAAATGGGACGGGACAGATGCTAATGATGCAGCTGCAAGAGACACTGCAAGAAGAACTGCTTGCCTTGGGTTACAACAACAACATCAACTAAGCCTTTTATCCTAAGTACTTGGGGTAGGGTATATGAACCAAAAGAGAATCACGCTGGATTGACCACATAGATGATTCTTCTCCACTCATTCCTATCGAGCAATATGTTTTCATTTATATCTCTAGCTCCATATCTGCCTGCCTTGGGTCATATTGCAGAATAACAACAGATGGAAAATGGCAAAAGCAACATCAAAGATAGCCATAACCTGATTTTGATCTCTATTTCTCTAGCTGAAGAAGCCTAATATATCCATAAAATGAAAAACTTGTATAATATATGCACAAGATGCTTGTACCTTGTGATAATTGATTGCAAGTACATTTTAAAGTCTATATGTTCATCTATCTGTCCAATGGTAGATAAGTAGTTAGAATAATTTTTCATTCACCTACTTGTCTATGGTAGATAGTTTGGTAGATACTTTTGAAATCATTATGCTAAAAATTTAAGCAAGGGTGTTTAGACACATACTAGTTGAAACTACGGAGGTTTTTCTTTTTTCAATTTTTTTATTTTAATATTTAATTTCAATTTGTTATTGAATAGAATTACCTTAAAGTCAATGTTCCTTTAAAGTTTCATTATTTTGTAGTTCATTGTTGCTGGTTTACTGTTTCATATTGTTCGCTTGTATGTGATTCCCCTCTGCCCTTTATTGAAGAATTGTTTTCAAACCTTTATTGAGTAACTACTCAAAATTCTCACTGACCAATTCATCTTGTCTTATTGAAGAATCCTGTTGAGCTGGATGGACTAAGAAAAGCACATATTCGAGATGGTGCGGCTGTCGTGCAATATCTTGTCTGGCTGGATTGTCAGGTAATTTATGGCGACATGTACTCTATTATTAAGTATAGTGGATGTTATCTTGTAGACTTTCAGTCGTAAGATATTAATTCGTTTTCTCACTGATATTTGAGCACAAGTTCTGGGTTCTGGTGTGCTATATTATGTTAATATAGGGAAGTTAAGTGTACAATTACCCCTGATTGGTTCTCAAATAAACCGTACATATGCAATGCATTCTATGTTTATATGAAAATCTGGTCCTTTCAAGGGTAGGATATCTTATCATTAGAGTGTATCTAGGGAAAGTAATATCTAGATGTTGTTCTAGATGGCTATATCCTGTTAATATAGAGAAAATACTAGTGAACTGTTTTCATTGGTGGATTCCCAGATAATCCATGCATATACAGGTATACAATTTCACAACTTTGGTCCTTTCAGGCTCTTGCGGGATAGGTTATCTGCCGAGTGGATTACATAAAAGGAGTAGGGTATTTAAATGCTGTTCTGGAGTGCTATACTTTGTTAATATAGTAAAGTTCTTGCATAAAATTCTCCTAGATTGACTTGACAGACAATTCATGCATATGCTATACAACATTTCTGTACAATTTGGTCCTTTAGATATTATCTGCAATAAGTGATATTACTAAAAACTTCAGGATTACATGTCTATGTGCCACTGGCATGATATACATACATTAGTGTGTTCTGTGCACCGAGTTGGTTGCAAGTAGTGTTGCTTAATTGTGGCCTTCGGTGAAAGAATTTGACAGAAAAATGGAAACCTGGAAGCAGAAGAAGACTACCATATCACCTCCATGATTAAGAAAACCCTTAGAGTCTCCTTCAATTTTCATGAACATAACCTCTGGGAGATATGCAAGCCATGTTACAAAGCATTACTTGACCCTTGGTCTATTTATGTTATTCTCCAATTATTTATTTTTCCCCGAACAATAGCCTAAAGCTTTTCCACTTTGCTCTCTTTTTTTTTTTGGGTTTTCTAACAAATTCATTTATTATTCTGTTTTCTTGGTCTGCAGATGCAAGAGATCTATGGAGCGTCGGGCTATTTTGTTGAGACTGAGGGAACACATAAGAAAAAACACTCGTAAGTTTTATCGTTTCCTTTGTTATCACATTTTACTTAAAAAAGCTTGATAGGACTATAGTTTTTAAAACCTCCTTGATTTCTTAGTTCAATCCAATGTTTAAAATAGCGATAACGATAACGTAACGTTTTGTCTCTGTTAGGTTATGTCGCATATAGCGTAACGCATAACGTAGGTTATGTAATTTTCTATTTATTTAATTAAAAATAAATATAAAACTATATAAAATAACTTTTATAAATTCAAAAATAAATTTAAAATATCTAAAAAAAGAATATAAATTTTTTTTGTAATACATATTCTAATCTAATTTTATATTAAGTTTTACTATAATTTTTGCATTTATCTTCATAAATTATATTAAGTCTTCAACTGTAATTCCAGTTATGATTTAAACAAGAAAATAAAATTTTACTTTTTTATTTCAATTTCAGTTATTATCATTATTGTAATTTATATTTTGTAATGTTCAATTTATCTTATTTGTAATTGTTAATTTCAGTTCAGTTAAAAATTCAATAAAATTAACAAGATATTTCAGCAACCAGAGAGGAATACAACAAGCGAATAAGGAAACAATTACAAAATAACAAGTTAGCAATTCCATAAACAATAAACAAGCCAACAACTAATCAAGAAAATTACAACAATTCGCTAATAAGCAAAATAATAATCAACAACAATATAAAGATTACTAAAAAATAATTGTAAATAACGTAACATAACGTAATTTAACGTAACGTTACGTAATATAACGTAAAATAACATAAAAAACGTATTGTTATGGCGCACTAAGTTATTTTCAGTTGTTACGTAGCGTTGGGACTCTGTTAGGTTACGTAACGTAATATAACGGGTTTCATAACGTGTTATTTTCAACATTGGTTCAATCGCTCTCTCTCTCTCTCTCTCACACACACACACACACACACATGCACATGCGCACAAACCCCGGCGCACAAACCGACTATTTACAAGCATATTTTGTGAATTGAGTACTTCTCTCCATTAGAATTTTGTTATTCCTTCCATGTTTCTTGATGTACGTGCAAACACAAACACATACGTCTATATGACTCATTCCTAATTTTGTTGACCAAAATGGGAGTTGCCAGGAGTATTGGTTGATTGGTGTATTTGAAGATTCATAATCTTATCATTTAGAATTAGGACATTCAGATCATCCTTTGACCTCCAAGTCCGTATATAAAGGTACAAAACATTTGATATTTCATAGGAGGCCAAGACTTTCTGTTTACGATTTTCCTGCTATTTCTGGTATAAGAACAATTGTACTGATTGCACATGGAGCTCAAAAAGAACTTATGATTTAACTCGTACTGGAATTGTATCCCAATGGTTTATGATCCAATCTTTTGATGCTACCTTGGTGTTCACAGAATCACGGTTATCAATGTTGGATTATGACTAGAACATCAAGTGTGACCTATGTGCAGGCAACAACAACAATAACTAAGCCTTTTATCTCACGTACTTGGGATAGGCTAGATGAACTAAAAGAGAATCACGCCGGATCGATCACATAGATGATCCTTCTCCACTCATGCCTATAGAACAATATGTCCTCATTTAAACCTCTAACATGCATATCTTTTCGTATCACCTCCATCAATATTTTTTTCGGTCTTCTCTTTACTCTTTTAACTTGTCCTATGTTGATAAACTCCTCTCGTTAAACTAGTGCATTTGTAGGTTTACGTTGTACATGGTCAAACCATCGTAAGCGATTATTTCGTATCTTCTCTTCGGCGGGTGTCATGCCTACCTTAGCACGAGTATCCTCATTATTTTTTATACACATCTATACTATATTTATTTTCTGTGAATGACGTTTCTTTATAGCCCAACATTCACTGTTTTAAATATCGGCCGGTATACCGGTGTACCGGCCGATATATCAGATTTTTCCCACAAATGAGACGATATGGCCAATTTTATATCACGTATCGTTTTTGACCGGTATGGGCCGATCTATCGGCCAGGTATCCTGTATGATAAATACCGGCCGGTATGAGTCAATATTGGTTTTTTTGTTAACGGGTTTGGGTTGCGGTTGAAACCCGTTTACCATTTCGACCTGACCCGATAGGAAAAAAATAAAATCCGCTTCTCTCGCATTCTCCCCCAAATCCATTGCTCGCGAACCCTAATCTCCCATTCTTCCCCGACTTCCCTCTCCTCCTCGACCGATCAAACGGTCGCAACTCAAAATCCACCAAAAAAAGACATAAAAAACTGCTCAGCGAGACTTTGAGAGTTCTATCATTCGATTGATTTTCGCTAAAAAAAGTTCGGCAGCCCGATTTGCCCTAAAATAACTTCGCTGGTCTTCCGACTTTCCTCTACTCGTATTGCTTAGCTTCCAGCGGCGTCGACGAGGAGCTTGGTAGTCAGTGCCTCACTGGTAAAGTGGTAAGTCCAGTTAGCCCCAAATTTCTTTTCTTTATAAATATTTTGTTTTGATTGTTATATGTGTTTGAGGATTTGGGTGCTTAAGATCTGAGATAATTTGGTTGTTTGTACACATTGATTGGGTGGAGTTTCACTGTTTCAGTCAGTGAATCAAATTCACTGATTCACTCTGAATGAGTGAATCGATTCACTGATTCGATGTGAATCAGTGAACTGAATCGCTGATTCTGATTCACTGATTCGATGTGAATCAGTGAACTGAATCGATGTGAATCAACGATTCAGTTCACTGATTCACATCGAATCAGTGAATCGATTCACTAATTTTATGTGAATCAGTAAATTTGATACACTAACTGAAAGGGGAGTGGCCGAAACAGTAAAATTAGAATTTATAAGTTAATTTGTTTGATAATTTGTTTGAACAATGACAATCTAATTAGAATTTAGAAGTTAATTTGTTTGATAATTTGTTGAGTGATGAGTAATTACTAATTAGAAGTGAATTTGAATGAGAATTTTCATACTGAAAATATGTAGCAATATAGTATATTTTAATTAGGATATTTTAATTATGTGCATATAGAAAACTTATTTTTATCTTAAAATCTTATTTTTCTTAATTTTATGATTATATATCGCTTTGTGCATTTGCGAACGTTCTAAACGGTATCTGCAAATTCGTAAGTTGAATGCAAATAAGCCAATGTAAGTACTATAAACTTGTTTTATGTGTTTTATTATGTTCTATATAGCCAATTATATGATTATTCTTTAATCGGTATGACATCGATATGATATTCCGCTATTTAGGGTCATATCGCGATATTCCGTTCGGTATCCGGTAACCGGTATGTAATTTGGTTGACCGGTATGGGACCGGTATCCGATATTTAGAACACTGCCAATATACTGTGCCATATAATAAAACTGGTTTTATAGAAGTCCTATAAAATTTTTCCTTTAGTATCGATAGGATGATACGGTTGCATTAAACTCCCGGTGTGCTTATCCATTTCAACTAGCCAGCTTGGATTCTGTGGTTGATGCCATTATCAATCTCTCCATCATTTTGAATAATAAAACTCAAGTACCTAAATTGATTACTAATTTGTATCTCTTGTCCGTCCAGCATCACAATATTGTTCCTTCGTTTACTAAGTTTATTCCAAGTGTGACCTATGTACAGGCATTTGTTTTATATTTGACCGAACATCAGAAATGTACAAGCTCCAACTGCACATATATCTATCACTGTGTCGTTTCTGTCACGGTGGTGCAATGCATGTTTTCATGTTACATAGGCTACAATGGTCTCACGTGATGCATAGCTCAAATTATTGTACATACCTACCCCAGTGGATTAGGTCCATTTTGTTTGACTAAGCAAAAATTTTGACATGGTTGAGCAATGTGTTTAGTCTTGAAAAAAATTCTCAAGAACTGGTACTAGCTCAAAAATCACTAGCATGGGTGTACGTGTCTGGTTTCTGGGTCAACAACGGAAAAGTTAATGTGACAACTACAATGGGGAATGGAAGCGAAAACCAAAACCAACATGAAAACGAGATCTTCTTTTAAAATTTAAAAAACTACGACCTCTTGGGTTGAATATCATTAATGAACTATACCTATTAATATGAAAGAACAAAGAAGAGTAGGTTTCTTTTGCATTATATTTCATGTATATTTAACCATAATATTCTTGTTAAAGAAGATTATGTTGCTGTATTTTAGGATAGCAACATATGAATTGTATGCTTTAGTTGATTGATGGTGGGTTTTTAACATCTGAGTTCTCCTTTTTATGTGAAAGTAACAAGTGATTTCTTGATGATCCCCTATTTTGAGAATTCCAGGCTGCTTAAAGTTAAATTGATTTTTTTATTTTTACGAAATTGTTTATAGGAGCATGTTAGACTGCCAAAGAATTAAAGAAACAACGAGATCTAAAGTTGTACTAAAAAATCTCTTCCTTTTTTGGTTATTGTTCTTCATCCTCTGGCAGCTTATAAGTTTAAATGATATCTGGAACTTAATCACTACAAAAGAGCTGTCTCACAGAACTCATGGAGGAAGGATGCATTTTTCTTTATCTTTATCCATTTTAATCTGTTATTCTCAATTGTGACAGGGAAAGCCAGAAATTAACAGAGGTATCTGTGAGTGATAAATTAGAGGTTTTTCGTGCCAAGCAAGAGGTATGCCTTGGTTGATACTTTTGCTTACTTTTCCTATCATAATTTAGATCACTATTTTATATGCACTAACATTTGAGTGAGACCTGCTAAGTCTTTGTTATGTCCATCTCTTTATCCATGTTTGTTTCGGTCCTTGACATACGTTGTTAGCTCACTCCCCTTTAGCTTAAGCTTTTGGGTAATGTGGCTCTTTCTTGACATGGCATCAGAGTATCGTGTTTCAAGAGGTCCTTTTGAGCACCAAATATATATGGCCTACTCAAGTCCATGTACTGTTTTAATTCAAATGACAACATGCTGAAGAGGGTTTTATTCGAAGCTTCTTGGCTGTTCCCATGTTCTTGTGGTCATATTGTCTAATAAGCTTGTAATGGTCTTAAAACTTACTTACAGTCTAGCCGTCTAAGTATGAATAATGAAGTGACGTGAAGGAATTCCAGATACTTTCCAATCCATTAGATGCATGACAACTGAATGTATGTGAGGCATATCTTTACTTGGAGTTCAACTATAAATATTATTTGGCTTTCATTTATTTACCAATTTCTAATTGTTGTAGCCCAGATTTTATCGAATTCAAGAGAAGTTGCTTCCTTAAGCTTCTCTATTCTTGTTGATAAGTCCTTGTCTCTATCTCTGGCCAGCTAATTTTATGTGAAGATTTTCTAGCCTACTGAGGTAGAAGAAAACTGCATGCACACTTTACAAGGGAAGAATATTGAAACATTGAGTGTAAGCTCTAACCAATATTAGGAGAAATCATATTTTCTTGTCTCTGCCTTCTCCCTTCACTGTCAAAACCAATGTACTAGGTTTGGACATTGTTGCCACTTTCATCTGAGCCTTTTATTCTCTAATTTATTTTTATTCTCTAATTTATTTAACATGTACTTCTCTAACTGCCTTTTTCAATACATTGATTTAAACTCCTATCACAAGTTATGGAGATCTTGTACCTGAACGTTTCTTAGACAATCATGGGTTCTGGCTAATCCAAACAGTTTTTGCACCATCTTCACTAGACTCCCTGGTCATTACCATTTTCCTGCTTATAAAGAAGGGTCAAATGCAGTGTGGACCTATATCACTATGCTTCACATGCAGTATGGGTCTATGTCACTATGCTTTCATATAATGCTTGGAGGATGGTGCTTCATTTATTATATTTATGACCTCTTTGTACATTATGCATCATAGGTTGTCTAATCAGTGAAGATGGCATGAGGAGAATCTCACTACTACGCTATTTCTTTAACATCCTGAAATGTAGTTTCTGAAAAGATTAAAAAGCATGCAAAATAGTTGGATGATCATGCTGATATTTCAGTTCTCCTTTGGTTATTACATACCCAAGAATCTTATGTTTGCATTAAGCTTAGTTTTCATGAAGCAGTGTTTCATTAGTGTGTTCCGTGCAAAACGCAGTGTTTCATTATATAAAGCTTAGTTTTTATCAAGCAGTGCTTCATTATCCAGCCTATTCCCCTCTGGGACAATTCTCACCATCTTTTACCTGCTGAGATTACTTGGTTTTTGGCTTTGTGCTTGTACATTCTTTCACAAATTTCTTCTGAGAAATACAAGCTGCCGCATGTTTGTCAAGTGGTCATCGAGAGGTCAATAACATATCTGTTATCTAACTTTTGAGATCTAGGAAACAATTGATTGTATATGTTTGTATAAGCATGCTATTGATGAAACTGGGGGATCACTTTCTTAGTAATGTCTATAAACATATGATAAACTATAGCTCTTTGTTGAGAATATCATGTGATCCATTGCTTGATGCAAACAATTATTTGCGATATGTGATATATAACCCCTTAGCAACATCAATTTTGTGACTGTGACTTAAACATCCTTTATTGAAGCCTTTAATTTGTGTGAAAATACATTTGCCTTGCAAGGTCTCATTCTGAATGCTATCGGTTAGTTATTCACAACCTACTCTCATGGTTGGTTGCAGAATTTTAGAGGGCTGAGTTTCCCTACCATCTCCTCAGTTGGTCCAAATGCAGCTATTATTCATTACTCACCAGATTCAAAAACATGTTCGCAGCTTGATGCTGATAGCATTTACCTATTCGATTCTGGGGCACAGGTTTGTGGATAACTTGAAGTTTTCAGTTGTTATTCTCATTCAAGTCTTTTTGAAAATTCATTTTCTTCCTACTGGTAGACCTCTGCTAACAAACTTTCCTCTTTTTTAAGTATCAAGATGGAACAACTGATATAACGAGGACGGTTCATTTTGGGAAACCTTCTGCACATGAGAAAACATGCTATACAGCTGTAGGTGTATTATTCTCAATAATTTTAAACATTTAATGATTTTATTTTGATTATTTTTCTGGTATATGAAGTTTTGAGTCTTACAGTAGCTCGTAGTAGTTCCATTGTTGAACACCACATGTAACCAAAGCTAATCCAGTAACGTATCCCTATTGCATTAGGATAGTACTTTGGTCATTTCCAAGTGTGTCTGCCTTATGCAAACTCTGTTTCTTTAATTTTAGTTTTTTGTGTCTATGTCTCTGAACTTTGTTGACATAAACATTGTAATTTACAAATTTCTAAGGCATGTTTGTCATTCCTTTTGTTCACAGACAGATATCAAATGTACTTCTCTAAAATGGACCTGTACACGTCTCCCAAGAAAAGGATATGCATGCATCACACATAGAAGTGTGAACGTTAAGTGCCCATCAAACTTGATTTGAATTTTCAAATTTTGATGGATCTAGATATGATTTCTAAGTAGAGCTTGAATGTCCATCTCCTATATATGAGAAGTGTATGTCTCCTTTATAATGTTATTACAACATGGACAAATTTAATATGTTTGCCAATGATAATTATCAACAGTTCCTAATCCCTATGAACTCGAACTAATAATAGTCAGCATTTTTCAGGAATTGGGGTGGGGAACTTTAGACATGATTTTGGATGGGTGACATCTAGGATTTAAAACAGGTATGGCGGGTATTGTAAAGGTATTACCCTTGCTCTTCCCCTATGAACCAAACTCTTTACCCTTACCCTATAGAGCAACCTGTAAATTTTAATTAACCTATCCTGTACGCTTAAAAATATTTTTCCCTTATAGGGTAAGCTGGTAAAGATTAAAAAATAATGAGAAGAAAAAGTTTGAATACAACAAGTAAAATATTGAACAAAAGAAAAGCTTGTGTTTTCTATGTAATATTCTTAGCATAATTAAATCAAATACAAGGTAAAATCAGTCAAATGCTCTAAATTTCTGATTTAATTTATTATTATTTTCTTAAATGCAGTGATTGATTATAACGATATTATACACTGCTAGTGAAATTAATATAATTTATTATTTATTTAAAAGGGTAAACGGGTAAAGGGATAGTGTATGAAAGGCTTACCCATATCCTGCCCATTAAAATAAACAGATAATAAAATTTTACCCACCCTACCTATAGATAAACAGGTACGAAAAGCTTACTCTTAAAATTTATGGTAAAAGGTCCTCACCCATATCCGCTGCTAGTGGCATCTGAAATTACATTCTTAAAAGCAGAATTTGCTGCATTGGGATATTTTTTAATTTCTTTTTTCCATCGTCTTATGCAACATCTTTCATATTATGTGGTTCATGATGCCAAATCTTATTCTCTCTACTTTCACCTAGATTCTTTGTATAGAGACTTTTTTCTTGTAGCTTTCTGGTTTCATAATCTTAAACTGCAGGATTATCAAGTCTTACCCACTAAGTGGTTCCCAACTTATTTTTCTTACTTCCATTGGTTAGAAATTTGTCATCTGCCGCAGCAGTGGGCATTTGGGCATATCTGTCCATATTTTGATATGGTGACAATTACTAGCTCTTTGCAGTTGCTATCCCGTTTATTACTACTGCAGGTGTGTCAGAATTCAATCTTTATTCACTTCCTTCCCTCTCTCCAATGAAAAAGAACAAAAAAAAAAAAAAAAAAAATGAAGAGAAGAAAACAAAGTTCTTTATTCCCTTAAGCAAATTCCCACTTTCAATTTTTTACGGAGTTAAGGCTTCCAGTCATGAATTTACATTTCAAAATGTACTTACTGGAGGATATCATGCCCCAGGGGATAAGGACTTGAAGTAGAATACGCTATCTGGTGCTGCTTAGAACTTAGATGTAATAAGGTGCCACACATTTAACACTTGTTTTTAGTTTCCATGCAGTTTTTGCTGTATGTATTTTTTCCATATCATTTTGAAGACTGTTGAAGTCAAATGAACATTCACCAAAAAAGTTTCATAAGTTGCAAAATCCTAAATAAACTAATGCTGTTTGAACTATGATATGGTCAATTGGACATGGTGACAAATGGAAAACTTATGTGGATGTTTGTCTCCTAAATTTCAGAAATGTGAAACCCATTCCAAATTTCTACCAATATGTATGCGCGTGCAGTCTAATAGTTTTCCCAAGCCTTTCTTTCTCATTATCAAAATTTTGCAGCGAAAGACTTTTGTGTATAAAATGGTCAATTATCATACTTCTATAATAAAGACATAACCATATTAGATTACATTGATTTTGCATTAAGCGGGAGCAGTCTCTAGTGGGGTCATTTAGTAGAAGGGTAAAGAGAGTGGAAACCACAAAACAAGCCAACTGAAATCCAGTCTTCTCTTGATGCTTTGGTTGTTGTATTACTGAACATATATTTTCTTCATCTAGTGTATGATTGGGTTGTCTTGGATCGTTATAACAGAAACAAACTGAATTCCTGAAAATAGATTCACCTAATTGGATGCAAATTATGTGGACATGACCATGACCATGATTGGCATGTCATGGACCATGTTAATTGTGCATTTTTTGGGCTGGGTTATATTTTAATCTAAAAATCTTGCATGGTCAATCTTTTTAACGTAGGTATCTTATTGTCATCCTGATTGTAGAAGTCACAGGACATTGTTTAGTTTTTCAGTGAACTTTGTGTTTGCAGAGTATACAGTATGGTTAACATGACATTTTAGTTCTTTTGTGATTTCTGACCATTGCTTTCTTTCCGCATAGGTCCTCAAAGGTCATATTGCTTTGGACATTGCAAGATTTCCTAATGGAACTACTGGTATGACTATCATCAAAGCTTAAAGTTGCAATAACGATGTGCCTTTAAGTTGATTGAAGTACAAGGTTTTTTGTGACAGGATATTCTCTTGATGTTCTTGCTCGGGTCCCCCTATGGAAGGATGGTCTTGATTATCGACATGGTACTGGTCATGGGATTGGGTCTTACTTGAATGTTCATGAAGGTTTGACAGTAACTCATTTGTTTGGTTTCCTTCAGTGCTATCACTGTGATTAAAGCTGCCCTTTAATCAGTGAGGTCATTGTTGAACAGGACCACATTTGATTAGTTTCAGGCCACATGCTCGTAACGTGCCGTTGCAATTATCGATGACTGTTACTGATGGTAAGTATGATTTTATCTGTTGTTTTGTTAGTTCTTGCAGTACATTTGCTTCCATTACTTTTTTTTTTTATATTTTATGAATCATCGTCACCATCCTGACTGGGATTGGTTATGGAGAATCAGGCTCCATTTTGACATAATTTTGCAACTAGCTGTCAATGTAATATCTTCAAATTGATATCAAGTTCTTGGTTGTGCAAACCATGGGCATGCATTTTTGTGTGTGTGGTTTGGAAGGAGAGGGAGGAGGGGGAGGGGGGGGGGGGGGGGGGGGGGGCGGGGGGGGGGGGGGCGCGCATGGCATGACTCCTAACTTCTAATTTTCAGTTCATATGTTTCTTTGTTCCTCATTACATATTCTTCATAAAATGATTTAGGCAACATGACATAAATATTAGACAGCAGTGACCAAAGTATGGGAGTTGAACTTGGAAGTTGACTATATTTTGATACTTGCAGCACAAATGTGGAAGTTTTCATTTAATCGTAGAGTTCGTTTGTTTAACAAATGAACAGAAAAGGTCCAAAGGAGTTACAAAGCAGTGACACAATACTGCTACCTTATAGAATAACGCACAATAATTGTTAGAACATGAATACTTCCACCCTCATGGTATTCCTTTACTTTTTATGGTCATTCATGTTCCTTTCTTGATATCCTGAATAAGTTTCGGAATAACATTAGAACTAGGGGTCCGATCTATTTGGAGGTGTTATTGGTTTGTGCTGTTTTGCTTGATAGGACTTTTTCTTGGACTTTAGAGCTTGGTTTATTGGTTTTGGACTCAGACTTTACAATCTAGTGTTGTTCAATTTGGAATCGGGGTTGTATTTTAGAATCTACTATTATTAGTTGCCTTGGACTTTATTCGGACTTGGATATATAATTCTAGTCTATTGCAATCTTTACATTTTAGGTAGTCCATGTCTCAAAAATAATCCAAGAGAAAAGCTTTGGACTCTCATTTTAAACTTGGTCTTTCTTTCCCAACTAACAAATTATTATAAAATTAGTAAACTACTATTTATTACTAAAGATTTTTACTATTCTTCTACTAGAACTAATTAACTAATTAATAGTAAATGATAAATTAATATAATAGATAAATAATAATAATAATAATAATAATAATAATATTGTATTACTAATCAATGTGTTAATTGAGCAATAACAATTTGTTCTTCTTAACTTATTTTCGTAACAATAAACAATGCCACATATTAAAGTTCAAAGTTACTTTATTGTTTATTAATAGTAATTGAATTAGTCAATAATTAGAATTATTTAATATGATTTATAAGATAATATTATTTAGCACTATGAATTAGGGCGTATTATTAAGAACTTCATTAATAAGCATAATAATATAATATTGTTGCACATTTTATAGTTAAAAATGAAAGTAGTATATCATCAAAAGTCCAATACATTTGTCCAAGTCCAATACATTTGTCCATGTTTTAGTCCAAGTTACCTTGTGGTTTCATTGAGCCTGAACAAATAGTTCAGTCGTAGTCCAAGTCCAGGAAAAAGTCTAAGTATGATAATATCCTAGTTTAAGTTAAAATGTTCAAACGAATAACACCGTTTTATATTACTTTACGTAATTAACGTTTCCTTTATATATATATATATATATATATATATATATATATATATATATATATATATATATATATATATATATATATATATATATATATATATATATATATATATATATATATAATGGAAATTAGCCGCTATCTTACATATTACCTAAGCAAGCGGCGAAAAAACAGAAAAGATAGTGTTTTCATTTATATTAAAAAAAAATTGGATAATGATCTCAACCCCCTATGGTTCGCTCATACTCAATTTCTTAGATTTTAGTTTTGACAACTAGACATAAAATTAACGGTTTTCAATTAATACAAATCTTGCATCCACTTGATGAAAGGACAAATGAAGTCCAAAATGAAAGGACAAATCTTGATGACATTTGATCCTCGAGAACTGAGAAGGTGGAGATCATAATCAGAGAAACATTTGAGAAAAATAATGAAATCACTATTTTTTTGTTGTTAGCTCACATAGCTCGTTTACAATAATCCCTATATATAATATATGTATGTATGTACAAAGAGATAGATTCGGATCCTTCCAAGAGGATTTGGACCCATTTCTTTCCCATTTAAAATCAATATTACGACATCTATATATAAGATCCACTTTGTTAGAGTTGATCTATATCATGTAAAGTGTGTAAAAATAAAAAAATTAAGTAGTTTAATTTTTTTTCTTGCTTATGGCATGACTCCTAACTTCCACATGGCATGACTCCTAACTTCTAATTTTCAGTTCATATGTTTCTTTGTTCCTCATTACATATTCTTCATAAAATGATTTAGGCAACATGACATAAATATTAGACAGCAGTGACCAAAGTATGGGAGTTGAACTTGGAAGTTGACTATATTTTGATACTTGCAGCACAAATGTGGAAGTTTTCATTTAATCGTAGAGTTCGCTTGTTTAACAAATGAACAGAAAAGGTCCAAAGGAGTTACAAAGCAGTGACACAATACTTCTACCTTATAGAATAACGCACAATAATTGTTAGAACATGAATACTTCCACCCTCATGGTATTCCTTTACTTTTTATGGTCATTCATGTTCCTTTCTTGATATCCTGAATAAGTTTCGGAATAACATTAGAACTAGGGGTCCGATCTATTTGGAGGTGTTATTGGTTTGTGCTGTTTTGCTTGATAGGACTTTTTCTTGGACTTTAGAGCTTGGTTTATTGGTTTTGGACTCAGACTTTACAATCTAGTGTTGTTCAATTTGGAATCGGGGTTGTATTTTAGAATCTACTATTATTAGTTGCCTTGGACTTTATTCGGACTTGGATATATAATTCTAGTCTATTTGCAATCTTTACATTTTAGGTAGTCCATGTCTCAAAAATAATCCAAGAGAAAAGCTTTGGACTCTCATTTTAAACTTGGTCTTTCTTTCCCAACTAACAAATTATTATAAAATTAGTAAACTACTATTTATTACTAAAGATTTTTACTATTCTTCTACTAGAACTAATTAATAGTAAATGATAAATTAATATAATAGATAAATAATAATAATAATAATAATAATAATAATAATAATAATAATAATAATATTGTATTACTAATCAATGTGTTAATTGAGCAATAACAATTTGTTCTTCTTAACTTATTTTAAACGTAACAATAAACAATGCCACATATTAAAAGTTCAAAGTTACTTTATTGTTTATTAATAGTAATTGAATTAGTCAATAATTAGAATTATTTAATATGATTTATAAGATAATATTATTTAGCACTATGAATTAGGGCGTATTATTAAGAACTTCATTAATAAGCATAATAATATAATATTGTTGCACATTTTATAGTTAAAAATGAAAGTAGTATATCATCAAAAGTCCAATACATTTGTCCAAGTCCAATACATTTGTCCATGTTTTAGTCCAAGTTACCTTGTGGTTTCATTGAGCCCGAACAAATAGTTCAGTCGTAGTCCAAGTCCAGGAAAAAGTCTAAGTATGATAATATCCTAGTTTAAGTTAAAATGTTCAAACGAATAACACCGTTTTATATTACTTTACGTAATTAACGTTTCCTTTATATATATATATATATATATATATATATATATATATATATATATATATATATATAATGGAAATTAGCCGCTATCTTACATATTACCTAAGCAAGCGGCGAAAAAACAGAAAAGATAGTGTTTTCATTTATATTAAAAAAAAAATTGGATAATGATCTCAACCCCCTATGGTTCGCTCATACTCAATTTCTTGGATTTTAGTTTTGACAACTAGACATAAAATTAACGGTTTTCAATTAATACAAATCTTGCATCCACTTGATGAAAGGACAAATGAAGTCCAAAATGAAAGGACAAATCTTGATGACATTTGATCCTCGAGAACTGAGAAGGTGGAGATCATAATCAGAGAAACATTTGAGAAAAATAATGAAATCACTATTTTTTGTTGTTAGCTCACATAGCTCGTTTACAATAATCCCTATGTATAATATATGTATGTATGTACAAAGAGATAGATTCGGATCCTTCCAAGAGGATTTGGACCCATTTCTTTCCCATTTAAAATCAATATTACGACATCTATATATAAGATCCACTTTGTTAGAGTTGATCTATATCATGTAAAGTGTGTAAAAATAAAAAATTAAGTAGTTTAATTTTTTTTCTTGCTTATATGTTGAAAGGTGTAAAATGAACAGTCTTACTGGTTGGTTAGTTTAGCAGTATAGAATGTTCAAGGTGTAACAAGAATTAGTATGCAAGGTTTTTTAAATATTTAAATATGACCAAATGATTGGATTGACAATTTCTATGGCTTAGCATGCAGTATAGAATATCCAAGGTAGAACAGAAATTAGTGTGTAAGCATTTTTAAGTATTTAAATCATGTTCAAATGGTTGGATCGAGAATTCTATTTAAGCATTTTTAAGTATTTAAATCATGTTCAAATGGTTGGATCGAGAATTCTATGTTTTAACATGTGGATCTATGAAAAAAAAAAACTATTTTTTGACCATCTATTTGGTACCTACTTGATACATAGGCAATTTTGTTTAAAAATTAGAATTTTTTTTTTTTTGGTTTAAGACACATTAAAAGGTATATAGATCAACTTTAACAGAATAGATCATGATAATGGGTGCTATATCACCGAAATCTCGTGTGAAGGATTATTCCAAATCCTTTTTGAAGGATCCAAGTCTTCCCCCCCCCCCCCCCCCCCCCCCCCCCCCTCTCTCTCTCTCTCTATATATATATATATATATATATATATATATAGGGAAGCAATCCCTTGAGTTCGGTTGCTAAAGTTAGTGTCATTACTACTCTAAGACTTATATGAATTGAGGCTTTATTCAGTCTCTAATAATAAAAAATTATAGACTAGAAGCTGGATATTTTGTTCCTTCTCGCGTAGGGGCCGTGCTTCTAGCAAGAAGCTGCAGTCAGTTTGAGAGCTCTGTATCTGAATTGAACTCCAGGCAAAGAATGATCCGAGTGTTGTATCCTTCTTAGTCTTCATCACCATCCATATCCATTTCAGACAATGGCCTATCACAATTATTAATATCTATCCTGTCATTATGAAAGAAAGATGTGTCTATACCAGCTGATACTGTAAGTAAATCTTACGGACAATTTTTTTTTTTTTGACAAATTAGTTATAAAACTAAATAATGTAATTAAATCAGAGGAGCGACACATCTTACTAGAAAGTTATAGGTTCGGTAAATTTCTAAGAAATCTATGTTCATCCAATTTTGCAAAGATGCAAGGGAGATGTTAAAGATTTTCGATAAAATTTCTGGAAGATGATTTAAATGATTAAAGAAAATAATGCATTTTGCACATAAACTAAAGCCCTAAATCCCAGGAATTGTGGGTATTAGCCTTTCCCCCTTTTTATTGATCAAGCATAGCAGAAGGTTTTCACACTGTCTGCCTAAAAGAACATACATGAACATCAAACGACGGAACAAAAAAAATCTACTCAAGTATGGTATCCTTAAACCCATTGATTTTTTTCAAATAATAAGAGAGGACAAAAATATATATGGAAGACAGGGGCATGCATAGAGGACGAGGAATTCCATAAGAGAGGAGGATTTAAAAGCATCAAGTTCCATCTGACAAGAGGATGGAAGAGGCTGGGTTTTGAAAATGGGGGATGGAGTTGAAGTTTCTCAGGAGAAGAAAGGAAAGTTCATGCAATTTTTTGAGAAATGGTGGGTACCACACTAATTAGAGATTTATAATAACAAACAATAAAAATAAATTAAAACTCTTGTGATCCCAGCATAGCTTTAAAACGTTTTATCTTTATAATTAGCAGCTGATCTATCATGTGGAGATGTGTAGATCCAACGGTAGATAGAGGTAGGTATAACCAAGCTATTTACTCCCTATGTGTATAGTAATTGAACAATAAAAGAAATGTACCTTGGGTGTCTCCTTAGATTAATCTAAGACTCTAAGTAGGTGGCCTAATATATAAAGATATCAAAATGGACGAATCCAAACTGTACTGAGATCTCCATTTCTCAAAATGGTGGTATATAAAATATCATGCACCTTAAATACTTTTTGACCATGCATCAGATAGTTGCAAAATAAATGGATATTCATCAATAGAACAAATGAGACATCTTTATCAACAATATATAAGTGTCTAGTTTATGTGATTTTTTGTATACAACCTATTCCGGACATGGAGATCACGATGAACCATTCGATCATCCATTTCGATGTCCTATTTTATATTTTAGGTTGCCTCCTTGATTGTAACTCTGGGACATTCTAGGCACACTAATACATATATATAACATCCATGCCGAAGATCCATTTTATTTAAGTTGATTTAAATCATTTCAAGTGCCCAAAAGTTAGATTTTTTTTTTTAAAATTGCCTATATATCAAGTAGGTAAAAAAAAAAAAATAAGACTGTAGAGAGTGATTTGTTAGTTTAACAGTATAGAATATTCAAAACCTAACAAGATTTCATATAACAAGGTTCTTAAGTATTTAGATCTTGATCAAATATTCTGAAAAACAAATATTACGCTTTAAATAGATCAAAGCAAATGTTATTTTAGACTGTCCATTTAGTACCTGCTTGATGCATGAGTAGAAGAATTTAGAAAATATGATTTTTAGTTTGAAGGCATTTTAAATGGTATAGATCAACTTCAGTGGAGTCGATGATGATGATGGATGCCCTCATTGAAATTCAAAGGGAAGGAAATGACTCCAAATGTGTGTATGTATGTATCACATGACCGACTCTCTCTTGTGATGCTGAGTTGGCTGAATTATAACTTGACATGAGTTGTTTAGTTGTAGTATCAAGGGAATAACTTTTGCATAAATAAGTTCATGTTTCGTGTCCTTCTTTTTTAGGATTTGATGTGTCTCCGTATATGTGTTGTGTTGTATCTGGGTCCCGTGCTTGTGTCCCATGCTTTGTAGCAGAAAAACCAAGTCAAAGGCAAGATAACATGCTGACAAGAATCCTGAATGACAATGTAACTAGGAATGAACTACTGAGTTCTTAAGACAGTAGAGCAATTCAGTATGTATATCACCATGCCTTGCTCCTTAAGGTTTGCCAATTCAAGTGGCAAGGTAAACCATATACAAATATTAGAGTTATTATCGCATGTATCATGTGATGTGTGACTGGGAAAGTGTTTCTGAAGCATACATGATGAGCAATGGGAATGGGAAGCTTCAGGAATAGTCCTCTGACTTGCAAGCTGGAGAATAGGCTCTCAAGCTCTTAGGTCTAGGCCGAGTGGTGGAGGATGGGTGCCTAAAGCTCTCTCAAGCTCAATCCACACCCTATCTCCTCACTCTACCACCACCACCCTCATCTCATTTCATATTTTCCTTTCCCTCATAGCCTCCTCCCCCTTTACCATCTCTCTCACCATTCATTTTTTCTTCCCAACCCCTCTTCTTTTCCTTCCAATATCCATCTTCTTTCTCCTACCCCTCCTAAAAACACTCTAAGTGGGTATTTTTCTTCTCCTTTGCCACATCCACTCCCCTCCTGTGTGTCTCATACGTATGATGGGTAGTGAGCTACTTTTCATGTAATAATGCAGTAATTGAATTGTTTGTGTATTAATTATAACATGAAAAGTTAGTAAAGTTAGAAAAGTTGTGTATTAATTATAACATATCAGAGAGATTCTGAAAGAGGCGATGGTTAAAACACTAGAGAACTTAATCAGAGGAGAAGGTTCAACTTCCACTCGGCATCGTCAACCCTCACGCCGCCCAAAGAGACTTCATATTAAGCCTGCAACAGGACCAAAGTCATCAATGTTAGAGGTTGCGAAGGACTCAGTGGCCCTATATAGGGAAACGTGAAAACATTAGAGGTGGAGATAATTCCGGAGGAAGAGGATGCGGAAAAGACTCCAGCTGCTCGGGAAGACTTACTTTCAGACTTTGAGGAGATCACGAGCATCCCGGATCCTCCCCCTATAGTCACGCCCACCAGACGCAGCAAAACACTATGTGAGAAGAGAAAGGGCCAGGATTACCAATTCGGGCAGGTAGCATCTTTGGCATCAAAGAGAAAGGCGTTACACATCAATCTTGATAAAGGTAACTCTTTTTTTTCATTTGATATTCTTAATTTGTTACCTAATCAAACCTTACTTGAATTTGCACAAATTTGTAATATCGACTTGGGAGATACTGAGAGTAGCAGAGCTCAAACCATAGAATTCATCAGAGATGTAACTTCCAAAGAAGTAAGGGCTGTTGGCGAGAATCATTTAGTTCTCGTCGTAACAGGAATAGAGAAGTATCTATAATTTTTAAGATGAAGATTATTTTCTGAAATGTTAGAGGGCTAGGGGATGGGATGAAGAGGCGCATGGTCGCAGAAGTGTTGCGAGATAATGGAGCAGATATGTTTTGCTTGGAGGGAACAAAATTGGTGGACTTGCCGGTTTTGCTTGAGCATGAGATTACTCTCAGAAAGAATTTTGCATTAGTATTTAAAAATGCGAGAGGCGCTTTGAGGGGACTAGCAATTGGTGTTAACGACAATTATTACGAGATTCTAGATACCTCTGAAGGCGTTTTCACCTTGTCTATCATTGTTAGGTAGAGAACTGATAGTTGGATCCAGAGAGTCACCATAACATATGGACCAAATCATAGGGATAGAAGAGGGGCCATGTGGAGTGAGATTCGCGATCTGGCTCGACAGAACAATCCTTACCCTGGGTGATTGGAGGGGACTTTAATGTCGTCAAGTTCATGGAGGAGCATATGGGGGTGACTTTAATAATCAAGATAGGGACGATTTCAATGACATTATTAGTGAAACATGGTTAATAGAAGTCTCTCTCTGCGATCGCAGGTTTACATGGTCCAATATGAGAGAAAATTCTTACCTGGCTAAATTGAACAGGATCCTAATTTCGGATGCATGGGAAGACCGATTCGGCCTTTCCAGAGTTTATTCAATTCCCAGACCCAAGTCGGATCACGTCCCGATCTGCTTGGACTCGGGTACATCTGCACCTAAGAATAATCGACCATTCCGATTCGAGAAGTGGTGGCTAGAATTTGATGATGTGCATGACCTCATACGCACAAACTGATCATTCCAAGTCAAGGGTAGAGATGCAGCAGCGATATTATGTGGCAAGTTGAGAAGATTACGACATGTTTTGTCTAGATGGAACAAGAGATATCGTTGTCTCTCAAAAACCAGAAAGAAGGAATTGATGCAATGAATTGTAGACCTTGAGAGACGAGAAGAGCTCACAGTTCTTACCAGTGAGGATATAGCAGTATTGAGAAGATACTGGAAAGAAATAAAGGAACTGTACAACTTGGAGGAGATTTAGAGGAGATAAAGTGGTGCCAGTGGGCAAAATCTAAATGGCTGAAAGAGGGGGATGCCAACACAGCCTACTTCCACAGTTAGCAAATATGAGATATAGAATAAATGCAATCCATTCCTTTTGAACACCCCAGATGGAGGGACAATAACTGGAGAAAAACTTAAGACTCATATTCACGAGTATTCATGAGCACTTTCGTTAGATATTCGTTCAATCCGAGAATGAAAGAATGAGACTCCGAAAGGAAATATGGCCCCCACACCCTAACTTACACACCTTAGAGAATGATTTTTCTGAGGAAGAAATAAAAAACGTGATTTGGGAGCTGGGTCAGGACAAAGCACCGGGTCCTGATGGTTTTCCTATCTTTTTCTTCCTGATCTTTTGGTCATTGATTAAACAAGATCTCATCAATTTATTCAAGGAAATGAATAATGGTGGTGTACAACTAGACATGCTAAATTATTCAGTTATAGTCCTTATCCCAAAGAACTCCCCTGGATCTATCGGCCCCCGATAGCGCTACTGAATAGTGTGCTCAAAATCATTTCTACGGTTCTAGCCTCGCGGCTTACGCCATATCTCCAAGAATTGATAGGAAAAACTCAGATGGGTTTCATCGCGGGATGAAATATCCTAAATGGTGTAGTCATTGCACAAGAAGTGATTCATCGAGATAAAATTACAAATAGAAAGGGATATTTACTAAAGTTAGATTTTGAAAAGGCATACAACAAAGTGGAGTAGGAATGCATAATAGAAATTATGAGGAACAGAGATTTTAGTCCTAAATGGACTAACTAGATTCTCATCTGACTCCAATCTGCAAAAGTCTCTATCTTGGCAAATGGAGACACTGAGAGAGAAATCATCTACAAGAGGGGCCTCAGACAAAGTGATCTTTTATCACCACTAATCTTTGTCTTGGTTGCGGAAGGACTTAACCTAATGTTTGCACGCATGGAGGCAGGTAAGATTGAGGGGTTACCAGCCGCTAGGTCGACTTCATTCACAAATCTACAGTATACGAATGACATCCTAATTCTCAGACATTGTAATATCTTGCAAGTATGTGCGATTAAGTGGATATTAAATTGTTTTGAGGTATGGTCCACTTTCAGAATTAATTACCACAAGAGCTCCCTCACTTTCATTGGTAGAGAGTTTAACCAGTAAACTGGTTGTGGGGATCTTTGGATATAAAGTGAGTAAATTTTCAATTTCATATTTAGGTATCCCAATCAGACTGGGAAAAAGCAGGAGGCTAGATTGGATTCCAGTTATTGAGAGGGTAAACAAGAGGTTCGACGGCTGGCAAGGAAAGCTTCTGTTTTTGGGAGGGAAGTTAATTATGTTAAATGCAGTGCTCTCTACTATCCCAATTTATTTCATGTCCTACTTTGTCGCCCCACGCTGGGTTAGACAAAGGATCAACACATTACGGAGTTGATTTTTATGGGGGACTCTGTAGAACATGGTAGGAAATACCACCTGGTAAGCTGGGGTCATGTGCATAAGGCAAAAAAGGAGGGAGGGCTCGGTGTTTTGAATCTGAAAATTTTCAATTTGGCACTGATAGCCAAGTGGTGGTGGAGATTATTATTTCAACCAGAAAGGATAATACAGAAACTACTGCGGGAAAAATACGGGTCACGTAAGAGTATTTGGAGCGGTCAAGGGTGAAATTTGCACAACGCCTCGTGCTTCTGGAAAGGTATCAGAAGAGTGAAAGAGTTGTTTTGGCAAGGAATTACCTATAAGGTGGGCAAGGGAGATAATATAGCATTTTTGGGAGGATACCTAGTGTGACACTATACCCCTTAAATGGTTATTCCCTCTGGCTTATGAATCTAACCCCAAAAAATAGGCACAGTCGTAGACTTCTGGTGTAGAAGGAGATGGTGACTTAGGATTAACGCAAAGATGGGGTGGCAGGCTATACGTGACAAGGTACAACACATTCAGATCAATGATAACAAGGATTGTCCAGTATGGAGATGAGAGAAATCTGGAGTCTTCTCAGTCAACTCGTTGTATGGCTTTCTCAATGATTGGGGGATTAGATCCAAACAAGCAGTTCATATTTGGAATGTAAAATGCCCTCTTAAAATAAAAATATTTCTTTGGCTCTTGGATAAAAACGCAATCCTCATGCGGAACAACTTGTACCGCAGAGATTGGCAGGGCCCCAGTAAGTGTGTGCTTTGCAGATTAGCCATCGAAACAATGCTACACGTAATGGTAGGGTGCCCTTATTCTAAGGTGATTTGGATGGAAGTTGCTTATCGGTACAACATCCAGCTACGGCGAGACATCTTGTCGTTAGTTTGGACGAGGTTTCAATCCAGGGGTAGTATTTCCAATGAGCATAGGAGCGTCATAGCTTGTATAGTTTGGAACTTATGGTTGGAGAGAAATAGAAGAATTTTTACTGAAAGAGTTTATAGTTTGGACCACTGTATTTACTATATTACTAATGATGTGTTATTGTGGTTAATAGATGTTGGAGATTCAGGAATGACTGTCCATACCACCCACTCCAGAATCAATGCCATGGAGAATTTGAGGCCACCCCAAGGGATAGCAATTCCAGGAGATGGCGAGGAGGAAACGGCTCGAGTGGCTCAGGAGGAGTAGGGACAGTAGTCGTCGACCGACTGTAGTCATGATTGCAATCATGTATTATACTGGTCTATCTTAGTTATGTAGTTTGTACTAGACTGTGTTATTGCCCACTTTTGCTTCGGGTTGGAACATTTATTTCTTTTTTAGTTTATTTGTTTGTAAGTTCTATTAAAACCGTTTTAATGGAACGCTGGGGGCGACAGCTCACCGTTTTTATTTCAAAAAAAAATAAAATATGATGGGTTGTTGGTTGGTGCATCTAATACAATGAATGCCCAAGTCTAGCTATGAAGTGAAACAAATTATCACGGGGACTATATGCATGACGTATAAGTCCAGCCCTATCATCATAATCCACTTTACCCTGCAAGCTAAGGTTCAAAAGGACATAAATAACCATAGTAAAGTTTGATAAACTCTGAAGGGACATTAGACAGGTGTCAAAGTGTACCAGAAATTTACATGTAAAAAGGTAGCAAGGGAATCAATTTCATGTAGTATGGTAGTAATCGACTCCCAACCACCCCTTTCCCTCTTAAATATAAATTGGCCCCACGGATGTGCTTCTATTGACCTCGAAATTTTACCGTGAGGTTATTAATACTTGAAGCCTTCAAGCCTCAAGAATTGGGCCTTACTGGCAATGCATCCATCAAGCCTCATTCAACAATTTTTGAAGGCCTTGGCTATCAACTTGCAATCTCAGAGTCAGGAGCGTATTTTTTCTCCTAGTTTCTCAGCTACATTCTCTTGCCTTTAACTCTCGAGTCTCAACTGACAATGCAATGTTCCATGGTTTGTCTTTGCTCTCCTACCCTGAAAAAAGTTGGACCTGCCATTACAGTTCACTTGTCTGTCTCACTTAAATGTTCCATTCCGTAGGAAATTTGTTTGGGATATGTTGGATTCAGGGAGAATACCATGCCTTGTATCTAATTGCAACCAGCTTGGATCAAACCCATATTTTATTATTCTTAGAGGTAGGTATGTGCTTGATGAATGTACTTGCAGTTTTGGAGAAGCAAAAAAAAATCTTAAAGATCCTTAATATATGATTGTTTAACTGTGAAATCACATGGGCATATTAGATAAATGCGTCTTCTGGACTTTTCCATATTTCATCTGTATAGCTGTGACTCTTGGATGTTAGATATGTAATATTGTTCAAACTTGCAGCCATCTCAGAGTAAAGCCCTTACTTATTCATGCTTATATGTAGATTAGTTTTGCTAGTGTATATTTTGCCTCTGTATAACTTCTTAGAAGTCTGTCTGTAAACGAACTGGGACTTCTAAGGTCATATTGTTTAAATCCATATTCTGATCTTTGCATTCTCGATTTGACTTGCTCTTTATTCTTATATGGTGGCTTCAATATTTTGAGTCATAATTTTGTAGACAATATGAAAGTTGTTTATTTGACTGTGCTTTTCAGAGCCTGGTTACTATGAGGATGGGAATTTTGGTATACGATTGGAGAACGTTCTTATAGTCAAAGAGGCTGATACAAAGTTCAATTTTGGTTCAAGAGGATATTTAGCATTCGAGCACATCACTTGGGTAAGTTTGTAATTATCTTCTTCTTCTTTTTTTTTTTCTGAAATAAGAACCATAAAGATATCCTGTTGCATGCATTGGGTCTCTCATTTACAATACTCTAAAGTCAGCTGGGAATGTTTAATTCGTATGCTTAGAGAAGGCAGCATGTAGGGTTCTTCATTTGTGCCTTGGAAACTCTCATTCATATACTATTTATATACCATTAGACCGAAGTTTTACTTTCCTGCTGGCCACCTTGCAAGCAAGAATTGTTTCCTCCTACCAAGACTTTTCTAACCCCTTCTTGGAAAAATTATATATATTTTTTAACCCAGCCCTTCTGGTCTAATTTTATATAAATAGTTCAAGTATTCTACACTGCTGGTATTTTAGATAATCTTTATAACATCTTTGATTATGGTTTCTGATACGTCAACTATCAGCCTCAGAATTAAAACCTGTTTCTGTAGTTACTGATACTATTTTAGGTGCCAAGTTTCCTTCGATACCATCTCAATTTTGTTATCTTTTACTTCTATTATATATATATATATATATATATATATATATATATATATATATATATATATATATATATATATATATAGGGATTATTGTAGGTGAGCCGCCAGCTCAGGAAAAGTTACATGAGTTAGCGGCAAAACTATAATGATCCAATGTTTTTTCTTCAATTTCTTTTAACAGTTACTATCTCTACCTCCTTAACTTCTTTCGGATTAAATTTCATAAATTTTAGAGCTCATTTATCCTTTCATCAAATGCATACAAAATATTTTATTCATTGAAAACCGTTAATTTTGTATTAACTTGATGGAGGATCAAATCAAAACAAAAACCCAACAAATTGGGAATGAGTGAACCCTAGAGGGTCGTGATCATAATCCAAAAGAAACTTTTTAAAAAAGATTTTTGGAGATAGTGGAAATGAACTGCAACTCAGGTAACTTGGTGAGCTGTAGGTGAGCCGCCAGCTCTGGAAAAGTTACGTGAGCTCAGGAAAAGTTACGTGTTCATAATCCAAAAGAAATTTTTTAAAAAAGATTTTTGGAGATAGTGAAAATGAACTGCAACTCAGGTAACTTGGTGAGCTGTCAGCTCATTTCCATTTTTCTCGTATAGGGATTACTGTAGGTGAGCCGCCAGCTCAGGAAAAGTTATGTGAACTAGCGGCAAAACTATAATGATCCAATGTTTTTTCTTCACTTTCTTTTAACAGTTACTATCTCTATCTCCTTAACTTATTTCGGATTAAATTTCATAAATTTTAAAGTTTATTTATCCTTTCATCAAATGCATACAAAATGTTTTATTCATTGAAAACCATTAATTTTGTGTTAACTTGATGGATGATCAAATCAAAACTAAAACTCAACAAATTGGGAATGAGTGAATCTTAGGGGGTCGTGATCATAATCCAAAAGAAATTTTTTAAAAAAGATTTTTGGAGATAGTGGAAATGAACTGCAACTCAGGTAACTTGGTGAGCTGTCAACTCATTTCCATTTTTCTCATATATATATATATATATATATATATATATTCTTAGATGTGTGCAATTTTGACTGTTTTCATATTTCCAGTTCACCTTGTCTGAAAGCACAGATACTTTGAAGGCAGTCCAGTTTCCATGCTGGGCATCTGTTGGTAACTGATGTCTGACGCTTGTCGTATTTGACACTTTAGATTTATGTTGAATCTTAGAAGAAATACCATGTGAGACCTGTCAATATTTCAAAAAACATCTAAAACTTGTGTTGGACATACAGGTGCTTTATGTTGCTTTAATAGTCATTATAAGATGCTTCTTTTTAGCATGTTTCATTAACATCTGATTAATAAATGCGGGGGGACCGTTTACGCTAAAAAAAAAAAAAGGGTTGCTTCTTTAACATAAGCATCACTTTTTGTTTAATTGGACCTGGACACCTTGTAAACATGCATGGGGCATCAAAAGACTTGTATACATGATGCATTGTATGGGACTTTCAGATTTTTTTTTTTTTTTTTGGTTTGATTTACTTATTTGCTTAGAAATGTATGAATTTAAATGACTTGGATTTTATTTTGATTTTTTTACTTTTATCAAAACATATTCTAATCCATGAGTTATAATTTTTGTACGGGACAAGCATGCACGTGCACTCACATGCACACGCACACACACGTACTCAAAATATATATCATCTCGTGCTCCCCATATCATATTTTTAAATAATTTTCAGTGTTGCATTTGTGTTCCATGCTGGCATGCCCATGGCCAATTGGCCATCTCTTAGTACTTGGTTCTAACATTTCCCCCACCCCCCCCCCCCCCCCCCCCCCCCCCCCCCCACACACACACACACACACACACAAAACAACCCAAAGATAAAAAGAGTGAAAGGGCCTCGAGTTCAACTTTTCATCAGAAAACCTACAAAAGCTCACATTCCGACCTTTCTTCCCTTGCTAAAAAAGTGTCATACAATGTCTAAAGTTTGTCTGTTATTTCCATTTCCTTATATAAGAATTAAGGTAGCCAACCCCATTCAACACTTCTTACTTAATGGTGGGGATGGTAATGGACATGTCCATGGGTCAATTTTTTACCCGCTCTATACAAAATTTTGAATTAAAAATAAAAATTTCTTTTTTCTAATTCAAAAATTTATATAAGAAGGCCAAATATTAGCTCGTGGACATGTCCATTGGCATCCCTACTAAATGGTCATGACTAAAATTGTTCTTCCACCGGTTATGCTGCACAATTTGCTGATATTCGTGAGTTTCACAGGCACCTTACCAGAAAAAGCTGATGGACACGAAGTTGATGACACCGGAAGAGATAGAATGGGTAGATACCTATCATGCTAACTGCCGAGAAATCCTGTCACCCCTCTTGAATGAATCAGAGATGGAATGGTTGAGGAGAGCAACCGAACCAATCAGTGCAACTGCTTGATTGCTTGAAATAGCTCGAAACAAATCCCATGTCTGATGTTAAAATCTTTACCTTTCACATTTTACATGGCGACAGACATGTAGTTCTATCCATTACGTATCGTTCCTGACTGCGTCTATTGCCTCAGGGGTTCTGAGTTGCAGCACTAATATCCTTTGTCATGCACTTATCGGTTTTAATGGCTGTACTTGTCCAATAATTTCTACTGGAAGTACATTGATTCCATTGTGGGATGGTGGTACTTTTTTTACATCTCTGGGGTTTCTCTGGGGTTTTGTAACCGTGTATCCTTTTCCTATGTTGATAATCTGGATCCAGTTTGAATAGCCAGGTCGATTTCTCACTGCTTGATCTGGGGATTGTAGTTGACCATGATGAATTATGGTTGACGTTTATACATCTCATGCGCTCGATTTTGCTCAAAGATTTGACTACTTTGAGCGAGGCTACTTAAAAGAGAGATGGTGCTTACTAAGCAAATCGTGCTCGCTAAGTCAAGTGGTATGCTTGTTCTGAATTTTCCTATGTTTTGAATCTTTAAACTCTAAATACCATTAGCATATTAGCATTACAATAAGTAACGAT
The DNA here is from genome assembly GCA_036321105.1 of Dracaena cambodiana. Lineage (NCBI taxonomy): Eukaryota > Viridiplantae > Streptophyta > Magnoliopsida > Asparagales > Asparagaceae > Dracaena > Dracaena cambodiana. The sequence continues at coordinate 32,710,666 of JAYEPQ010000017.1, forward strand.
AAGATCAAAATTTTCTATTGAGATAATAAGAATATGGTATTAAAATGCACATGTAGCAAACTCTCTCCCAATCGTTTGAGGTTTCAACTCTGCAATGTTAAGTTTTTGCCGATGTTAAGTTTTTGGCTCAGTTTATCGCCAAAAACATGGGAAAGAAAGCGAAGAAATGAAAAAGGTTCTTGTGTCATAAGCAAATACAAAACTTGTCAGGGGTGGATATGAAAACTCATTATGTTTAACCATAAGGGGAGTTTCTAAAGGAGCACACCACTCTTACTAGTGAGCCCATCAGACAAGACTTGATAGTTCTTTAATGGACTCACTAGGAAAAATAGTGTGGTCCTTTGGAAACTCCCTACCATGAGATATAAAGATCCAGATCTAACCTGATATGACCCGGTCCGATTTTGCTCAACCCTTTAAACCCTGTTTTTCATTCCCAATCCAAGCTCCTCTCTCCTCTTCCCTATTGACAAATTCTAAATGAACACACCACTTATCTTAGTAAGGCATGCTGCTTTGAGGCCACTCACTCTTTTGAAAAGAGAAATGGTTTTCTTAGGTAGCGCACCCTATTTTTTCCACCCCTACCCCCATATCCTTTCTCACTCATCTTCCCCTTCTCTTTTCTCCCTCACTGAGAAAAACTCTATCCCTTGATCACTACCCCTTGCCCTCCCTCTCTCTCTCTCTCTCTTACTATTGTGCCTTCTCTCTCTCCCTTTCTCTCTCTATTTTTGGCTGGCAGCGACAATCAAACTTGTACCAATACTCGAACGAGTGTTACGTCATCCAGGGATAGTAATATTCAAATGATTATTGCACCGTTTAGATATTAACAACCAAACGGTTGGAAAGAAGAAAAGGGTGACTTAGTCCGAAAAATGGCAAACTTGTAATACTTGAAAGATTTTTTTGTTGTGCTCACTAAGATAAATGGTGTGCTCATTTAGAATTTACCTTCCATGTAATTCCAAAAATATTGAGAGAGAAGGAGGGGGGAGGGGAGAGAGAGAGACAGAGAGGATAGATAAGCTGTTTCGATCTCGGTTCTCTTACATCGATCAAAATTGGAATCCGATAAGCACGTGAAGTACATTCTCTTGATCGAAGAGGTTCACTTCTTTCTTCCCTCCTCAATTTTTGTACAATTAAGTAAAGGGTAATTCTAAATGCGCCCAATCTTTTCTTAGTTAGCATAATTTCTTAGTGAACTCTATACAAATTTAAAACATGGACAGTTTTTCTTAGTGAGTCATATTTCTTTTCCACAATTACCTTTTTCTCTTCTCTTCTCTTCCCTTCCGATCACCTCCAAACCCTAATCCTAGCCTCATTTCCAGCCCATGCTCTTCCTCGCTGTCCTCCGTCTCGACCCACGACCGGCCAATGCCCTTCCTATCACCCTCCGCCTCATTTCCAACGCCTCGTCCCTCCTTGTTGCCTATGCAGCCGCAACAATAGTACCAGTGGCGATAGTGGCAGCGACAATAACCACAATAGCGACAGCCATAGTGAAAAGATAGGGCTCACTAAGAAACTTGGGCTGCAATGACAAAAGCGATAGCGAAGAGATGGGACTCACTGAGAAAATCTCGAAGAGGAGCGCACTTAGAATTATAAAATCTTTGATGGCACCCAAAAAAAAAAAAAAACAAAAAGAAGAAGAATTATTGAATTTCTAATCAATCCAACCAGAAGAAGGATGATTTCGAAGCTATAGTAACGGAGCATGTCAGAATAAATGGCGCTTCCTGGGGTTTAACAACTCTAAACCTCCTCCGCAAGAACTCGGCCGTTGATCCTGAGGAGGTCATCTCGTGGGTGATGAAGTGTTATCGTGAGAGCTGCGGTAAATTGCTACGACCCAGTTCTAAAAATTACAGCTTTAAGCGATTTGTGAAGCAAATGAGTGTTTTTGACTGAGGATTGGGATGTGGGTGATTTTTGGGCAGGTGGGCTTGGTGGGAATGTTGGGCATAATCCGCATCTTCTGTATACTCTTAGTGCTGTGCAGATTTTAGCGCTTTTTGATCAGATCGATGCTCTGGCTGTTGAGAAAGTTCCGAATTGTATCCTTTGTTTTTAATAGATTTTGCTGCTACCATAGTTTTCTTCGGATTTAACTTAGTATATGACTTCTTAATTCGTTTGACGTCTTTCTCATCGTTGTACCTTTTGATTGTCGTTTGAAAAGAGATGAATCTAAATATTATAGCCCCCATATTGACAAGATTCATGTTTTAAATACCTAGATGATTTTCAATTGGAACTAGATTGGTTTTGTTTCATGTATGTCCTTTTTGTTCGGTTCTGGTAGTTGTTTAAATTTTGACACTAATAAAAATGCAATTCAGTTTGCAGTTCTTATGGAAAAGCTCACTGTCAATTTTTTGTAATTTGGATGCGTGTCACGTCCTCTTCTGTGGAATCTTCGCAAGAGATAGAGATGATTGAAGTATCAAAACTCATCTCAATTTGCATCTACATGCAGAAGTTTTAAATGTTAGCCATAGTTTTAAAATCTACATGCTATTGTCTTGTTTGATGTATAATTTCTCTAATAGACAAAAAGCCACACGACTGCTTTTGTATTTTATCTCCAGTCTGTACTTTATTCAATTCAACAACTAAGAAACGATTTAGCCCATGACCCTGCTAATTTTACCAATAGGAAAGAGCTGTACTTCCTGTACCTTATTGAAGATGATCCCCCTTTTCTTTGCTTGTCTTATTATAATGAGAAAAATAGGCCAAAACTGCATTCAATTTCATGAACAGAAAGACGATCACTATGACGATATGAAAGGTTATACTAAAGTAATGTTAATGCTCAATCCCCATTTCTGAACCTGTTTCTACGCAATTTGAAAGATCTTTTTATCTAGAGATGTCACTAGTTAAGTTTTCCAGAGGAATGTTCTATCTCTTTTATCAGGAGACAAAGAATTACGTCAAAAAATTAGTTTCTTACTTAGCAGCAAGGTTCTGAATATCGGATCTCGGATTTGTATTAGATTATATGTTTTTATATCAGATAGCATGATATCGAACAATATATCGGGTATAAAATGGTAATATTGAAATTTTGTATCATAGCGACAAACCTTCCAAAACGATATATTGGCCGACATTTAGAATAGTGTTTAATAGTGGTCTTAGGTAAATTTGGACTTTCAAGCAAACTCAAGAGTTTAGCCAAACATGAATGAAGGTGTCACTTGTCTTCAAAATGTCTTCGGAGAGCACGGGTGGTCTTGTCTTATGAAGTATGGTTTTTTAGACATTTTTTCTAAGTAATTATTAATGTGCAGAAAGCAGTTTTTCTTTCTTTTGTTATTCCTAATCTAGTGGGTATGCTTCGTTGGATGTGCTGTAACACTAGAAGAGATAAAGTGAGAAATGAGTATATTCGTGCTAAGTAGGCATGGCCCCCATCGAAAAAAAGATGCGAGAAAATTTCTTACGATGGTTTGGTCATATGCAACATAAACTTACAAATACACCAGTTCGATAAGGAGAGTTATCAACATAGGACAAGTTAAAAGAGTAAAGAAAATATGAATGGAGGTGATACGAAAAGATAAAGATGCTAGAGGTTTAAATGATTACATGTTGTTCGATAGGAATGAGTGGAGAAGAATCATTCATATGATCGACCCGGCGTGATTCTCTTTTGGTTCTTGTAGCCCACCAAGTTTTTGGGATAAAAGGCTTTGTTGTTGTTGTTGTTGTTGTTGTTGTTGTTTGTTATTCTTAATCTATAAGCAAGATGTTGCAAGTCTTCAAAATGAAGATGGGTCTTCTCTTTCTCTGGAGATATGTGGGGTGAAATAGACACAAGGTATGTTCTCTGTTCCTATTCTAGTTGGTGCTGCTAATTTCTAAAGCAGGGCACATATTGTAGAACTTTGTGTCAGAGAGTTTCTGCCCAACTTTTTACTTGCAGGTTCTCTTGTTGTGCAGTTTGTTGTCTCAATATTACATTGCGTTGAAAAAATAAATGTGGGGAAGGCTGTGAATTGTATTGTGAGCTGCAAAAATCTAGATGGTGGATTTGGCTGTACACCTGGAGGGGAATTGCATGCTGGACAAAGTATGCTTTTCCATGGTCGACTCAACGTTTACAATATATTATGATAAATCAAAATTCATGTTTCTTCAATCGCCGTTTCTCCTTGGCATGATGATTTCTCTAGTAATTTACCAAATATTAATAGTTCAAGACTAGCGAAGAAGTTATAATTCAACTGCTTATTTGGAAATATTCTTAGCTTCACGTAGAACATGTTATTATCAATTCAAGTTTCTTTTCGTTGCCCATGTTGCTTTTATGCTATTTCCTATCACGTGTTTAATTTTGTGGCTGAAATGTAGTGGTAGGATTTTCCTCTTTTTTTTTTTTAGAGTAAAATTTTCCTCTTTTAATTTTATATTATATTGGTAAGTTAACTTGTTCTCGTGTTTTTTCTGAAATGTCTAGTAAATTTGTTTTCTTCTTTCACATATTCTATGTTTTGATCCCTGTTTAAACTTTTCCATAATGCCATTCTCAGTGCTTATGACATGCACCAAATAATGATTATAATGTAAAGTTCGTATGCATATGCTTGGGCATTTTATGTTCCAGATAACTAGCAAAATCAACTTATTGTTAAAAAAATTAGAGTATTTGTTGCCTTAGCTTCTAGCCATCTACTGTTTTCCCGAGTTTAAGAAGTAATGGTTCCCGAACCTCTAACTTCAAGCTACAGCTTGGTTTTACTAATTTTGGGCTACAATGCTAAGGAGTAGTAGTTCCTAGCCTTTTTTCCAAATTTTATTAGTAACATTAATGTCTAACTCCAAATTATGACTGCAGTCTTCTGTTGTGTGGGTGCCCTTGCTATAACGTGATCACTACACCATATAGATAGGGATCTTCTTGGTTTGTGGCTTAGTGAGCATCAATGTAAAGGTGGAGGATTAAATGGGCGCCCTGAGAAGCTTGCTGATGTAGATACCTGCCTACAACAGAACTTTGAAGTTTGGTTTGGAATTACGTTTTACCTTACTTTGTTTTAGTGGGCAACTCTATCTTGTAGGTCTGCTACTCTTGGTAGGTACTTTCGAGCCTGATTATTATAGATTGAGTCCATTGGATTGACAAGGATAAACTCGCAAGATTCATCTTGAACTGTCAGTTTAGCATTTCCTGGTTTTGTACCCACCCTTAAATGCATATTTTTCATCTTTAACATTTAACGGAGTTGGTTATGTGCTTGTTTCGGTTTGAAATATGCAGGATAAAGAGAATGGAGGTATTTCGGAAGCTGTTGATGCTTTTCATGCCTACTTTGGTGTAGCAGGTGCGAACCAATACTGCTTACTTTATTCTATATTTTTCGATATAAAAAACAGTGCCTTTTCTAGTATCGCCTTAATATTTTAGATACAAACTTAATACTACGTTTACTACATTGATGATTTGATATCCGCAGAATATTGGTGATTAATTTTTAAATTTATTAGTGAAAAGCATAGTCTGTTTCATCAAGCAATATAAGTTCTCATGCCATCCAAGTTTTTGTTGGTGTAACTGCAAAATGATAATTCCTTTCTATTGCATTCTTTTTTAGCTTCCCAAAAATAGACTTTCTTTTTATATTTTATGTTCTAACAAGGTTATATATGTAAACATCTACTCTCCTTGGTAACCACGGCCGATGAAGTCTTCTTAAAAACCATAGAGCAACTGCTTGTTAAGCCAGGCAGTTTCACTAGCTTAACATGACCTATGCTGTTAAAATGGATGTCTGTGGCCTTCAGATGTTTTCTCCCCACAGGGCTTTCACTTATAGAATATCTAGGATTGAATTCTATCGATCCTGCCTATGCGTTACCTGTCCAATGTTTTGAATAGGATTTTCTTTGGAAAGTAAAGGCCCCCTTGTCGATGTGCAAGTGAGCATATGATTGTTGTGGTCCTTTATCTAGCCTGGAAGTTTTGTGCAGATTCTACAACCGGCACAGGACAAGTTTGTGGATTTCCTACAAACTTGATTCATGATTCGGTCTCTGGCTGTGGAGGCGTATTTATTTTATTTTGTTAGGATGAAGAGGGCTATTCCGACCAATGGAGCATTTCAATCGTCATTCCAATATTTTGTCAACTGGTTGTCTTAACTTATGCCTACATAGAATCATTGGACAACCACAGAACGTCTCTTGCGCTATCTGAAGAACACAATCTTCCATGGTTTTTTCTTGAAGAAAACTTTTGTTCCAAAACTTTTAGCCTAGACGATCGAAGTTCGACATCAATATATGTGTTTCTTGTTGGCTCTACCAATCCGCTGTCATGGAGCTCTAGGAAACGTGTCATTGCCCACTCATCAACCGAAGCTGAATATCGTGCTCTTATTACCACTGCATCCAAAACTTTGTCATTAACATCTCTGCTTAGTGAGCATGGTTTTAAACTATCTGTTGTTCCTACCTTGTTATGTTATAATCTCGCTGCAATGCACCTGAGTTTTAATCCTATGCAACATTCCAAAATGAATCATATCCGTATTGAATTCATTTTGTACGTGATTAGTGCAGAAGTGATTGCTTCTTTTTCTCTATGTTCATACACAGGATTAACTCGCAGACAGACTTGTTGTCCAAGCCATTATCTCGGCCATGTACTATCTTTCTGCGAAGAAAGATTGGCCTTGTTGATGGCGCCTCATTTTGAGGGGTCCTGTAAGAAAAGAAGACCAAGCCATTAATTTGGACAGTAAAGATAGCAAGGTAATTCAGCAAAATCATAATATTAATCAATAATGATCTTTAGGGATTGAAGTAATAAAGTCAATATGATTTTTGGAACCAAATCCATTTAATTATATTAATTTGGATATTAATTTGGAAAGTAAGGTCAACAAGAAAATAAACAAGATTTTAAGATCTAAATTAGAAGTTTAATTTTATTTCAAAATTTACTATTTTGAGATTCTCTCTCACATGCACGCATGCGCGCGCGCACATACGGGATTATTGTAGGCGAGTCACCAGCTTAGGAAAACTTACGTGAGCCAGCGGTAAAAGTATAGTAATTTAATGATTTTTTTCTTCAATTTTTTTTCTGGAATTAAGCTGTATACCTTCTTAACTTCTTTAATATTAAATTTCATTAATTTTGGAGTTTATTTACTTTTTCATCCAACGTATACAAAATGTTCTAGTTACCGAAAACCGTTAATTTTGTTTCAACTTGATGGATGACCAAATAAAAACTAAAATCCGAGATATTGGGTATGAGTGAATCCTAAGGGGTTGAGATCATAATCTGAAAGAAAATATTTTTTAAAAAAAATTATTGGAGATAGTGGAAATGAACTGCAGTTATGGTAAGTTGTTTGAGCTGTCAGTTTATTTCCATTATTCATATATATATATATATATATATATATATATATATATATATATATATATATATATATATATATATATATATATATATATATATATATATATATATATATATATATATATATATATATATATATATATATATATATATATATATATATATATATATATATATATATATATATTCTGTGAATAATTCATGAAATATCTTTATGTGTTGAGTCACATCATCTGAGATCTTCTGTACACTCAAGTCTAGTGCCATCTTATTGCTCTCTGAACAGAAGCTGGCAGTGTTGGGAGAATGCAAGACATATTTGTAAGGTAACATAACCTCTTGCTATTTAATATAACATCCCTGATTTGTATTATTGTTTATAACATTATTATTTTATTTTTAATATGCACTATTAAATATTTAATTATTATTTATTTATAATTTACTTTTTGCTAGAGTATTTAAGTTCCTCTTTATTTCTGCCTACACCCTAAATGATTCTTTGCGGTCGCTTAAAGGTAGAGAGGCCACGAGTATTAAACAGATCATAAGCATCTTCTTATGGATTTATAGGCTAAAGTTTATGTGGTGCAGCTTCTAGACAATAGCATAATGTTCATGTTGCAGATATCAAAATTTGCCCATGTTTCAGTTAATGCCCAGAGATTATTTTTTGCCCATGTTTCAGTTAATGCCCAGAGATTATTTTTTGACCATTTGTTCCATTCAAATTTCAATTATATATTCATCAGAGTTTATGGGTACTGTCTAGAACCTGGACCACTCTCTTCAGTAGCATCTTATTTATCTCATACTCGATTGATGCTAACAATCTTGTCACAGTAGCAACAGTGTCTTGATTTTATTTTATTCCTTTTTTTTCCCTCTAAGCAAATTGGATGGAAGGTCTTTTCAAAATTATGTTTCTTCTCTCTATTCAGATCATTAGAAAGACAAGGATAGTGAACAATATGATCTCTCGCTAACTTTGTGCATATAACAAGTTTATCTGTATGGGCATTTGCTCACCATTACAACTTCAAAAAAAAATATATATATCTTATATAATCATTCATATGGGTGTTGAAATAGGTACAAGGCTTATAGCTCCTGGTTACATGATCTTTTTTTTTTTTTTTTTTTTTGTGGTGCCTATAAGATGGTTAAACTACATCACAAATGGTCCAGGCAATCAATTATAGAACAACTTGATTTTTTTTTTCTTTCTTTTTAGCAGTTAGCAATGGTTCCCCATGTTAACTATCATTACTAGAAAAAACCGATAACATAAAACTAATTTGGCAATAGGTTTTAACTAGTAACATATCAAGATGAAGCTATATTTGTTGAAGATGCCTATGTTTGCTATTGTCCAAGGCATGCAGGTCTGTTCTGGGACGATATTATACTACCATGCTATGAGTGTTATGACATTGTGTACCTTGAATTGATTTAGATTTGGAACATAATTTACACATGTACATTCTAAGCGAGATCATGGAACCCATAATATGCTACCAAAGCGAGTTACATGCATATTATTTATTATTGATGAGTAATATGCTACTAGAGTGAGTTACATGCATATTAGTTATTGATAGCATTACTTGTTCTGCATTAGGAATTCAGTTCCTTTGGCGGCTATCATTGGAGCTTCATGAACCACAAGCCTATCATAAACAGGTTCTGTTAGCTCGGCAAGGTCTCATCAAGGCTCCCAAATCCGAAGCCATGAGCAAAGACCTGATGCAGAGAGGTTTCCACTGTGTCGGGCCAACAGTTATGTATTCATTTATGTTAGCAGCTGGGATCGTTAATGGCCATCTCTCCAGCTGCTTCAGATATGGAGAGCATATCCGTCCACTTGCCAAAGACTGGACTCAGAGTATAAACTTCAAGCAGAGAATTTTAATTGAAGTATGGTGTAAAATTTGTGTGAAGTGTGGGTCATGTACTGATCGATTTCTACGTAGTTCTTCTGATTGTTATACTTGCTCATCTACTAATGTAACACTGAATGCTATTAACATGTCATCTTGTATGTTGATTTTAAACTGATTGAATGTGATGTGATGTGCTTCTTCCAAGATTATGGTTTCAGTTTGCAGAATCTGTTCATTGTGCACATATTATTTAGATAAAAGTGAGAATGTCATTTGAAAAAAAAAAAAAACAAGGTAACTGAAAGGGAACTCAAATGTAACATGACATCAAGACTCAACCGAGTTCACAGAATGTAGAGCTCTGAAATATAACTGTGATGAAATTGTTAAGCCATGTTTAAAATCTCAGAAAGAACATTAATATTGGTCAATGGTATCTGGTAACGGAATCAGATATAATCAGAAATATTGGCAATATATCGGGTCAAATACTGATGTAGGGTCTATGTTTTGTAGTTATATCGGGTACCTCTAAATCTTACACAAATATTTCTGATACATACCAGTGTCAACTGGGGATGGTAATGAACGAGTTCATAGGTTAATTTTTAACCCACTATATAAAAAATCTTAAATTAAAAATAAAATTTTCATTTTTCTTACTTAAAATTTTATATAGGGAGTGTCAAAATTTAGCCCGTTGACGCGTCCATTACCATTCCTAGTATCAACCACCGTCTGAATCCTTGGTCACCAAATTTAACCGTAGGATAGTATTTGATGGTTGCAATGAGTATAATTTTTTTAAGGGTTAGTTGCAGTGAAATCTCATATAGTATAGGAGTAGTGTAATTTATTACCCTTTACCTTCAAAACTTTCAGTTTAGTCTTTGGAGTTCTAACGATGTCAGTCAACATCCATGGACTTCTAATGATATTAGACATAGTTTGTTATTATCGTTCCTGTTTAAACTGAATTGTATTTTTTTTTTGAAAATCCCAAAATACCCCTTTCTTCCTCACTTTAAACACTCACTTTATGTGACAGAGAAGGGGTATTTGAAAGTTTCATTAAAAAAAACGTACAATTCAGTTTAAACATAGCTGATAATTATGAAATGTTGACTGATACGATTAGAAATCAAGGGACTAAACTAAAAGTTTTAAAAATAAGGAGTAATAAGTTATACTATCCATATAGTCCAAGAGATCTCATTGCAATCAATCCTTTTTTAATCTTGTTTCATAAATTTGTAGGATATTATCTTGAGCATATCTCCAACTCCAGGCAGGTCCCCATTGGTTTGGGGGGGGGTCACAGGGAATCCCTGACAAGTTACAAGACATGGATGCTGATGGTTAAGGGTACCCTCTAGGCCTTTTTCAGTTCATTTGCCCTTTTCATTGGCCCCATTCCTAATCCTAGGGCACTGGGTGTCCCTGCAGAGTTTGTTAGATGAGAACATCATGCAGTAGTGTAAGCATCAGCTGACCCATCACATTATCATACATCTCACATGGCTAAAAGTCCCCACACTGGTGCCTGTTGTGTCCTTGGGCCCTGCAAGCCTTTATGTACAAAATATGCTCCCTCTTGCAAGTGTTCAACACAATATTGGACTAGAACTGAATCATATCATTGTATGCACAAGATAATACGGTTTCTGCTCGAAGTACCAAAGTACTGTAAGTAGCAATTTATATCGCTGCAAATAAAACTGTAGTAATAGAGTTAAAACGTACACTATTTTTAGATTATGAGAGCAGTTAATCGATATACATCACTTTTTTTTTCTGTAACAGTAATTGCTGCAAGTGTGCAAGTCTCACCTGTAGTGCTTAAATAAACTCGAAAAATTATCTGCCCCCTGTGTCAGTGGTATCAGTTTCTTCAAGAGAGAGGTGTATCATTGGAGAACAATAGGAGACCACATGCAGATTTTGAACTGAAACTGACAATTCAAACAGGAGTGAAATAAATTACATCTTGTTAAACTTCTCCACACATTCTCATGTCCAAATGTAGTAACAGCAACAAATAAAATTTAAATTTACTGATCTGATGGTGAAGGAAAAGGAAACTTAGCTCCCCCCATTTTGTCCTTCTAACATTTACAAAGTCAACACCAATTCCTTCAAGGGCAGTCTCAAAACTAGTAGAGCTAGTAACACTGAGATAATGAAAGAAATTGTGCATGCAACCATAGCGCTACTAGAACAATTGAACACCTGTAGCTTTGCGCAATGCACGATATCAGTGCACGCTGACAAGGAGGCTTGAGGCCGTTCACTTGGCATTGTTGCTTCCCGTCCCCAGCGTCAGCTCTAGATCCTCCACTGCCATCTCGTGAATCCTCTCCCCCTCCCAGGGCTTCACCCTCCCATTCTCGAACTCAAACTCAGTAGCACCTCTCGCCCTCTCCGACATCCCAGCACCAGTACCCACAACAGTCTGTGGCATAGACGCAACAGGGTTGACAAGGTTAAAGGTAGGGGATGCTGGAGCGGTCATCTGGAAGCTGACCCACCGGCCAGAATCAACGGTGGAGGCATCCGACTCATCACACTCTGGGATGGTGGCAGGATGAAGGTGGTGGCGGCCTCGCGTTGGGCTGGCAGGAGCTGATGCATTGAAGAGAGGGTGGCGGTAGACGGTGTAGTCCCAATCTGGCTTCTTAAGCTTTTGTGGACGAGAGCAGGTTGGGGAGGAGAGGGGAGGGGTCACAGGGGCACTGTTGGAGATCCGAAGAGGTGGCAGAGAGAAGTTTTGAAGGAAAGGGAGAAGGTAGGAGGGAGTGAGGCTCGGGTTAGGGTTAGGATTTGTGTTATCGAGACGGTTAGGGCTAGGGAACGAGGACGAGGACGGGCTTGCATGGTAGGAAGGGACTGGGCTAGGGAAGGAAGAGGAGGGTGGGCTCAGGTGGTGCGAGGAGGAACACGGGCTTATGTTTGTCGATGGGCCACCGTTTGCTGCCTCTAGAGGTGGTGGGTGTGGCTTGCATCCCTATCATACATAGATAAAAACAAGGAATAGCTTAGTTTCTAGTGCAGCTCAAGGCAAGTGTTATTTATAGGCAAGGCACCAGGAAACAGAACCATGTTATCGATTCATATGTTTGAAGCAAAAATGAGCAAATTGCATTGTTATTTTGTTCGCCTTCTCTTGGTTTAAAGCATAATGTGAAGAGACTAGGCAATACCCCGAAAAGCATTTAAATTAGAAAGAAGAAAAAACAACAGAAATCGTACAAAGTACAGAAGTTAAGAAGAAAGACTCAAATCTCCACAATCTAATCCTCAATAAATCATCTCCTCACTAAGGTATATGAGAATACGTACTATCCGCATTAACATAACGAATATTGAGAAATCTTAGTCCATCTACTTAATCTACTCATTTATATTTTTTCATGTCACTGATCATTTTAATCGTTTATACTTCATCTACTCATCTACCGACGATGAGAAAACACTTGGCAATGAGCTAAACCAGCTTCAAATGAAAAATGCACTACAAAGAAGCCAAAGCTAAATGAAATGTACCCACAAGAACAGCTATCACAAAAATGAGAGCGTCGAAAGGTTCTTGCTTTAAAGACAAGGGTCATTCGAAGATGCTTATGCACTGAAGTTTTCTTCAATTGAGTAAATTAATGGAGGAAACTTCTATGCTCCTTTTTCTCTTGATCATCGCAATACTCATTAAAATCCACTTCAAGTTCAAGCTTTGAACAGGGCAAAGTATAGAATGCATGAGAGAGCTCTAATCTGTTGATGTCCTGACTCATGCCTTGAATTTATTCAAACTTGATCTCTAACCTCTTTGATGCTAACAAGGAAAGTTCTTGTGTTCTCTTTTGTCCTTCTTTCTTCTCTTGCTTTAAAGAAAGATGTGATGAGATGAGAAACTAGCAAGCAATGCTCACAACAGAAAGCCTCCTAAAATCCTGAGCTTTGAAGTGAGCAGAAGAAACAAAGGGGAGAAAGTTGAGTACTTAAAGACACAAAATCTCCAACAAATTCAATCACAAGGGAAGCACTTAGCATCTTTTGGGGGGGAAAAAACCTTGCACTGAAGAGACCCAGTCAAAAGAGAAAGAGATGCCAAAGTTGTTTCTTTTTTATAGTTAAAGCTCAGAACTTTCAGAGAGAAAGCAATCAAGTCTATAATAGGCAAAATAAAAAGGAAGCATCATCAATTTATCAAAAATTTCTTTATGATTCAACACCATAATTGGAGATCTCTAGATCTCTTGAAAAAGCACATGCAGAAATAGATCAGGCATCAAATGCTCTTGTTTCTCCAATTAAAAGCCAATAAATGAACCAAAAACAGCATCATCAATTTGAAGACATAATGGGCAAATAGAGATCTGCATCAAATCTACAAATTACACAGACATTAACTACAACTATGAGCTATTGCATAAAAAAGAAGAGATTTTTTTGAAGTCTAAAATCCTAAAATCAAACACAAAAAAAAAAAAAAAAAAAAAACCAACAAGATCGAAAATTGATTCATACCCATCAGTCAAAACATCAAAAAGGAGAGATCTGTTAATCAAAATTTATAAAAAAAAGAAAAAAAAGGGGGAAAAAATCAGAAAAGAGAAACTAGAGAGTGCTTACCTTGCGGTAAGTAGTGCCATCCTCTTCAACGATCCATCCAGCCTCAGCGCAGAGAGCTTTGAGCACCTCGTTGTTGTCGCAATGCTTGGGGAGCTTATAGTTACCGAGGCTCCTGAGACCAGTGAAGATCTTTGCCGCAACGGCTCTCCTCCTCCTCTCTCTCCTCTTGTTGTTCTCCCTCTCCTTCCACGTCGGCAGCCTCCCTCCACCTCCCGAAGTCATCTCCTTCTCTCTCCTCTCTCCACTTTCTCTCTCTACACGAAGGAGGAAGAAGAAGATAAGGGGGGAGAGAGAGAACGCTGTGCTTGTTTCGTTTCTTTTCCTTTTTTTTTTTATTTTTTACCCCTCCTTTCTTTTTGTTTACAGAGAGCTCACGAGAAGGGGGCGCTTCTTTAATTGCAACTGAAGTGGATAGATTCTTTTTTGTGGCAGTTTTTTTTTTTTTTTTTTTTTTTTTTTCTATTTAGTTATTAGTTTTGTTCTTTTCATAATTAAGTTATGTTTAACCTGAGTTAATAAGTTAATTTAGTAAGGTTAACGAGGTTGTTAAGTGTGTCAGATTAGCGACTTTGAATCGGACTAAACAGAAGAAAGGCTGATAGCGAAAGGAAAGGAAAAAAAAAAACAATACTAATCAATGCTACTTGCCGCTTGTTCGGCATGGAAATTGGGAGTGTCTTTTTATTGAATTTATCAAAGGGATTACAAATTCAATGATTTCTCGTTTAAGAAAATGAGAAAAAGTTGAATTCTTCTTTGTTTAAGGTTGAGTTTTACGGTAGCTGTGAAGAATTATCTTGCTTTCCGTTAACACTCCGTACGAATTCTTTTGGTTGGCAAATAGGTTTTGAACTCATCACAACAATAGCAAGAAAACTCTCTATATCGTACTGATCTCCTGATCTCTAATTTGACCTTCCTTTTTTCCTCTTTTTTTTTTGCCTCAATTTGGGCTCTTTATAGGAATTTCGAGACTCTTGAGTTGATGTAATCGTTCAGCGATTGGCCTCCACGATCTGAGTAGTGCTGATGTAAGTGTTCAGCAGTTGGCTCCCACAATCTAAGTAGTGCAGTCGTAACCGTTTGATGGTTAGTTTCCACGGTTTGAGTGTTAACTTCCCACCCTTTGGTCTGGTAAATTTGTATTAAATCTTCCAGAAGCCGTTACTGGCGTCTTCAATTCTCCAGATCGTAGCTGACATGCAGAACGCAAATCTCAAACTTTAGATTCGCGACTCTTTTGACTATGATTAGGACGTAGACCTTAAGCCTTGGATTTGCAGCTACTCTGTTTAAAGCCCGAGTTTGAACTTTGGATCCGCAGATTTATTTGGTTGTTACCGGACTGCGGATCTCAAATTTTAACTTCGCGGATCTTCTCTAAAATAAAACTAGAATGTGAATCTCATACTTTAGACTCGCAGCTCCTTCTGATTAAACACTCATGTTTCCGTTACTTTAGAAGCTAAAACACAACCTTATAAGTGTCACATTCTATGTTTTTCTTTGCTTCGGAGATATGAATCTTTCTCTTTACGACAGATGATTTCGTTATTAGGAAATTTCGCCAATAATGCTAATCAACTAATTAAAATAAAATTAAGAGGATTAGAGGAGGTTAAAGGAGTTAGTTGTATAGATCAAACGAGTAGGGTGAGGAGAGTTAGTTAGAACGGAAACAATTTAGCCATACAAGTAAAACCAAAGCAAACCAATTGAATTATTATTTAATAAGGGTTAATTACAGTTAGAACCCCTTAAGTATTGGGGATGTGTCACTTAACACCCCTAAAATTTGAAACTCTCAAAAAACCCCTAAACTTAGTTATTTTCACTCTCTTTTTTTACTAAAGTGCACTCTTGTCCCTCAAATTCCTATTCTACCATCATTCCTCTTTTTAATCAGCACACTTATTAAAGAGAGAGATAATGGTAGAATATGAATTTGAGGGATAAGAGTGCACTTTAACAAAAAAGAAGAGTGAAAATAACTAAGTCCAGGAGTTTTTTTGAGAGTTTCAAACTTCGGGGATGTTAAGTGACACATCTCCGATACTACAGGCGGTCTACCTGTAATTAACCCATTTAATAATTATACATATTCACAAATATATATATATATATATATATATATATATATATATATATATATATATATATATATATATATATATATATATATATATATATATATATATATATATATATACATATATATACAAATAATACATATAACGTACATATTTACATATATAAATACATTCATATATTATATTATACATTATAAATTCAATATTAATAGAATATCATATATATATATATATATATATGTGTGTGTGTGTGTGTATGCTTACAAAAATAATTAGAATTATAATTTTTAAATATGTTTTATTTAAAATTCGGTTCCGGTTCCTTTCCTATTCGCTTTCGTTTGATTATGTCAAATTTGACAAAAACAGATCGAAACTCACTCCTATAAAAAAGAGAGGTGGGGCTTCTCAAGGTATGGGTGAGAATAGCTGGATCTAAAAGACAACTTAAGTCTGAGCTTTTCAAAGATTTGAATTAAAATATTATTTTTAATTTAAATTTTTTAATAGAACGGATTAAGAATTTACCATTCTCAACACTTTTTCTAGAAGTGTTTTTGTGGGCTTGGGATGAATTTGGAAGAGATCATGACAGGGTTTGGTGCCATTAGCCAATAATCCATGGACCACTTGTGTGTTTTTAGGTTGGATTTAGGTATCTTTTACATTTTGTTTTTATGTTTTTTTCAGTGAGTATTGGTACGTACTAACCAAAAAAAGCAAGTATTGGTATGAATACAGGTGCATTCTAGTTTTTTAGAATGAATCTAGGTTGTTTTTGTATTTGAATTTAGGGTTAATATAACCTTGTAGTATTGGGGGTGTGTGATTTAACATCCCTGAAGTTTGAAACTCTCAAAAAACTCCTTGAACTGTTAACACTGTTATTGAGAGTTAGTTATTTTTACTCTTTTTTTTTATTTATTAAAGTGTACTCTTATCCCTCAAATTCATATTCTATCATCATCTCTCTTTTTAATCAGCACACTCTTTCTCTCTCTCCCTCTTTATCCCTCTCTCTCAGTCACTCACGCTCCCTCTCTGACTGAGAGAGAGGGATAGAAATAGAATGACTGAAAGAGAGGGATAGAGAGGGAGAGAGAGAGACAGAGAGGGAGGAGAGAAAGAGAGAGGGAGTGTGCTGGTTAAAGAGAGGGATGAGCGTAGAATAGGAATTTGAGGGACATAAGTGTACTTTAGTAAAAAAAAAAGGAGAGTGAAAATAACTAACTCTCACTAACAGTGTTAACTGTCCAGGAGTTTTTTTTAGAGTTTCAAACTTCAAGGGTATTAAGTTACATACCCCCAATACTAATGGGGGTCTGTCTGTAATTAACCCTTGAATTTATGTTTTCTATTTTCAAAAAAAGCAAGTTTTAGTATTTTCAAATTGAATCACCTAAATATGAAGAATCACGTTAATAAACTTAATTTGAGACTCCAACTTAAACAAGCCCTTGTAGTTTGACTAATCATCAGTCATCACACCAAATTATATGGAAATTATATGATAACAATGGTGCAACATCTTAGATGATAAATTTAATTAATTGATAAAGATATAGTGTGAGGATGACTCCTATTCAAATAAAGATCTCTACCTATTTATAATAGTTTTGAGATCCCATTAATCTTGTTATTTTGGAAAACAACAAAGAAAATTGTGAGAAATAAAAATAAAAAAATGATCAAATAATGGGCCGAGTATATGTATACTATATTCATACTCCCATACGGACAGCCTACGATATACATACGGTGGGCGGGCCCACCAGCCCTCCCCTCAAACTTTTTGTGGCTTGAGCGTTTGCACGTGCGAGTCCGATACGTGTCGGCTGGAGGGCAGGCGGGGACCGGGACCTTCCACGTGCAGCGGCAGCGCTTTGAGTTCGCCCGCGACCGCCCAAAGCACGTTGTCTGGTGTTGCAAGTAAACAGTTCTTGGACTTAGGAGGGAACTTCTATTTGAGCGCACGCCGAGCCCATGTCACTCTTTTAGCCCACACTCGCTTTTTTAAAGGGAGTTTCTAGATGGGCACACCATTTTTCATAGTGAGCCCACTTAAAAACTTCTATTATATTACAATATTGCCATTAGACCAAAATGTTCATGTCTTCCTTCTCATTTCTCTTTCTCTTCTCAAACGAGAGTTCGGTTAACAAAAAAAAAAAAAAAAACCTAAAAACCACGAGAAGTGGCGGAAGAGGTTAACGGTATTGCCTGAACCGACGGTGGGCAAAAGGAAGAGAAGAGAGGTTGGGTAGTGTTGGGTTTAGAGAAGAGAAGAGAAAGAGGAAGGAGGAGTTGGGTATTTGGGTTAGAAAAGATTTTTTGAAAAAGAAAAAAAAAGGTAAGAGGAAGAACAAGAGAAGAGGAGAGAATGAACGGTTTAATGGAGAGAGAGAAGGAGAGAGAAATAAAGGAAGGACAAAAAGTTAGAATTTTTAGGCTAATAGTTCCGAATCAGTCGTCTTTGATCCGAACTGTCTCACCCGGATAAACTACTGTGATCCGGGCTAACAGTCCCAAATCACCTCAAATTGATCCGGGAATGTTAGTTCGGATCAAGGATTAGTTCGGATCAAGGACGTGGGAGAGAGGAGGAGATGGAAGAATATTTTGAGAATATTAGTGCGCTCAGTAGGAAAAACTCTCTGAAAGAGAGGGAGTGCTCACTAGGAAAAGTGGGCTCACTAGGAAAGAAGTTGTGCCCCTCTAGAAATGGGAACTTCTAAAGAGGCACAAGTTTTTTCCTAGTGAGCCCAGTTAAACTTTAACATAAATATCAACTTTGCCCTCAAAAAAAAATTCCCATCTTGCCCCTTCTTCCCTCTACCGCTTCCTCCGGCCCTCTCGCGATTTTTTTTTTTTTTTTAGACCATTCGGACTTACAGTCCGAACAGACCAGATCTGTTCGGACTGTCAGTCCGAAAAGCGCCCCCCTGTTCGGACTGACAGTCCGGACAGGGGCTTGACCCGATCTGATATGTCCGTCATTGCCTCACTCACTCTATTAATGTAATAAAATAATATATCATTAGTTTACCCAATTTAACGTGACTTTTAGAACGTATATTAATAACTAATTATACATTATTATCGAAATATAGGGAAGGAAGTAAAAAAATACAATGATACACCGACACACTGATATACCGACATAATGATACACTGATCCAATAATTCACCGATACAATGATACACTGATACACCGATACAATGATACTCCAGATACACAAATACAATGATACTCCTAATACACCGATATAATGATACAATGATACATTGATACACCGATACAATGAAACAACGATATAATAACTGATACAATGAAATAGTGACGATTATAAACAAGGTTCCCAACGTATAAAACAAACAAGATCTTATACAAATTAAAGAAATAAGATCAAATACAAACGTAGTGTATATATTAATCGAACAAAAAGCGACCAGTAGGGTTCATTACAAATAAAACCATATATTCTACAAATTCATCAAAATATTTGCAAAAAACAATTACACCGGCCACTTGAAGTTCCTTACATCATCCATATCAATACACAACTCATATAATCTAATCACTGTCTCCTTGTCTTCCTCGGGGGTTGTCGTATGCTTCTGGTTCGAGCCATAATTGCCGTATCGGGTGCATTAGGAGTGGATTGATTTTGTCTTGGTTCTTCTGCTTGCTCTTCTGGTGGTTCTTCTGGCTGAGTGCAACCAGTTAGCACGGATCAGGTGTCAACAATGACCATGCACTTATTTTACTCCAGTGACTAATACATCGAAGTGGATCTCGTTCCTATATATATACTATAGTCATAACATATGCACACACATAATAGAGTGGTTTATGATTTTTAACGGGAAATAATTACCTCATTTTTTAAAACGAAGAAAGCAACGTGCGTCTTGAAACTCTTCAATACTGATAAATCAACTGGACCTCGATAATTTGACTCATGAAGATTATCTTGAGAGCCTCCTGCATCGATATTCCCTTCTTCTAGTCTTGCACTATCATATCTGATCAAATTAGGAGTTTCTACATTTAATTCAGTATCTACGGCCACTTCAATTTCTCTCTCTCTATCGGGCGTTGGATTTGTGGTCGAGATGCTGCTTTCTTCCTCCTTAACGAGGCAGTTGGTCGAACGCGAGAAGATTCTGCCGGATCCATCTATGCAATACAAAGATATTTCATTCATAGATGTTTTTTATCAAAACAGTAAATTTTCTATTTGTAAGTAAGTAGTAACAAAGTATAATTTGCTATAAATATCATATTTTATCTATTTATTTTTTAACTACAAGATAGTGTAATATTAAAATTTAAAGATACTGAAACCATCCTTTATTACTTAATCAACTATTAGGACAATACAATTAAACTTCTAAATTAACTAATAAATTTTAATATTAACATCTATAATTAGAAAAATAACTAAATTTTCGCATATTGTACAGCTACGATTACAATAATATATTTTCTTCATAATTATAATCTAAATATTAAAAATCAAAATTAACAAAAAAATGTACTCGTTTAGAATTTCCCTATTCTTAAATATTATCAGACCAAATAAAAAGTTCTCAGTTTTCAGGACAGTCACAGACCAAAAAAGAATAAACTAAATAAAATAAAATTAAAATTAAATTAAAGGAGACTTACAGTGGAGGCTTCGGCGGCGGGGTGTGGCTCGGCGGCGGAGGCTTCGGCGGCGGGGTGTGGCTCGGCGGCGGGGTGTGGCTTGGCGGCGGAGGCTTCGGCGGCGGGGTGTGGCTCGGCGGCGGAGGCTTCGGCGGCAGCGGCGGCGGCGGGTTTGGAAGGAGAAGGAGCTTGAGTTTTTTTAATTTGTTAATAATTTTGAGGCGTTTGGGTTTTGAGGCGGAAGGAGAAGCTGCGGCGGCGGGTTTGAGGCGGAAGGAGAAGGAGCTTGAGAGAAGAAGAAGGAGAAGCTGCTGCGACGGCGGATTTGAGGCGGAAGGAGAAGGAGCTTGAGAGAAGAGGAAGGAGAAGCTGCGGTGGGTTTTGAGGCGGTGTGGAGATGAGGAAATATACGAAGGGTATTTTGGGAATAAAACTGTGCTCACTAAGAAATTCGCCTCTTTACTGAAATGAAACTGGGCTCACTAGGAAATCTGGGCTCACTAGGAAAAAACTTGTGCCCCTTTAGAAGTTCCCCTAGAAATTCCTCTTTTAAAAGGGAGTTTCTAAAGGAGCACACCAACTTTCCTAGTGAGCCTACTAGGCGGATTATGTTTGGTCTGGACTTTTAGCACGGACTGTTTTTAAGCAAGCTCATGAGGAAAAATAGTGTGTGCTCCTTTGGAAACCCCCTTTTCAAACCCATGACTTTTATTCACTTAGCCCTTACTTTTTTCCATCAATATCCCTCTTTTCGACTCTCTCTCTTTTCTAATCTTTTTTAATAAAAAAATAAGGCTGGTGAAGATGCTCCTATTTCTGCAGATGAGGACAAAGGAAAGAGCTAGGTGATCGTAGGGTTCCGCCGGTATCAAAGACGCAAGTGAAAAGAAAAATATCAATTGCTAAAGGGAGAAATTTTTTTTTTTCCTAAAGAACCGTCAAATCTAGGTGTATTCTAACTTTAACCTCTTACATTATTTCTTTGTGTATTATTTTCATAATTATATTTCTTGATGCACTAAGTTGGGAGATGGAATAGATATACTGCGCTTTACTGTATCATAATTAACTAACATAATTTAAAAAAGAGTTAATTACGGACAGACCCCTTGTAGTATTGGAGGTGTGTCCCTTAGCACCGCTGAAGTTTAAAACTCTCAAAAAACCCCCTGGACATACTAACGGTATTAACTGAACGTTAATTAGTCAGGTATGTGCTGTGCACGTGTTGAAAAATATCAAAAATACCCCCACTGTGACAAGAAAAACCCCAGGGCACTCTCTCTTTCTCAGCCGCTCCCCTCACCCCTCTCAGCCGCCTCCCTTCCCCTCTCTCTCTCACTCGTCGGCGTCCCCCCCCCTCTCTCTCAGCCGCCGGCGTCCCCCCCTCTCTCTCTCAGCCGCCGGCATCCCCCCCTCTCTCTCACCCGCCGGCGTCCCCCCCCCCCCTCTCTCTCTCCCGCCGGCGTCCCCCCCTCTCTCTCTCTCTCCCGCCGGCGTCCCCCCCTCTCTCTCTCTCCCGCCAGGTCGCCGGCTCCCTCTCAACCGGCTTCCTTTCCCCCCCCCTCTCTCTCACGTCTCCGTCCCCATTTCTCACCCGCCTCCGGCCCCCCCTCTCTCTGGAAAGGATCCAATCATCTCAAGACAAATAAATTGTTGTTGCCTAAGGGAACAGGATAGCAATATTTCATTTTTATTTGGATTTCTTCCAAAATTTTCAGAAGGGCTACATGAAATTCACTTCCTACATGCAGCTATAAGGACGAAGAAATTCATGGCATAAATATAATTTACTGCATCAACACAACTTTGGAGCAACTTTGAAATTTAGACAGAACAGAGAAGCTTTAAGCTTTAAGCTTTAAGAACAGGACCTTTATCACAACAAATTGTATAATTTCACTGAAGAACAGAAAAGTGTTTAAATCTATGATAGGATGACCTCCTAATCAATTTTAATAAAATAATGGTTTAATACTAGCATGAAACCCTACTTTCTCATAAAAATACGAGAAATCATGCTCTCACCAAACTTACGGATCTGGACACGCAATTACAAACCTATCGTTTGCAGAAAACTTTTTAGCTTGTTACTGACTCTAAAGAACTAGAAATAAAGACATGTACTAAATTATTAGTCATTCACAAATTTCAGCACAAGTAAGAAGCTTTATAAACTGGAACAACGAGCACCACGGAAAGACTAAAAACAAATTTTGCACACAATAGAGAGACTCAAGGAGAGACGATAAGCAAGGTCTCACCTCAAGTCCAAGATACACGAAAAATAATCAACTCAGTAAAAGAGACTTTCAACCATATTCAGCAAGGAAAACAAAAAAAAAAAAAAAAAAGGGAAAGAATTTCCATTGTAATTATCAGGGACAGCAACGTTTGCGCATTTTACAGCATAACTCATCTCTTTTATTCCTCAAGTGGCATACAGGGATTCAGACCCCTTTAAAAGCCAAGGCTGTCCATCTCTTGGCTTTATTTGCCTCCAAAATCAACTAGAGATTGCATAGGGATGAAAACTATAGCCGAGACTGTGATTTCACCCTTGCACTGTCTGCTGGAGCACTCTGCATTGATGTCAAATGTGATGTGAGATGCTAAGTACTTATGTAAAATGACAACAGTGGAGAAACAAATCAGCTCAACTGTTAAGCAGGGAAACAGCTTAATTACCGCTAAAGAGAGGGCGGGAGGGAGGGAGAGGGGGGAGAGAAAAAGAGAAGGAGTGTGCATGGAGTTTTGAGGGAAAAATAGGAAATTCAGGGCTATGAGTGCACTTTAGAGTTAAAGTAGAGTGACAATAACAAACTTTCTCTAACAGTGTTAAAAGATCAGGGGTTTTTTTGAGAGTTTTAAACTTCAGGGGTGCTAAGTGACACACCTCCAATACTACGGCGGTCTGTCTGTAATTAACCCTTTAAAAAAAATCATTTCTTTGAAGTAAAAAGTGAGATTAGAAATACTTTATATTGCATATTTATGAAATAGATATCTTAATTTTGATTCTTATATGATAGTAGTTTTTATGTAGTCTTAATTAAGATTTTAAATTCGACAATAAGATATATTGATAGTTAATATTAGAATTGAGTATGCACTCTAAACATTTACACGGTAAGTCATGGAAAATTGATACTCCGTCCGTCGCCTCCTCCTCTATCTCTATACTGTTTGCTCAACTGGCTGTATTGTATTGGAAAAGAAAAAAATTATTTAGTCCAAATAATTCGATGGTAAACTTGTAAATTTTTTTTTTTTTTTTCTAGAGTTTCAAAGGTTTGCGTGAGACAGGTGGACAAAGTTTTCAAATTATCTTGTAAACCGAAATAAAGAGAAGGGACTTAACCAATCCAAGCACGCTAAAAGACCCAAACATTTTATTTTCTGGGGATCTCACGTTGACATGCAATCCGATTCCTAAGATTTCACCGTACTTTGTTTTCATAGTTAAAGCAAAATATTTCCTTCATTTTTCAAGATCACAACACTTTAGTTTCCTCAGGAATAGAAGAAAGATTTCATGATCACACATCAAAAGCACTCAATATTATCAGCTTGAGAAGACGACTGCTACTTTTTGTCTGCCGATAAGACTGGTCTCCACTTGACCTCTCAAGTTTTCGTTTGTAATTCTCAATTGAGATGATTCATGAGTCAGGTCCGCTTTCTATCAAGATCGAGAGAGAGAGAGAGAATAAAGAGTCATGATCATAGGGAATAGTTTTTAGGGTTAATTATATATGCCGATAAGACTGGTCTCCACTTGACCTCTCAAGTTTTCGTTTGTAATTCTCAATTGAGATGATTCATGAGTCAGGTCCGCTTTCTATCAAGATCGAGAGAGAGAGAGAGAGAATAAAGAGTCATGATCATAGGGAATAGTTTTTAGGGTTAATTATATATCCCTGTAGTATTAGGGTGTGTAACTTAACACTTTTAAATTTTGAAACTCTCAAAAAAATCTCCTGAACGGTTAACACTATTAGTGAGGGTTAATTATTTTTACTCTTTTTTTTTTTACTAAAGTGCACTCATATCTCCCTAATTCTTATTCTACCATCATCCCTCGCTTTAACCCGCACTCTCCCTCTCTCTTTCTCTCCCCTCTCTCTCTCTCTCTCCCTCTCTCTCAGTCACTCTCTCTCTCTCTCAGAGAGAGATAGAGAGAGAGATAGAGAGGGAGATAGTGTGCCGGTTAAAATTATAGGATCCAAATATTATTAACTGGTCTACTGTATAATTCTCTCTGTTACAATTTAAAATACTAATCCATAACTCTCACCACTACTTTGATTTCTGATGCAGTGATAGGTAATTTAAAATGGTGTTCAAATTCCACATGTCACCAAAAAATTTTCTTTTCCGTTATCTTAATGAATTGACTTCAATACTCAAGGAACTGAAACCATCTGATCTGTAACTTGAAAGTTCACATTTGTACTCTATTTGGTTTATTCCTAGTTCTTGCCGAACAGCTTGGCCATTTAAACAAAAAACAAGAGGTAATCCAAGCTTGGCCATTCATATTTTGTATCCAAGAGGTAAAAATAATAAACTTGATAAGCAGTTTGACAACATTAACAACAAAACCTTCATCCCAAATTTCTGGATCAGTCACATGTATCTTTTTTTTTTTTTTTTTTTTCATTTCAGTTGTGTTTAAAGCCTATTAGATCCGTTCAGTTTACCTCCAACTATTTAACTCTATCATTTATTCTCATAGTGCTCATTGACATAACACATTTAGGTCTATCATATTGATATCATATCATTTACGAGCAAGTCTACACCAACTTGCTCAACACAATGTGCAAAAACCCCACTCTATCCCGACCGAGGAAAGGTACATATTGAATTAGAATGAGCTTTGCTTCATAATGTCAATGTCTGGAAATTACAACGTTCTCATAGAAAAAGAAAAAATAAAAATAGAAGGCTGAAAATTACAAAAGTTTCCCAGTTTGATCAGATGGGTACGATAATGCAAAACATCAAGGAACCAGGTTTCTCCAAAATTAGGTTTGGCATCAGTACTCTATCACAGTATATAAATAAAAATAGTAATTTCTTATAGATGTGCTAATTCTTCGGCTATCAGAGTGAGCAATCAGAATCAGCTAAGATTTAAATCTTAGCTCAAAAGTATACATTAACTTCAAGATAGAAGAACATAACCCAGAAAAATGAGAACATAACTTGAAAGATATTAAGATATTGCTTAATGCAGCTGCTCATTTAACAGATATATGCTGCCGGTTATGGAAACCTGAAACCTGAACCGGTTTATTCTTAATGCTAACTGGAAACAGCTAGAACGATGACTACCTACTAGAAAAATTTTCACGATCAACATCAATCAAGTATCAATATCTAGTTAATATTCATGATTGCAAATCATACCTTTGCTTTATTTTTCACATGGGCAAGGTAGACCGACATAAAAAAGTTTATACGAGTTTCTGTAAACTTTAATACTTCATGAGGTTTTTTTCTACTTTAGCCTATTTTATCAACACTTACTTCACGGGTGTCATGAGGGGAAAATGGAAGCATTGTCTCACCTAAAAGCTCTTTACTTTGTTTTAGATAAGTAGTTGCTCCTAAAATCTGAATATTGATACTATTATAAAAAGCACAAACACTTCAAAGTGAACTTATGTGTTTGACACGTATAAGACACCAAAACCTACTTGACAAGATATTGGACGCTCTATGTCACATTTTAAGAACCCAAAAAGATATGTCATGGAAATACGTTGTCTTCCAAAAATTCTAAGATTACTGTCAGACACCATATATCCATGAATTGCATAGAATGACATACAAAAAGATATTTTACATGATAGGGATACTATGTTAATAGAATCTAAATATCACGCAAACATGTGAGTGGCTTCATAGACATATTAGACAAGATATTGGATTGAACTTTTTAGATTTTGTTCTTTAATTAGTTACTTGATTAGAATTAATGGATTTATATTGTTAAGATTTTTTTAATTTTTCTTTCTAGTTCTAATAACCCATCTTAATTATTACAGCTTATGATGTATATTATACACAGCTACATGCATAGACATACAACATAGTCACACTGCCATTTCCTATATTCTACTTTTTAAGGATTCATCGTGTCATCTTGTTTGGTTCATGCCTCATATCCATGTCCATGCTTCATGAGAAACCAGGTTCAATTATAACTACAATGTTACATTGTTGTTCATATTTTCCTACATTTGAAGGAAATTAAATGACCATCCACTCTGATATTGGATTGAACTTTTTAGATTTTGTTCTTTAATTAGTTACTTGATTGGAATTTAAGGATTCATATTGTTAAGATTTTTTTATTTTTCTTTCTAGTTCTAATAACCCATCTTAATTATTACAGCTTATGATGTATATTATACACAGCTACATGCATAGACATACAACATAGTCACACTGCAATTTCCTATATTCTACTTTTTAAGGATTCACCGTGTCATCTTGTTTGGTTCACGCCCCATATCCATGTCCATGCTTCATGAGAAACCAGGTTCAATTATAACTACAATGTTACATTGTTGTTCATATTTTCCTACATTTGAAGGAAATTAAATGACCATCCACTCTGAACATTGAAATGAAAGACACAGGTTTGCAGAAACACCCCCAAGGGCACAACTACCTATACTGATACGTAAGCCTCCACATTTTTACAATTTACAAGATTACACATTCAAACTGCTTTTGCATCAGAGCAAAAGGCTAAAATATAATAACCAAATGCTGCAAAGCCCAATCAATGAGTTGGCGCTTAAACATGCGCATAGAAAAAAAAAAAAAAAAACAAAAGAAAGAAATACATTTAAGGTTTAACATTCCATTATTATTGACAGCATCAAGTAGCTAATTTATCATTTTAGAAGCATAATATCTGATGGATATGGGCTAGTAAATAAATCTGATTCCACATAGCAGGAAAATTCCTTGAACATCTACTGAAAAACATCACATGACTTTTCTTACCATATTTCTTTTTATTTTTTAAGCACAACCCCAACTCCCCCCAACAAAAAAAGAAACATAAAAACCATAACAAACACACACAAAAGAATTATAATAAAAGTTTAAAATATCATAATAAGTATCTGTATCTGCAATCAATTATCGTATCAAAATCAATAGTGGACATATCATATTGGGGATAATGGAATAATCGGCAATATCAGACCGGCATTATGTCATTACATAGTATATTGTGTATCGGATACCTTAAAATCCAATATAATATATGTGATATATACCTGTATAGGCCGATATTTAAAACCTTGATAACAACTATGAGAAAACCACCGCATGTCAGTAAAAAGAGTTTGTTGAAACATACACCTCATAGGTTTTACTAATTCCCAAATGCTGTGCTAAAACATGACAAGAGAAATAGAAAAGAATACATCTTCTAAAAAAATGAAATTAAAAAGAAAAATTCAATGCAACCTTCCTTACATGGACAAGCCCCTCAACGACCAATCTATGCTTGCTTATTGATAATGAATCAGCTTAAACCAACCTCGCCCATTTTTTCCCCGATAAAGGTAATGAAACTAAAACATAGTAATAATTTGAACAGAGTAAACACACACACACAGATACCAAAGGAGAAGGAGAAAGAATAGTTTATATCAATACATTTTTTTTTTTGAGAAAGAAAGACAGCAAGGTGTTATCTTTTGTATTTCAAGAAAAATTGAAATAGTACATAGTGGCAGATTTGGATTCAATTTTATGGGAAACCATGTTGCAGCTTCTTTTGGATTCAACTTTACGGGAAACCATATTATTACATAAACTGTCAACATGGTTTCCCATAAAGTTGAATCCAAAGCCAGATTAAGCTCAGTATGATAGATGAAAATGAAGGCCCTAGTCTGTATATAATTAGCTCAGCAATAGGTGATTTTTATTAAGCATTTAAGTCAACATCCAAATGTGATCCTCAAAATCATCACGCTACTAAAACTAAAGAATAGGGAATTGATGCATGCAGCAAAAAGTCTTTCTCATGAAAATTATTCTTCTTGGACCTCTATGTCCTTTAGTTAATTATCTACTGTTTTTCCAAAAAAAAAAAAGAAGACTTATAGACAATAAACCTTCAAAACAAATTGATAGCACCATAATAGAAAATAAAACGCTGAATCTTATAGATCCGGAGCCAAATCAAACCATGTCAACATGCTATTCCAACCAACAGAAGGAATATTAGTCATGAGTAATTATGTATTTCTTCAATCCAGTTTGAAATTCCATTATTTAATTTAACGACTAGAGAAGATCTAAATCCAATCTTTAAGAAAGTCTTGGAATATTATGCATGAAGATTTTAGCATAAAATACTCAAGTCAGTCCCCTGTATAACCAACTATCAGCATCTTCAAATAAAGAGTAGAAGGGTATCGTAGCCCAGCCATGAACAAGAAGCAAGAAGGCAAGTTGGCAGATGCAGGAAACAGGGAAAGACTGGTATTAAGCATATGCAAACCACTCGTTCACCTGGGCATGCAATTAGCTAAGTAATTCTTTTATGGGAGGACACTCAACTGCAGAAACAAAATGATTACATTCACATCAAAGCAAACCTAGTTATAATCGTTGTAAACAGAAAATCTGGGCTTAGTTAACCGAACCAGGATAAAACAAAATCCAATTAATTGACCAGTAGCTCAAACTGAAATTGAAACATAAAGTCAATCATGCCAAACTTGCGAGTTTGCACTGATCTTTCCTTAGATGTGCCCCATAAATACCTTCAGCAAATATATTAGTTACTTACTAGTTACTACTAATAGTGTAATGTCAAGGTGTTTTCAGTGACATCTTTGGAATGCTTTCCCATGCCTCAATAAAGAGATTTCTAATTCAAAATTCTTGTGTTGTCATAGACTGCATGATTTAAAGCTACATGATTTGTAGTCATGGACATATGACACGAGTATGGACACGAGGCGTTCAACATGACAAACTCCATATGTATGCACAAGTTTGTAATGGCAACAGTTATAAACCTTTTTTACAATCAAAATGCATGGAAAGTATTTATGCTTGACAATTTCGTGAAGTCTTACCATGCATCGTCCTCATATCTTTGCATAAGGGGGAGCAAAGAGAGAGAGAGGTCCTTAGTGTTCGATAAGTATAGAATATAAAGAAAAAAGATCATATTAAAGAGTCTGACTAGGCTCTTATAGTTAGAATTTCAAATTTAGATCCTATCAAGTTGAAACTACATATTAGAACATTAAATTTTAAAATCGAATTAGCATAGATATGATCTATAATGTCTAAATAATCTAAATAGAGAAATTCATATGATTTAATGAACTTTTACCGCTTGATCAATAGCTTACTAAATCATAGCATGAAAAACACGATAAATAAGCATTTTTGTAAGGCCGTGTTAAATTCTTACAGGTATATAACATTTGTATTCAGACATCATAAATCACATATATATAGTTAGATTTTAAAATTTGACACTCTAATATAGACTTTTCACTTGATATGTTCAAACTTCAAATCTTATCAATGGGTCCTAGTAAAACTCCAAATTAGAAAACACCACTACAAAAGAACATAGAAGAAATGCAAGCGAAATGGAAAGGATTTTTTATTAAAAAAAAAGATCTATTTCCTTTATGGCATTTATGCTTATTAGTTATATCTAAGAAAGCTAGATAACTTATTTGATTTAAGAAAGCTAGATAACTTATTTGACTTATTTTTTTGGGGCATGCCAGCTAGCTTTCTTAGCTAATATTGTGTTCAACATTGGAAATTCCTTAATAGTTGTCTCCCCTATAATATATGTAACAATATGAATATAGCCCTCAACCCACGGCACAACTTTAGAGATTTTGTATAATGAAAGGGACTTTAATATGCATCAGAGCAATGTAGGTGCAAAACTCACAGGACGTGCATTTAATCGTAAACTTTAAAAATAAATAAATATTATATCATAAAGCCTGAGTTTCAACCGAAAGGGCCCTAAACTATAGGGGGCGAGCTACATGTACTTGGGGATTTTAAAAAAAAAAAAAAAAAATCATAATACTATTGCGTAAAGCCCACATTTTGGTCCAAAAGGACCCTCGACCAGAGGGAGCATGCTACATAAAATATAACCATTAACTCTCACCATAACTTCATATGTTTGGTGTAGTGAAAGTGACTTTAATAATATATGTTTCGTTGTTGCTATTGATTCTTAACTTAGCTACTTGAGTTAGTGAAGTAACCAGTTATTAAATGGATCCTTCATGCAATAAGGTTCCAAGCTCCACAATTTAGACCTTTTCATCTATCCTCAGCAAGATCGAACAATGCAACAACACATGAGGATTTCTAAAATAGTACATATAAAAGTGTTCATGGTTTGTAGATCCATAATATTAATATAAGTGCTAATGAAAGAATATCCTAGTTGAATTCAGCTATGTTACTGGACAACAGATTCTTAGTTGACCCATACCGGTTAATGTCCTCGAGTTATTGACTCCCTTGACAACAAAATCATTCAAATCATCTGGCATTTTCCTCAAGCATGGGAACCAATTATGAAGAGTGACCTACACATCAATCTTGTAAAACCCCATTCACAACATAGGTAACCTAGAGTGCTTTCTATGTAGGCAAAGAAAATTGGTTGATCACCAAGATGTTGTGAAGACAAAGCGAATATAGTAATCAAATATGCATTGTATATATTATATCAAATTTTGAGGTACACACCTGATATTGCTGATAAGATATGCCCGATATTGCTGATTTTGATATCTTAAGCAACCAATACTGATTTTAATGTTTTAAACCTTGGTCTGATCGGATTATATTATGCTGATATGGAGACTTGTAATGCTACATTATGATTATATATCTCATCTGTTTAAGAATGATGCTTCTTATAGTCCTCACTTACCTCTATTCCAAAAACATGATTGCAAATAACTCCTCCTTGTTATATCAAAAAATTACTTTTTACAGCATTGAATTAAGTTTCCCCATGGTTAATGCCAAAGTTTGATCATACATACACTATGGCAAATCCCAGTGTTTCAGTGCACATACTATGCCTTAAAAAAAGCCACAACTAAGAGGATGCTAAAATCCATCTCAAATCCATTGTTTACAAAATTCACTTGAGAAATTATTTCAAAAGATCCAAACAAGATTTCATTGGCAACAAAGAACGCAAAGCATCAATAGTATGCGAGAATAATAAAGTATGATAATAAGAGGTTACTAACATGAGCTTCATATCATCTAATCAATTCACTAAAACAACACTATACAACAAATTGCTAACATCATATTTTATTGAAAATTAAATTTATTAATCCATATCTATCACAAACAGAACCCTGCACTGCACTGCGTGGGTGCCCAAAACCATCTGGTATCATAACATATATGCACCTATGTAGAATAACAACAAGAAGAAATACAACATCAACGAATAACAAAGAGAGTATCGACCTGTTTGCTGATTATTTTCCTTTGCTTACTTCTGTCTATAGGCGATGTAGTTGGCCAAGTGCACCAATGGCGCGGCCTTCTCCTCCTCGAACTCGGCCAGCTGCTCCTTGGCATCCTTCAGCAGCTCCTCCGCAAACTCCCTCGACTTCTCAAGCCCCAGCAACTTCGGATACGTGGTCTTGTCGCTCGCCAGGTCCTTGCCTGCGGTCTTCCCGAGCTCCTGCGATGATTTAGTCACATCAAGAATGTCATCCACCACCTGAAACAACAGCCCCACGCACTTCGCGTACCGCCTCAATTTCTCGATTTGGGCCTCAGTTCCACCCCCAACGATTGCTCCGACGACAACCGACGCCTCGAGGAGCGCAGCGGTCTTGTGGAGGTGTATGAACTCGAGCTTGCTGATGCTGACCGCCTCCTCGAGGCCGGTGGACTCGATGTCGACGACCTGGCCGGCGACGAGGCCCTCGGCGCCGGCGCATCGGGCGAGCTCGGCGATCGCGCGGACGAGAACGGGAGGTGAGACGTCGGGGGAGGAGGCTAGGGTTTGGAAGGCGAGGGCGAGGAGAGCGTCGCCGGCGAGGACGGCGAGGGGCTCGCCATAGACGACGTGGTTGGTGGGCTGGCCGCGGCGGAGCTCGTCGTTGTCCATGCAGGGGAGGTCGTCGTGGATGAGGGACATGGTGTGGATCATCTCAACAGCGCAGGCGGCGGGGAGGGCGAGGGGCTCGCCGCCTCCGACAAGCTCGCAGGCGGCGACGCAGAGGACGGGGCGGACGCGCTTGCCGCCGACGAGAAGGGAGTAGCGCATGGCCTCGTGGATCCGCTCCGGGTGGACCAGGGGCACCGCTGCGTCCAGCGCGCGGCTCACCGCCGCCGCCTTGTCCAGCATGTACTTCTTGAAGTCGAAATCGGAGGCGGTGGCGGTGGAGGGCTCTGCGATGGCGGCGGCGGTGATGACAGTCGTCGTTGTGGTTCTCTTGGAGGAGGATAGACGTGATGATATAATTTTTCTGGTGGCGAATGAGGAGGAGGAGGAGCGGTGAGAGAGGAGGGCGATGGGGCCCGCCACGACGGGAGTGGCCGAGATGCCGAGGAGGGAGATGGCCGTGGTCATGGATGACATGGTCAAGGATGATCGGACGATGACGTCGATGATGAGATGAGACCCGATTATAATCTAAAATAAAATAAAATTAATTATTTTATTAAAAATTCTGTCGTGTGTGTCTTTAGATGGTTGACAGCAAGCAAGAGGCGACACTTATAGCGGGGAGTTTCTATAGGAGCACACCAAATTTCCTAGTGAGCCCACTTTGTGGTGTAGATTCAGCCCGGGCTCCCGTTATTAAGTGGGCTCACTAAGAAAAATGGTGTGCTCCTCTAGAAACTCCCTTATAGCGAGAGAGAAATGGGGAATTTTTAATAGCGAATGGTAATGGGCCGGACCGGCCGGTCCTAACCCAATGAGTCCTGGCCCTCTCCATTTGCGATAGTGTTAGTTTGAGCAGTAAAAAGATAAAAAAGAATGGACAGGTCCTAAGCATCAGGGAGAAAAACAAGTACCAATTCAAAATTAATTATAAATTATTTTAATTCTTATTATTTTACAGAGACTTGTTATTTTATAGAGACTTAGCATATTACAACGATATGTTACTGGTGTTATGCTACTTATATACTTCGAGTGTGGAGCATTACAAGTAGTAATAGAATCAGATACCAGCTGAAAAGTGTATGGAATTAAGTGTCATAAAAAACTACATCCAATATAGCTCTTGAATCTATAGGAATCAACTCTAAAATCTATAGAGATCACTCAATATTACATGGTGATATTAATATGTTAATATGCACCTCTGATATCCTCATCAGAGGACAGAATTTAATATTCCTAACTCGAATAATTTTATTTTGGATATGAAAAACGAGTTATTGTAGTTAATAATTATTCTAATGAATTCATAAGAACTTCATATCTAGCGTTCTTTTAATAAGGAATCTATTGTGAATTAAAAATTATTTTAATTATTGATATTGTATATGACACCAAGCAATTTAAAATTTTGAATTAAGAATAAAAATAAAAATTTTATTTTATTTTATTTAAAATTTTGAATGAAAGAAATGGAGGATGAACAGGGGACAGGATGAGAAGGAATGGGAGGATGACACGTGTGGTTCACCGTACATTTTAATTTTTTTTGTACGCAGAGCTTTGAAAGAATGTGGTCGGTGAGTTTCTCGCTTGGAGACGACAAACTTTAGGAAACTTCCGATGCAACGGAATTTGAAGGGACATTGTGAAATTCATTTTAGTTGGAAGAGGAATGCTTGTACAAAGATATAAATTTGAAAGATCGTGGACAGGGATGAGAATGTATGATTTTCTACATCTAGGTCTTCCCCGTTCCGTTATCTGGCTTATGTTCTTTATGTAGCATTCAGACCGAATGACTCTATGACTCTATGAAATTACGTCGATACTTCTACATATTACGGGTAATGTAGGAGACATCTCTATTTTTCCCCGGGAATCTTTATTAGCTTTCAATTCGCCTCTGATCATCAAGTCTAATGTGAATAACCCGTCCTCCTCTCTTTGAAACAAATGGCGCTTCTAGTTCTGTGCATGCTTCAAACAATTTTGTCTTCTCCATATTACTATATCTCTAAAGTCAATAATTTTCTATGAGGAACTACTGAACTCAATCACTTGCTGCAGTTACTCAACAGTTTTCTGTTGAGGTCTATCCCATGGAGGTACTCAAATTGGATCAGTGATTGATTTCTAGGTATATTTATAGATTAATTTTTTATCTGTTCTATTTAAAATTTTAAATTAAAAAAATTATTTTTTCCTAATTACTAGAGAAAACAAATTAAAAAAATATTTGGTCTTACAATATTATCAAAAATAAAAAAGATGATATATTAAAAAACTTATCACATAGTAACAGTGCGATGGATCAAAAATTAAAAAGAAAGCGGAAGCCCCTATTTCCCAATTGAGAGGTCAACTTTTGTTAAAATCGGAGTTCAACTCAAGAATCGAAATGCTGTAAATCAACTCCTCACAAGACCCATCTGACTAAGCAAAATTGCCAAGGAGGAGATCTTGACCAAGGAAAGAGAAGCCAAATGTAACGAAACATTTACCCACCTTAAACCTATAAAACTATTGTTAAACATAGCACCAAACTACCTAATATCTAAAATGAGTATCCCCAAACATACCTAATATCTAAAGTGAGTGTCAATTCAACAATATGAATAGTGGGTAGCTATTTTGATTTTTCTTGCAGTAGTTGTCCAAACCAAAACTGGATACAACAACAACTAACCCTTTTATCCCACGTACTTGGAGTAGGCTAGACAAACCAAAAGAGAATCACGTGCGGATTGATCACATTGATAATTCTCATTTTTTTCGTCAATATCATAATATTGATAATGTTTTACACTGGTTGTCACAAGCCTATCATAATCCTTCTTCTTTATTCTAGTTTGAGATAGAGAGTAAAAGAATAAATTTTTAAGTATAGTACGGACGGAGATAATTTTTATTTAGTTATCATTTGTGGGTGGTCAAACCAAACCCAAAACTGGATCCTGCATTCTATTCTAATTACTTAAAACGTATAGATTCCCTCTTGTTGTGATCTAATGACAACATTAGAAGGTTAATTTTTTTTATTAAGTTGTCACTTGTGATAGGTCGATGATCGTGACAAAGCACCCTATGGTTCATTAAAAATTTAAATTTTGTGAAGATTTTTTTTTTTTTTTCTTCTCTCTCCTCCAATCAAGTGGAATATCAAACACGCAAGTGAGAAATATTCAGCTCATGCTAGGACTGGCAACCACCCCTCCTAAAAAAAAATTACTTGATATCTACAATTCTTATGAGTTTGCTCCCCTCAAGTCTCCAGAGTTGAGACTAAAATCTGTTTTCCTCAATCAACCAACAAAACTTGAATCCACATATGTTTTGGTCATATATTGACTTGTAAAGTTATAATTTTATATTCAAATTCATATTACCGTAACTTTGTCCTCACGAGCTGTTCGGATAGCTTGATCTCCGAACAACCTTGCCATTTCCGGTTCGAATGCTTGGACCTACCTCTATGTAGCAGACAGGTAGCAAGTTTGAGTCATGCTTATGTTGAAAGAAAAAGATGATATTGTTCTTCTTATTGTTATGTTGCATATATGGATACAACTACAGGAGAAAACAAATATAACTTTTGCTGTCTTTCTCCAAAGAAACCTTTCATTAAGATCAGAAAATAACCGAAACTTTAGTCAAAGCTTTCATCTCATTGTTGATATTATTTTTTATTATTATTATTTTTATATTTTCCTTGCAATTGGAAGCATAGTAGCGTACTTGTAATAAAAGATATATTTGGAAATAAAACCTGAAGGAGTAATTTGTAAATATGAAACAATAATTGGAGTAATTTGTAATTATGCAACTGAAGGAGTAATTTGTAATTATGCAACAAAAATTGGAAGATGAAAAATTTAAGACTTCGCCGTTGCCGGGGATCGAACCCGGGTCACCCGCGTGACAGGCGGGAATACTCACCACTATACTACAACGACTTGTGTGGTAGGGAATTTGCTGGAAAAT
Organism: Dracaena cambodiana; assembly: GCA_036321105.1. NCBI lineage: Eukaryota > Viridiplantae > Streptophyta > Magnoliopsida > Asparagales > Asparagaceae > Dracaena > Dracaena cambodiana. The sequence goes on from JAYEPQ010000017.1 coordinate 32,747,489, forward strand.
TATTTAAACACATTATTTTCTTTTACATTCCCAATCTAACAAAATCACTAATGCTTTTATTTTGTTTTTTTTAATCCATTTTAAAGTTAAGCATTGCATGTATTGCTATTCATGCATTCATACTTTAAGCTCTGGCTTTGTTTTTTTTATCCATTTAAAACATTGCATGTATTGATATTCATGCATTCAAACTTTCAGCTCTTGTTTTTGTTTTTTTTTTTTATCTATTTTAATGGTAAACATTGCATGAATTACTATTCATGCTTTAAGCTCTTTATTTTTATTTTATTTTTTTAAAAAAAGGTAAACATTCCATGTATTGTAATTCATGCATTCAAACTTTAAGGTCAACATTGGGGTGATTTATCCCCAGTTTCGAGTTGCATTCGATAACTCTCATGACGAATTTTGCAGAGGCACTCGATAACTCTCATCTCCCACGACGAATTTTGCAAAGGCACTCGAGAAGCAGTTTAAGTTGCATCATTAAGGAGAGGACATAAACCAACAAGCCTAGCTCATGAGGTACACCCACTCCCCTCCTTAAAAGGAAGGTGCTCAGTACTAATTGTTCATAGAGATACACTTACAGCATATGAAATGTAACTATAACTAGCTGTTCACAGAGATATACTTACAACATACGAAAGCTATGTAAGGAGAGTACAGACAATTCATAATTAATTATATAATATCTTACCTCAATAGTTGAATATTGAATAATGTAAGACAATAACTAAAATAGTTTATAATAATTTCAATAAAGCAGTTAAGTTGCCGTAGCTACTCTTTTCAAGCTACTCTTTTTAAGGGAGAATCATAGATTATTTTAATTATTTTCATTCTGGGGGACACCAAGTCACCAAATGTTTATTTTGCCCCAAAATAATAATCGTCCCGCAACCAAGAAAAGTAACAAATTTCATCTGTTGGACAAAAAACCTGACAGATAACAAGAATGAGAACAAACCTGTCCAGGACTCTCAAAACTCAAAAGAGTTGAAATTTCTTAGGATAAGCTTTCACTAGAGCCAGTGGTATAACAGTGACAGTGTGAATAGCTCCACAAGCCAAAGTGTCAAAATCTCATATACAAACATTATGATGGAACCGAGAGATAAAACGACTGACAGAGAACTTGAAGATCGCAGTCATGGACTCTGTAGACAGCAGCTTTGCGCAAAACAGATATAACTGCACTTGGATTTTTGTTGGACGATGGGACACCTTCAGAGAAAATATCGACAATCAAGGGCCAGAAATAATAATAATAATTCTTCTCATCTTCATCTTGAGAAAACGTAACAAAGGAATCTGCATCCGAGAAAAATCAAAATTTGAATACGTGGCATTGTGTACTTGCATACTAAAGTACAATACTTACATTAGTATGACAGGGCTTGAGAATGATCCTCCACAGAATCCAGATGATATTGTGGACAAAGTTGAAAGCACTGTATCAGAATTGTCTTCACGAGGTCTCCGTAGTATGTGTCTTCTACATGCAATAGTGTGAACCCATCATGTGGCACCATTACGATTACTCTTTTCTACAAAGTATTTTGCATCCTGAAAGCGAAGGGGTTCGTTCCCCCAGGATGTCCACCCACCTACCAGTTCTCTAGCAAAAAGTTCAAGGCACCTTGCAGGCTTGGGGCCAGGTATGTAATCCCGTAATAATTCTTGGGATGGTTAAGGATGCAAGTAGTAATGTTCTTTGAAATGGAAGAAATAATGTGGGAAAACAAAATGGTATGGAAAAATAGGACTGAATTCATCAATCACATGATCAAAATGTTAAAATTGCTGATAAACAATTTGTACAGTATAAAGTACAGCAAGGATATCCAATAAGCAGTTTGGCAAATGATCGAAACCATTAGTTGTTGCAGATTAAAAAGTGCTTAGCAACCTAAATAATGCTCTAGAGAGACAAATCAGGGGGAGTAATGGTACGCGTGAGATCAATCAGAAAGAAGTTCAGTTATATTCCATACTAAGTTATTCCAAATTGTTTAGGCATGGATACTTCCCAACGGAGGCTTCCTCGAGTAAGCACCAGGAATGCTGATGAAGACTCGATTATTTTGAACATATGTAAAATCTGATGAATCAACTCTCTGGACGAACAAAATACGCAAATTTGATAACAATAATCTTTCTTAAAATGTAACTTGCAATAGCAAACTTGTTGAACTGAAAAAAGTTCGATTGGCATCACATCAGAAATGCATGTGCCAGCATACTCACCTTCATGTTAAAATATCCAATAAGAAGACTCTCGTATGGTCTGTGATGAAATAAGTCCAATTCACCAATAAGGGACCCATCTGGTTTTACCTGCAATGTGTTCATATATAAAATTAAGCTTTAAGAATATCATTACATGGCAGTATCGATTAGAACATTACATATGGACTATAGCAAGAATAAGTTTGTGTTGAGTGTTAATACTTGTGGAAATTAGTCAAAACACAACATGGTTACACAAGATGTTTACCTTCAGCCAGTATAATGTGGAAATATGTGTCACTCCCCAAGCAGGAAAGAGTTCATTCTCGACAAACATTCGTAGCTTCTCCCTGTTAGTCATCCATAAAGCAACGAGGGCCCCTTCTCTATGGGCAAGTTCTTTAACAGGAAGGTACAGAAAATAACGGTTAGGTAAGCTTGGGTACCTACAATAAAAATGTTAATTGCATATATCTAAAGATCATTTGTTCAGGAAGTGACATAAGTTAGCTCCTCGTAAAGTATATTGATGAAACAAAGCAACTGAAAGAAGTCTTAATGTAGTTACCAGGCATGGCATGAAATCAGGCATATTACCCCAATATCCGACTCTTTATCAAAATATTAAATGGCAATATAAATAAATAAGAAAATCATAATTAAATTTCACAAACATGCTGAAAAAGATTAAAAGATATTACAGCAGCTGTTAAAACTCGTAATAGTCTAACTAGTCTTTTTTCCTAACAACTTCTTTTCCTATTTTTGTAATTGCTGCTTTTGTTCATAGTTAGAAATGATTTTTTTTTTAAATCATGAAAAGAGCGCAGGAACACACACGTGCGCAAACAAACATACATGTAATTTGACTACATAATTTCCATTAAATTTTGAAAGATAGATTTAACACAGCTTTCACCATCCATTTACTTTGAAATATGTGTTGGTCAATATTTCAAAAAGTGAATAGTAAGAAGAGAATAAAGTAATGGTGGGCCACTATGGAATGTGGTGGAAAAAATGTTGAAACTAACTTTTTGCATCTAACGGAGAGTCCCTAGACCAACCCATACATATACATGTACATTTACACACGCAAGCGCGCACACTCTCTCTCTCTCTCTCTCTCTCTCTCTCTCTCTCTCTCTCTCTCTCTCTCTCTCTCTCTCTCTCTCTCTCTCTATATATATATATATATATATATATATATACTTCCTCAGTTAGAAAATATTAATTTAGATTTTAGACATTTCCAGCAGAATAAACGGGAGCTATAGAGTGTCTCTCTAGCCAAAGTTAGTGAGAGGGATGGCCAAAAACTCATCTTCTCTCTTTTTTTTCCCCAACTTCCATCAAACTCTTATCATGTTGATCTCATACCTTGGGTTCACGCATGCTAAAAATTATGGATTATAGGGTTGGTTTGTCCATCAATTAGTAGGTACAAAATGCTATATCTGAAAAACCGTTAATTTTGTACCTTCTTAATCAAAAGTCAAATTTTATTTTATTCCTATGATTTTGGTATGCATGGATGCAAAGGAATGGAGATCAACATGATTAATTCCGATGGAAGAAAATAATATGGGAAGATAAGATCATGGCCGTCCCTCTAACCAATTTTGGCTAGAGGGACCCTCCAGCTGCCATTTACTCATTCCAGCAATGACATCATAATTTTTATACTGTCAATTATTCAGCTGATTACCCCAAAAAAAAAAAAAGATATTTCAGCTATCAGACTTTTACCAAAAAAGAAGAGATTTCAGCTATCAGACCTTTACCAAAAAAGAAGAGATTTCAGCTATCAGACCTTGACCAACCTATGCCAAACAAATCTTAAGTGTATACCACTTCTCTTTTAAACAATGAAAAAAGAAATTGCCTTATCTTCCTTTTAGCACATCAACAGGATAAGCCAATAAACAGGCTGCTGCAGCTGCTGAAAAGGATGTTTAAGTCATCTCAGCAAAGCCGAGTCGTTTAACATTGTTGTATTATTTATACCTATATCAAACTCGGATACAAGATCAGCATAAAATGCATACAAATGCAGTATCAAAATGAATACAAATATCTTTGCTATATACCAGCTTAAAAATGAAGTTGTGATAATGATAAAGAAGGTCCCAGGCTTTAGAACATAGCAGACGCAATTGGAAAAAGAAATAAGGCTACAAAGGCATCCCTTCGATTAAGATATTTTATCCCAGATCTCAAATTCCAATTTATTTCAATTGACATGACTAAGCTCAAAAATGAAGAAACACAAATATAACAGAAAAGCCAGCTAAGGCAGTAAGCTCCTCACATTGCATTGCATGGTCTGCAGAGTGCAGACAGGTATCATATTTCTTGGAAAATGAATAAATATTCTTCAACTACAAGTGCAAAGAATAAGGTATAAGCTATGTTTATTATTAATGCAAAGGGATAAGTCTAAATATGAACTTTGCTGCATCATCAATTTTGGCATGCAAATCTAAAGAAATATAGGGATATAAAGCAAGGAAAAACCTAATATATATCAGATAACAATATTACATACATTGCTTTTTGATAAACACTTCCATTTTCCCATGGTGGGTCGATGACGATAAGGTTGAAGCCAAGATCTGACTGATCTGCAGGAAGTTTTATTTAAAACCAGCATTACAAGGGAAAATGCAAAAAACTGGGCTATGCTAAGGTATCAAGATTTCATACAAACTAAACCCTATATATAAAAAGGTCTAATTAAGCTCTTTTTGCATATGACTGAGTTCTGAATCAGGATAATTACCAGGAATGAGGTCACGGATTTGCCTCAAGTCAGACTTTCCATGTCATCATATCAGTTGAGACCAAAATAAATAAGAAAAAAACATGGTAAGAAGTAGAGAAGAAAATGATTATTACATGCAATATCCTATCTTTTTCAAGTTAGAAGTCTGGAATATATTTTTTTTTTTGGTTTTTTTTTCATCCAGGGTAAGTTATGATAAGAATCAATGGTAGTGAACAGAAAAATTTATGTTATAAAGGAAAAATATTTGCTCCCCATATGAGAAGTGACAGATTCAAGGATATACTGATTAGGGGAACATTCTTGAAAAACTGAGCTCTTGATAAGAATTGAGTTAGAAAAAAGCTAAGAACAAAAGTTATGAGGGCACAGTCACACAGTGGAACAGTCATTACTGTCCTTACCATATAAAAGCAGCTTCTGCTGGGTAAAATATACATTCTGTTGAAAAATTCAGACACAACATCCTCAGCTAATTGGTTACTGATCAAATTAATAAATATTGGAACAGTTGTTCTTCTACTATAGTTGTCCTGCCACGAACCTAAAAAATCACAGAGAAGAAAAAAAATGTAAGAGCTAAATACATCACACATTGAAGTCCGGCATCTGACAAAATTTTGCTCCAATATCATATGCTGAAATTTGGTAAGATTTAACAAATTAACTGTCATACACCTCATAACAAAGAAAATTTTCGATCTGCCTAGTGTAGTGTATTCATAACAATTCTAGCTAAAAGAGAAAAGAAAATGCAGCATTCAAACAACTGAACCATAATAATATACTGCTTTTTTCAGCTATTTGGTTAAACTTTACGTTCCCCTGAATTCATCTCAAATTGTCTGAGTGTTTGCCTGTAGAAATTATCAAGCTCTCTCTCTATTACTTTGCCTTGAAACTGAAAAGGTTTTGAAGAACCATAAGAGAGATCCATTAATTAATTAACTCTGTTAGTACCTTGGGATATTGGGATGCTGAAAAAACTAAGGGTGAGCTCAGAAAGATTCACTGAAAACAAACACATTCATCAAAGAATTATCAAAGATATAGGTGGTGGCAATTTTGCTGATTGTGATAGGTTGGAGAAAAATTGGAGGTCCTTCCTAACATTCTATTAGGACTTGTGAGTGCAGACCAAAGTCGATATTGTGCTCTTGGTGATTGTCTTTTCTATGCGAAACAAGCTTTAAGGATAAAATGTTGCTATAAGAGTGCCACGTTCCATGCACAGGTTTCTTTAATATTAATCAAAAGATATGTGCAATACTTGATGCAGCAGCACTGGAGAACCTTGGATTTCTAGAGAATAACAGCAATGGAGGCTCCTCGGCATAGTTAGAAACTTGGAATCAAGCTATTAATTAATGAATTTCTTGTGCAGTTCAAAACTTTTTCAGTTTTTAACAGTAAGTAATAGAGGGGTCTCAACAATTTCTACTTCTATATGCTGCAATTCAGACTTGAGCAGGAGCAGTGATGCTGTGGACCATCCTTGTATAGGAAAGCAGAATTTTGCACAAAATAACAGCTACTAGTGTCTATTATAAAGAGAGTTGTGATTGTAAAAGGAGACTCAGACTTGATGTTCCTTTCACTGCCATCCAAGTTGAAACACCTTTCGCAAGGTGCAGAGGTTGGAAAATGACTAGTCACCTCAGCTAAAATACCTCGTTCTCTGTTAAAAGAAACTAGTACTTTGCATGTGCAGATGCACGTGAATAGAAACTGTACCCTGATAGAGAAATGGGGAGTCATGATAATTCACTTATTATGTTGGGCCATAAGACAAAAAAATTATTTAAAAGAGGTTTTATATTTAAAAAAGAGCTAGTTCTCAATGTGAATAACACACGTGCACGCGCATATGTATGTATGTATATGTTCTTTTTATGTTTGGAAGAACAAGTTGAAGCATAGGATATATGTATGTTTATATATGTGTGTGTGTGTGTGTGTGTGTGTTCTTTTTATGTTTGGAAGAACAAGTTAAAGTATAGCGCAAACGACATTCATACAATTATAATTGCATTCCAACAAAGGATTACTTTAATTCTATATTTATTTAGGTTACTTTATAAAGTATAAATGCTTTTATCTAATAAATACTTTCAACTTTTCCCTATATAATTTAATTTTAGTAATTAAAATCCTTTAAATTAATTTTGTGTAGAAATCCTAAATGGATAAATTTGTGTAGATAAAAAATGAGTGTTCTGACTACATCTCAAATTGAGTACAGAGGGGATACCGGGTATTTCTGTAGTTAACGATGATTAGATACACATGCAGGTAGTCTGATCGAGCCAATCTTTCTCTCGTTACTATAGCAAAAATATAGATATTCTAGTACAGACAAATGCATTCTTATAAATTTTTAAGATTTTAATGTATGTTATAGTTATTTTAATATATTAAGATTTTTAAAATGTACCACTAATTGCTTAAATTAATTTTTCCTTATGGATGACATTATCAATACCTTATTTTCCCAAGAACTGGAATAGATAATTTTTTTAATCTAGAATGCACTGCAATTTATAGTTTTGTTTGGAAGGTGTTTATGCAAAAAAAAAAAGGATGTATGGCATAGGATTAAGAATCTAGGACCCATAGGAAAGAAAAAGGTAGAAAGACAATTTTTTAGCATGTGGCTAATGAAGGGACAAGCAGCATCAGTCCCATTTCAAAATGAACATTATTTATGTTTTTCTTTTTCTCATTCAAACTTGAAGAACATTGCTTTAAGCTTAACTTAAAAATGGCTCATAAATGGAGAATCAACTGATATTGCCTTCTCCATCCCAAAAGTGCACCTTTATATATTTCTCTTGTGCTTTGCTTCCAATCGCAAGAGATTTCTATGCCCAAATTTTATTTTATTTTTTAATGCCAAGTCCTTCACTGCACAATCCTTCATAATCCAAGTCTTTCATTGCAAAAGACTTCAGCTCTTCCTTCAAATTGTTAAATTTTAGATTTGTCAGGTTCAACACTCAAAATTTTATCATATAGTCATATGATGATCATCATATTAACATGTTCAAACATGAAAAGATTTACATCAATGAGAATGGAACGGTTATATTGCCAAGGGACATGCCAAGGAAGAAAAAAATATATTGCTGAAAGGTGGTCAGTATTGAGTCCATGTCATAGTCATGTCACCACTCCTCATCAACATGGAGAGGAAGATTGTCGGGTGTGGGAATGGAATAAACCAGTTTTACTCACTTGGTGAACTGGTGTAAGAGGCATAACAAGTTAGTCAAGTTTTTTCAACCCATGTGAGTTGGATGGAACCCAAGTCACGGGGATCTTTAAGTGAGAAGAGTAAAAGAATTGAGTCCATATTGAGTCCATGTCATAGTCATGTCACCACTCCTCATCAACATGGAGAGGAAGATTGTTGGGTGTGGGAATGGAATAAACCAGTTTTACTCACTTGGCGAGCTCGTGTAAGAGACATAACAAGTTGGTCAAGTTTTTTCAACCCATGTGAGTTGGATGGAACCCAAGTCAGGGGGATCTTTAAGTGAGAAGAGTAAAAGAATTGATTGTTCCACTCATTTCTTAATCAAAGTACAGAGTTTTAGAGTTAGGAGAGAAAAAGGAGGGAAAAAAAAAAAAAAAAAAAGATAAACTGACTAGGGTCTTCAAAAAGCTTATCTAATATTATATTGATTCATTCAATAACTGCATAACACTCCAACAAGATCCTTCTATTTAACTGGAAGTTGGTTTTGGAAATGAGTTGTGGGTTTGGAGCTACTAAGATAACTATTGTAATTTCCCAGTTTATTTTATTGGATCTTCGAGCTTTTTAGGAGCTATAGAGGAGATTGTATGATATATGCTTTTTATTTTTCTATAGTGAAAAAGGATAACTCTCTTGCTTGTAGATATAAAACGGTTATGCCCAAACCAAGTTGCTTTTTGATGTACCATTATGTCTGCTTGGTGCATATTTTTATTCCACATTTAGTTCATTTTAACTCTCACATAGATGCAAGGATCATGGAGCAAACTCTTTAGGCATGCAACTGTGAGTATCTCCCACATCCTATTGGAATCTAAGATAGTGGATATCCCATCCAAATTCCATCAATCATACAATTGTGAGTTAGATCCCAACAGATTTTATATTCTAATTTTTTATGAATATGTCACTACACTACGAAGGTATTTCACGGTGAAGAAAAAGGCAACACTATGTTCCTCTTTAGGCAAACTTTACCAGATCTATTCTTAATAGCATGCACCAAGGTGCTTAATAACATCATTGATGAAAGACTCACCAATTTAACTAAAAATCTTCATTTTCATTTTTATGTTCATATCAGAATACAAACATTGTTTACTGGCTTGAATATAGAACAATATGCTACAACAACAACAACAACTAAGTCTTTTATCCTAAGTACTTGAGGCACCTACATGAACCAAAAGAGAATTATGCTGGATCGATCACATTAATAATCTTTCTCCAATCATTCATATCAAGCAATATGTCATCATTTAAATTTCTGGAATCCATATCTTTTCGTATCACTTCCATCTATGTTTTATTCGGTCTTCCCTTCGCTCTTTTAACTTATCCTATATTGATAAACTTTCCTCATTAAACTGATGCATTTGTAGGTCTACGTCGTACATAACCAAACCATCATAAGCGATTTTCTTGTATTTTCTCTTCGATGGGGGCTACACCTATTTTAGCATGAATATTTTCATTTCTCATTTTATCTCTCCGAGTGTTGCCGTACATCCAACGAACTATGTGCATATCTGCTACACTTATTTTCTGTGAATGACGTTTCTTTATACCCAGCATTTCGTACCATATAATAAAACTAACCTACTAGCAATCCCATAAAATTTTTCTTTCAGCCTTAACAAAATGTTATTGTCGCAAAAACTCTCGTTGTACTCCATTTCAACCAGCCAACCTTGACCATATAGGTGACATCACTATCGATCTCTTCATCATTTAGAATAATAGAATTCAAATACCTAAACTGACTGCTCATTTGTATCTCTTAACCATCCAATGTTACAGCACTATAGTCTAGGATCCGCCATTTACTAAATTTACACTCCATATATTCTGTTTTGGACCTACTCAATCTAAAACCTCTATATTCTAATATTTGTCTCAATAACTCTAACTTGATATTTACTCATATGCTTGTCTCATCAACTAAGACAATATCATTATTAAATAGTATATATCAAGGTATCTTATCCGGAATAGCTCTATTAAGCTCATCTATCACTATTACTATGGCAAATATGCTACAACATAAATTATTTTTTTTTTAAAATCAAAAGAAAAATCCAAGCTACAACATAGTACAACATATAAATATTTTTTTTTTAAAAATCAAAAGAAAAACCCTAACATATAACACGCATTTTTTTTAAGTAGTAACACTTAGAAGAACCAATTCATGAATCTATAACCACTAAATACTCAGGCATTTTAACGCGCTAAAGCATGACTCGTTGAAGCATTGATCTCATGGCATTCATTACAAGTTTACAACATACCGAAAGATACTGACCTTGCTCTGCTTCTCTTGTATTACCCGTGTCAAAACGAAGAGAAATCTCATAAGAAGATGAATCAGAATGGCTAGCGAGTTCGATAAAGTTCAGTTCTTCTTCACTCGCTTCACGAACTGAATCTTCATCACTCTTCACGACATTAGGAAGAAGCCTCAATAACTCCACAGCCCCAAGCAATGCACTGTGTGCATTCACCAACAATCGCCTCACTTCCTGCTTAAAAGAGAACAATTAACAATAGAAGTCCTTTGCCTTCACACATCAAAATTTCAAAAAGTCGCATCTTTTCGGCTCAATTTCTCAAGAATGGGGTAAAAATCGAGAAATTGCATCGAAAATCACCTGATGGCGTTGCTCGGCAGCAATTTCCCGTTCGTTCAGAACCCTTGGAGCTTTCCTGTTGCGTTTCTTCTTCTTCTTCTTCGGATTCGAGGAATCGATTGGTTCCTCGATCGATTGCGCTTCGATCTTGGACTTGAAGAAGCGAGAATAGTAGGCAGACGGAGAGAGCCTGAAACGGGTGTAGGACCCGTTAAGGATCCGAACGGGATCCAAGAAGACGACATTGGATCCGTCGAGGTGGTAGATACCGGAGTTGATAAAGGAGGAGAGCTCGTTTCCCTCCATTTTTCCCCCTTGATTTAGGGTTTAGGAGTTTACTGCAACGGGAACAGGGAGCTTCTAAAGGGGCACAACTTTTTTCCTAGTGAGCCCAGGTAATAACTCTAAAAAAATAACAAGTTTACCCTTAAAAAACTTTCCCATTTTGCCCTTCCTCATTCTCCCGCTCCGGGGCTCCGCTCCCGCTTGCGCTCGCGCTTCCCGTTCGGACTGAGTCCGAACGGGTCAGGACCGTTCGGACTCTCAGTCCGAACGGGAACGCCCCATTCGGACTGTCAGTCCAAACAGACCAGTCTTGTTCGGACTCACAGTCCGAACAGGTCTCTCTTGTTCGGACTGTCAGTCCGGACAAGGGCTTGATTCGATCTGCTATTCCGGACACCTCACCCACTCTATTTATATAATAAACTGATATATTATTAGTTTATCAAATTCAACATCACTTTACGGACTTATATTAACAACTAATTATACATTATTACAAAAATATAGTGAATGAAGCAAAATGATACAATGATACACTGATACACCGACACAATGATTCACTAATACAATGATATATGGATAAACTGATTCATCGATACGCCGATACAATGATACACTACTACACCGATACACTGATACATCAATATACCGATACAATGATACACCGATACAATGATATTCCTGATATACAAATGCAATGATACTCCTGATACACCGATACAACGATACAATGATACACTGATACATCGATACAATGATACAATGATACAATAACCGATACAATAATATAGTGAAGATTATAAATAAGGTCCCCTACGTATAAAACAAACAAGATCTCGTACAAATTAAAGAAATAAGATCAAAAACAAACGTAGTGTATATATTCCTCGAACAAAAAGCAAATAATAGGGTTCATTACAAACAAAAACCATATATTCTACAAATTCTTCAAAATGTTTGAAAAAAACAATTACACCGGTCACTTGAAATTCCTTACAACATCCATATCAATACACAACTAATATAATCTAATCACTGTCTCCTTGTTTGAAAAAAACAACTAATATAATCTAATTGGGTGCATCAGGAAAGCAACGTGCGTCTTGAAACTCTTCAGTACTGATAAATCAACTGGACCTCGGTAATTTAACTCATGAAGATCATCTTGAGAGCCTCCTGCATCAGTATTCTCTTCTTTTAGTCTTGCACTATCATATCTGATCAAATTGGGAGTTTCTATATTTAATTCAGTATCTACGGCTACTTCGATATCTCTCTCGTATCGGGCGTTGGATTTGTGGTCGAGATACTGCTTTCTTCCTCCTTAACGAAGTAGTTGGTCGAATGCGAGAAGATTCTGCCGGATCCATCTATGCAATACAAAGATATTTCTTACAATAATTGATTCGCATAAAAATAGTAAATTTTCTATGTGTAAATAAGTATTAACAAAATATAATTTGCTACAAATATCAGATTTTTTACCTACAAGATAGTGTAATATTAAAATTTAAAGACACTGAAACCGTTCTTTGTTACTTAATCAACAATTAGGATAATACTATTAAAATTCTAAATTAATTAATACATTTTAATATTAACATCTTTAATTAGAATAAAACTATTTTTTCGCATATTTTACAACTACGATTACAATATTATATTTTCTTCATAATTATAATCTAAATATTATAAATCATAATTAACAAAAAAATGTACTCATTTAGAATTTTCTCATTCTAAAATATTATCAGACCAAACAAGAAATTCTCAGTTTTCAGAGCAGTCACAGAGCAAATAAGAGTAAACTAAATGTAATAAAATTAAAATTAAATTAAAGGAGACTTACAGCGAGAAATCTGAGACCAAGAGAGAGGAAATGAGGCAGCGACGAGTGGGGGGCGTGGCAGCGGAGGGGGTTGGGAAGGGCGGCGGCGGGTTTTGAAGGGCGGCGGCGGCGGCGGGGGGGTTTGGGAAGGGCGGCGGCGGGGGGGTTGGGAAGGGCGGTGGGGGGGGGTTGGGAAGGAGAAGAGAGCGGCGGGGGAGGGTTGGGAAGGAGAAGAGAGCGGCGGGGGAGGGGGGTTGGGAAGGAGAAGAGAGCAGCGGGGGGGGTTGGGAAGGAGAAGAGAGCGGCGGCGGGGGTGGGTGGGTTTGGGAAGGAGAAGAGAGGAGAGCAGGGAGAGGGCGGTGGAGATGAAGTGAGGAGAGAGAGTGAGATGAGAGATATATGTGAAGGGTATTTTGGGAATAAATATGCGCTCACTAAGAAATTCTCCCCTTTTTTTAACTTAAACTGGGCTCACTAGGAAATCTGGGCTCACTAGGAAAAATCATGTGCCCCTTTAGAAGTTCCCCGGGAACATCCGAACAAGAGGAAGAGTATACGGGTCGGGTGGGGAGTTTTCAGAGGGGAACTTCTAAATGGGCACAAGTTTTTTCCTAGTGAGCCCAGTTAAAACTCCCAATATATAACAACTATGCCCTGTAAAAAAAATTCCCATCTTACCCTTCTTCCTTCTCCCGCTTCTTCCGTCCCTCCCGCCGTTCGGACTGACAGTCCTAACGAACTAACTCCGTTCGGACTGTCAGTCCGAACAACTCTCGACTGTTCGGACTGACAGTCCGAACAGTCTTCATTTGTTCGGACTGACAGTCCGAACAGTCTTCATTTGTTCGGACTGTCAGTCCGAACGAATCCGACCTGTTCGGACTGACAGTCCGGACAGGAGTTTGATTTGGCCACTGCCTCATCGACTCTATTTACTTATAAAAATTGATGTATCATTAGTTAACCGAATTTAACGTCAGTTTATGAACTTATATTAATAACAAATTATACATTATTATCGAAATATAGGGAAGAAAGAAAAAAAAACATACAATTATACACTGACACACTGATACACTAACCCATTGATACTCTGATACATCGTTTATTGCGATACAATGATACACCGACAAACAATGATACACAAATACAATGATACTACTAATACACAAATACAATGATACTCATGATACATCGATATACTGATATAATGATACTTGGATACACCTATATAATGAAACAACGATACAATTACTGATACAATGAAATAGTGAAGATTATAAATAGGGTTCCCTACGTATAAAACAAATAATATTTTATACAAATTAAAGAAATACGATCAAATACAAACGTAGTGTTTATATTAAACGAACAAAAAGTGACCAATAGGGTTCATTACAAACAAAAACCATAAATTCAACAAATTCATCAAAATGTTTGCAAAATAAGTTTACATCGGCAACGTGAAGTTCCTTACATCATCCATATCATTATACATCTCACACATTGATCACTGTCTCCTTGTCTTCCTCGGAGGTTGACGTCTGCTTCTGATTCGAGTCAAATTTATCGTATCGGGTGCATTAGGAGTGGATTGATCTTGACTTGGTTCCTCTGCTTCCTTCTTCTAGTCTTGCACTATCATATCTGATCAAATTCGGAGTTTCTATATTTAATTCAGTATCTACGGTCACTTCGATTTCTCTCTCTCATATCGGGCGTTGGATTTGTGGTCGAGATGCTGCTTTCTTCCTCCTTAACGAGGCAGTTGGTCGAACGCGAGAAGATTCTACCGGATCCATGTATGTAATACAAAGATATTTCATTCATAGATACTTTTTATCAAAACAGTAAATTTTCTATGTGCAAATAAGTAGTAATAAAGTATAATTTGTTACAAATATCATATTTTATCTATTTATTTTTAACCTACAAGATAGTGTAGTATTAAAATTTAAAGACACTGAAACCGTTCTGTGTTACTTAATCAACCATTAGGACAATATCATTAAACTTCTAAATTAATTAATAAATTTTAATATTAACATCTATAATTAGAAATAACTAAATTTTCGCATATTTTACAACTACGATTACAATATTATATTTTCTTCATAATTATAATCTAAATATTAAAATACAAAATTAACAAAAAAATGTACTCATTTAGAATTTTCCGATTGTAAATTATTATCAAACCAAACAAGAAGTTTTCAGTTTTCAGGGCAGTCACAGAGCAAATAAGAATAAACTAAATAAAACAAAATTAAAATTAAATTAGAGGAGACTTACAGTGGAGCTCAAAACTCTGAGATCAAGAGAGAAGAAATGAGACAGCGGAGGGTGCGGGTGTGGCAGCGGAGAGTGGGGGCGGAGGGTGGGGGGTGTGGCAGCGGCGGGTGGGGGCGGAGGGTGTGGGGCGAAGGGTGTGGGGGCGGAGGGTGTGGGCTGTGGCAGCGGGGTGTGGGGGCGGAGAGTGGGGGGCTGTGGCAAGGGGTGTGGCAGCGGGGTGTGGAGTGTTGGGCTGCGGCAGTGGAGGCAGCGGAGGGCGGCGGAGATTGGCAGCGGCGGCGGCGGGTTGGAAGGAGAAGAGAGGAGAGAGGGATTTTTGGGTTTGGGCCGGTAGAGAGGAAGTGAGGAGAGGAAGTGAGGAAATATAGGTTAAGGGTAGTTTGGGAATTAAATTAGGCTCACTAAGAAATTCTATTCTCTTCTAATCTTATACTGGGCTCACTAGGAAATCTGGGTTCACTAGGAAAAAAGTTGTGCCCCGTTAGAAGTTCCCTTTCAGAGTGAGCCGACTTAAAATCTTCGCTATCGATTTTTTTAAACTAAAATGTCATTTCTTCAATCTCTCTTCTCCTTCTCTTCTAAAATTACAGATCAGTTAATTCAAAAAAAAAAAAAAAAAAAACCTAAAATCCAAAACTACTCTATCAAGTTTTCTCCTATATTAAATTATCTCACAAATTAAATTTGAAAATTGATTTTATTAGGTCTTTGCTTACTCAAAAACCTAGAAACTGTACGGATTAAAAAAAAATTATAAATCCAAGAAAACTCAAAGTCCGGACTGACAATCCAGACTACTCTCCACTATCCAGACTAGTAGTCCGATCGGTCCAATATCCGTCCGGACTGGAAGTGACAAAAGGGTAACAGTTATAAATAATTTATTTTCCTTCCCTTAATCATGAAGTCATTGTAGCATAGTAATAAGTATTTCTACTTCACGTGTAAGTGCCTTAGGTTTGATTCCTCACAACAACAAATTTCTTTTTATTTTATTTTATTTTTTCAAATAAATACATTTTCTTGTGCATTTTCTTTATTTGTATTTTCTTTTTACTTTATTTTATTTTTCCAACTAAATATATTTTCTTGTGCAACTATTACAAATGTAACTATTATGAATCTAATTAAATTCCTGACTCAAACAAATTTTTTTTCCTTAACTACTATTTCACTCCAATTCAAAGATAAATGAGATGAAACACATAATGATAGGTTAATTATCTAACATTAGCAATATAATTATCACTAGAGAAACCAATTGGAAACTAAGAAAGTAAAAGGGGACAATAAAATACAAAAAATCATAATAATATCCATAATAAAGCAAATATAAAAGAAGTCTATCAAAAAAAGTCCGGACAAGGAGCCTCATGTTCGGGGTGTGGTGATTCCCTGTCCGGACTGCACACCCCGGACATTATCAATTCAATTGTAGTACAAATATACATAATTAGTCTTGGACATCCAATCATAGAAAATTATCAATTTAATTGCAGTACAAATATACATAATAAGTTCTGAACATCCAATCATAGAAATCAATTCGATTGCAATACAAATATACATAATAAGTCACGGACATCCAAGAATAGACAATTTTGATCGAGTACAAATAAAAAGCAAACTCGCATTAAAATATCATAAAGTATGACAAAAAATACTATCAATCATCTTCTTGAAAGTCAGTGAACATTGTCTTCGAGTTTCTTACAATATCCATGAAGATACATCATAAAAGTTGAACATTAAATTTACGGGTTCTAATAAAAATTTAGAGATATCATTGCACCTAGAATCTAAACTAATCACTGTCTCCATGTCTTCCTCGGGGCTTGACGTTGACATGTGGCTTGAGTTGTTCTCGTTGTATCGGGTGCATCAGAAGTGGCTTATTCCTCTG
Source organism: Dracaena cambodiana (assembly GCA_036321105.1). NCBI lineage: Eukaryota > Viridiplantae > Streptophyta > Magnoliopsida > Asparagales > Asparagaceae > Dracaena > Dracaena cambodiana. Next base: position 32,764,703 of record JAYEPQ010000017.1, read on the forward strand.
CTTGTTCCTCTACTTGTTCCTCTAGTTGAGTGAAACCAGTTAGCACGACTTTAATCTTCACGCACTAAATAACATCTCATGACGCTTCTTGAATGCCTTTTCACCTTGCGCAAGTAATGGATCAATTATAACTACTGCGCGTGTATATCTCTGTAAAATCATAACAGAAAAAATTAAAGGCATCAGTTAAAGTTAAACTTGGTACTATATGAGATATAAAATAAAAAATATATTTGAAAATTACATCATCAAGTCCATCCGGATACTGAAACCTTCTTTTGTTATTTAATTAACCATTACGACAATGCTATAAAACTTCAAGATTAACTAATAAAATTTACCATTACCATCCACGATTGGAAAATTAATAAAATTTTGCATATTTTACAACAACGTTACAATATTTTAATTTTTTATTAATTATAACAAAATATAAATTGTGAGATACAATTGTAAAAAGAATGAATTGTGAGGAAAATTTATAAAAAAAAAAATTCTTCTATGAACAAAAAATCTCCACCTCCAAAACCCGAATGCTCCATCCGCAATCTTATTATCAAAACCCACCTCCTCCTCCTCCTCCTCCTCCTCTCTTTCTCCTCTTCAACCCAACAAGACCATCAAACCCAAATATCTCCCATTGTTTGCTAAAAAAAAAAGACCAAAATTAAAAAAAAATGTTATATTAGGAGATTTTACCTATATCGACCCAAGAAGCAAAAGTGGGACGGCGGAATGGCGGCTATGGACTGGATCACTAGCTGCGGCGGCAGATCAGCGGCGCTGACGGCGAAAACAAAGAGAGAGAAGAAGATTTGGAAGGAGGAGGAGGTAGGAATGGAGAAGAGGAAGAGGTACGAATAGAGGAGGTGGGAGAGGGAGGGAAGAGAGGATTTAGGTTCTTTAGGTTTCGTTTAAGACGTGAGAGAGAGAAAAGGGAGAAGGAAGAGAAAAGTGGGAGAGAAATAAAGTAAGGGTAGTTTGAGTATATTTAGTATGCTCAGTAAGAAAACTCTTTTCTTTTGTAAAGAGAGGGTGGGCTCAATAGGAAAACTGGGCTCACTAGGAAATATGATGTGCTCCTTTGGAAACTCCCGTCAGGTGGGATAGAATGATATTGGGCGAAGTTCGAATAGTGAATCCGTTCCAGTTTAGATAAAGAAAAAGGAAAGTAAATGGAATATTTTCATGAGGTATTTATGTATTATGTAAATCTTTAAAAATTAGAATTTAGTCTACTAAATATTCATATTTAGAATTTAATTACTCAAATCTTTTAAGGTACTATAATTTAGTTTCTTTCGAGACTAAAAGAACGATTCAGTTCTGAAACTAAATTGTAGTAAATTAAAGAATTTGGAGGAATAAATTTTAAATATGAACAAATAAAATTAATTTTAACTTCTTTGTGGGCATAAATTTTGCTACGGAAAATATTTTATTTGAATTTTCTTTTCTTTTATCTCACCTGAAATTTTTGTTTGAGACTATTGCTTAGGACCGTTTATCGTAATTAAAGTCTGACTACTTTTATACAAGATATAGTATTGATAAAGAACTATTTTTCTTGTTCTCCTCGGTGAGTTCAAAAATTCAAACCCCACTCGCAGCTCATACAAATTAACTGAATTGTAGTTTATTTCTACTATTTCCAATACTTTTAAAAAAAAAAAAATCTTTCGGATTATAATCTCAATCCCCTAAAGTTCACTCATATCCAATTTCTTGGAGTTTAGTTTTGATTTGGTAATCCACGAAGTTCACACAAAATTAACGATTTTCAATGAACAGAGCATTTTGTATGACTTTTCCAGAGGAAAGAATACTTACATAGAGAGATAAAGAAAGTGAGAGAAATGGAAATGATCTGACAGCTTATACAAATTAACTGAGTTATAGTTTATTTCTACTATCTACAATACTTTTAAAAAAAAAAAAAAATCTTTCAGATTATGATCTCAATCCCTTAGAGTTCACTCATATCTAATTTCTTGGATTTTATTTTTGATTTGGTAATCCACGAAATTCACACAAAATTAACAATTTTCAATCAACAGAGCATTTTGTATCCATTTAATAAAAAGGTAAAAGATATTCAAAATTCATAAAATTTGATTTTTAAAAAGAAGTTAAGGAAAAAAATTTGAATAAAAATAGTTAAATTACTATATTTTTGTTGCTGACTCACTTAAGTTTTCCTTATATAAGGAAATTCACCGACGGTGAAGAGAATTCTTTTACTATCTTAGGTGGTCCAATACAATTATTACACGTGACGCCTCTCAAATAACGGTTAAGAGAGTTCTTTTATTTGTTATCTTAAATGGTATCACATGTAATAATTATATTGGGTCACCTAAACTACGACTGATGAATTTACAGTTCTCTCTATATACAGACACACACCAATTTTTGTTCAAAAAAAAGGAAAAAAAAACAAAAAGCAAAAAAAAGAAAATTTTGGCTCCCTTAGGGGGTAAAAAGCTTCTTTCCTGAGCTCTCTTCAGAGGGAGTGGAGAGGAAGAAACATGATTCTAGATTTTATATGGAAGAAATAAACAATTTTTTCTTCTGTCTCACCGAAATGTGACACGAGTGTAAAGAAGTTCAAAATCAGTTAGTTTTTAAAATGATAATAACAAAATATTTAGTTTTACTTTTAGGCTTCATTTCGCATGGTGGATAATGAAATATATGAAATATCTATCTCCAATGAGCAGTTGAGATCGATAGTGATGTCAACCATAATATCCAAATTAGCTGGTTGAAATGGAAGAGTTCAATAAGAGTTTTATAACACTGTAACATTCCGTAAAGGCTGAATGTAAAGTTTTATAGGACTTTTATTATGTCAGATTTATTATATGACACGAAATACTGAGTTATAAAGAAACGTTATTAACAGAAGATAAATGTAACAGAGATGTATATACTTCATTAGATGTGCAACAACAATACGAGAGATAAAGTAAGAAATGAAAATATTCATATTAAGACAAGTATAACCACATCGAAAATAAAATGAAAGAAAATCACTTATAAAAGCTTGGTCATGTACAGTTTGACGAAAGGAGCAAAGTTTGACGAAAGGAGCAAAGTGAATGTAGAATAAAACATTGACGAAGATGCTGTGAAAATATATTAATTATATATATTTAAATAAGAACATATTACTCGATAAGAATAAATAAAAAATAATTATTATGGGTATTTACAGATCTGTCCCTTAAATCTTTATAGATTATAATTTAGTCTCCTAAATCTTCATATTTAGAATTTAGTCCTCTAAATTCTTTAACTTACTACAATTTAGTCTCAATTTTTCCGTTTTATCCATAATTTTCTTCACTTTATTGCCATTCTCTTATCTCTCTCTATTCATCACTTTATTCCCCTTCTCTTTTATCTCTCTATTCATTTATTAGATTCTACCTCTCAATATTAAAATCAAATATATTATTCTCCACTAAATATATTAAACTTTTAACTCTCAATATAAATTTATTTATTGGATTCTCCCTCTCTATATTGGATAAAATCATTTCTAGATTTAATATATTTAGTAGAAAATAATACATTTGGTTTTAATATAAAAAGAAAACCCAAAAATTGAATAAAGAGAGAAGAGAAAGAAAATCCAATAATTGAATAAAGAGATAAGAGAAAGAGAAAGAAAGAAACTAAATAAGAACTAACAAGTGAGAAAAAAGAGAACAGAGGGAATTAAGTGAAAGAAATCATGAATAAAATGGAAAAGTCGGACTAAAATATAAACTGAGAGATTAAATTGTAGTAATTTAAATAATTTAGAGACTAAATCTTAAAAATGAAAGTTTGAAGAATTAAATTATAATTTATAAAGATTCGAGGGACAGATCTATAAATACCTCTAATTATTAATGTGATCGAAAAAATTCTTGTTGTTGTTGTTATCATGCAGTATCTGCCTCCAAGCCTTTCGTCGTACTATTATTATTTTTTTATTTTCTAGCTAAAGTTAAGACTGTACGTATCTACACAACCAATTTACTTTTGGCTGACGAAGCTTACTCACCAACAAATTTTTGCTCATACCATAATGCAAGCAAAATATTATGAATAAAAAACCATAGTAATTCAATAAGAATCTTGAATCTCCATAGACTCTGACTTCAAATCATCACTAATATAATAAAAAATAAATAAAATTAAATCGTTACTATATTAATGATTCTTCAAAGGCTCGGACTTCATCTATCTTAGAAAAGATACTTAAATGATTTACCTTTTTTAAACAAATGCTTTCTTTATCAAATTACAAATTGTTATTTACATAGCAATAATAAAAAACAATATTTAATATTGAATTTAATTAGATCCAAAATTATTTCATACAATTATAATAATTTTCAGAGTTTTTCTTCAATTTCATATTATTTCTATCAACTATATCATAGATTGATCTCTCTTAAAATTGCTGAATTTGCAAGAACCAACTAATTATAAACTAAATGATATAGATGTAAAAGTTTCTGCTTCATAGTTTTATCTCAAATCAATTACTTTGCTCCTGTAGGAACTCCAATAGAAAAAAATTACGCAAATTTAAATATTGCGAAAAATACATATAAAAAAAAACTTGATCATATTTCATTTTGAGTGTGAATATATACCTTAAATTTTCATTTTCACTGTACAAAAGACAAATGATAATCCCAAAAGTCACCTCAAATGTAATTGAAAATTTTCTTTCTTTTACTTTGTAATTCTATTATTATAAATTTTCTTTTGGCCTCAGAATTGCAGAATAATAACAGCATGGTTACAAGAACCAATCAGTCCCGAAAGATGGTGTTTTTTATACAAGTTTTCATCACTGGCCATAAAAATTATAAAAAAAAAAAAAAACAGTCATGACCACAACAAAACCCTAATTTTAAAATCCAACAAATCTTGCGAATTTATTTTTTCCAATCAAAATGGCTCTCAATTTGAAATTTTGGGGCCTCAGAATTGCAGAAATGACAGCATGGTTCGAAGAACCAATCAGTCCCGAAAGATGGTGTTTTTTTATAGCAGATCTCATCACAGGCCAAGAAAAATTGCAAGAAAATGTCAAAAAAAAAAGGAAAAAGGAAAAACGACGATCAGAAACAAATTGAGTTACTGGAGAAAAGAAAATGAAATTGTATGGCAAGCTACTAATGGAACACCTCTGATTAGAGAGAAGCGAGAGGGGTTATCAGCGAAACTCCCATCGTCTCTGTTGGCCTTCCATGAATCAGATAAACACTTTTCGATCAAGTTTTATCTGGGATTAATGAAGGCTCTTAAGCTATTGATAAAATAAATCTTCTTTAAAAAAAGAGAGGAAGGAAAAAAAATTGAAAAGATCAAACCCTAGCGCCGCCTCATGAGGAGGTTAGTTCCTCAGGCTGGAGAAGAAGGCCTCCTTATATTGAGAGGGGAGTTCTAAAGGAGCACACATTTCTTTGTGAGCACACCCATTTCGTCACTTTTCCCTTGCCCTTTTTCTCTCTGTCCGTGAGCTTACCCTTCAATCTCATCCCTCCATCAACTCTAATCCCACCACTTCATAATAGGTTATATCAATATTTGAAAAATCCGTTATGTTACGTTATGAAACCTAATAGAAAACTAACATTAGTTAACAGTCAAAAATAACTCAATGTATCGTAACGATGCATTTTTTATACTATTTTACGCTATTTTATATTACATTATATTAAATTAAGTTATGTTATGTTATAATATTTACAATAATTTGTAATTGATTTTTATATTGATTTCGATTATTATTTTGATTGTTAGCGAATTGTTGTAGTTTTTTTTTACTTGACAGCTTATTATTTACTTATTTGATTGCTTGTGATATTGTTAACTTCTACATCCTTATTTAGTTGTTATAATTCCTTTCCAATTACTGATTTTTTTTTTTTATTATAATTCTTTTCTAATTGCTGAAATATCTTACTTGCTAATTAAATTGAATTTACATCTAATCTAAAATAAACAATTAAAATAATATACATTGAGCATTATAAAATATAAATTACAATATTGATAAAATTGAAAATTAAATTTGAAATCTTGTCTTTTTATTTAGGTGGTGACTGAAATTATAGGTGTGAATGTAATTTAATTTATTAAGATAAATATGAGAATTACTGTGAAATTTGATAAAAATTTAGAATTAATACTGGGATATAATTTGTTTATATTTTTTTAGATTTTTTAATTCAATTTTTAATTTATAAAATTTATTTTATATAGTTTTATATTTATTTTATTAAATAAATAGAAATTTGTGTAATCTACGTTATACGTTACACTATATATTATACAATCTAACAGAGACAAAACATTTACGTTACTATTATCGTCATTTTAAATATTGGGTTATATATCCTTCATAATAGGTTATTTGTGAAAGAAGTAACTAGTATTATATATCGTCTGAGATTAGATCCCGTTCATAATAGGTTGTTTGTGAAATAGGGCTAAGTTTTAGGAAAGTGACTTATTAGTTACTTTCTTGAGTCACGCCCTATTTCCCAAGTGGATTTTTTTTTAAAAAAAATATCCCAAGAAGCATTACATATATTTTCTAAAAGTTCCCATAAATTTTTTTTATGACAAGTAAACCACACAAAGTTTCGAAGTTCATAGAAACTTCCAAATGGCAGTAAGGGAGTAATTGATGGGTTTAAAAATATAGCTAATACTCACACTTTTGCCTTTCTAAATACTCACTCGCTCATTTAGTGTATTTTACTCAAAAAAAATTATAATTAGAAATGTTGAGGAATAGGTATTTGTTTGGTTTTTCAATTTGATCCGTTGCTTTTTCCATTGACTTTGTTTGGAAATTTCTATGAAATTTAAAACTCTAACAAGTTTACGTAATATAAAAAACTCATGCAAGTTTATGGAAGAACATGATATTACATGGAAATTTCTTATACTTTAACCCTTAACTTTTCATTTCCAAAATGTATTTACCCCCTCAAAATACCTACAATTTTCAAAGCCTTTGAAAAATGATTTACATGTACTCCGAATTGATTTAATGTAGAAGATTAAGAGATTTTTCCAAAGGCTCCCCTTTTCATTTCCCCCATCTCGTCTAATTTTATGAAATTAAAAAAAAAAAAAAAATCCCCTTTTCACTTTCTAGTAACTTTATATTGTGAATTTCCTAAGACCTCTAATGATGAGACAACTTGCATCATGTTAGACGCTCCTCACGCTTTTAGACAAGGGTTTTTACCGTATTGGTCTCTTAAATATTTAAAAATTAGATTTTACTTTCTGAAATCTTCATATTTTGATTTTAATCTCCCAAATCCTTTAAGTTACTTCATTTTAGTTCCTCCTGAATAATTTTCGTTAGGGCATTTAAAATTTTGGTTTGAATATCTTGTTATATCCCTGGAATTGTTATACCCGTGGAAGTGAGGGAAATATTAGTTATTTCCTTTCCTTCCCTCTTTCTCCTCTTCTTGGATTTCCGTTATACCTCATAAAGCCATCGCTTTCACCATTCCTCACCACTTTGTTCGAAAAATAAAAGGAGAGCATACCATAGCCTTAACCCTAATCAAATGATCTAAGATCAAAACTTGCCTTAACCCTAATCAAATGATCTAAGATCAAAACTTGGGGTATATCAGTTATTTCCTCTACCTCTTAAATATTAAAATTAAAATTTACCGTTTATTTGGACGAAATAACTAACGAATGGAATAAAGTAAAGTAATTTAAAGAATATGGAGAACTAAAATCAAAATATAAAGATTTCAAGAACTAAAGTCTAAATTTTAAAGATTTAAGAGACCGATATGTAAAACCCCTTTATACAATTGGGACAACCCTGTAAAAATGGCTCCAACAATTATTCATTCTTCTGGAGAAAATATTATTATGAGTTACTGTCATAGTCCATGAATATCGAGAAATTACTTTCAGTCTATTTGCCGGATTCAAATCTGAATACAAGTAGTGATATGCGCGAAGTTTCCATCTTCAGGCCAAAGTGTGACAGGCAAAGTCTTCGTAGAAATTTCATAATGAGGCTTGGTAACATGAATCATCTCATCTAGAGATGCAAATTTCACCATAATGCGTTTAACCTACCTCTCAAGTGAAAAACATACACAAAGTTCCTAACAAAGCTAAATCTATTGCTTCTACAATCTATTACAATATTGACTTAAACCACATCAAGAACATCAACAGGTGATATGGAATATGGACGTGTTCCTCGGTCAATTTTTGGTCCATCATGTACAAAATTTTGAATTAAAAATAAATAAATTATTTTTCTAATTCAAAATTTTGTTTAAAATTTAACCGGTTAACATATCTATTGCTATCTCTAATTTCAATAGAGTATAAACTCTTCTACGCAAATATAATATATATAATTTACCGTAATAATACAATAAACTTTCAAGAAAAGAAACAAAAATTAAACTTCCCAGCTACTTACAACACCTTACATGAGAGCTTCAATGTTAGTAGCCAAAAAGAATGGACTACTTAATCACACAATATCAGCCATGTACTCAAAATAAACTGATATAAATAATCGACCTCCATCCAAGAAAAAAATGAAAAAAAATGGAAAAAAAAGGGTAACCTGGCGGAAGAAAATCAACTCTTTGTCTGTGCAATCTCGATATCAGGCTGAGCAGCACCGCTTGGTCTCTCTTTGAGAAGCTTCACATCCTCCTCATTAACCAACTTGCTTTCAGTTCTGATGCTGGCTTGCTTCTTATCAAACTCCACAGCCCAGCTGTATACTACCATGCCAACGACCGCAAGCAGCATTCCGAGAATGTTCTTGAATGTGAGGGCGGAGTCGAAGAGTATCCATCCCAGAATTAGCACGCACACCGTCTTCATGTGACCCAAAACTTGGAAGGTTGTGGCTGAGAATCGACCAATGCAAAGGTATTGGCTCATGTTGCAGAAGACAGCAAGGGAACATGACAATAGGATGAACGACTGCAATATCAATCCAGAGTCCTCGTCTTAAGAATTTTCAGAACAGTAAAAAAAATAAACCAAAAAATAGTTTGAAGTTATATGTAGACATGACATAAAATTCTAAGCAAGAAAAATATTAGATTGACAAGACTATCTGTGAATTCAGTAGTCATGAAGTGCTTTGCAAGAATCTGAAATCTTCTAGAAAAAAATGTGATTAGATGGGGTTAATACTTCCCATCATAAAAATTATACTTGTAATTCCTGCGCATGATGTACTAGCGTTTTCATACCCTTATATAGGGATGATATTGGATGTATCCACTGGTCAATTTTTGGCCTATACAAAATTTTGAATTAAAAAAAAATCATTTTCAATTCAAAATTTTGTATAGAGCAGGCCCAAAATTGACTTATGGATGCATCCATTATCATCCCTATCCTTATATGAGTTGGACAATATGTGAATATTCATAAGAATGTGTCAATGTGTAAATGTTTCCAAACATGAACATAATTTGCACATTAGATAATTCTTGTGGCTGGTTGCAAACTTACAATTGCTCCAGTTGCGAAGTGGTACTTCAAGAGGGAACGTCCACTGAGGTAGTAGTCAATGATTGGGCCGAACAGTAGAAGCGACACTGCTTGTATGGGTGCAGTTTTGCTCAGGAGCTCAAAAGAACCAATGCTGTATTTCTTTTGAAAAGATCCAATAGTCTGGGAAAATGAAAGAAAACATGAGAACATGAATATGTAATTAGTGCATAAATGAAGAATGCAAGACAGCCGACTACTGTAGGCTTCAGAAAGAACCAAAAATTTAGGGATGAGAATGGATGGGTCCATGGGTCTATTCAAAATTTTGAATTAGAAAATTAAAGCTTTTATTTTTAATTCAAAATTTTGAATATGATATACCAAAAATTGACCCATGGACCAGCCCATTCTCACCCCTACTTGTCCAAAATTCAGCATTTGAATATCACGCCAGCTTGATTAAATATGTTGCTTCAGGAAAAATCAGAAAGAGTGCAAAATGACTAAACAAGTTAGCATAACAATTGAACAGAGTGAAATATAAGCACAATCCATGTTTTATTGAGCATTTGCCATATGCATATCAACTACATTTCTAATGTATATATGATGTTAAAATAGGTAAGTGAGAAGGATAATCATATACCAACAATGTGCTGTTTCTGAACGAAATGAACCACTCATCTATTACAGTCTTTAATCTTTTACACTTCTCATCTAAAGTGATCCGATCCAAGGTACAAGTATACAACCAAAGAACTAGACATATCTCAGGACATATCCATGCAAAACTCATTTAACTAGTGCCATGGAAAAGCAAGGCAGTTTAGATCTCTTTTGGAGCAAGCTGACTCAAACCTGGAATTGGTAAAAGAAAGTGGGGTGCAGTTTGATAGACATGAGATTATTCAAAAGAAGATTACTCTCAAGCAGACTTGATGATAAATTAATACTACAAACACATTTGAAATATTATGATACAAAATACAAATGATAAAAGGTTCAAAACCCAGGAATTTATGGCTGAAACATTTAGATAATTGTTGAGGTGCATAAGAAAAAATACAAATTTGTATGACGACTACTAGCAGAAGAAATAATAAGAAAAGATTAGCAGATCCAAGAAGCCCCATCCATACGCCTTCATAGAGGTACCGCACCATGTGGCTAAAATCTATAACATTAGAATACACAGGGAAGTACTAGATCTCTAAAAGATTTCAAAACAATCGCTAATATCTGCCAGCTTTTAGATATTTCGTACCTGGCAATTGACCCACCCATAACCGCACGAAAGGGGCGAACATGAAGTGGCAGGTGGCCATAATGGCTGGTAGGTCAAGGTGATTTCGGAAGGTAAAGGACAAAGAGAGAACTCAAAAAAGGCAATCACGAGAATGTCATTTTAAGTCAATAATTCAAATATCATGTCAATCCAGCAGACTATCCGCCTTGATTCCCCTGATTTTACCACTTTGCATACTGCTTGTTGTCCTAGTTGACACTAAGCATAAGAAAAAATGAGATGAAATGAGGAGAAAAGTCAAGTACATTCTCAATAATCAATATAGAATAAAGAAATGTTCAGAAAGTTTTAACTTTTTTTGCTAAGGTTTACCTAATAACTTCAACTACATTTGATGTACATGGAATGTGGAACAAAAAAGAAACAACAATGTATAAAGATGGAATAACTAATAATAAGTTGCATGATTAGGAAATAATGGGATAACAGGAGCACATCTGCCAAGGTGCAAGTGGAAAACATTGCATAAATCAGCAATCTAGTGAAAAGGAAGCAGGAAACTAAAACATTTTAAATATCGAATCAGGTTGCATTTGAGTCCCATCAATTAAACCAAACTAAAAAACACAACCAAAGATGGGAAAGAAATAACTATTGCAAAATATAGTCAGAAAGTATATTATGCTAAAACAGAGTATAAAGTTAGTATACTCACAATCTGTTGCAGCGATGTGCAGAACACAGCCACACATGCACAGAGAAATCCCTTCACATTAATGTCCATGTCAGTCACAGTGCATACCCCAACACCAAAGGCCACAACAACTACGGATGCTATCACTCTTGTACTGTAATGCTTATTGTTAAGTATCCATTCCATCATGCACACCATTGGTATAATGCTCAATTTTGAAATCTGTAGTTTCAGAAAAGAACCTCAGTCAATACTGTTAGCGATTTTACACCTAGAAAATGTAAGTGCTTGATCAATCAGGCCAGTATATGAACCTGATAAAACCCAACTGAGTTGAGCATAAGGCTTAAATTCATAGAAGTAATCGACAAGTTAGCAACAATTGAGAACCATAAAAGTTCCCATAGTGGTACTTGCTTTGACACAGAGATCCCCGTTGCATTTGAAATCCAACCAACAAGAGCCGTGATAGAAAAGTGAAATCCCGTTAATGTAGTTGCTGCACAAAGGAAATTGGATTTAAAATTACTAAACAATGGTTCACCAATCTCATTTTAAAAGGAAACAATCATTTAATAATGCTTATTCACACATCAAATTGTTACACCCACCATGCTCGCAATTTAAAAGTACAATATCAGTTACCACAAGTACAAGTTCAAAACATTGTGATCGGTTTCTTCAGATCCTAAACATGGTTAACCCAGACAAAGGACAAAAAGAACAAAAATATGCAAAAAATCTATTTTTTTTTTTTCACATTCAACAGCATACTAAAATGGCATTAGGTAAAAAGGAATGGTCTTGGGACCATCCTAAGCATTAGAAAACCATATCCAGTTCAAAACAAACATCCACAACCCTATTAAGGCTATAAAATTTAACCTAAGACATCTACTCGAATCATTTGGATATGATTCCTGAAATGCATAAGATTAATACATAATGTCCTTCATATATCACCATCTCAGCTGACAATATATGAGAAGCAATACTAAATGCCTCCATATAGTTTTCGTCGACCCATTGAATGCAACCATGAGTCGATTTTATAAAATCATACATAAAAACAAAATAAAAAATTTCCAAAATGAAATGAAATATTATCAAGCTATCAGCTAAAAAATATAAAATTCATCTCTGAATCAAATTTTAACATTCATGAACTCAGATCAAGCGGCACAAATCAAGGATTAATTGATCCAGATCTAACTAATACCATTATGACTCTATAAATCAGTGAATCCCAAAAAATCAACATCCCAACAATCAAGCTCGCAAATTTCAGATCCACAAGGCAACAAAATTAACATTCAAATTCCCCCAAAATCAGCTCCATCTCTCGCGCCACAGATCTACTCATAGATCTAAACCAAATCACAAAAAACACCAAATTTCAATCCAAAAATATTTAAGAAAGAAAAATTCGGGAAAAAAAAGACGGAAACTTTACCGAAGACAAAAGCGTAGCCAGCGGGCGACATGAGCTGCTTGTTCACCATGATGATCCCCACCGAGCTCACCACATTCATCGCCCACGCCCCCACATTCGACACCGCCGGCTTCTTCTCCGATTCCATCTCGAAAGTCCAAACCCTAACCCTAATTTCCCCGCAATAATAATAATAATAATAATAATAATAATAACGTAAAAATCTCGAGCGGGTAGCGATCCTTTTATATGAAAAGAGAACGGATCTTGTCAAAGTTTTGACGCCCGCGTCAACATGAGAGCCCGAGCCCACCTCTTGTCAACGCGGAGAAATGAGAAAAAGCAGGAAAAATTTAAAAAAAAAAACATAAAAGAAATGAGAATGGCGAATTAATGCAATAAAATTTAGAAAGAAAATAGGGGTATTTACTGGTTTGTCCCTCAAATCTTTATATATTATGATTTTGCCCCCCAAATCTTCATATTTAGAATTTTGCCCCCCAAATCTCATAAGTTACAACAATTTTGCCCCCCTCTCTAACTTTCCCTAACACAGTTAAATATTTGACTATTTTACCCCTCTTTTCCTCTTTTATTTTCCTCCTCTCTTCTTCTTCTCTCTTCCTCCTCTCTTCTCCTTTCTCTCTTCTTTCTCCTCTCTTCTTTCTCCTCTCTTCCTCCTCTCTTCTCCTCTATTCCCTAACACAGTTAAATACTGAAAGAAGAAAGGAGAAAGAAGAGAGGAGAAATAATAAAGAAAAGGAGAAGAGAGGAGGAAGAGAGAAGAAGAAGAGAAGAGGAAAATAGAAGAGAAAAAGAGGGGTAAAATGGTCAAATATTTAACTGTGTTAGAGAGGGGGGCAAAATTGTTGTAACTTATGAGATTTTGGGGGCAAAATTCTAAATATGAAGATTTGGGGGGCAAAATCATAATATATAAAGATTTGAGGGACAAACCAGTAAATACCCCAAGAAAATAATTTTAGAAAAGGGGATGGATCCGCGAGAGCGAGAGAGAGGCGGCTAACGACAAAGGAGAACGATGACGCAGGCCTCTCTCTGTCGGGGAAATTCATTTTACGTTGTGAGCACCACATCCTGTCGTAAAGTGATTTACAACATAGGGGGAAATGGTGCTCACTAGGACAATTGTGGTGCGCATTAAAAATTTCCCCGTCACCAGTAGCGATGGTAATACACGTGCAGGCAAGCTTTTTGGGCCTTTGGTGTGGGTTGGGCCTGCGGTGGGGATTTAGGTTAGCGTGGGCTGAGGGATGAGGACAAGAGTGTGGACCGCTGTTTATTATTATTATTTTATTTTTACCAGGAATTCTTGACCGTTTCTGCGGTTCAGGGTAGTTTTGGTCAGAGAATCTTGTGGAATTGTTGGGAGCCCATCATTGGTTCATTAATTGGCTATATTGGGTCTTATTTATTTATTGGGGTATTTACTGATTTGTCCCTCAAATCTTTATATATTATGATTTTGCCCCGCAAATCAAATCTCCTAAGTTACAACAATTTAGCCCTCTCTCTAACACAATTAAATATTTGACCATTTTACCCCTATTTTCCTCTTCTATTTTCCTCATCTCTTATTATTCTCTCTTCCTCCTCTCTTCTCATTTTCTTCATTATTTCTCCTCTCTTCTTTCTCCTCTCTTCTTTCAGTATTTAACTGTGTTAGAGAAGAGATGAGAAGAGAGAAGGAAGAGAGGAGAAATAAGAGAGGAGAAATAATGAAGAAAAGGAGAATAGATGAAGAAGAGAGAAGAAGAAGAGAAGAGGAAAATAAAAGAGGAAAAGAGGGGTAAAATAGTCAAATATTTAACTGTGTTAGAGAGGGGGACTAAATTGTTGTAACTTATGAGATTTGAGAGGCAAAATCCTAAATATGAAGATTTGGGGGATAAAATCATAATATATAAAGATTTGAGGGACAAACCAGTAAATACCTCTTATTTATTTGTTTACCTGTTTTTGCCAGCTATTTATTGTATTTGTTTCGTAAATTGGTACTGAAAAATTCTGCAAGACTTATAGATCATAAATTATAAATTTTCATAGATGCTTCATTAGCAAAAAAAAAATCTACAGTTTTATTATTTTTACGAGAAATATCAATAATGTAACATGCAAAACTATAGTCAGTCATCCAAATGTGTATGATTAAATAAGGCACATTGTAATTCATTTCACACTTTAAAAGACATGTAGTCTTTGAAAAGGAAACTTCTGCTGACAAGTGCCCTGTTCAAGTGACCCTTTTATTTCCTAGCAACTTGTTGTTTTTGTAATTTTCTCGTTATATAAGTTTTAATTGCCAAATAATTTTTTAACTAAATGAATTAAAATAAAGCTAGTTAAGAGATTAAGTATCTAACTCAGACTAAAGGAGGATTCACTAACCTAATTATACTAGGAGGAACATCTAAATGCACCATCCAATTCCTAAATACTTCTTAAAATGTTCGTTCTTACTACAAAATTGTCATTAAATGTTTAGAATTATTTTAGTCTTGTCTTCTTCCTTCCCTTAGGAAATCTCTAAATGAGCACACCACTTTTCTTTTTGAAGTTGAAAATTGTAAGTTTGTAATTTCATTTTATGAACTTGTTTGTTGCTCTAGCTAGTTGAGGATTAATTTCAGAACACTGTTAAAACCATTCAGGGACTAATTACCTAACAATTTGAAAACCGTTCAAGAACTAACTCCTATTCAAAAAAAGTGTGCTTACTAAGGCCAGTGCTGTACTTGTTTTGAAATTCCCCTTCCCTCCTTATAAATATCTCTCGGAATACTAATAATTTACCTTAAAATTAAATAATAAGTCTTTCCAACAAAATATAATAAATAACAAAGTTTTTCATTTTCTTAATAGAAGCTAAATTTAAAAGATTGAAGAAAGGATCTTGCTGTTAGGAGCAAAGCAAGAGTTGATCAAATTTTTTTTAAGAAAATAATTTAACACGTGGCACCTAAAATATCCATGATTTGAACCCTAGCACTGCCTCTAGAGAGGATGGAGAGCTGATGTGCATGCATTTGCCTCAAGTTCTCAGTTGCCGACCACCTAACAAAATCAATGGCTCGATTTCAAATAACACGCCAACCATCATTTTTGGAATTTATGGACCATCTCATATTTGTATGAAGCCTAACTCCCCTGTCACCCTCTTTGTTCAACTAAATTTTTGTAATGCTCAATTTATCTTATTTGTAATTATCCATTTCAGTTTAGCTGAGAATTCAATAGAATCAACAAGTAAGAAATTACAGCAAGTAAATAAGGATGCAATTACAAATTAACAAACTAATAATTTCACAAGTAAACAAACAAACAAATCATACACAATCGAATAAAGCAAATAATAATAGTAATCTAAAAATTACTGGAAAAATATAATATTAAACAATGTAATATAAAGTAATTTAACGTAACGTAAAATAGTATAAAATAATGCAAAACACCTCTAAATTATTCTCAACTATTAGATAATATTGGATTTTCGTTAGGTATCATAATGTAATATAACGAGTTAATTTTAACATTGGACGAGAGAGCAGGCCATAGATCTCGGATAAAAGAACAAATTAAAATTATTAACTATGTGAAACCTCATGTGCTGCAGCATGATGGAATATTCCTGAGTCACAAGGGGAACTGGGAAGTGTACATAATCACCAGCAATGGAGAATGTGATGGAAATGGTTTTTCCCAAACAATAGAGGAAAAATCCAGGCTGTTCCAGTCAATCACAAAAAGTATCCATCAGCTGAGGAAGAAAATTATCATCTCATTGTCAACAATAGCCATATTGAAACCTCAAGTATTCATATTTTTTTTTTTTTATCACTTCCATTCATATTATATTTGGTCTTTTCTTTGCTTTTTTAACTTGTCCTATATTGATAAGCTCAATTTATCGAAATGATGCATTTATGGGTATACATCAATGCTGTGCTTAAAGTTTTCATTCTTTCACTATTTGTCTCAAGTCAGGATAAAATAAAAGGATTGTAATAAGTCTATGACAGCCAATATAAAATATTATCACACATTATGAGATGAACATCAGTACAAATAATATAGATGCTAAATTTCCATAAGAAGCATGTATATTAAACATAATCAGCAAATCCTCAGGAGTTGCTAGTGTTAGTTAAGCATGTATCTACATTGATTTATTCTTAAAGGGACAAAGTTGAAGAAGCAAAATGTTACCAACAAACACAAACATTAGGCATATAATACAATTCAAAAGAAGTAAATGAATTTTTTAAACAAATTGAATTTTACTCCAATAACAGCAGTCAACTGCATATAACCCTCAGAACAAAGATTAAAGGTGGATATGTTCCATAAAATGATTTTTGAGTGGAATCAAATAGATGCATCAGTAGGATTCAGTGCAGGCGTAATTGTTGTGGAGTAGAAAGTATTAGGCACCGACATTGCCAAGCCAGAACAACAAGGGGAACTGAGCGATGGCCATGAAGATCAGGAGATAATGATGCCTGCTCGTGTGCTTCTCGTAGCTCCTCTGCGCCCCTAAAAGAATCCTTTTCATAGTCTTCACCAGGAACACCCCCATACAGATGCACGTCCACGGCAGCAGAAAGTAATAGGAATAGCTCCAGAAAGCTCTTGCAAGGATAGAAAAGGACATGCCGGTGAAGGCATACCCAGCATAGGCCACAATGTCTAAAAGTGGTGCCTCACCACTGCCCATGGAGTAAAGGAGCCCTTTTAGGAGTAGGACCTGTAGAAACCAACCCATCAAACCTTTGGTGAACTGCAGGCTCAAAGCTTCAGGAGTGAACCTGAACGAGAAAAACAATGAACTGGAATTAACTACTCATTACAAGGATTGACCCCCTCAAATTGTACGTAAAGTAAAAAAAAAAAATTATCTTATTTATCCTCCAAAATTTAGAAGTTCGAATCAATATTCTCAGCTCCTGTGATTTGTTGTCAAGTTAAGGTCAAATTTAACGGGGAAATTTTTTTCTCTTGCTCATCATTCAAGAGGCTGCAACAATACAGCATTTTAAGAAGGAAGCATCTCTCGACAAATTGAGAGTGAGGCTTGCTACACTGTTACAATATTTATAGAAGCAAGATTCATCGATTCCATGAATCAGTCAAAAAATTCAATGAGGTCTGTGACAAGCAAATCTACCAATCAAGGGCTTGGGTAAATATCACTGTGAACAGAGAAAATAATTTATATTACAAGAGAGGAGAAGATACAAATGTCTTAAGAGACTATTTGAATGGTGTGTTATGGAAGGGAGGAGGGGCTCTCCTTTTATAGCCTAAGGAGCCTCCCCTCATACTTGTATCCTACCGATGTGGGACTAAGACTAACACTCCCCCTCAAGTTGGAGCATATATATTAATCATGTCCAACTTGTTACAAAGATACTCAACTTGTGTCCCATTTAAAGCTTTTGTCAGAAGATCTGCTAGCTGATCGTTTGATCGTACGTGCCCTGTAGATACAACATTTTCTTTGATCTTGTCATGAATAAAATGACAGTCGATTTCAATATGCTTCGTACGCTCATGGAACACAGCGTTTGATGCTATATGAAGTGCTGCTTTATTGTCACACCATAGTTTCGCAGGCAATGTCGTGGCGATGCCAATTTCCCTCATGAGTTGAAATACCCACACAATTTCTTGTACTGATTGTGACATGGCTCTATATTCTGCTTCTGCACTTGATTTTGACACAACACCTTGCTTCTTACTTCTCCATGATATCAAGTTTCCACCAACAAACACACATTAACCCGTAGTGGACCGTCTTGTGGCTTTAGATCCTGCATGATCCGCATCACAGAAGCACTCGACTTTAGTGTGCCCATAATCTGTATAGAGAATGCCACGACCTGGGGAACCTTTCAAATAGTGCAAGATATGCTCTAAGGCTTCCCACTGTGCCACTGTTGGGGATGCCATGAATTGGCTAAGTACACTGACCGAGAAGGTTATATCAGGACGAGTTACTGTCAGATAATTCAGCTTCCCAATGAGTCTTCTATATCTCTCAGGAGATGCAAATGGCTTCAGTTTCTCTGGATCAATCCTCTTCTTCAAGTCATCAGGAAGTTCATCAAACATACTATCAGTAAGATCCAGGAACGGATTCAAAATCATGGGAATGCTACTCGGCGCAGCTCCAAACTTTCCAGTCTCCTTTAAGAGATCAAGAACATACTTCCTCTGAGTTAAAAGGACGCCCTTCTTGCTTCTCAAAACCTCAATACCAAGAAAGTACTTTAATGGTTCCAAGTCTTTTGTCTGGAAGTGGGAGTTAAGGAAGACTTTAAGTTCTGAGATTCCAGAGATGTTACTTCCAGTAATCACAATATCATCAATATACACTACTAGAAGAATCATGCCTGCATCGGACTGCTGGTAGAACAAAGAGTGATCACTCTTGCTTTGGCTTAACCCAAACTTCTCGACCACACCACAAAATCTATCAAACCAGGCACGGGGGCTTTGCTTCAGACCATACAATGACTTACGGAGGTAGCATACTTTCCTATGCTCCCACTGAGCAACGAACCCAGGAGGTTGCTCCATATAAACTTCCTCAAGGAGGTCACCATTCAAGAAGGCATTCTTAACATCCAACTGATGCAAATCCCAATGATAGGTGGCAGCCAGAGAGACAAGAAGATGAACTGAAGTGAGCTTAGCCATAGGGGAAAAAGTCTCGGAATAATCAATTCCATAAGTTTGAGCATAACCTTTGGCAACAAGTCGAGCTTTCAACTGTTCCAAGGAACCATCAGCCTTAGTCTTAATAGCAAACACCCATTTACATCCAATGGCCTTCTTCCCAGAAGGTAGATCAACAAGAGTCCAGGTACCAGCCTTTTCAAGGGCCATCATTTCTTCTTCCATCGCTGTACGCCAACCAGAGTGAGTCAAGGCTTGGTGAAGGGTGGCAGGGGTAAAGATGGACTCAAGGGTGGTCACAAGGGAAGAGGAAATAGGGGACAAATGCTGGTAGGACACAAAGGAGGAGATAGGATAAGTACAATCAGCATATCTTTTGGGAGGGCAATGAGAACGGGTACCTTTCGGAGGGCAATAGGCAGGTCATCAGATGAGTCAACAGCAGAATCAAATACAATTGGGTTAGGGACAGGAATGGAATCCGTTGGTGAAGCAGTTACTGGCGAAGATAGAACATGGGCAGCATCAGCTTCATCGATGATATCAGGTTCCGGAACAGTAGCTTGTACTAGTGAGATAGGGACACGATAAACCAGAACATCATCAGGTTCATCAATGACTGAGGAAGACTTAGATAATACCGAAGACTTGAAGAAAAGAGAAGACTCATGAAAGGTCACATCGGTTGACACAAGATAGCGACTGAGGTCAGGAGAGTAACACCGATAACCTTTCTGAACTCGAGAATAACCAAGAAAGACACACCTCAAGGACTTGGGATCGAGTTTACTGACACTTGGACGGACGTCTCGAACAAAGCAGACACAGCCAAAATTTTTTTGATCAATAGGATACAGTCTAGTGGTAGAAAACAGAACAGAATATGGAGCGTCACCACTAAGGACAGCCGAAGGCATGCGATTGATAAGGAAACAGGCCGTAGACACGGCATCAGCCCAAAAAGATTTAGGGACACAGGAGTGAAACATGAGAGCGCGAGCAGTTTCTAAGAGATTGCGGTTCTTTCTTTCAGCAACACCATTTTGAGCAGGGGTATCAACACATGAGGATTGGTGAAGAATGCCATGACTATGCATATAATCAGTGAATGGGGCGGAAAAATATTCTTTTGCATTATCACTTCGAAGGATTTTCACAGGAGTATTAAACTGGGTTTGAATTTCAGCACAGAAATTACGAAAATGAGCAAACAATTCAGAACGTTGTTTCATTAAGTAAAGCCAAGTGTTTCGGGAATAATCATCAACAAAAGTGACAAAATATCGATAACCAGTCTGAGACAAAACTGAACAAGGACCCAAAACATCAGAATGAACTAACTCAAAGGGGGACGTAGCCCGTTTATTTACTCTAGGTGCCAAATGAACACGATGATGTTTGGCAAACTGACACGACTCACAATCTAAAGTAGACACAGACGAAAATTGAGGATACAACCGTTTAAGAGATGAAAGGGGCACATGGCCTAGACGACAATGGACTTCAAAGGCAGACGACCCACTAGAACAAGCAACAGAACGGGACACCTGATTATCAAAGATGTAATGCCCACCAGATTCATAGCCTCTACCAATAATCTGCTTCGTCGAAAGATCCTGAATTAAACAATGGTTAGGGAATAGAGAGATAAAACAATTCAAATGACGAGTCAGTTTACTGGGAGACAGAAGATTAAATGTTAGGTCGGGAACATTAAGAACAGAAGATAGGGAAATGGATGTAGTTGGTTTAACAGTGCCTGATCCAAGGACACGGACCGAGAAACCATTGACGACGAATATGGAGGATGAGCTGGCATAGGGGGTATACGATGAAAATAAATGATGGTTACCTGTCACGTGGTCGGTAGCACCAGAATCAATGACCCACTTCGTGGAAGTAGTAGCAAGACCAGAGGACAAAGTACGTGTAGCTAGGGCCCCTGCAGATGATGGGTCAGAATCAGACTGATCAAGTGTCTGGGCAATATGAGCAAGACCACGCTGTTGATCACGCTGCTGTTTATTCTGTAATTTTCGACAATTTTTCTTAATGTGACCAGATTCCTTGCAATAATTGCAGATAATACTGCCAGAAGTCATGTACGGAATACTAGTGCCCTGCTTTGACCCATAATTCTTGTATTCAAAGGGACCACGCCCAGCCAAAGCACTTGCATTTGGATCAACAGACGGACGAACCAAACTATCAGCCCGAAGAACCCGTGAGAACACATCTTCAAGAGATGGAAGCTCCTGACTAGATAGAATCTGTGAGCGAATAGTTTCATAAGAAGGGTCAAGAGCTTCAAGAAAACTGATGATAGCCTGAAGTTCTAGATTCTTGATACGGGTTGGGAGATCTGCCTGCGGAGACATGAGTACTTTCATTTCCTCATACATCCTCTTGAAGTCCAAGAAGAAATCCTTCAAGGGACGACCCTGTTGCTGAGAGCGATAGAAGCCTTTACATACTTCGTGAGTCCGAGTAATATTCCCTTTACCAGAGAACATGAATGCAAGATAATTCATAATTTCTTTGACCGTGTTACAGTGACTAACAGAAGATAGAATCCGTGGTTCAATAGAATTCCGAATTTGAAAGAAGAGTCGAGCATCGGCTCTATTCCAAGCTAAAAGTTATTTTTCATCACTAGAAGGGGGATCATCAGTTAAATGGGCTTCCTTCTCAATGCCCAAAATATAAACCCTAACAGTTTTATTCCAATCACTATAGTTTGTCCAGTTTAATGGTAAAGTAGTAATTTTTGCAGACATAGACAACATATCAGAATTCTTAGATTCAGCCATGGAGGATTAACCAATAAGCAGGCAATAAACAATTCCAATAAAATCCCAAAGCACTACAAATTCCAAAATACCACAAACGGAGCAAACGAGGACCCCTAGATCCTCTAACCAAATGTAATAGCAGCCACCAAAGGTAAAACACCCTCAAATAGAAGCAAGACCCAAGAAACAGAATGGAAACTACTAACCGTATCGCGATGAACAGTACTCCCGAACAGTACTCGAACAGTACTCAAACAGTACCCGAACAGTACTAAACCACAGAGCATATTTCGACAGAACTGTCTCCAAACAGTATTCTTTTATGATGTGGAAGTTCAGACTATGCTGCAACCACAGAGCATACTCAGACAGAACCAGGCTCTGATACCATGTGAACAGAGAAAATAATTTATATTACAAGAGAGGAGAAGATACAAATGTCTTAAGAGACTATTTGAATGGTGTGTTATGGAAGGGAGGAGGGGCTCTCCTTTTATAGCCTAAGGAGCCCCCCTCATACTTGTATCCTACCGATGTGGGACTAAGACTAACAATCACAAATGGCATATCTCGAGGGATACATACAACAAGAGATATTATAATATGTGGGTGGAAAAGGCAATCAGATCGCGTTCAGCTAGAAGTATCTTACCTTCCAAAAATGCCCAATGAGAAACCTATGAGAACAACATAGGTACCAAAAGCCATGAAAGGGATATATAAATCTGGAGCATTTATATCGTGTATAGGAGGTCTGTAGGAGAGTCTTCCTCCGACTGGTTCAGTTATCCTCGTCCAGTGTCCCTGGATTACAATAACGTAAGAGAGTGAATTCTGGGATTAACATGGAAATATAAGAAGAAACGGAGGACACTTACCCTGTGTAGAAACGGGAACAAAATCACTTTCAATTTGTTCCACACGTATTGTCCGTTCACTTGAAAATAATATTGTGGATCAGACAGATTCTGACTTATCTGTTTCATGAGAAAATTATATATAACAATCAGGAGCCGCTTACTGAGATTAATATATAGATGAATGTATTTTTTAGAGCAAAAGGAAAGCAATGCAAAAAAATGAGTAAGCTAAAAAACCTTGATCAAAGCCTTTTTTTTTTTCCTCCATGAAATTGGGTATAATTGATGTGGTGCAAGACTCAAATTGCCGATTCTAGACAGGGTTCTATATGAGAATCGGGGAAACTTTTATGACTGGTTGCCATAAAGACACCAAAGCCTCCAGGGTTTGGCGCCAACTGCCTGGTCAGGCAAAGACTGGGAGAAACAGCCAAAGAGATAGACCTAACAATTTTTTAGTTATGCAAGTTTAAGCGTACACAACCAAGGAGCAAACATCCAAGTTCTAATATGATAGGAAAACTTTTAGATGATAAATGTAGGATAATACAATTTGCTAAAGGGACTTCATCTATAAGGCACAAGACCTAAAGAACCAATTAAATTGCATTCCCGCAAATACTACATAAGAGATTTAAAAAATCAAAGAAATTACATTGCTTTGCATGAAATTTGAGCTTGATCCCAAGAATTTCTCGCCATATGCTTCCAGTCCACCACGTAGCAGTCCAGAACTAGCTCCGTAGAAAGCATTTCCAAATGGATTGGACTGGGGGATCGACGGGGGTATCTGCACTCCAGAATGGCTTCCCAGATTTCTTTCCATCGCTTCCTTGTGTGAAATTTGGATCCCTCAATATGTGAATATGGCCTACACCCAAATGAAGAACTTACATTAGAAGTTCATAAAAAATGTAGATTCTTATTAGTGAGAACAACACAAGCTATACTCTGTATTCAAACCTTTCAGACTGCAAGTAAATTTTTGGTGGCTTTTAATTACTTATATCATTCCCTTTTTTTTTTTTTTTGTGTGTGTGTGTATACGTGTGCACGCTAACTTGCACATGAGTTTGGTTTTTCAGCTTTTTGGTCTTGTCACTTCCTCACATGAGGAGAAAAATCCTCATAATCTGAGAAACAGGTAAAGAATGTCTCATCAAATTATCTTTACTGGTTGAAGAAAGTTGATCTATTGAAATGGTGGTGCGTGAAATTTATAGCCATTACTAGTAACAACATCATTTATCAAGTTATTGGACATGCCTTTGCAAACATTGACAGCTTTCTAGACAGGATTGATGATTATCAAGTTCTAACAAGTTACAAGAAGTGCATACAAATAACAACATTTTTTCAAATTCACAGCTTTCTACATAGGATTGCCATTTATCAATGTATAGCAAGTAACAAGAAGTGGACACAAAAGCACAACATTTTCTCAGTAAGTTGATGCCAAAGCTTTACATTATCAGACAAATCATAAAACAGAGAGGAAGACAAAAAGCAAATTCACATATAATTTTATAATTGTTTTAAAGTAAACAACAGAAAAGAATCTCATCTAACTAAATTGACCTTCATGGTACTAAAATCTCCCTTCGGTGAGGGGGTTTGGTAGACTTCATTGAGACCCTCTACAAGGATATATAAACACTATTCTTTCTTACTGACTAGATCATATTCTCAATGTTATCCTTACCTGTCTTACTCAGCACGGGGATTGCAATGGTTTGCGGTACAAAAACAGGTAAAGAAAACAAGAGTAGCCCCAGAAGGGTTATGCTTGGAGTTGCATTCTTCAAATCGTTTGGTCAAAACGAAATACATTTATTTAGAATGTAGAACAGCTTGGGGGATTGTGCAGGTAAAACTATAGAAAAATTATGTCGATTGTTTTATGAATTTATTGTATCCATGCATATACATACGTGTGTGTGTGTATTTGCATAATTAGTCTAATTATTAAATTTACCATGATGTACAATCCAAATGAACTATTCTTTGTCCATTTTTCTTTTACTCTACCAAAAGAATTTTGCTTGTATTCTCTTCATCTCTTCCATTAGTTTTATTGATCATCAGAAAATTAAAGCGAAAACCATTATTAATACCAAAGAATTGCTCCAATAATAATGGATATTTTTTAAAACCCAGAATGTCGATAACCTCGCACCAAATCGCTTGTGTTCAATGATTTGGAATGTGCATTTCCATATCGCAGTATGTCAGGGGTCAAGCTTTTTCTAGTAATACAGGTCCTTACACTTTCTTGTTAATAAACTTACAGTTCACACTTGGACATTATTCCAAGGCTATGAATTGTGCGAGATTTTTTGTTAAATTTTACATTGGAACCCACAAAAGCTTCAAGCTTATTGTGTTTTTGTAATAAAAGTTTTGGCAAATCCAGCAATGAAGTTCATAATCATTTGACATTATTAATGCAAAATTAATAAGTGGCTCATTTTTTTCTGCGAAAGGATGAATTTCCTCTCTAGTGTTATATGTCACTCTGTCTGTGTAAGGGGGCATGGATATTTTATTAATTTGTTTGAGGCGGGTGGGTGGTTAAGTGGCCCGGGGATATGCGGCAGGCATTGATAGAGAGGGAGGATGTTGTTTGGGGAAGGGGAACATGAGATATGTAAATCCTCATCTGCCTTCTTACAAATCATAAGCATTACCAGCTCTTCTAGCTACTTCTCACAAATCATAAGCATTACCAGCTCCTCTCTTAGTCTCTTTTATTAGGTGATGAGCAAATCTGTCAATATGGTACTCTTTAGACCTTCAGCAGTTGACATCATCAAATACAATGTCATTTATCAAGTAACTTTCAGCAAGTAATGGAGTTCATAAACAGATATACGGAGTAACAAGCAGTGGATACACAAAATAAATCCTCCCAGTAGTTTGTACCCTAGCATTATATGTCAAACTTCGTATTTGCACGATGGGAAAAAAAAAAATCAAATAATCTACCAAGTATTTCTTACCCATTATGTAGAAGAGAGACAAGTGAAAAGAAGGCACTAATCAATACAAGTTTTAACAACATCAAAGTAACCAGAAAACCACCTCATTTAGCAAAATAAACTTTACATGATATAAGAACCTCTCTTCAGCAAGGAACTCCATAACCTTTTTAAGAATGCATCCTTGTAACATTTTCTATTTGTTAGCAAATAAGAGGAACCCCCTATTACTATAGAGTTTGCATTCAAGCTTTTGGTACATGTTGACATGTTTAATTGTCCTTTAACAATGTAATATGCTCCTCTAGTTGTGATTTTGATTATCATATATACACAGTTTTACCTTCTAACCACGTAACTAAGGTTTTAAATTGCATAATCAGTATGATTTATGACATTAGCAATCGGCTAAATTTTATACATATCATATTGATAATACAAGGACTATAGACAGTTACATTGCCAAATTAGTGACAACATTAATACCGACATGATAGGGCCTATTTCGTATAATAGGGATGAGGCCCAATGGCCAGATTTTGGCCCTTATTCAACTTTTTGAATTGGAAAAAATGAAAATTTCATTTTAATTCAAAATTTTGAATAAAATTGGTCAAAAATTGGCCCTAGATCTGTCCATTTCATCCCTACAGATCGATACTCGTGATACATATCGGTATCAGCTCATATTTAAAACCTTGTGGATAGCATCCTCTACATTCTTGTCAGCTTGCCATCATTTGGGTATTCTATTCGAGATTTCCATAGCATCTTTCTTCAGAGAGCAAGAGACCTACTAATATTACAAGTTCTTATCAAATAACACACCAACGGCAACCATGGATCAATCTACTTGCTTTATATCCTCAGACAATGAGGAAGCCATCACAGCTCAAATTTGCATGAATTTTTATTAATGAAATCTATGAACCCAAATCTATCTACTAACATCACAACAATCTTAATCCCCAATTATTAAGGACGAAATGTTAATAAATTTGGGGGGGGGGACATTTCTTTTAAGCTTTACCAACTAAATCTTCACATGAAAATTCCAACTCAGCGATGAATCAAATTACAAATTAAGATAAAACATGCTAAATTTAAAGGGATTTGATTTAATCCACAAATTAGTTCGTTATTCAAATAATACTTTCTGAGTTTTGTCGAACAAGTATCGGGTTTCGGTAGATCTGATACGAGAGGAGTGAGATCTAGCCATTAAAAGTGGGGTACGGTGACCGCCGGTGAGCAGGCGACGAGGTAGAGAATGGGGAAGAAAGCGCGTACCTGTCAGAGCGGGATCACACCGGAGAAGGTGGAGGGTGAGCGGACCGCAATCTCGGGGAGAAGAAAAACCTAATTGCTTCCGGGGTTAAAAAGCAAATTGCTTGTCGGCGTTGGAAAGAAGGGAGGGAAGGGAACCGCAAGAGGTAGACGGAAATGTCTTATTGAGCACACAGCTGGTCTTAGTGAGGGGCAATTCTAACTGGGTCACCGCTTCACTCCCGGTGAGCACGATATAATTTTTAAAAGGGGTATTTACTGGTTTGTCACTCACATCTTTATATATTATGATTTTGTCCCCCCAAATCTTCATATTTAGGATTTTATCTCTCAAATCTCATAAGTTACAACAATTTAGTTCCTCTCTCTAACTTTTCCTAACACAGTTAAATATTTGACTATTTTACCCTTCTTTTTCTCTTCTATTTTCCTCCTCTTTTATTCTTCTCTCTTCCTCTCTCTTCTCTTTTTCTTCATTATTTCTCCTCTCTTCCTTCTCTCTTCTCCTTCTCTTTTCCTCCTCTCTTCTCCTTTTGTAACTTAAGAGAGGAGGAAGAGAGGAGAAATAATGAAGAAAAGGAGAAGAGAGAAGGAAGAGAGAAGAAGAGGAGAGGAGGAAAATAGAAGAGGAAAAGCTCTTTTCCTCCTCTCTTCTCCTTTTGTAACTTAAGAGAGGAGGAAGAGAGGAGAAATAATGAAGAAAAGGAGAAGGAAGAAGGAAGAGAGAAGAAGAAGAGAGGAGGAAAATAGAAGAGAAAAAGAAGGGTAAAATGGTCAAATATTTAACTATGTGAGGAAAAGTTAAAGAGGGGACTACCAATAACTTATGAGATTTTAGGGACAAAATCCTAAATATGAAGATTTGGGGGACAAAATCATAATATATAAAGATTTGAGGGACAAACCAGTAAACACCCCTTTTTAAAATAGATGGTTTTCTTAGTAAGCACGGTACAATTACTAATTTATGCTAATCTTCTCTTATAACTTTGCATATACACTCAAACACTCAAATGTCTCTCAAATTTTTTTTTTGAATGAGAGAAATTGGAACGGTGCTCACTAAGAAAAGAGTCAAAGTTTTTTTTTTAATCTAAAAAAGACAATTATAATTTTTCTCAACTTAACCCATAGTAACCCATAGTGCTTACTAAGAGGAAAGTGGTGCGCATTTAGAATTTCTCCTCAGTGAGCGCGCTTCATTAAGACCTTTGTACTACAATTTTGCCTTTGAAAATTTCATACCATATTAATTAGAACGATAATTTTAATATTATTAAATTAGCAATTTTGATAATATTTTTCGTTTTCGCAAGTAAAATTTTCAAAAATTCTAAATATTAGAAAACTAATAATCGCAAAGACTGAATGCAATTTGGAGTTACGGATTTTAAATTACGTACATTAAAAGTTATTTCGCTGTCCAAAATTGATTTCAGTCGCCTTATTCGATATGATTAGACTCAAAAGAGGAATACCAATAGCTAGAACTTTGGAATATTACATTTTACATCAAAGGTTATCATTATCTAGGTTATGATTCGGCATGTATGTGTATGGTATTATTTCTAAATATTTTTGCTACAAAATAAGGGATAAAGTAGAGGAAACACAACTCAGCAAACAATTATTTGAAAAATATAAGTCTCCATTTTATGATGAATGATAATCGCTAAGTTAACAACTTTTTATTTACTTTCTTATTGTATGTATGTGAGAGTCACGCACATGAATTGAAACTTTTTGGTTATATGATGCTAGTATTGTATCTATACATTCGATAATTTATGAAAATGAAAGAAAATTGATAAAATCTAAGCTTGACGTTACTTATTTGATATATCTTATAGATTAGCGTTAATTACAGGTAGACCCTCTGTAGTATTGGAGATGTGTCACTTAACACCCCTGAAGTTTGAAACTCTTAAAAAACCCCATGAACTTAGTTATTTTCACTCTCATTTTTTATTAAAGTGCACTCTTATCTCTCAAATTCATATTTTACCATTATCTCTCCCTTTAATAAGTGTGTTGATTAAAAGGAGGGATGAGAGTATAATAGGAATTTGAGAGACAAGAGTGCACTTTAGTAAAAAAAAAAAAAAAGAGTGAAAATAACTAAGTCCATTGGGTTTTTTGAGAGTTTCAAACTTCAGGGATGTTAAGTGACACATCCCCAATACTAAGGGGGTCTAACTGTAATTAACCCTATAGATTAAGTATGTGAAGTTTTAAATTGAATACAAATTTCTGCAATTCTCCAATTTTTAAATGCCCTTCTTAATAAGTACATTTCATATAAAATTTAAAAATAGATTTTTCTAAATATAACCTCTTATATTCCTAAATTACCGTTCTCATTTTTCTCCCATTTATAGATGCTCATCTCTCCCAATTATGTTTTTTTCTTTAAAAAACTCTAATCAAGAAATCTTTAAGAAAATTCAATCTACTTTCGACCAGAAAATAAAATATTGAGATGTGAAAAAAGTTTAAATTATTTTAGCTATTGTTCGTATTTTAGTGTTTTTGGATTTTTTTTTTTTTAATCCAGCTTTGTTATACTCCCAATGACTAGATTTTTCCTTCAAATCTTTTGAATTTCATTTCTTTATCATTTATTGTATAGCTTTTAGGGAGATTTATTTTTTAAGTTTTGTGAGAATTATTAGGATTTTGAGAGAATTTTTAGAGATAGACGAGGGTAGAAATGCTCCCAAATAATTAATGGCAAAATTGTAATAAAAGTATATATTTTAAAAAGATGTACTTAGAAATTAGAGGGATGTATTTACAAGTTCCTTATTTCTAACGTATTTAGAAATTCCTTATTTCAACACACTTTACCAGATACTTAGGGTGTGTTTGGCTAATTGGAAATAGTAGAAGTGAAAAAGAAATTAAGAAGTAGGTTTTAATATAGAAGTATAGGAAGAGACTTCTTCTTTTGTTTATTTGCTAATATTTGGAAGAAGAAAATGCATTAGGAAGTAAAGAAAATATATTAAATTGATTAAATAAAACTAGATTTATAATATTTTATTAGGTTTTTATGTATAAAAGTATTTTAATAGTAATGATGGCAAATAAATAAAAAAATAATTTTGTATCTTGATCCTCTACTTCCTAAAGCTCTTCCAAGCAAAAAGTGTGAGGAAGAAAAAATTGACAGTAAATTGCCACGTAAGTGCCGCATCACCAAATAAGAAGTAACTTCCTATTTACTTCTTCATAAAACAAACACTTGAAGTAGTGGAAGTAAACTTACTTCCACTACTTTAATTTTACTTCTATGCAAACAAACACACCCTTAGTAAATGTTGCTCTTCAATATTGCCTCAAACATGGTAAAAAATTTCAAATATTTTGAGGAATTATAAGTTCCATGCCATTGCATGAAGGCTTGTTATTTAAGAATTTTTTTTTTTAAGGTAATTTTCATCATGAACACATTTGTAAATCACTTTACATAATTTTAATTCTTTTTAGGGGTTTTTATATATCTGTTCCTTACATTTTTAAAAATTAGAATTTAGTCCCTCCAAATCTTCATATTTATAATTTGTCCCTAAATTCTTTAAGTTACTTAATTTTAGTTCTCCAGTCATATTTTTTGCCTGAACTTTCCGTTATACCTCTGAGTTACTTCACTTTAGTCATCCTTTTCTTTTTTATCCTCTCTTCCTCTTTTTATTGAGTTTCCCTCTCCATTCGTCTATCCTTTCTCTCTCTCCTCTTCTTATTTGATTCCCCGAGATAAGAGAGAGATAAAGAGAATGAAGAGGAAAATCCAATAAAAGGAGAAAGAGAGAATGAAAGATTAAAGTGAAGTAATTTAGGAACATAACAGGAAATTCGGGTCAAAAATATGGTTGGAGACTAAAGCAATTTAACTTAAAGGATTTTAGAGACTAAATTATAAATATGAAGATTTGGGAGACTGAATTCTAATTTTTAAAAATTTAAGCGACAGATATATAAAAACCCCTTCTTTTTAACTTAAAATTGAATTGGCAATATCAAAAAGCCCCATTTTCTCTCCCTTATCCTACATTACTCTGGATTATTTAGTTTAACGTATCTATATATGACATTAATTTTTTAAGAAAATAATTAGAGAAAACAACAATGTTATTCTGTATATATGGTAGGGATGGAAATAGAAAAATACTTCATATTCATACTTTTACCTTCTTCTAGATACAAGTGGTAGCATAAGTAGTAGCATGCGATAACGAATTTACTATTTATATTTGTATTTTATCTGGATATTAAGTCGATATTATTACTTATAACAATAAATGTAAAGAAATTATTTTCTCAGAAAGTTTAATGGAAATGATTATTTCTAAATCACTAAAAAAAGTGTTTGTTAAAGTGCCTAATCAACTTTATTCTTCATTTGTGCCCATTAAGACCATCCTCCCTATACACGATAAATGTTCTTCTTTCACCATACACCAACAGTTAATTATTGCAAAAATTATTTGGAAACTTCTCGAATGAAGGGGTTTTTTATGGTTTTCATACTGAATTTCAGAAACATACTTCACCAGAAGCTCTAATAACCATTAAGAAAAACTATTTTATCAAATCACCTTCACATACATCTCGGTACCTTTATTTAAAGTACATATATTACTCTCTCTCTCTCTCCAAGTATACTTAATATAATCAGAAAAATTAACTCGCTAATAAGTGGGCATCACGAAGTAGTAGATGTCCTTCTCCTTTATCATGAACAAGGTAAGAACATCCTGAACATCAACTTTCAATAATAATACGATATCTAGAGATTGTATTTATAATCCACCAATGCTTCCCATAAACCACTGTGCCTTGAGGATGTTACTAAATGAAAGCCGGGAAATTCTATTTGAGCACGTCACTTTGCTTAATGAGCCCATCTCCTCAAATTATAAAAAATTACAAATTTGTCATGCTAACCACGGTTTTTTTGAGTCGAGAATTAATTTCCTAACGGTATTAAATTTATTCGGAAATTTTTTCTAATTATGAATTTATCTCCGAACGATATTAAATCCGTTCGGAAACTAATTAATTTCGGAACTGCGTGAAAATAGTGTGAAAATCGTTTGAAATACTAATTTCCGATGGAGAGAAAAGTGGACTCACTTACCAAATTGGTGTGCTAAAATAGAATTTCCCACCACTGCTTTGAGGGTGTTTTTTTTTTTTGAAAAAATATACTTTAATTTGGGTACATGTTATCTTGGAATTTCCATTATGAATTGTCATTCGCAGGCTCCCAGGGGAAATTCAAAATGCGCACCATGTTTTACTAGTGAGCACCAGGTGATTTACAACATAGGGGAAAATGGTGCTCACCAGGAAACTATGGTGCGCATTTAGAATTCCCCGGCTCCAAGTCTTAACAGCTTTCGTGTCCTCCAAGCATCATAAATCCCCTCCACCTTGTTTCCCCTAGTTTTGGGAACTTTTAACGGGGCACAACGTTTTTCCTAGTGAGTCCAGATTTCCTAGTGAGCCCAGTTTCAATTCAGAAAAAGGGAGAATTTCTTAGTGAGCACATTTTTATTTCCAAAATGCTCTTCGGCTATATTTTCATCTCACTCCTCTCCTCACTTCCATCTCCACTGTCCTCTAAACCCAAAAGCCATCCTCTCATCTCTTCTCCTTCAAAACCCGCCGCCGCTGCCCCACCGTCCGTCGCCGCTGCCCCACACCCTCCGGTGCCACGCCCCCCCACCCTCTGCCCCCATCCTCCGCCGCCTTAGCCCTAGCCCAACACCCCACCACCCTTCGCTCTGCTGCCACCCTCTGCTGCCACACCCCCCCACCCTCCGCTGCCACCCTTCGCTGCCACACCCCCACCCGCCCCCCCACCCTCCGCCCTCACCCTCCGCTGCCACACCCCCCCCACCCCCCTCCCCCACCCTCCGCTCCGCTGCCACGCCCCCCCAACCCTCCGCTGTCTCATTTCCTCTCTCTTGATCTCAGATTTCTGAGCTTCACTGTAAGTCTCATTTAATTTAATTTTAATTTTGTTTTATTTAGTTTATTCTTATTTGCTCTGTGACTGTCCTGAAAACTGATAATTTCTTGTTTGGTCTGATAGTAATTTAGAATCGGAAAAATCTAAACGAGTACATTTTTTTGTTAATTTTGATTTTTAATATTTAGATTATAATTATGAAGAAAATATAATATTGTAACCGTAGTTGTAAAATATGCGAAAATTTAGTTATTTTCTAATTATAGATGTTAATATTAAAATTTATTAATTAATTTTGAAGTTTAATGGTATTGTCCTAATGGTTGATTAAGTAACAAAGAACGGTTCAGTGTCTTTAAATTTTAATATTACACTATCTTGTAGCTAAAAAATAAATAGATAAAATATGACATTTGTAGCAAATTATACTTTGTTACTACTTACTTACACATAGAAAATTTACTGTTTTGATAAAAAAATATTTATGAATGAAATATCTTTATATTGCATAGATGGATCCAGCATAATCTTCTCGCGTTCGACCAACTGCCTCGTTAAGGAGGAAGAAAGCAGCATCTCGAAAATAAATCCAACGCCCGATACGAGAGAGAGAAATCGAAGTGGCCGTAGATACTGAATTAAATATAGAAACTCCGAATTTGATCAGATATGACAGTGCAAGATTAGAAGAAGGGAATACTGGTGCAGGAGGCTCTCAAGATGATCTTCATGAGTCAAATTACCGAGGTCCAGTTGATTTATCAGTACTGAAGAGTTTCAAGACGCACGTTGCTTTATTCGTTCTAAAAGATGAGGTAATTATTTCCCGTTAAAAATCATAAAACAATCTATTGTGTGTGTACATATGTTAAGACTATAGTATATATACAAGAACAAGATCCACTTCGATGTATTAGTCACCGGAGAAAAATAAGTGCATGGTCATTGTTGACACCTGAGCCAAACACCCGATTCATGGAATTAGTACGTGTATTAAGGCAGTTTGGTCGTCAGCAGTACGTTCCACCTTCACCATTCTCAACGTTACGTGAAGCACGAGGTATAGCAGCCAATAGCTATGTGGTTAAGTACACTCACATTGAGGAGATGTGGAGAAATTGGCATGATCACGTATTGTATCTGGAGCACCGTGGGTCTATTGCTGACTACCCATCTGATTGCACGTCAGATTATATTTATTGGTTCTCTAATATATCACAGTGCTTTCTTGGAGTAGCACTAGATGAACCCCAAGCAGAGGAAGGAAGTCAATCAACCCGGCCAAATATCGTTGATGAGGCACTAACCATATATGTTCTTTATTCTTTGTCCCATATAGTACCCAGTTTATCTGATGCTTATTTTTTTCGCTTCATTAATATTACAGAGATATATACGCATAGAAGTAATAATCGATCCATTACTTGCGCAAGGGAATAAGACATTCAAGAAGCGATCTGGATTGTTATTTACTGCACTTGCAAAAATCAAAGCCGTTCTAACTGGTTGTACTCAGCTAGAAGAACCACCTGAAGAGCAAGCAGTGGAACCAAGTTAAGATCAATTTACTCCTAATGCACCCGATACGGTAAATTTGACTCGAACCAGAAGCAGACGTTAACCCCTGAGGAAGACAAGGAGACAGTGATCAATGTGTGAGATGTATAATGATATGGATGATGTAAGGAACTTCAAGTGGCCGGTGTATACTTATTTTGCAAACATTTTGATGAATTTGTTGAATTTATGGTTTTTGTTTGTAATGAACCCTATTGGTCACTTTTTGTTTGTTTAATATAAACACTACGTTTGTATTTGATCGTATTTATTTAATTTGTATAAAATCTTGTTTGTTTTATACATAGGGAACCCTATTTATAATCTTCACTATTTCATTGTATCAGTAATTGTATCGTTGTTTCATTGTATGGGTGTATCCAAGTATCATTATATCGGTGTATCATGAGTATCATTGTATTTGTGTATCAGCAGTATCATTGTATTTGTGTATCATTGTATCATTGTGTGTCGGTGTATCATTGTATGGCAATAAACGATACATCAGAGTATCAATGGGTTGGTGTATCAGTGTGTCAGTGTATAATTGTATGTTTTTTGCTTCCTTTCCTATATTTCGATAATAATGTATAATTTGTTATTAATATAAGTCCATAAACTGACGTTAAATTCGGTTAACTAATGATAAATCAATTTTTATAAGTAAATAAAGTGGATGAGACAGTGGCCAAATCAAGCTCCTGTCAGGACTGTCAGTCCGAACGGGTTGGATCCGTTCGGACTGACAGTCCGAACAGATCCAAGTTGTTTGGACTGACAGTCCGAACGAACTTGATTTGTTCGGACTGACAGTCCAAACAAATGAAGACTGTTCGGACTGTCCGTCCGAACAGCCGAGAGTTCGTTCGGACTGTCAGTCCGAACGACGGCCCTCTGTTCAAATTTCACTTTTGTTTATAGTTCTAATGAAAATACACAAAACAAAGAAAATAATCACCTTTAAACTTCCTAATTAACAAAATGATAAGAAGAGATTGATGAATGAAATGGATTTTAGCCTTAAAAAAAAAAATTACCTGTTGCGCACGAGAGGGACGGAGGAAGCAGGAGAAGGAAGAAGGGTAAGATGGAGATTTTTTTTAGAGGGCATAGTTGTTATATATTG
Organism: Dracaena cambodiana; assembly: GCA_036321105.1. Classification (NCBI taxonomy): domain Eukaryota; kingdom Viridiplantae; phylum Streptophyta; class Magnoliopsida; order Asparagales; family Asparagaceae; genus Dracaena; species Dracaena cambodiana. Next base: position 32,800,882 of record JAYEPQ010000017.1, read on the forward strand.
GGAGTTTTAACTGGGCTCACTGGGAAAAAACTTGTGCCCATTTAGAAGTTCCTCTAGTTTTCGTTAGCAACCTAAACCCTGAAATTTGCCCCACAAAAATATCGCAAACCCTAATTAATCACCATTAACGAAAATGGAGATCCCTTTCTCAGTTCGCCATCGACCATTTCTTCCCCAAATCATACCCATAACCAAATCCCAACACTGTCTCAAAAACCGTAGCAATTCCCTCCATTTTCGCTCCCCAATTCCATTCAAAGGCCTCATTTCGAGGGTTTTGTCAGCGCCGTCGAAGAGAGCACCGTTGGTTTCAGTAGTTTGCGCTTCGAAAGGGGAAGCGGAGATTGCCAACATAATCGAGGGTAGGATTTTGGTCGGACCGGCGATTACGGTAGTCTTGGCGGTTGCAAATCGCGTCCTTTACAAGCTCGCTCTTGTGCCTATGAGAAGTTACCCGTTCTTTCTGGCCCAAGTCACCACATTTGGGTAAGTTTGTTTGGAACTAGACTAAAGGAGCTTTTTTAATGCATCCATATTTCACACTAATCCTTTGAACAGGAGTTGTTTTTGTTTTTATTATTAATTAGTATTTGCCGATGGGATACTTTTGTAGTTTCTATTGTTTAGGATGTGTTCTGTTTAATAAAATACTACTCTTTCCCCTAAAATGAAAATAAAATACTTCTCTTTTTTCATGATATTGCCTTATATGTGGATTATGTGTTAGAGATTATTCTTGGGTAAGAGCAGGAAATTGTACAAGAAGAGAGTTGTTATATAGGGAAATGAATGTTATAAAGTCGAAAAATCCTAGTGGTGTTTTTCTCGAATAAATAAAAAATAAAAATTCTACTGGTATTATATATTTCAGTAAAGTGCATTTGCGAGAATCATCATCTTATATTGTTAAGTCCCAAAACTGTGGCAGGTATGTAGCAGTATATTTCTCTATTCTGTACCTAAGATATCGTGCCGGAGTTGTTACAAACGAAATGATGGCAGTTCCAAAATCTCCTTTCATGGCTATTGGTCTTCTAGAAGCCCTTGGAGTTGCTGCAGGGATGTCGGCAGGAGGTAATTTGAACAGCATATATTTGAAAAATACTTTGTAATCATCCATTTAATGTTGGATATAAAAGACTTATATTTTATTGATGAGGGTGGGTGCATTATCTTCCCATACCTCCCCCCAACCCACCCACGTAGACACTTGATGCTCTTCATTTCTTCACATGAGAAGGTTATCTATATTTGAGATTCTCTTGTACCTTCGTTAATGTATGGATTTGTAGTGATGGATATTCTAAGAAGTCTTTGCCTATAGACGAGAAATTCTTTTAACCATATGTGACACATGCACTAATAATTGATTTCTTTGTTCTTTATTAATGCAGCTATGCTTCCCGGACCTGCCATACCTATATTATCTCAGGTGTTTCTAATTCTCGATCTAGTTATTTATGGAAACGTGTAACGGAATATGCTTGAATCCCTTACCTGTCATTTATTGGACTAATTGACTATTTTTCCTTGCAGCTGACTGCTGAACGTTCATCATTTGATATGAACTTTAGCCTACCTCTAGAAATACCAATAACTTCTTAAATTAGTTCCCAACATGCACTATAATTCTTTCAATTTTTTGAACCTAGGACTGACCCAGAATATGTTCCTCTCAATATGGTCTTTCTGTTTATATGGAATGGCCTGACATTTAGCAATTCTATTTGTTTATAAATTTCTGTATTAACAGCTGAAACTTGCTATCTCATTCTAAAATTTTTTATAGTAAGGTTCAACTGAAAAATCTGAAGATTTACAGAAATTTTACAATCTGAAGATTTACAGAAATTTTACTTTCATGTCTAGCTTCTTCTATTGGAAGTATTAGTGCTAAATTAGCTTGATATACATTATTAATCTACAACCCAACATCTTAAGCTTTTGAGTAAAGTGGTTTCTTTACATGGTACTGAGTACCTGGTTTCAAGAGGTCCTAGATTCAGATCTCACTATTTGCTGATAGATCTATTTGTTTTCCCTGTTTATTCAGCCTTTTCAAGCAAAATTTGCAATGAGAGGCCTTTTCACGAGGCCAAAAGAGGCATATATTCGGGGGGTGGGGGGGGGGGGGGGGGGGGGGGGGGTTATAGTGCCAAATTAGCTTGATGTACATCCTTTATAACCCACAAGGGCTGCAACCCTTCAAGATAAGGTTTGGGTAGAGTGATTTCCTTGCTTTAAGTTTGTGTTGAAATCATTTAAAGATTCAAATCTTCCTCACACATGACCCTTGGATATCTTTAAATTTTTTGATTAAAGAAAAAGAAGTAAAAAAAGAGACTCTGTCATGTAACATGTGCATAGATGCAACATGCCCTATTACCAGCCGAATTTAACTTTTTTTCCCCAACTTCTGTTCTGGAAATTTCTGCTGACTATTTGGCTTTATCTGTGACCGAAATCATCAATGTCGAAACAACCATTATCTCTGTGACTGTTGACTGTTTTCCCTATAGCAATCCAGCATCTTTCCTCATTTTCTGAACTCTTTCATAGTCCAGGAAAATTGTGGAGGTATCTCCTTTGCTGCATAGGTCAACTGCATGATCAATAAGTTTGGTTTCACTGCCCACTAACCTTTTTGGACTTATGTACCTTCCTTGTCTGGAGCATAGAAGCATTTTAGAAATTTGACATGAAGTTGGAGCCAATCTTGAAATCTTGCCAAATTAACCATGGAGTCTTGTTTTCAATAGTCAATTCAATTTTGATGGAAAAAGGCTTAGATCATGATGATGATAATGAAAGCTTCCTCTAGAATGGCTTATTTTCCTGTTCTCTAGATGTTACAAGAGCAGTTTAATATATATTTATATGTTCATTTTGCTTACATCATATTTTCTTGTCTATCATACTTTATATTGGAGCTGATTTGCCGTCATACTAACTGCAAGGAAATTATTTATATGTTGCAGACTTTCTTAGTGTGGCAGCTTATATTTTCTGTATTGATATTAAGAAGAAAGTTTTCCTGGAATCAAATATTTGGTTGTATGCTGGTAACTTCTGGAGTGATCCTAGCAGTGACAAGGTATGTTTTTTGGTCTTTCGTCTTAAAGACTGGTACAGTGACATTGCTTGACATCTTAAATTATTGCCCATCCTATACGATGATTTGGTTTGATGTATTACTTATTTTCAAAGCTAAAATACATCTCAGTGGAAACATATCCATAGATTGTCATTGAGGTGTAGTTAAAGTAGTTTGTATATCTTAATAGTTGTGATAAAATTAACAGAGATCTGCTTCCATCCATATGCACTTTTCAAGTGTACACTCATTTATACAAATCAAAAGTGAAGTAGTGAGGGGAATTTTTTTCCTCCACTTCTTTCTTTTCCAATATCTACTTGTTGATCTGTTTGACAATTTTAGCTCTGTGTTTAGTGTATTACTTGGGATAAGAGATTTAATTGTTGTTGATTAGTATATTACTCTAATATTGTTTTAAATATCCCGGATATAGTCGATATTGCAATATCGCCCGATATATGGACCCCGTATATTACCCAACATATCGGCCGATATGGTTTATCGTTTAATGGAGTTTTTAATGTAGAAATAAGTTTGATATTCATACTCAATACCATTCTTATTCATAAGGAAAAATCTAAATTCTTTTACTTTTGATTAAAACAACCAGAGTTAAAAATTGCTAATGTAGGAACTCAAGAGACATAATCTTTTTAACATATCAAGAGTTAAAAATACTAGAGATCTACCTTGCAGGGCTTATTTCAGTAATACTCAAGACTTAGACCTTCTTTAAAGCCTTCCTTAAAATCTTCTGCGTCTTCAATTTCTTCTCTCTTTAATTATGTTGCTTGTTCAACTTTTATTATTGTCGTTTATATTATTTTGGTGCTCATCATTACTACTACTAAAGTCAATTTGCTTCAACTATTCCTTGTGGTGCCTAATATCAATTATTTTTATAATCTATATTTTCAGCTTTAGTTTAATTTGCTTCTATAGTTTGTATTATTTAGTTATGTCTATATCAATGTTTAAAATAGCGATAACGGTAACGTAACGTTTTGCCTTTGTTAGGTTATGTTGCAAATAGCGTAACGCATAACGTAGGTTATGCAATTTTCTATTTATTTAATAAAAATAAATATAAAACCATATAAAATAATTTTAATAAATTGAAAAATAAATTTAAAATATCTAAAAAAATATAAAATTATTTTGTAATACATAATCTATTCAAATGTTATATTGAGTTTTACAATAATTTTCATATATTTTCATAAATTATATTAAGTCTGCAACCGTAATTCCAATCATCATTTAAATAAAAAAGCAAGATTCCAATTTTTTATTTTGATTCCAATTATTATCATTGTTGTAATTTATATTTTGTAATGTTCAATTTATCTTATTTATGATTGTTGATTTCAGTTCAATTAAAAATTCAATAAAATCAACAAGTAAAATATTTTAGAAACCGGACGAGAAATACAATAAGTGGATAAAGAAACAAACTTAAATTATCAAGTTAGAAATTCTAAAAGCAATCAAACAAGCCAACAATTAATTAAGAAAATTACAGCAATTCGCTAATAATCAAAATAATAATCAACAACAATATATAAATTACTAAAAAAAATAATTGTAAATAACGTAGCATAACGTAATTTAACGTAACGTTATGTAATATAACGTAAAATAACGTAAAAAACGTACTGTTACGATGCACTGAGTTATTTCCAGTTGTTACGTAGCGTTGGGATTCCGTTAGGTTACGTAACGCAAATAACGGGTTTCATAACGCGTTATTTTCAACAATGGTCTATATATATCTGTGCATGTTTTTGAATACCTTTATATATATTGTATGTCATAACAGTAAGATAGATAAAATTAAATCACCTCTAAGGTATCAAATTTACGTATTTGACATGCATATATAATTGGTTGATATGAATACTTGATATAAGCTCGTATCCCCAATATGTATCCGCTATTCGATACAAAAAGAGCCCATCTGATATGATTCTGATCAATGTTGAAAAAAACGCGTTACGTAACGCGTTATAGCGAGCCCCCACCGCTCCGTAACAGGCTGAAATAACGCACTGCAGCGTAGCGTGCGTTTTTTTCTAAATAACGTACGTTATAACGCGTTATAACAGAACGCGTTATAACGTGCGTTATTTCCAAATCCTTATCGAACAGCACCCACGACTCGAAACCCGCTTTTTCCGACCCGAAACCCATTAAATCGCTCCTAAATATCCCGAACCCGCGATCTGCCCTAATTATTCTCCCCAAAATCTCTCCCCTCTGCCCTAATTCCCCCGATTCCCTCGCTCTCCGATTCTCTCGCTCTCCGATAGCACTCGCCCCTCTCCCCTAATTCCCCCGATTCCCTCGCTCTCCGAACTCTCTCGCTCTCCGATAGCTCTCGCCCCTCTCCCCTAATTCCCCTGATTCCCTCGCTCTCCGATCTCCCTCGCTCTCCGATGCCCTAATTCCCCCGATCTCTCTTTGAGATAGTTCTTTCCTCTCTCCCCTCTCCCGATAGCTCTCGCCCTCTCCCGATAGTTCTCTCCCCTCTGCCGACATCCCGATCCCTCTCTCCCCTCTGCGCCGATCTCCTCGCCCTCTCCCGCTCTTCCCTCGTCCGCCACTGTCGATGCAGCCTCCGACGCCGCCGGTCAACTGTTCTCCCGATAACAGGTAATTAATCTCATTCTCATTAACTCTCTCTCGCTCTCCGATCAGGTAATTAACTTCATTCCCATTTCTCCGGCTCAACCAGCAGGTAATTAACCTCATTCCGGTGAACTGTTCATCCGCCGGTCAACCAGCAGGTAATTAACCTCATTCCCATTTTAAATTTGACTGATTTGTTTTAATAAGACTAATTTGACAGATAATCTGATAATTTGGGTTAGGGTATACTGACTATTTGTGATTGTTTATGACTGTTACTGACTGATATTTGGGTGATTTGTATAATTTTTATATTTGGGTGATATTTGGGTGATTTGTGACTGTATAATTTTTATATTTGTGACTATCAGTCAGTATATTTGCTATGACATTTTATAATTTTGTTGTGTATGACTTAAGAAATTATTGTAATATTTGCTATGACATTTTATAATTTTTCTATGCCTTTATATTGATTTTGCAGTATTTTATATGATTTTTTAGATTTATTTACTTATTAATGGAAATTATTAAATACAGTTTTATATTTATTTTAATTAAATAAATAGAAAATTGCGTAACCTACGTTAAGCGTTACGTTATTTGCTACATAACCTAACAAAAAAAAAACGTTACGTTAACGTTATCGTTATTTTAAATATTGATTCTGATATTCAATATTTAGAACCTTGTACTCTACTATTGTAGATGACTGATGGAGTGATGGGCGTGGTAGGCATTTATGATGATACTATCTTGCGGACTGTGGGAGCTCTTCAAACAATTTTCTGCCATCTTGATTTTTGAGCTCTTCAAAGTAGTAGTTTACTTTAACCTTCTTCTTTTGCTCTTCCTCCTTACATTTCTGTGTGGCTTTATTTTCCCTAACCTGTTTTCTCCCTGTACTTCTTTTTGTCTTGTTTGTGCAATGACCTGTTTAGATCCCCACCAAGCTAAAGATAAACCTCGTCCTTAAGTTTGTTCTCAAAAAAAAGGAAAACAGAAGAAAAAGAAAACTCAAGGTTGGAAGTACGGAACTGATTTGTGCGGCATCTTGATGAAGTAAGAGTCAGATCTGAAGACCAAAACCTTTATGACCATCATGTTGCCCAGTTTTCAAAGCTTGACTAGCGAAGATATACCTCTTCACTTCCTTATATGGTACTTGACCGGTGGTCATGAAAATGTGACTTATAAATTAAGGCATTCAATGGCTGTAATACTGTTGAAAAAAAAACCTGCTTGCAAAGTTTCTTTTTAAGTAGATATTGGAGGCATGTGAATTGTGTTGGAAGACTTCTTGTTTGACATGTTAAGTGCCTGATGAGGTCCATTCAATCAGGGAGTAACTTTTAAAATTTGCATGTAACAATGTTGGTTTATTAATATTGTAGGAGGTGGCTTTGCATGAATCACAACTTGAAAATTTTGTTCCGAAGGGTTCATGTCCCTCTGGTTATTTCCTATGCTGCGCATATTTAAATTTCATGAAAGGAAATTGCTAGAGTGCTAAGGATGTTTTAGTCACTTTGTTACCCTAGCTCAAATAGTCCTATATTAGATATGAGACAAGAGTTAGTTTGGTTTATAAAAATTTCCATGAATCCATAAAGTAATTATAGCTAGCGTTTTTGGAAGAGGAATTTGTGACTAATTATAAACTACTTTAACTCTTGTTATTCTACTGGAGGCTAAACCAAACTGAATATGTTACCGGTACTATATATCGGAAGTGGGGCATGACACACTTGGCACATAAGATATGATGTTTGCGGATGCTTGAATGCTTTTACACATACTGGTTTTAAAGAGTTACCATGGGGCCTAGATTGTGAATCCTCCTGTACTATCATACAGCGAATGGTAGCCAAAAAGCCCTCTGCCTAGGCCAATTCTCTGCTGTGCATCTTATGGAACTCATGAGATATCAAGTCACTTTTCTATTTGAATCCTTATACATGGATACTTATATTACCTTGGTCGGTTCCGGAAGGTCTTAGTAACTCCCAGAAGTTGACAGAAAACATAAACTTTTGAAGGGAATTCATGAAAGTATATTAAAAAAAAAGGTTAGTTTTTAAATTTTCTTTTCAGGGGTATATTTGCAAGATGAAAAGCATGACATAAAGATTGTGGCACTCCTGTCAATCTTAGGATGAGTTTGTCTGAGTTACTTTTTAGTGCCAAGTCATAATTAGTTTTATGTGTTTTCTCTTCTTATATTCATAATCATTGTTTGTTTCTATTTCAACCCAAGTGGTTAGGATGCAGAGTTTCCATATGTGGGATATCATGTAGGTCCTGTTTTATATACAACCATAATGGTCTAATTCTGTTTTATATACAGTCATAGTGGTCTAATTGACTTGAAACATAATAGGATGTCAGTATTTACTGACCATGCTGTATCTAATTATATCTTTGTTATTCACTGCATGTAATAACAACCATATGCACAATTATATTGTGAACACTAGTAGATTAAATCACTGTTCTGAGCTTACTGTTGGGTCTACTTTCTCTTCTAATCTCCTTTCGCAACCTTTTATTATTATTTCTTCAATGATTGCAGTGGAGCCAGTGAAGGTCAATTTCTATCAGATGTCAAGTTTTTATGGCCTGCACTAATGATTGCTTCTTCTGCATTTCAAGCTGCTGCATCTATTCTCAAGGTAAAAACCGGCATGAGTTTTATTCCTATGGTACTCCTGTTTGTGTAACATTGGGAATGTCTTTTGTTCCTCTTTTGCTTATAACTCATGCCTCTTGAGATGGTTGCAATTTCCCAAGAGCAAATTTTATCATTTTTGCGCAATTTTTTAGTCCCTTCCTTAGTCTGCTAAATTCTAGAGATTGATTATGGATAACCTATTAACCTGTAAGGTAGGTTTTACTTTTGGCTAATGGGCTGACTAGGTTGTACGACTAGTTCCTCTCATCCATTGATTTCTTGTCTGGAAATGTGGATCAGAATTCAGAGGTCAACATGCTATGCTGATAATATGTTGTAAATTTTATCAAATCCTCTGCACTTCCTTTTCGTTCCTGATTGCATCTCATAGCTGATGGAAAAAGGTTTGGATGATGATAATCTTTAGAATAGAATCTCTAATGCACTTCTTTAATTACAGGAGTTTGTTTTCATTGATGCTGTGAAGCGTCTTAAGGTATCATTTATGTCCATTTTTGGAATTCTCTATTTACACTTCTGTCGTTAATGTCCTTTATATTCTGTTTTCTACAGCAAGTGAATTTCATTTACTTGTAGTATCTGAAATGCTATACCTTTCTTGGGCAGGGGAAGCGGCTAGATATATTTGTTGTCAATTCTTTTGGATCTGGATTCCAGGTAGCCAGCTGTCATATTCCCTTTTAATAACAACTAGTTTAATTGACACGTGCTATGCACTTTGAAAAAAATATTAATGCTAAAATACATGTATGCAATATGGTTAATTATTTTAGAAACTATTTACCTTAGAATGCAAATTAGAATGTTTAGTTTCTATTAGTGTTTGTCTATATAGTACAAAATTGAGATGGATGAAAATACGAAACTATGTATAAAATGTTATTTATATAACTATCAAAATGAAGCAAGTTGGATTAAAATAAAAAAAAAGCAAGTTAAAAAATCAAGGTTAAACTAATTGTTGTCTGAATTCTAGGATGGAGTTATAAACAGGATAGATATAAAGAATTAAAGGTTATAAATAAATTAATACCAAATTATTTATCAAGTTCTTTTTAAATAACACTGTTATGCTGTAAAGAAATAATGTATCTTTTTTATTATAAAAATTATCAATATTTATCTAACTTTTTTAAAGATATATATAGGCCAAAAATTCTGATCTTCTATCTGCACCTGATGAGTTGAGTCTTTAATCTGAATGATCGTGATTGCCAACTGAATCTTCCGAGAGCTCGCGGTATTGTCAACTAGCTAGCTCCAAAACTTGATCACATGCAGGAGGTTATGTGTTCTTTGCATAAGAACGACTGTGATACTGCTCCCGGATCTTGTGACATACCTAAGAAAAGAAAAGAAGGAAGAAGGTTGATTGTGTGTAATCAAATTCTAAATTTATAGCTAATAAGAAAAATCTCTGCAAAAACTTACCCACCTAGCTAGAGCAGGATAAAACTAGAAGTGGATGTTGGCTAACATACACTCTATTTTTATTCCTAAAACCTAATAGAATAGACAAGATAGGATAAAACTAAGAAAAGCCTAGCGTGATGATACTAAAAAAAAAGAGTAAATATAAAAGAAAATTCGAAAGCTTCCTGGATGGGCAAAAGCTTGCCACTCGACACCGATGATAGACTGATGCTAACCCAAGAAATCCTAACTTCTCATAACTTCTCACCAAATAATTCAATGCCTTCTTTTGAAACCATTGCTTTCATGTCAAAGAGGAATCTTTAACAATACCTTTTTATTAGAATGCCACCTGTATTTAATATGTTCTTGGAGAATAAGCTATGTGGGCTAAAGAAAAGTACTTGAAAAATAAGAAAAAAAGGCTTAGAGAGAATGTTGTAGGCACAGGTAGCAAGTAGGATGATTCTAAAAAAAATCTATTGCTTTGGAAATAAGGACTTAATTGAAAATTTTTAAATATTTTAAAATACTTTTCTAAAGCCTAAAATCGTAGAAGTTTGTACAAAATTGCATGGACTAGATCGTATGCAGATTCGGGTAAGTTTTGGCCTAAATGGCGGATCCACCCAACCAACGCACACGCTTCATGTACTTGCTTGGCCCGCTAGGTGCGGGTGCATGGGCCGGTCTGCTCATGTGCATGGTGCATATGGGCCAGTCCAAAGCTTTGGAAAAATTAGAAACCATCCTTAAATAAAATCAAGAAATGTTAAAAATTATTTTTAAATTTCAGGAAAACCATAAAAAAGTTATAAAGATCATTTTAACAAACAAAAACATATTAGAAATTATTTAAAAATAATCGAAAATAGTTAATTTTTTAAAAATAATTTTGAACATGGGGGCTCTATAAGGTTTATTCAACATAGAAATCTAGCAGGACCTACTCTAAACCGACCCATGAAAACAATAAATAAAGAAAAATATAGAAAAATCAATGCATGAGATATAGTAATCTCAGTGTTAAATCTCGTTAATAGAAGAATTAACCTATTAATAAGATTTCGAAAATCAAAAGATGATATTTTGGAAGCTAACGATCATAAATATCATGATTTTTCAATAAAATTGAATTGGGTGCCAACATAACAAAGGTGCCTGAATTTGGGGACTCGTGTGCACATATGATGATCTTATTACCATACTCTAAAAATCATGAACTGGACGCCAAGAGACTCACACCAAGTTTAGATAAAAAGGTCATTGCAGCAAATGAATAGAATTTTACAACAAACAATGTGTAATTAATTTCTCTTTTTGATGATTTTAGTACCACAATTGTACTTTTGCAATTTTGCGGTGACAATATATAATTTTATATATTTGCAAATTTGATGGATAAGTTATCCTAGCGTAAAACATTATTTATATTCTATATTAAGAGAGGGTTAAGTAAAATACACTTCTAATAAATTTAGATCTTTATCAAATATCAAGTTCTTATATTAGAAAGGATAGTTTACAAAATTATACATGTATAACATGTAACACCCAAAATCATACCCCGAAAGTGTAGCGATATATCTTATTTCTGGGTAAAACATTACACGAGGGCTTTTATGATAAAAAACCAAGCAATAACATCATATGAATTACAAAGTTGGAAATAAAATACAACTTAGACAGTTAAGAAAAGTGAGTAGCTCAGTTTAGGTACAATCACCCATTTAGACAAGGAGGAGGTACTCATGATACAAAGGTTTACAAGTTAAAAAGCTGAGTATAAAGGCTGAGTAACAAAAGTTATTTACGTTAAAAGAGAAAGCTTGCACGAACTACAGGTGTTCGCTTGCTCCGGGAAGTATGGATGGTCAGTTGACGGGTCAATTTCATCCTCCATGATGCTGTCTTCGTAACTTGGATGTGTGGAGGTAACCAAGGATTAGACCGACAAGAAATAATGTGTGCATGTACTAATGTACAAAACGCGAAAGTAGTTGCAGTTTATCATGATGGCAGCATGTAAATGCACAAGATAGAAATAACAGGTTATGAGTAAATACCAGTGTAAATTGCAAATTAAATATGAGTTGGATTACAAATTAAATATGGGTACGCCTCTTTATAATAAATATGACAGGTTAGCATGCTTATCGAGAGTGAACAAATTTCAATATACAACTGGAATGCGGGATGGGGGCATGCTGGACTGTGTTGGACCTCTCATGTTAGTAGTGCTCGTTGTGAAATTAGTTTTGAAAATTATATATTTCACTTAAGACCTTTAATGGAGTAAAATTTGCACAGTAAAAATATGCCCAATATCATGAGAATTAGTTTTCTGAAAATCACCTTTTGCTATAAACAAAATCTGATGGCATGATTCATACAATTTATGATAAACTCTTTTTGAACCTACAAATTTTTAACAACAAACTTTTAGCTCCTAAAAATATTTGGCGACAGCTAACATGCTGGACGTGCATGCATGACTTCTCATGTTAATGTTATAGTGGCTTTCATTCATCTCTTTCCAAAGTTCCAAACTTCCTAAGGAAGATATCTACTGTATTTTTCCAAAAAATTAAAATTGCATAAAAGTTGGGAAATATATTTGTTTCAAGTTGCATGTGCATTTGCATGTGCAAGAGACTAGTATGGATAAGTTCAAAGAATTTGAAATCTGGGTACATAAATAATAGATCGGGATAGTCCTTAAATTACATTATTATTCGTATTGTGTTTTTATGTTTCTATTTTTAAAGGAGAAATAAATTTATATTCTTATTTGGCCAAATTTGATTGACTGATTATTTTCAACTTGTGCTTTTTTAGTAGAATAGATTATTTGCTATCTGGGATCTACTACGTGAAGTAGGTCTGCCATTTACATTTGATCTACTTCTGCCATCTAGTATTTGCTTTGTAGTGTCTGTACACACTGTATGATTTTTTTTTTTTTAAACCTGTTCTTACTGATGCACTGGTTCCTGATTGTACATGTGCAGGCCCTTTTTGTATTTCTTCTTCTTCCTTTCCTTTCCAATTTGAAGGGAATTCCTTTCCTTGAACTCCCTGCATATCTAAAAGCCGGTGCTTCTTGTTTTTTGAATGTTGGAGGCATTGCAACAGGTAAGTTTATAATTTATTACTACAGAAATGGTGTCTGCTTTTCAAGTTGAGGCATAACAAATTCTTACTACTACAAATTTCTATCGACATGCTACTTTTTAATAGCTAATAGTAGCATTCAGTGTCGTCATATAAATTAGAGTCCTTCATTTACATTGTGCTGGACACTTATTCTCAGTAATGATTGTGCATGTCATATTCTTCATTTTTTTGACGGCTCTATTGATATTATTATCATTTTTATTGGTCTTTTATGTAGTAGTAAAAAGAAGTATGAACATATAACCTTGTAACAGAAAATGTGATCAGGAACTGCCCGAAATTGCACCGCGCTGTCACTGCAATTGGCTTGTTCTTTGAATTTCACCATAACTATTTGGAGTTTTAAGATTTTGTATAATCTATTTAAAACCATTAATTTATCTCTCATGGTTTAGTTTTATGCACGCCTGATGCAGTAAAATCCTGCAGCATACTCTTTACAATTGGCTATGTTCAACTTAAAGTTCTATGCAGCATTTTCATATAGTTGCCACATTTTCCCGGAACGTCCAGTTTTTTATATAATATTCTTAGTCATAAAAAATGGGATTGCCATCAACCATGTCCATCTGTCATGTAGGTTTCCTCATAAATATTATCGTTTGAGCTTCCTTTCTATCAAAATAGGTTGATTATAGATCTATAACTAAGTGTTCTGAAGGTCCAAGAAAATTTTGAAATTTTTTTTACAACCATCTAGTTGGCAGCAATATTCATGAATCATGCCAAAGAAACTATTGACAAGAGAGAGACTTGTCGCAAAAGCCCTACATGTTGGTTGATAGGAAAATCTACCTTATTTGTTGTGCAGTTTAAGCTCATGAAATTAAGGAGAAACTGCCAATTTTGTGACTACTCTGGAGTCTATAAAAAGTGGAAAATGGATATGTTCTGCCATAGGAAATTACACTCATCTCTGGGCATGAATTGAGCCAAAGAGCTAACTACAATACACATCTCCTTGTTCATTGATGTAGGCTTCGGGGCAAAATCCCTTGGCATAAAGAACTAGTTCTGATACTTTACCTTAAGGATTATCCTATCTAATCATGATTTGATCAGCTTTAGTGAGAAGGATTTTTTGGGTCTCCCTTAGATATCTATGTTAATTTTACAAGGTATTTTATAGTTGATGGCTAGGTGTCACTCTCTTTCTGATGTATTACGTGTTATTCATTTTTTTTTTGTGGCGCGGTGAACGGAGTGAGCTTGTAGTGGATTTTTAAAGGTACAGTTTCTTTGTTACCAAAGACCCCCTCTGTGATGATTTGCTGCGCCCCGGACTGCACTGCCCACCCTATGACCCAAAAGGAAAAACGAGCCTTGCGATGAGATGCAGATGTTCTTCACCTGATCTATGGCATGTTGTACATCTCAATTGTAAGGCTACCCGACCTCTCTAGGACTTCAACACGGTTACTTTATAAATTGATTCACTATACTGCCTTAATTGCAGTGAAATAAGGGATCCAAGGAAGAAGAGACGCTAGACTTAAACTAGGGTTAACAACAACAACAACTAAGCCTTTTATCTCAAGTACTTGGGTGTAGGCTAAATGAATCAAATGAGAATCATGCTGGGTCAATCACATGGTTAAGTCTTAGCAAAAAATTAACCAATAACAAAATCAGCTACTGAGCTGTTTAAGACAAATTTCTTTACTCAGATCTGTCTGTTGCTTTTTGTCCTGCCATGAATGTATTGCAGATCTTTTGCTCTCTTATCATTAATAGAAAAAATTCTTTCAGAGTCATCATCTAACCTATTCTCATCAAAATGGGATGTGCCATGAAGCCACAAAAATTTGAACAATTTTAAGAAGGGCAACCTCCCTGAAGTCAACCTCCTGTAGTTTTGGTGCCAAGTTTCTGGCAAAAGAGACCATCATTGAGCTATACGCGTGCCATAATTACTAGTATGACAATTCATGTTAGGTTAATGTACCTTCCTCCTTAAGCATTTTCACAGATGTAGGGGTGTGTGACAATGTCCAAGAAGCGCCACTCTAGACTCCTAAACTAAGAATGGTCTGAAAAGATTGAAGATCTCAAGTTTTCTATATCAAATAGTGTTCGTCTCTGAGACATGGAATAAAGCAAAGCAGCAAACAAAAGCATCCAAATAACTATTTTTTTCCCCAGATCATGCATCATTTGTTTGCAGAAATCTCTTGCCTTCCTGAATGTTGAATTTTTGACTCAGATTTATTCACTGTAACCACGCCTTGTTTCAGGTTGTGAGGGAGCTCCATTACTTCCCTTAGTTTTTATTACAGTGAACATGGCTTTTAATATATCATTACTTAATTTGGTGAAGATGTCATCGGCACTAGTTGCTTCACTTGCATCAACATTATCAGGTTCAATTCTCTGCCTGCCATATTTATATGGGTTTAACATTTAATGGACATATTTGATTTATTTCTTAAACCTTTTTTTCATTAATTAAACTGATAACCTTCAATTTTCTTCCAGTTCCACTTTCCATTTACATTCTCTCGCTTCCATTACCTTATATCCCTCAAGGGGCAAGCTTGAATATATATTTTGTAATTGGTACAACCATTCTGGTGCTCGGTTTGATGTTATACAATCTTGCTCAACCATCCAATCATTTTCCTAAAGATGACTGATGGAATTCCCGTTCCCAACTGTTGGAGATTGCACCCCAAATGCATAGGCATTCCTTTCCTTAAATCGCTCGTGCACCTTCTGTGATGGATGATCAAATTCATCTTGATTTGGGCACCCATGGCACTTATTAATCAGGTTTGTCTTTCTCTACAACCGTCAGTGTGCAGGGGTAAGCTTTCACAATTCACTTATGTTTAAAGTTTTAATGAATTGGAAATTTCATGGTGCACTCACAAATGGCTTCCACTATTTTAACTGCTTATGTGAGTATTACATTTTTTTTACTTGTTAAGTTTCAATTTGCTTGATATGCATTGTTAAATCGCAAACTGTAAGCTTAAGGGTTTATGTAAAGTGGTACTGTTCCTATAGTTATGGCCAAAAGGATGAATATGCTTATGCCATTCTACGGCATAAATCAGTTAAAACATGAAAGCAAGCTTTGCAATATGCATCGGGGTCTAATTAGTACCTACTGTATTGTAATTTAAATCTTCACTTTGTCAGAAAGTTATGAGAAAGACAAGAAAATAGGATATACTAATGTTAATAGTGATACTATTCCATAAAGCGGTTAAACATAAAAGCAATCCTCATCAGGGTCTAATTCGCTCCTACCATGTGATAATTTTAGTGTTTCTTTGTTAGAAAGTAACGAGAACGACGAGAAAATAGAGAACAGAGAGAGAAATGACACTTTTCGGTTTTTATTTTCCCCCATTTAGCATGGATATTTCCAGTGCTTGCAAGAATTCGAGCCTAGAGCTCTCAGAACCTTTACTTTCACTTATCTTGATCACACAATCATTTTCTACTCTTGAATCCATGTGCATAGGGCTTCAGTTAATACGCATTACCAACAAATCCGAACTTCCCGGAATAATCCTGTGTTTCGTTCTCATCATTGATATGTTGATGCACCTCTTATCGTTCTAGTAAATGGTATTTGGTACCTTACTTGTTTATTTGGTCCATGCTTTGCAGTCGATGGCGTGGCGTGGCGTTAACTGAAGCTCTGGCCATCAAAGCCTAATGTGCAGATGCAACTCCATAAAAGCAAGCATTGCAAGCTCACGGAGAACACAGGAAGATATTCGATAGATCAGACTTAAGCAGCGTGTATAGTTTCAAACGCACTTGTGAGGCGGACACTTAGAAATTGAAGGGGTGCACTTTGAATTTCCCATCATAAAATCTTGTGGGACTGCTCATATCTTATTGAATTGGACGTAAATTTGCTAGATTCGTACACCTTTTTGACTTTCAGCTCTAGATTTTGGACCTTTATGCCGAAGAGAACTGGGCACACCTCAAAAATTTCTGAACCTATCATTAGAAACGTCGCGAATATTATAAATTTGTGTTTAGTTTTTGACAATTTTACGCTTGGTTTTTTTTGTTGTTGTCCTTTCTCTTTTCAGCGTTTAATCACCGGAAGGATTTTAATTGAGTGTCGTCATTATTCTGTTTGGCATTTAATAACCGAACGAGATTTATATTGTTTAGTGATTATATTCTTTATTTTCTCTCCCATTCTCTTCCCTCTTTCCCTAAATCCCAGCACTCCAACTCTCTATCTAAATTTTTCTAATTTTTCTCTCTTCCTCTGTAAGGCTGGCTATTACAGACCTTTCTCTAATACAGTGCCCACTTTTGATGTTAAAGGTGCCACTGGAGATCCACTTCGGTCTCTTGCCGTTGCCACTGTTGCAGGTTGAAGGAGAGAGAAGAGTTGATGTTAAAGGAAAGGGTAAGATAGAAGAGTTGATGTTAAAGGAGAGGGTAAAATGGTCTAAATTTTTTAAAAGAGAAGGTAAAATTGCTCAAAATCTAAATTTTTTAAAAGAGAAGGTAAAATTGTTCAAAATTTTTAGGGACAATTTTTATTATAAATTTTAAAGGGGTCACTAGAAAAAATGGTGTGCGCCTTTAGAAACTCCCAAAATTTCTGGCCTTAGAAGCTCCTTACGCTGAAAAGGTCGGGTCCCGGAGTTGAATTTTGGTTCAAATCGGGTTGAAACCGGAAATTTTGACCCACTTGCAGTCATACCTGGAGTTTCCATAATTTTGGGACTGCACCCAAGTTCGGGCCAGTTCCCAAAAATCAAGCACACAGTTATTTTCAGTTGCTCTTCATTCAGTGACAGCGGACCAGCAATCTAGAAAATATCGTCCCGCTCAGTCCGAGCTAGTCCTGACTACTTTACCTGTCGCCAGAGTTTGGTCGGAGATATGCCACCTGTTCATTTCAACAGTTGGATTGATCGAATATTGTGAAATCTGACAGATTTCGACTACGACCGGTGTTTTTAATTCAGGAAAATTCGAAAGGACTGATTTTTGCTCCTTTCTTCCACGCCGCACGCCCTGAACTCTCTTTTTCTCTCTACTCTCTTTGTCTTTCATTATACTCTTGCTCATTTTATGTGATTTTTGTTCGCTTTTTTTAAAATTCATATTAATTTTATGTGATTCATGAAGATTTTGATTATATTTTATTTTTAAATGATTGTATGGGTTTGAAAAGAAAGGAGAAACATACAGATTTGAATGAGATTGGTAGGAGACAATACGGATTTAACTTCGACGAACTTCGGTGACCTGCCCTATCCTAATCTCCTCAATTTATGGTGGTTTTTTTTTTTTTTTCCTCTTTGTGTTGCCGATGTCGAAGGAGGAAGGAGGAAGATGGTTTTGTCGAACTCCGTCCAACTCCGTGAAGAATCGATTGCCTCCGTCCAACCAAAGATCAGTCAGAGTAGGACAACGTCAGCAGTCGGAGCCCCATCTCATCGGATTTCTCTAACTACCGACTGCTTCTTCCAACTGTTCATCCCTAGTCTGAGCCTCTTTTATCTCCCCAAGATTCTATTAGCAACAAAACATCAAGGGCCTCTTTGGGAAAGGAAATTTTTAAAGGAGCGCAGTATTGGTCTTAGTGAGCACATTTATTCCATTTCCCAAAGAAAAAAAACACTTATGTCTGGGTTATATTCCAGACAATATTATTTACTATTCGGGATTAGATACTGAATGATATTATTTTCCGTTCAGGGTTATATTCTGGATGGTATTATTTCATATCGGATTGCGGGGAAGACAGTTGTAGAGACAAAGAGAAGGGCGCACGGTTGTGAACTGCATAAGAGTGGACTAGATCGAGAGAGGCAGAGGTCAAGGAGCAGATAGGACGGATTTTTGGTGTCGTGGATCATGCGAAGGAAGAAGGAAGGGGGTCGTGGCTCACGAGAAGGAAGGACTTTTTGAGAAATTTTGGTTTGCTCACTAGGATGCGTGTGTTCACTAAGCAACGTGTGTTCACTGGGAGAGTGCTGGGCTACTTTAGAAATTCCCTTTTGGAAAGCATGAAAATTTTGACATGTTACGGTTCCTCGTATAGAATAAAACAAGGGAGCGAATATCCTGCATTATCAACTTTCTCAATTTTTTCGATGAGCAAACAAGTTACACACATAATGACAACATAATTATGCATGGGATCTGCGCTACAGTTGTCATTAACTCATTTTGGAAAAGGGAAACACTTCTCAAAGAGTTTGTCTAATGCACTTTCCAAACTCTAATTATAGAAATTAATTAGATGGGATTTATCTTGATGACTCTAATTCATGAGCAAAATGTATTCAACTTAAAGGATAGAAAGAGAGTTACATATAAAGTAACAAGAACAATAGATAGCTTCCGAGAAAGTTTGTTGAAATGAGCACACCATTTTTCTTAGTGAGCCTACTATCTAGTATATTTTTGATCTTTTCGATCTGAATGATCCTTAAAAGTAGGAAAAATGGTGTGCTCTTTTAGAAATTCCCCTTAAAGGAGATATAAAATTAGGTGGAAAAGGAAGTGAAAATGACATGCAGGTGATTGGAGGCAGATTCATGCACTCAAGCCATAATTGTGGGTTGAAATGTCCAAAGAGACAGTTCAGTTCATCGGGAGTGCAGCCTGAAATGTAAGGGAGGAGCCCCCGAACTCAAAAAACTTCTACATAATAGCAAATATTAATTATAATTTTACAAGTTAATACATAATTAAGAAGCAATTTGACGAAACCCAAATTTTGCCGGTTGATGAGTTGGAAAAATGTAATATCGGATGACTAAAAAGAGGATTTAGTTTTGACTCTTAGATCTTGAGGAGCGAGGGGCAGACTTAAGAGTAGGGGAAGGACAAATTCATATAAACTATAAATATTTAGTTTTAAAAAAATCGAGGGGAGGGAGTATGGCTGAGTATCGGTCTGTTCGATTAGGATTTGGATGGAAAAATCCCAACTGAAAACTGAACCAAAACCGACCGAAATCCATTAATAACCACAATTGAAACCAAAAATTCGATTCGATTCGGTCGGTTTTCGTTTTTTTGAGCATGCAACCCACAAGCCCATTAGAATTAAAAGAAAAAAGAAAAAGAAATATGTGTTGATCCAGTTTTCAAAAACCGAAACGAAATTGGGGAGAGAAAGAGGGAAGGAGAGAGAGAGGGGGAGAGAGACTATAGAAGTAAGGTTAATGGGTTAACGGATAGGGTATTTATACAAATTCGGTTTTTTCGGTTTCGATTGGCGCTAACGCCACCGAAACCCGACTTGATATCCGAATAAATCTTCGATTTTTCACCTGAACCGAATCGAAAACCGAACTAACCGAACCGATCGGTTCGGATCAGTTTAGCAATTTAGTTCAGTTTTTTCGGAAATTTGCTCACCCCTAGGAGGGAGGTAGGAGTTGCCCACCCTAGGATACCGTTGGGTCCACACCTATAGGCGACACGAGTTATAAACATGTAAGTCATATTCGAGATCAATTCTTAGGTTTCAATTTTGCAAGATTCTGCGTTCGTCCAAAAATAATAGTCTTTTTCTATCAAAAGTTTATACCAAATTAGTAATCATTTTTTTAACTCCAAAGCAACTAATTATTTCCAAGACCATTTTTATCGCTCCTAATGCATACAGCTTGAGCAATACATATACACTTTGTCTTTATTGCCAAAACACCTTAATTTCTCGTAGTTTTTACATATCTGTCCCTTACATCTTTAAAAATTAGAATTTAGTCTCCCAAATCTTTATATTTATTATTTAATCCTCAAATCCTTTAACTTACCTCATTTTAGTTCCCCACCCATATTTTTGGCCCGAATTTCCCGTTATACCCTTGACTTACTTCACTTTACTCTTCGCTTCCCTTTTCCTCCTCTCTTCCTTTTCTTATTGGACTCCTCTCTTCATTATTCTTTTCTATCTCTCTTTCCTTTTCTTATTGTATTCTTTTGAATTATTTCACTTTAGAGATTAACTGAGAGGGAAGAGAAAAGGGAGGACTAAAGGGAAGTAACTCAGGGGTATAATGGAAAATTTTGATAAAAAATATAGTTGGGGACTAAAGTGAAGTAACTCAGGAGTATAACGGAAAATTCGGATCAAAAATATAGTTGGGGACTAAAATGAGGTAAGTTAGAAGATTTAGGGACTAAATTATAAATATGAAGATTTGAGGGACTAAATTCTAATTTTTAAAGATGTAAGGGACAAATATGTAAAAACCCCTAATTTCTTTCAAATTTCACCAATTTCAATAGGGTAAAAAATAGAAGTTATTAATTATACTCATAAACTTAGCTATTTCTTAAAATGTGTGTTTCATCAAAAAATGACTAGCAAATCTTACTTATTTATAGCTTTTAGAATGAAAGCAAAACACTATACTTGCTCTACTGAATGCAATCTCAATATTACAAATGAGCCGTAAAAGGACCTTTTTTGCATTTAGAAAACAAATAATACTTACTGTATACCTTTAAAACATTGGGAATCTTATTCATGGAGTTCTCTTAGGATATGCCATTTCATCATGTAGCCAATCAAATTGAATTCTAGAAAGTTCAAGGTTGAAACCATAGTTTTTTTTTTCCTGGTCAAACTCACACTTAAATTTTTTTTATAATATTACTCAAATTAAGTTTCTATCAACGATCGAAATCTCTTATAAATTGAAAGGAGTTTTTATATATCTGTCCCTTAAATATTTAAAAATTAGAATTTAGTCTCCAAAATCTTTATATTTATAATTTAGTCCCCAAAATCCCTTAAGTTACCACAATTTAGTTTCTCAACCATATTTTTTGTCCGAATTTTTCATTATATCCCGAGTTACTGTACTTTAGTTATTACTTTCCTCTTCCTCCTCTCTTTCTCTTCTTATTGTGTTTCTCTCTTCATTCTTCTTCTTCTCTCTCTTCTCTCTTTTTATTGGGTTCCCCTGAGTTACTTCACTTTAGAGATTAACTAGGAGGGAAGAGAGAGATGAGAAGAATGGAGAGGGGAACCCAATAAGAAGAGAAAGATATGAGGAAGAGGAAATGGATGACTAAAGTAAAATAATTCAGGGGTATAACGGAAAATTCGGGCAAAAAATATGGCTGGGGGACTAAATTATGGTAACTTAAAGAATTGGGGGACTAAATTATAAATATAAAGATTTGAAGGACTAAATTCTAATTTTTAAAGATATAAGGGACAGATATGTAAAAATCCTCTTTTTTTCCTAATCAAACTCGCAGTTAAATTTTTATAATATTATCCAAATTAAATTTCTATCAGAAACCTCTTATAAATTGAAAATAAATGATTCCATTAGAGATATTGCTAGTTGGATACGTACCACAGGGGAAAGTGGTGCTCAGTAAGTAAACTGTGGTGCGCAGTTGGAATTTCCCGGGCAGTTTGTGCGCAGACTAGCCAAGTACACGATAAATTTGTCCACACACAATGAGTGAATTATCATTTGAATAACTGGGGAGTTGCATGCAAAAAAAAATCCCAAAAATTCTGCGAGCAATTCCAATTTATCGCGAGACACTCGGGCCGGCGAAGCCTCTCGGAACTAACTCGTGTTGACACGGTGTGGGCCCCGCATCAGACCCGGAGACCGCCAGGAAAACCCCGTTCACACTGTCTCCTGAGGCTCCCACCTAAGTGGTATAGATGTAATAAAATGCAAAGTCAGGGCGATATCTCCACTCAAACAAACTCGCACGAATCGCAAAACATCAGCTGGAAACAATCGTCACCCAGGAGCTCGGACGATGACGTGTCCGCTCAAGGATCCACGCTAGGTTCATGGAGTGAGTGGCACAATAGGAAATTTTATCCATCACAGAGGGCACTTAGTAGACAGCAAGCCCTATTAATTGCGTGCTAGTTAATTTGCTAACCATGGTTAAACGAGCCATAGTTAGCCCTATATAAACTCCAGACCTCGGCCACCTTCGCCTCGTCGGTCTTCGAGAGCCTCTCTCTCTACTCTCTTGAGTAGCGAGCTAGTCAGAGAAACTAGAGAGAGAGAGAGAGAGAGAGAGAGTGAGAAAAACGGCGGAATCAATTGAAGGTTAGTTCGACTAAAAAGATCAATTTTTTAATGCGGATTCACTTTATCTCGTATAATCGGTTGTTGAATTTTTCGATTCTATTCGAATTTTACCCTTGCGTATCCGATGCTACTTCTTGTATATTTAGGGATTTGGGATCCGTTAAAAGATTCGAGATACTCGATTGTTGAAATCAGAACGCTAATTCTTTGCGATTCCTTATTTTTTTGGATCTATTTTAGCTACTTCTTAGGTAAAGATGTGTTTTTTTGCTGAATTTGGTGTGAATCTACAGGTGGCAGTTGGGGTTGGGGTTTTGGTTTGAGTGGCGATTCTTGTGATTGGGATTGTGATGTGTCCTCGGCCGCCGGTTTCTATACCGTTGGATGGTGGTGACGTGGGCTCAACCGATGAAGAGGTGGTCCTGTTCTTGGGGAGGAGGAGAGTTGGGGATCTGGTACCATCCAATGTGATCTCAGATGTTAACCCTTTCAGCATCGACCCACGAAATTCTCCTGGTTAGCAAATCAATTTTATTACAAAGGTCTATTAAATCCATTTGTTTACTTGCGGTTATGCTTAATTTTAGAAAGAAATATGAAAGGATTTATATATCGGCCAATAACGATATGCATATAACTCGCATATTGTATCCAAATTTGAGGTACCCAATACTTGATATGTCATATAATATTGGTCCAATATTGACATTTGATGATTTTGATATCATAAGTGAGCAGCCAATACTAATATTGGTACCGATATCAATTCTGATATTTTAAATGATGGAAACTTGTTTATATAAATTGTTATACTGCTAGATGGTCTTGTTATCAAAGGAAATCAAGAAATTGTCACTAAGACTTGACATAGTTATTTTACACCCATCAAGTTGGATGAGCAAAATATTGTGGTCCAAATTGAGAAGAAGGCTACACTTGAATATTGTTGCATTTGTCATGCAACATTTATCATTTACTAACTGTGGACTGGGAAGTCGTGGTCCTTGGGTATTGTACCAACTACAAATGATCCTAACTGTTATAGAAAGAACAATATCGGGTATCTTTAAAAGCAAAAGATAATAAGTTAGGATTCGAACAGTTGTGATTAAATTGTACTGTTATGTAGAATTTGACCTAAGCATCACAAAAGTCTTAGAGTACCATGTGTCAATGGTCTTCATCACTAGAATGTTCCTGACTGCTTGGGCATTGCATAAGCCATTTGTGTCTAGTGGATTCAAAATTCACATTGATACTACAAAGGAAAAGCGACAGCCTTATGCTGGTCCTTTCAGATAAAGGAGGCAGTTCATGTATGCTAGTTAATTCACATATTTATTATGATAGCAACTGGCATGGATACCTAGGGTTCACGAAGAGCAGTTAAGCGTCTGAGTGTGTCAATCCATGTTGTCTCATTGGATTGTATTATGTTAGATACGATCTCACAGTGACATGTCAAGTGCGAAGAGCCCGATAACGATATGCAGCTATACAATTGAGAAGATTGTTTTGACACTTGACAATTTGTCTTGTGTGGAAGGGTAAGTTATCATATTTAAGAACATTTTTTTATCTGTTAAGGTTATCTTAGGTTCGGGTTATCTTAGGTTCGGGTAAGTCATTTGACTACTAAATTAAGATGCAGCTTTAATACTAGTGAGCTTGGGCGATTCTTGTGTCTTCGGTTTGTGTCTAACTGAATTTTGCTATTGTGTACCATATTTGTAAAGGTGTATCTCATACTTTAAAGTTGTTATTTATCTAGATTTTATTATTAAGGCTAAATAGATTCTTTAGTAAACTTGAACTGCATTTAAATTCTATAATCTCATGTACGATGGATGATTCAATTGCCTTTACAAGCTGTTCCGGAATTTGTTGGCTAGGAGACTTTAGTGAACTGCCTATAATCCAGAGTGTTGAAGAATCTCCTAAGGGCTACTTTATCATACAATGTGGAACTTATTGATTATTGTTGCTACTTTCTCTATGTTAGACTTGGAAATTCCCATAGCATGAGAGATGGCATAAGTTTAATCACTGGTTGAACACGTTATCGTATTTAAAATTGTCCAAGAAAACATTATGATTATGTTTATGAGGTTTTGATGTTTAACACTTTATATCGTGTGGAATGCATGAGGGCCATAGCACTTGGCCATTTGCGATTTCTTTTGGAGAGGTGCAAGAATATGGAAGGTTATTGGTTCTTACAGGGTTATGACTACTTGTCTATGGCTCATTGTAGTTTACAATGTAAGCTCATGATCTGTGACACCGACACATGGTAGTGCACTTTGAAGCCACTAATCAATCTTTTAGGGGAAGACAGGAAACAAGCTCATATTGCCCATACTGCTTGACTACTGCTTGTTAGAGTCCAAAAGAAGGATGAGTCGAAGCGAGTAATGTGTTATTTAACTGTGTTGTATTGTTTAACTCAATAAATGGAAAGGACTGCAATTTCAATGGACCGCAGTTCAAGTTTTGAAAAATTTTGTGCCGTGAGACGATGCTGAAATTTGAGTTTTATATGGATAATGGTGACGACTACTTTAAGTTATAAAATAAGATATATAATTTTTATTGCTTATTCCTGAGAATCTAATTTATTGAGTAACAAGATTTTTGGATAGCAGTATATGTTGTATTATGAGTGTGCATGTTTCTATTATATGAAATGTTACATGGCAGATTTTATATGAGTGCATGTTTCAGTTATATGAAATGAGGCGAGGCAGATTTTATTTATAATTATCTCATTGATCTTTATGAAGATGTAAAAAGTTTCCTGGACAAAAAAAGAGCACATGCTTGGTTGTGCTGTCACCACGTCTTTTGGTAGTACTTTGCAACTTTGTAACAATATCCTTCATTTAAGGCTGTATTTGTAGACGCATGAGAAAGTCGCTCTACATAGTGGTAAAAGAGACTTAAGGAGGGAGACTTCGAGTCATCTGACTTTTAAGCTTCCTCACTAAAGCTTCACAATCAATTATCCAATTTTTTAAGATGTTGCTCTCTAATGTTATGATTTGATTATTTTTCTTGGTATATTCAAACCTACTCTTTAATATCATTATGCCACCTTAATCGAAAGGGAGAATCCTGTTTTTCAATATTCTCCTTCTCTGTAGCTGCCTTCACTGGTGACACCATTCTTTGATATTCTATATGATATTTGAATTGCTAGGTTTTAAACATCATTTCTATTGATATATCTTGCAAATATTGTATTGGATTTTGAGGTACCTAATATGTGATGCCAATATCCCAAAATATCCGATATTGCTGAAATTTAGTATATTGTCGATATGATATGTACATTATTGCTAATTATGTTACTATAAATTGTTGGCTGATTTTGAACCCATTTGAATAATTAAACCTTGCTAAATTGCACAAAAGATATTTTGTCACTTGGTATAAATATGTGGATAGCATGATAAGTACGAATTATTTCTTCAAGATTTATTTGTTTTCTTGATTCTACCTTGTATTTTGCTAGATTTGTTACTTGATGAAATCTTGAAATTTACTTTAGGAGAAGCTGACTTGAAAAGTATCCTCTGAGGTCCACTTTTGCCCTTTATAATTGTAATAGATGGTTTTAACTGTTGCATGATTGAAGTGTTTTGGCAAAAGTTGTTGATGTGCATAATAGGTTCTTTTAAATATACGTAACATGAAAACATCATGTACTATGAAGCGCCAGGGATTCAAGTATTGTTTGGACTAAGATTAACAGATCAGATCAAACTTGAATGAAGTTGCTGTAGAACTCAGAGGGAGCATTCTTGGCGTGTTAATGAAGATTGATCAACATCACCGACAACAGCAAAGTCTTTTTTCCCAAAATAAACTCATGTCGTACTAATTTGCATATTTAATGAGAGCCGAATTGGATCCAATCAGTCGGTCAACCTGACAACAAGATATTCTTCAGCAATAGTCGAACATTATCTGATGATCATATATTTTGAACCTAACGTCTGATTTGGTATACAACCAAGTGAGCTAGAGCTGTTTCATTGACGCTGGGGTATTGTTCCTGAATGTAGCAGTGAAGGCCAACATAGATATTTTTGAATTTGTAAACTGTATGGGATCAAAGTTTATTTTTTGTTGCTTGTGTTAACTTTCAAAGTGGAAGAATTTTCTTGGTAGCTAGCTTGTTAGTGTGCAGGTCATCAGCATGCCTTTTTATAGTTTGGACTTTGAAGAATAATGTCCTAAAGTCCTAGTTTGGTAACATACGTTAGGAAGTACGTCAATTTATCTCTTTATATGCACATTTAATGCATCATTTCTCATTCTAATAAAAATATGCGCAGTCTGCATTTTCTTTGATATAATTTATGGTTATTCACTCCATCAAAGTTGGCCCCTTCTTTGTGATGGCTTAGCGATACTTTATCCCCTTTGGAAATAATTAATCTGTACTACCTCACCTTTGCTTAATTTCCTGTCTTAAATCCCTCTTGTCTGGATCAATGTTGATTTGTGTGATGCCTTTCATTTATATTCTCTTGCATATTATTGTTCTTAATCCTCTGGTTTCCTAATTTTACTGCTGGTTTTCAGCTACTTTGCTTCTATCTTAGTAGAAGACTCGTGATTACGTATCTATATCTTTGATCTTGTTAAAAATCTCAAAACCTGTCCTTTTCACAATAGTGCACAATTTTATACCCCTTAAATGCTATACATTCCAAATGATTCCTAAATAATTCCTCTTTTCTGTCTGTCATATGAAGAGTGCCTTTCCCTCCATCAAGGCTCTGGAAGCAAGATGTCCAACAGTTGCACAACTTTGCGTACTTCTTATCAGGTTTTGCTTAGGCACTGTCATGCAGATATTTAAAGGTGAAACAAAAAGAAGCAGTCAGGATCAGTTAGTTAAAGGTGGCTTCCACCTTTAACTTAAAAGCATACTATGTCTGTATAGTCTGACCCTGGAGACTCTCTGTTTCCAAATTTCCAGAAATTCATGCTTCATAGCACTGCAGGAATCATGCAACTTGTACCATATTGTAGAAGGAATAACTCTTTCAGTTAGATATGTATTTACAACATTCAGCACTATTGTTTCTTGAAAATGATCTCCTTTATTCTTCTCTAGAAAACCTGCATTGTGTTAGGTTCTTTATCCCAGTTATTAATCAGTGTTGTCATCCATGTTTTATGCGTGAAAAGGAAATTCCTTTTTTGCTCTCTTTACTTTAGACTTGATAGCAATCTATTATTAGACTGTGAAAGGATCTGACGAAATTATCCTTATTGCAGAGGGCATTTGGTTTTTGTACACTTCAAAGGATTCACAATATCATGATGGAGGCATTATTAAAGTGACAAATGGATATTGGAGATCCATGGATGACTGCAGAATATTAACTGGAACTCCTACTGTTGGTAGGAAAACTACCAGGGAATTTTATGAAGGCCAAGCACCCTTTGGAGATAGAACTGGTTGGAGGATGCAAGAATATTGCACAGAACAGATAGCTGCCCAGGCAAATAACAAATCGCAGGTATTCATGTTGTTTATTATACTATGTTTTGCTTGACCTGGCATACTATCTCGTAAATTTGCCATGTAGCGCTCATAATTTATCTGACAGCACGGTTTACAGGAAAACGACACTTTGTGTAGATTCTTCTTGCAAAATGGTGAAAGTGCAGATAATGGAGAACAATGCGACCCTGTGATTCAAAATGACGCTGATTGTGAGTACACAGAAAACATGTTGCTAGGTTTCCTCGAACAGGATGAAAGAAAATCCTCGCCAAGGAATGCCGTAAATGGATCCCAGGTTAGCACTATTTTCCTCTTGTTCCATTCTTTTGTTTCCACAGCCGATTCATGTTTGTTGGCTCATTAGTGACAAGAAGCACCTTAGGATACAGTAATTTCCTTGCTACTTGTTCTAATTTGAATTATTCAGCTTTATTAGCCTCAAGATATGAATTTTCTGTTCATGGAACACAGTAAAAATTATGTGTTGCCAAACATTTCGCCTCCTTACAGGTTGCTGATGAAGATGAACAGAGGGCAAAGGAATCTTCCAGCAGACCTCATGATTCAGTAAATGAAAACTCCATGGCAGGTTTGCGAGATGGCTATGATTTCTCAAAGGAGGACTTCCTGGAATTAAAAGATCTGTATGATCCAATGTCACCTTCATCCAGTTCAGACAATTCTAGCCTCATGTCGATGAACTCTGATGAGTGGTTCGACGCAGAAGCTTTGCTGAGATATATAGAGAATGAAGGGGGTCTGGAAACGGAGGAACATGTAGATTATAGGTTCAGCGTCACTACATCTGTCCCATCAGACAAGGTGGTTATCCAGCCACCGCCACCACCAGGTATCTTCCAACCCTTTCGGATATAGGAGTACCTGAAATTGCCCCTTTTTGGTGCATATTTAAATTTGAAAGCTAAGCAGCTTATGTTAGGTTAGGTGCTCAGGTTATGCCTTTAATGGAAGCGTTAACTCCTAAAAGATAACGTGAGAGGAGTCTTTTCTGGATTCTCCTAGTAACAATTTGTTTATTCTCAGTTTTTGCCAACAGTAACAGTCTGGTGGAGAGTGGGAGTGGGGCTACCAATTCTACTCCTGTGTTGAACCCCGCCTTGCCTGCATCCACTGTGGACCCACAGAGTGATGGTGATGCTTCAACATCTAGTTCATCTCAAGGAGGTCAGGGGAGTGGAAGCCACTCTGGAAGCTCACAAGGCAGCAGTGCTTCCAAGCGGTCAAGGTCAATGTCCGTCCAAAGGATGGCAAAGCTTGGGAGGAGATACTTCTGCTTCGGGGGGTCATTCTAGCCTAGCTTGCCCCTAATTTTTAATAATTTATCTCCTATTTGATTAGACACTTTTTACAAGCTCAAGCAGGCGGCAGCTTGGTTGATCCCTAATGACAAGCGAAAGAGGAGGGAAATGCTGCATTATCTTCAACTATGGTTGGACGAATATTTATCATCCTTCACTGCTAAATAGAGTGGACAGCTGAATGGATGTGAAGTTTGGAGCCCTCCCTCTTTTGCTTGGCCAAGGACAAAGTCTCGCTGTTCTTGCAGAATCAATGGCCTGTTAGCATTGCGTTTTTTCTGCGCACCAGATGGGCCAGATGCTGATATATATAGTCTAGACGAAGTAGATTGTATGCCAACTCTGATGTGTGAAGGGTTCGGGTTTTCTACAATCCACCCCTTGCCGCAGATTATGTAAATTATATCCGACGACTTGTATAAGAATATGATTGTCTGAGAAATATGCTACTCATATACTATTCCAATGGGTTTTTGTTTTTAATGAATTAATTTGAGTGTTCAGGGTGAATTTTATTTATTTATTTATTGCCTCAAACTTTGAAGCTAAGCTCACAAATTTTGATCTATGCGGAGGTGACGGCATCCTCTTGTAATGTGTTCAATATGATCGATTTTGTAATGAACTCCGTGCATTTAAGCAGTCACTTGAACTGCTCAACTTGGAGTGGCTTGTTGGATTGTTAATGATTTAGTAGGAAGATGACCATTAAGTAGATAAAACAGAGGATAAAGGGTGGGTTAAGATGACCATTGTGTTAGGCCTTTTGCTGTTTCTCTTTGCATTCTAGATAATTTGGCAACAGTTAAGTAGTCCATCCTGCAATACTAATTTTGCAATTTTAGTCTTTGCATTCTTTCTGTTTCTTTGTGCATAAGCTACCGTTTTAGTGTTTAATCACTCTTACCTCCCCTAAGTTTCGCTGTGACTGTACTGAGGATGAGGATAAGCGGGTCTAAAAACCAATTCTTATTATGTTCTATTTAAAATTTTCAATTAGAAAAATAAAATTTTTATTTTTCAGTTGCAGCGATATAAGTTGCCGCAATTTGTATTACTGTATTTAGGTGGAGAGTTGCAAGTAACAATGAGAGTTGTAAAAAATTTTCGAATTTAACTTTTTTGCTTTAAAGATTTCTGAAAAATACTCAATTTATCAATAATACAATCTCCGCTGGTAAGGGAAAAGAAAAAGCATCTTACACGCTTTTTTTTTTCCTTTCCCTGCAATCAAAATTACTACAAATGCATAAGTAATTGCAATTATAGTTATAAACTTTTACGGTTGCAATTACAACAAAACAGCAAAAGCACCGCTTACAACAAAAGTAATTGCAATAATTGCCAGGTTTACATGCTTAGGCAAGTAACCAACCACTCTCCATTTTGGGGAGTTTCTAGATGGGCACAACTTTTTTCCTAGTGAGCCCACTTAAAACTTTTATTATATTACAATTTTGCCATCAAAAAATTTGGACCAAAATACCCTATCATCTTTCTTCTCCCTCACCGCTCTGCCCCCCACTTGCCCCCGCTCCGCCCCACTCTGCCCTCCCTCATTCGCCCCACCCTCGCTCGCCCCCACTACCGCTCTGCCCCTGCCTCCACTCTGCCCTCCGCCCCCGCTCCGCCCCGCTCTCTCGCTCCCTTGCCACCCGGTTCTGATCCCGGCTATTCAAAACTGTTAATTTTGTTGAAAATTAACCGCTCCGCCCTTCGATCTTTTTATTGAAAACCGTTAATTTTGTGTTAATGTGATGGAATACCAAATCAAAACTAAAATCCAAGAAATTGGATATGAGTGAACCCTAGGGGGTTGAGATCATAATCCAAAAGAAATTTTTTAACAAAGTTTATTGGAGGTGGTGGAAATGAACTGCAGCTCAGTTAATTTGCGTGGGGTGTCAGCTTATTTCCAATTTCTCTCTCCATACTATATATATATGGAAAGCACAATTAGAAATTTAATTTTCAAATTCATTAATTAAACAGTCCCAACATCAATTGATAAAAAAAAAATTAACAAGAAGAAGTTGCATTGTGTTCCAAAACATAAGCAACTGCAACTGTTTATTTATTAATTAGTTAAAAAAAAGGCTTGCAGTAATAAAATAAAATAAAATATAAATAAAACAACAGTTCTCTTTTCTCGCCCAATTCCTTCTTCAGGTCAGCTCTTCAGACTCGTAACTCGGTATCTGGCCCAACCCCCTTAGGGGCATTTTCGTCCACCCACTACTCAACAATCTCTCTCCATTATGGGAAATTCTATTTGTGCACGGCATTCTACTCTTGGCCACTGGTTCCTCCTTACACCAAATTCATATTTTGAAATAATGCCATTTTACTTTCTGCGTCCAATTTTTTTTCCAAAAATACCATTTCTCTTTTTCTCTAACTCCTCACCCGTTCAATTCCATTTAGTAAAAAAATATTTTGGTCGGGTATTAATATCCGACCAAGAAACATGCTGGTCGGGTATAAATACCCTACCAGCAAACGAAGTCTTAAAAAAAAATTAATTAACGATAAATTTTAAATAAATACGTATAAAACCTAAATTTTTTTTCAAATCGTACCTTAAATTTGTTCTCTGATATCAATTGCATATTGAAATTTTCCATTTGCATAAAAAAACTCAAATGCAAATTCCAAACTCAAATTTCACTTGTCACGGTAAAATTGAAGAATTTAAAATTCTTCTAATCTTTTCAGCAACGTTAATGTAAAAAGTTTTAAAGGGTTAATAAATCAAATAGATGATTTTGTAGGAGATGTGTTTTTATTAAATACAAAAAAAAATCATTTAGGGTTTTAGAGAGAAAATAGAGGAGAAAGATGAGTCGTAATTCCAAATTTTAAAAAGTTTTAGTTTGGAATTTATAAGGGTAACTTAGTCCAAAAAAATAATGGCAAACTTGTAATTATTTATAAGTTTTAAAACCGTACGTCAAGAGTAAAATGCCGTGTGCAAATATAATTTCTCCTCCATTATTTTCAAGGGAAATTCTACTTAGGCACGTCATTTTGCTCACGATGTCCATATTTCTTAGTCAGTGATTAATTCCTGAGCAGTTTTCGTGCTGATTGGGAATTAGTCTCCAAACGAATTTAACATTGGCCAGAAATTAATTAAAGAAAATAATTACAAATTTATAATTTTTTTAAAACTTTAGGAGGAAGTGAGGAGGTGTGCATGGGGAGCAAACCGGTGCGCGTGATTAGAATTTCGGGGAATATTTAGATGGGCACAGGATTTTTCCTAGTGAGCCCACTTTTCCTAGTGAGCACACCCTCTCTTTTAAAAAGAGAGGGTTTTTCCTAGTGAGCCTACCAATATTACCCAAATACACTCGTCTCCTCCTCTCCCTCATCTTCTCCTCTCCCACACGTTCTCAAAAAAGAACCCATTACTTTTTAACCCAAAAATCCATTTCAAGAAAAAAATGAAGGAACCGCTCTCCCATATCCGCCCCCGGCTTCATTCCGCCCCCGCTCCGCTTTGCCCCTCCCCCACTCCCCTTCTCCCTTGCCGCCCTGCCTTGATCTGGGCTGGATAGTCCAGATCAAGCTTTCTGATTCGGGCTGTTCATCCCAGATCAAGACTCTTGATCCGGACTGAACAGCCTGGATCAGAAAGCTTGATCCGGGCTGTCCAGCCCGGATCAAGACCGGGCGGCGAGGGAGTGGGGGCGGGGCGGAGCGGGGGCAGAGGGTGAAGGACGGGCGGACTTTTTTCCTGACTTCGACGAGGAGTGATGGAGGGCGGACAGGCGGCGGTTTGTTTCTCTGAGAGCGATGGAGGAAAGTTGATAGAGGCCATGGAGGAGAGGAGAAGAAGAAGACAGGATATTTTAGTCTAAAATTTTTAATGATAAGATTGTAATAAAATAGAAGTTTCAAGTGGGCTCACTGGGAAAAAGTTGTGCCCATCTAGGAACTCCCGAATTTCGCCATTCTATGGGAATTTCTAAATGAGCACAACACTGGTCTCAATATGGGAGTTTCTAAAGGAGCACACTTTTTTTTTTTTTCCCTGGTGAGCCTCCTGAAATTTCGGATCAAAATTATCCTACAAAGTGGGCTCCCTAGAAAAAGTTGTGTACTCCATTGGAAACTCACCTCAATATTCCCATTCCAAAACCGCCTTTTCCTCAGTCGTCCACGACTCGTCGTCGGGATTCAGAGCAGCAGCAGGCTTCGAAATGTAAGAAACTTTTTTTTAAAAATAAAGAACTCAAACAAAAAAATTGGAGAGAGAAACAAACAAACAAACATACGCGCACACAGTGACGCACAACACTCTCAAACTCACTTGGGTCACTCTCCTCTCCTCGAACTCTGCTCCCAAAAATCTCAAATGTCTGCCCTAAAAAAAAATAGAAACTTTGCTGGGAATTTTGCGGAGAGGTCCTCGGAGAATTCAGCAATGCTGGATGCGGCGGGGGCGAACAGCTGCGGCGAGAGCGGCAGCGAGGAGGAGCTGACGGTGCTCCCGCGGCACACGAAGGTGGTGGTCACCGGAAACAACCGGACCAAATCGGTGCTTGTTGGGCTCCAAGGGGTCGTCAAGAAGGCCGTGGGCCTTGGGGGATGGCATTGGCTGGTAAATTTTAGTTTTGCTGATTTTGCTTTTTGTGTTTTTTTTGGAAGTTGAGAATTGGGAGAACTTTGGGGAGGTTGATTGGGTAATGTGGTTGGATTTGGGTTGGTTTTGGTTTTTGGGTGATTGTGCAAATGGGTTTTGTTTGGTTTTTGATTTGGATCTTAAAATTGCGTTGTTCTGTTATGTTTAATTTAGAAATTCCTGATTTTTCTAGGTGTATTTTGAAAATTTTGTGTATGATTTTGTCGCCATTGGGTTTAGATTTCAGAATTTATCTTTTTCTCCATTAGATTTTGCTGACTGAACTTTGAATTTAGTATTTTTTTGGGGAGAACTTTGAATTTAGTATTTTAATTAGTTAAAATTTGAAAAAAAGAATCATAAAATTTCTTAGTTATGTGGTGAAATTAAAATAAATATATTTGGAAGTTTGGGTCTTGCATCTTCTACTTGATAAGTTGTAACTGATTATTGATCAGTTTGCAATTTTAATTGTTGCATGTAAGTTTTTAACTGTATAACGTGATCTAATAGGTTTCATTAATGGATTAGTGTGCTCTACTTGCTTGATTTGTTCCCCTTTTGATTTGGAATTGTGTGTGTGTGTGTGTGTGTGTGTGTGTGTGTGTGGAGGGGTGGGTAATGAATATTTTAGCATACTCGGCTTGATTAGGCTCTCAATTTTTCATGCAATTTGCTGTTATTGTTTCATTGCACCCCTCTTTCATATGCTTCTCTTTATTCTAATTGAATTTTCTTTTAAGTTCACTGACTCCAATTGGGGTTATTGTGCATTTGCACTTGAATTTATTAGTTTAATTAGGGCTTTGTTCATCATATGCCTATTTGATATAATTAAGGACATGTATGATGGAGTTCCAATGTGGTAGTCTAACAAATGATTTTTTTTTTATCATAATTGAATTGCATCAAAGATCTGCATTGAGCCTGTTATTATTTGCTACAGTGATGGATGAGCTTACTAGAGCTATTCAGAATGAGATACCTTGGTATATGCTATTTGTTGATAATATTATTTTAGTTGATGAGACAAGAGCAGTGGTGAATGTCAAAGTTAGAGTTATGGAGGCACATATTATAATCTAAAGATTTTAGATTTAGTAAGTCTAAAACATAGTATATAGAGTTTAAATTTAGTAAACAACGATTTCTAGACTATAGTGCTGTCACACTGGATATGTAAGAGATACAAATGAGCAGTCAGTTTAGGTATTGGGTTCTATTATTCAGAATGATGGAGAAATCGATAGTGATGTCAACCATAGGATACAAGCTGGCTGGTTAAAATGGAGGAGTGAAACAGGAGTTTTATGTTACCATAACATTCCATTAAAATTGAAGGAAAAATTTTATAGAACTACTATTATGCCAGTTTTACTATATAGTACGGAATGCTGGGTTATAAAAATATGTCATTTACCAAAGATAAGTGTAATAGAGATGCGCATGTTTTGTTGGATATGCGGCAACACTAGGAGATATAAAGTGATTATTTGAGTATATTCGTGCTAAAATGTGTAATCCCCATCGATGAGAGGATGCGAGAAAATAGCTTACGATGGTTTGGTCATATGCAATGTAGACCTACAAATGCACCAGTTCGATGAGGGGAGTTTATCAACGTAGGACAAGTTAAAAAAGTTAAGGGAAGATTGGAGAAAATATGGATGAAGATGATACGAAAAGATATGGATTCTAGATGTTTAAATGAGGAGATATTACTTGATAGGAATTAATGAAGAAGGATTATCAACGTGATCGATCTGGCGTGATTCTCTTTTGATTAATGTAGCCTATCCCAAATACTTGGGATAAATGACTTAGTTGTTGTTGTTGTTGTTGTTCATCAAATGCTTATTGTTGGATAACTGCAGCAAGATTTCTCTGGCTAATTTTGCGGGGTTTAATCACCAAAAGGATGAAAATCAAGTCAGCTTTCGGTTTGAATATGTAGTTTCAATTTGAATCTTGGTTTAAATGTTATATTATGGCCCAAATTATTTTAATCTTGGTTTATAGTTTGTTCTTTTTCTTGATCCTTTTTAGTTTAGTAGAGTATTATAATATCATAGTTGTCCTATGGTTGATGTCCTATTGGCAATCAGTTTATGCTTATAGAGATACAATTGGGACTGATAGATTGTTCTAGTTGCTATTTCGGCATCTTGATGTAGAGAACGAGTTGAAGCGAATCATAACATCCTTAAAGTTGAAACCTTGATTATTTGATATTTCGAATTTTCCAGTGGTAATTATTTTGGGCTTCCAATTTGCAAGTAAGAGCTTTTCTTAACAGGTTATTTATTGTGTAATAATATTTTTTTTTTTCTATTTTAGGATAAATATTATCTTGATGTTGTACTTAACTTTAGAAGTGGTATAATGAAGTAACCTTTTTAGTTTGATGTATTATGCTGTTCCATATATTATTTTGCATGATTCACTGATATGAATAGTTTGGAACTCTTTCTTCATATAAATTTATAAAGAAATAAATGTTGCAAGTGCAGTTTCTTCTATTATTCCTAGTTTTTCTTCCCTTGTTCGTTGAATTTTTTAGCGTCTTAATTAATGAAGCTGCCGCTAATAAATATTTGTTGAAAGCTGCACATGAATGAGTGATGATGTAACATCAGAGGTTATGATGAATGAGTTCTGGTCATTTCTACTTTTTTTTTTTTTTTTTTACAAGTTTAGTTTTGTAGCTATACCCTTGTGTGTTCACCTTATTCTGATCTCAGTGTAGTCTCCACATTGTAATAACATTGTAGTGCTAGTAGATATGATACCTCTTTGATCTACATAATCATTGTAATTATTCTCCTTAGGCCCTATTGTAATTTTATTTTATTTTACCGTCCACTCATGTGTGCGGGACTATTTATGTAATCTATTGTAGCCTGTTTCATTAACATCTGATTAATAGAATGCGGGGGGATTACCCACTATTTATGCTTAAAAAAAAAAACAATGAAGCTCTGGTCTCTTCCTAATGGGGATGTTTGGCTTTACCTTAGGCTGATAATTTGCTGTTATTAATAATAGTATTGTTATTTTGATTATTTGATTAGTGGAAATCATTATAGTGCAATTAGAGACATTGTATTTACTTTTAATCCGACAACATTGATATAACGAGGGATGTATTTGTGCTAACTCTTGCTATCTTGAAGCATTAATATTTCCTCGACTATATCATAGGTTTCAACGTTAGGTTGAGATGTCCGCATGTAAGGAATAACGATTATACAAAATTATATATAATTTTTCTCGGTTTTTGGGCAGTTGTTCATGTAAGATTGTTGAATCCTATGGTTTGTCATTCAGGGTTCTGGCTCAGATTTCTGTAGCATCATTAAATTTTTGTCCGTTACCTTTTCTTCGTAGATCACTGAAATTTCTGGCAGTTCTTTTAATGTTCTGAATGATGAAATTGCAGGTGCTAACAAATGGCGTAGAGGTGAAGCTGCAAAGGAATGCCCTCAGTGTAATCGAAGCCCCAACCAGTAACGAGGAAGATGATGATTTCGAGTGTGCAAATACACAGTGGAATGTTTCTGATATGGGTTCGTACCTCACTCTACATATCCTTTTATCATTATCATCTTTCTCCATTCATGAGTTGCACATAAATGCGCTGCTGTTAAAAATTTTACATACAATTATGCAATCATACACTGGCACCCAGTGCCTTTTGCTGCAGATGGCCATTTATCAA
The DNA here is from genome assembly GCA_036321105.1 of Dracaena cambodiana. Lineage (NCBI taxonomy): Eukaryota > Viridiplantae > Streptophyta > Magnoliopsida > Asparagales > Asparagaceae > Dracaena > Dracaena cambodiana. The sequence continues at coordinate 32,839,105 of JAYEPQ010000017.1, forward strand.
TTTCATTCGGTAGGAAACCTAATAATTCCTTGCCCCCTCCTACTGTCATATAGTATATATTATGTACAAAACAATGTTTAAAATAACGATAACGATAACGTAATATTTTGTCTTTATTAGGTTATGTCGCATATAGCGTAACACATAACGGAAGTTATGCAATTTTCTATTTATTTAATTAAAAATAAATATAAAACTATATAAAATAATTTTTATAAATTCAAAAATAAATTTAAAATATAAAAAAAAAGAATATAAAACCATTTTATAATACATAATCTATTCTAATTTTATATTAAATTTTACAATAATTTTCACATTTATCTTCATAAATTATATTGTTTCCAACCGTAATTCCAGTTATCATTTAAACAAGATAACAAGATTTCAATTTTTTATTTCAATTCCAGTTATTAGCATTGTTGTGATTTATATTTTGTAATATTTAATTTATCTTATTTATAATTATTGGTTTCAGAGTTAAAAATTCAATAAAATCAACAAGTAAGATATTTCAGCAACCGGAGAGGAATTATAACAAACGAATAAGAAAATAATCGCAAATTAACAAGCTAGTAATTCCACAAACAATCAAATAAGCCAACAACTAATCAAGAAAATTACAACAATTCGCTAATAAACAAAATAATAATAAACAACAATATAGAAATTACTAAAAAAAATAATTGTAAATAACGTAATATAACATAACTTAATGTAACGTTACGTAATATAACGTAAAATAACATAAAAAAATATACTGTTACGGTGCACTGAGTTATTTTCAGTTGTTACGTAGCGTCGGGGTCCCATTAGGTTACGTAACGCAATATAACGGGTTTCATAACGTGTTATTTTCAACATTGGTACAAACATATAATGGTATCGTTTCTGATATAAACTTCTGTTCCAATATGATGTCTCTGGGGGTTAAGGGCTTAATCCAGATTAAATTAATGCTATACATTTTAAAGCGCTTAATAACATTTTTCTAGAAAACAAGTAACATGCTTTTCTCAATGAGAACCCAGCTTATCTTTTAACCCACCTATACATGCAAGTTAGAAAACCCTATTGAACCCAAGTTAAAAATTTTATTTTTTTAACCAATTTAGTCAGAAAAACATTTTGGCAATATAAACCTACGTTAGAGGCCCTTAACCATAGTTTTATCTTTTTCGGCAAACAGCACCGCACTGTTTTAATAGGCACATCAATTAATTTGAGCAAGAAGAGTTAGTTTGCCAAGGTGTGCTCGTAAAGCCTGTCTCGATTGCATCCCTAAAGTGGTTCTTTTTCGAAAAGGAAATTGTTCTCTTTTTGAGCCATACCCTGTCAGGATTATCGTGCGGCTATGGAACTTCCTATAAATTGAAGCACACTTGTTGTTTAAGCTTTATCTGGCTGTTCATCGTTCATTATCTTTCAATTACCTGGAATTTCTTCTAATTATTGATGCCAGAACTTAGGTTTCTTTATGTTTATTTCGTTTATTCATTTTCAGCATCTGATGAAATGCAATACCAGAAGCGTCAAAGATCCAGAAATAGGCCAATTAAAGTATTGGGTCACAAATCCTCGAGTCAGTCCCAATCTTGTGACTCGCAATCTAAGGGCGAATCACAGTCCAAGGGCTCTGCGTCTTCTACTCAGGGGACTACAGTATGTGACCCGTTCTCACAATCTCTTTTCTATGTTAAACTACAATCTTGCTACACATCTCCCATGCACCTGGCACATCACAGAGTGGGGATGGTAATGGATGCGTTAACGGGCCAAATTTTGGCCTATCCTATACAAAATTTTAAATTTAAAAAAAAAAGAAATTTTCATTTTTAATTCAAAAATTTGTATAGAGCGGGCCAAAATTTGGCCCGTGGACGTGTCCATTACCATCTCTAAATTCACAGGTGGTTTTGGTTCTCGTTCACCGTATGTGGGGCTGTAATGTGCAATGTTGTAAGCAAGGATGGTAATTGATGCTTCCACATGCTAATTTTTGGTCCTCTCTATACAAAATTTTGAATTAGAAAAATAAAATTTATAATTTTAATTTCAAATTTTGTATCAGACATGCCAAAAATTGACCCATGGACGCGTCCATTACCATCCCCAGTTGTAAGCATAGTATCTTAAATGTCTCTGTATCAACTCCTTTTTCTGCACTACTTTGGTCTTAATCCCTTTTTCCGTGTTGAATCACTTTATATGCAACAGTAATCAGAAAGAATTGCTTTGGTTATTCAATTGAGACTTTCTTTGCAACTTACCTTCTAAAGTTGACGGTGCAGAGGGTTGACCTAAGCAAGCTAGAACCAACTGCATTATGGAGATACTGGCGCCACTTCAACCTCGTACGTTATGTGATTTTTGTAATCTTCGCTCGATCTATTCACTCGACAAGCCAACAAAATATCCGATTCTCTCTCATGTGCATGCCCTTTCAATTCATTTCCTTTGTGTTGTCGATGAACAGGTAGATACCAGTCCGAACCCTTCCAAGGAGCAGTTAATAGATGTGGTCCAGAGGCATTTCATGTCACAGGTACGTGCAAGTTCATTCTCTGTCGCCTTCAATCCTATCACTGAACTTTTGTGAGTTCTCATTGTAAAGAAACCTCGTTTGGTTGATTCTGTTCGTAGTGCAGCAATTGGATGAGCTGCAGGTAATTGTTGGATTCGTGCAGGCAGCCAAGAGACTGAAGCCTGTCTGCAACTTGCACCAACGGCATAGAGAGATTCACTAACTGGTTGGTAGAAGGGAAGGTCTTTTACTGTCTGTAGTCATAACTTGTGTAATATGTGTGTATATCGTCGGTTACTGGTAACTTGGTGGTTTGTGGTTAGATAGAGGTGCCTCTAATGGTCCTGTAATGGCGATACATACAGTGTTCTATGAATCTTCTGAAAGGCCCTTGTGTTTATTTTAACCGTGCGATGCTCAAGGAAATGGTGAGTTAATTATTATTATTATTATTTTTACTGTTGTATTCAGTTGATTACTGAGGACCTGAGACACATTCTGAACTTGTATTAAGCATGTATGATGGTCTATGAAGCCTTTTGAGCTCACCGAAAAGAAATGCTCGAGTTGATGAGATGATCAGAGACCAAGTAGGTCGTGTTGGGGTGGGTTTATTGAATTCTGCTGCGGCGGGTAGGGATGATAATGGACAAGTGCACAGGCTAATTTTTGGCTGTTTCTATTATATAAAATTTTGAATTAAATTTTTAATTTTAATTTTATTCAAAATCTTATGTAGGGTGGATTAAAAATTGACACGTTCATTACTGTTGGCATCGAGTTCCCCATCGAGATCGTAGAGGCGAAAGAAGTAAAAACACAAGAATATGGGAGCAACGATAGAAATATTCACTATAAGAAAAATATGTTACAAGAAGAAATCAAAGCATTTCTCTATTTCTATCATCTCTCATAATAATAGAAGTATCTCTCTTATCAATTGCTCTTTTCTCTCGTGTTATATACACACAAAAGGTATATATAGTGTTTCTATTCTAATCCTATTTAGAATAATATTATCATTATCCAATTGGTGTTCCAATCTAATTAGAACTCTGGTTTTCTAACTCAAGTCCAATTGGTAATTCTTATAATATTTTATCATGTCTGCATACTCAATGGATGCGAGATACAAACCCAACAATTACTATTCCTAACTGTCGGGGAATTCTCCAAATCCAATTATTCTTTCATGAAGATTCTAGTTTGGAACTGCATAGGATCGGCAAAAGAAATCTACTCTTAATTATTTCAAGGAGTTGATGGTTACTACAACAAAAATAGCAAGTTAAGATAAAACAAAAAATCGGCTAAAGCAGAAGAAATCCTGTTTTTTTTCTAAAAAAACTCTCATAAGTTTTTTTAATGTTATATAACTGTTCACTAGATTCCAAATTTTATAGAAAATCCCATACAACTTTAGCTGAAATATTAATGGATTAATTAAAAGATGCAATCAATACTTGTGCCCTCACCTTCCAAGTACCCATTTCTTGATCTTGTGTATTATACTCGAAAATTGCATGTTTGAAAATATTAGAGAATCAAAAATATTTTTAGCTGTTCTTGATGCCATTTGGAGATTTTTTGGAAACTCCATGGTTGTTTAAATAAGGTAAAAAAAAAACTTATAAGAATTTGGAAGGAAATTCTAAACAAGCAGACCATTTGACTTAGTGAACACTACCTCCTCCTGAAGTTGTAAAATATATCAAGCTTTTTTGACCCTATTTTTTTTTTTACTCTTTGTACATGTTAAAACTGTTTGGGGCTACGGTGTAGAAATGTGTACGAAGTGGTGTGCTCATTTAGAATTTCCCCTGATACGATGTTTCTTCTCCTTCGGCCCAAAAATGTATACCCCTTTAAGTCTCACACGAATTCCCACTCCAAGCCTCCAATTCAATCACCAAACCGGTCGCCCAATCCCACCTCCCTCTCCGCCGCCGTGACCACCGCCACCGCCGGAAACCATCCAAACCAAAATCCGCCGCCAAAATTCTGTATGCGCTCCACAATCCACCAAATCTCCTCAATCCTCCTTTCCTCCCCCATGACCCACCGCCCAATCCCTCCCCATTCGCTGGGACTCCTTCATCGTCACCCAAGTCCTCAAGACCCACCCCCTAACTCGAAAAACTCTGGCTTTTCTTCAACTGGCTTGTGCGGCATTTGTACGAACAGGTGGTGGGCAGCGGCGTTGGGGTCGACAGGGTGACGTTTACTTCCATCATGCATTGGCTGGCCGAGGCTGGGGATGTGGATGGGGGCGGTGAGGGTGTCGGAACGGTCAGCTGCACGGCGCTTATAAAGATGTTTTTTGGTTGCGGAGGGAGTGGGAGACCGCGGGGTGTTTATAGATAATTAGTTCAGGTAGTATGTCTTTAAATGATTTCTAGTGCACATTGTACATTTTGACTATGATTAGTGATACAAGTAGGACACGGATACAAAACACGACAATTGTTCAAAATCCATACTCGAGGATATTGCTATATAATCATTATATTTTGGCTCACCTAAACATAGTAAGCTGATGTATAAAGCATTTAGTTTTCATTGAAAGGGGTTGTAAAATCATCTAAGATAAATTTTTTAATTGAACAACAGTGACATATTTGTAAGTGTCAGCTCAAATGAACATGCTTGTTGTATTCACTGTTTCATGCATGTCACTATTTTGTTAGGTGAAGTATCCTGCATATCATAGTGTTTGGGGATTTTATAGAAAAGGATGGGCTGTGTGAAAATGGGTGGCTGTAAGCGAAACCAACAAACGGTCAGTGTTTATTAATCTCACTAGAGGAAAATAATATTATTGGACTTGCTATGCTTGAAGAAAATGTTCTTTTTATGTTTTGAACGATTTGGGTTAAGCTAATACCGATACGAATCGTAAATATTTTATCTATTTTGAAGGTAATATGATATTATAGTCCTTGTACTGGTGCTACCAATATTGCCAACATTGCTGACATTTTTCAATCTTCCCTATAGGATGCAACCAATATTGCCAATCTCTGATCATAAACCTTCGGCCTTTATATCGATACTGATTCTGAGATTTAAAACCTTCGTGAAAAGAGAGAATGGTTGACGCAGGACGGAAGTGAAATTAGGGTTAAGATTTGAGAATTAGGGTTTTCTTAGAGAAATTGGAGAAGAACAAGTAAGAATTTACAGTGGGTTTGAGAATCCACCCAGGCGAATCCATGCCCACTCTCTACGAATCCACAAGGAAAGATTTTACTCAGCGAAATCCATGCCAGAAATTTCTCAAAATTTTCAAATATCATTCATCTCCCAATACTTCATACAAAACCCATATATATAGGAAAATCCTAACAAACAAAATCCTAATAGAATCTAAAATCCTAACAAAATCAGAATTCTAATAAAATCAGAATCCAATCAAATATTTTAAAATCCTAACAAGATCCAAATCTAATCAAATTTACTCCTAAATCAAATCTGATCTCCATCAATGGTTCATGGAGGACATGACAAGAGTACGCAACACTCTCTGGATTTTTTTCTTCTATTTATCAGACATCTTTTCTCTTCTTCTTTAATTCTACACACTTCTTCACTATATTTTCTTTGGGTTGAGATTTTCAGGCCATTGCTTGATGATCTTGAATTTTTCCCCAGACCAGATGTGTTTTATGACAGGCATCAATCGGTATGAAGACGTCTGCAGTACATAATAAGTAGCTAAAATCTTGTGGTATCGGTTTATGGCATTACTGTGATTGCAGGAGCACCATATTAGGCCTTTGAGCCCTGAATAAGATGTTATCATATTGATTTGAGTTATGGAGGTTATCAAGTGGGTAACTAATTGCTCTTTATGCTTTATAAGTCATCTTCCAACAAATTAAGTCAACAATGAATGTGTAGAACTTATTGGCATTCTAAATCATAGGCTAATAACTGTTGCATGAGACCAAGAAGTTAATGAGTACATACATTTCATCCAAAAATAGGTCAAGATCTTAACTAACCATGTCAGGCCTTTTGCTTGTGTGTAATGTTGATATGGTTAAAACTAGCTTGTTCGTTAACTGTTATTAAAATTGATTTCTTTAAATACTTCTTTTTGAGTTTTGTTGCAACTATGCCCCAGTTCCTTTCACTGGATAGGAACTATTATTACGACAACAATAGATTTATCAAGCATGATAAATATATTTCTACTGTAGAATACATGAAGGAGAATTCAATTATTCTCTAGTGTCCTATATTTTTAGTAGCTCTTGAAGCTTTTACAACTTCTGGTGAGAGTGATAATCTCCTCCAAGAAGTTAAGCCACCTCTCGCTTTTGAATGTGTTGACAATGAAATTGAATTTCAACCAACCTCTAGTGATATCCTCTATATTATTGATAGGGATCTTATTGTTAATCTTCTTGCAAAAAAGGATTTTATAGCCATAGAACACATTTTAAGTAGTATGACAGAAAACGGGATGCAACTGGATTCTTGGCTTCTCTCTGTTGTTATCCAAGCTAACTGTATAGATAATAGGATATCTGGTGCCTTATTTGCATTCAATACTGTCTGAAGAAGAATAAAAGATTTGATTGGTCTGCATACATCTCCATTCTTGGTCTCTTTATCAGAATTAACTTCTTCTCAAATGTAACGAGACCGTAGAGGAAATGGTTACGGCTGGTATTAGTCTTGGAACCTATCTTGTTTCTTTTTTTGATACACTTACTTGGATGTGCTAGGCTTTCTTCTGTTGCTGCAAATATTTTCGTTCTTTCCCCACTGACCATAATGTTGTTACATATACTTCTCTGATGAGCGCTTATTTTAAATCCCCATGAAGTGGATAAAGGTCTTGAGCTCTATTCAACAATGAGAATCCCTATGTCATATGGTACCTATGAAGTACTGATAATTGGTCGGCAAGGTGCTGGTAGAATTTCTGATGCAGAAATTTACAGAAAAGAGGAGAAGCTTGCAGTGGCGCGAATCTATGCTCATTGATAAGTATCTTTGCAATGCCCTCTCAGTGTACAAATTTGAGAGGAGCTCGTAAAACATAGCATGCTATGGTAGCACATAAGAAGAACAACAAGATGCTTATTAATTTCTTTATGCTGTAATTAGCATTTGCAATTACGATATCTTTCTGACTTCCCAATCATGAGAGATTGTGAAACAAATATCTTCCGGCTTATAATGGATATTTCAGATTGTTGCTTACAATTCAACTTTTATCAGTTTGAAAGCTTCATTATATATTTGTTGCATAGAGAGTAATATTTTAATCCGGAAGTTTTTTTTTTTTTTGAGAGAAACAGGGAGAAACTTTTTTGAGAGAACAATATCCTCTCTCTCTCTCTCTCTCTCACATATTGTTTTATTCTTCAGCTGAATATATTACATAGAAGAGTAATAATTTAGCAGATTCACTATTTTTATTATTTTTTGTTCATTGTCTGTTTGAGTTACTGCTGTTGCTGCAGAATCTATTGCCTGTTGGCGACATGGAGATTGCATATTATTTCAAAAAAGGATTAGTAAGCGCTTGATCTTCAAATATATGGTTTTGTTTGGCCATAAAAGTACATGTTATTTAAATGTGAGGAAAAGTATTCATCTATACTGTAATATGTTCTTTTTTTCACACAATAGGAGCAAAGATTTTTAGGAAGATAGTTTTTGCAAGAGAATAATATATTTTCTATCTATTTTCTCAGCTTGTTTTATTTTGCAGCTGACTGTTAGCCCAAAATTTATATGACTGCTGGAGATGCTGCTAACAATAAATAAAGTGGAGACCTCAAACTGAAGAGGAACAGAAAGAGAGAGATGAAGACAGATTCGATTAGATCACCTGAAGAGGCAGAATGCAATCACCTACAGTGCCTCGCCATGAAGAAGAAAATAAAGAGGGTGAGTTGGAGTGTGAGCAGGGTGTATCAACTATTTCTTCAAGTAAAGGGATCAATGCATAATATCTGATGGGATACCAGAAACAATGAGCCAGTAAATGCTCAGTAAGTGCTTTAATTAGACAGAGAGGAGATGAAGCCATGCAGTCATGATCGGGAGACTTGAAGAGGTCAGTAGCATATGGGACTCAACTTTCTTCTTCTTCTTCCCATAACATGGCAATTGATATTTTCTTTTTTCATCTCTGATATAAGTAGTTTTTATCTTATGAATATTGGAATTTGGAATTAAGTGATGGCAGCACCTCAATATTGAGTTAGCTCTTATTTTCATTTTTTTCCCCTTAAATTGGCCGCCTCACCAATTTGACACTATTGTTAGCGTTTGCCTCTGATAACAACAGACCCACACAGAAATGCACATCATGAAAACAAGAACATATCATTAAGGATGATTAGTGTGGCAGAGGTTTGCCCGTCTTAAGATACAATAATATATGGATAATACAGCTTCAGTCCAAATGATAGCTATTGTATAGACAAGAAACAAAGTGCAAAATATATCATAACTTGTGCGACAAAAGTGTGATACGAAGGCAATCCTAATTTTTTAAATAAGTACCAAAGTCCTAACTAATTTTCAGCTACATCACCTGTTGTTTTGGTTCTTTTTTGATGTCCCTAAGCAACCTATTATGATGCTTTTACCCCAAATAGCCCAATAGATGGCCTCTGCCCCAGTATCCCTTGTGAGTCTCAGGCTCTCAGCCGTCTAATTCTCCGAGCCTCTAGTAGACGATGAAGGAGTTATACAGTGTCTACGTGATCCTTGACTTCTACCTTCTTTCTGGGCCTTTGCACACATACTTTTTGTATAGGTAGTGTAGTAAAAGTTAGTCAACAGTCTCCTCTCCCCTAACCTGGTATAGTCTCCTGGGCCCTGTTATTGTCCTTAGGTTGAGGTTAACCTTGTGTTATCCTAGAAGAGAAGTATAAACTGAATAGCTTTGTAACAGAATTTAGGTTGTTTGGCTGGAACCATCTGAAATGTTAAGCTAATTTTTGTTTGTGAAAGTTCTCCTAACCTACGTTTTGTCCTTGAGAGTGCTTTTCAGTTATATGTCTGAAAGTGGTCACTTTGACATGAAGAAGATTAATGGTGTCTGAAAATTGTTGCGCGTCCTCTGTTCCTTGAGTTGCATAATATATAACTGTTGTGTTTTGATTCTTCAACTTTTAGTCATCATGTTAGGATCGAGAGACAAGCTTGGGGGGGGGGGGGGGGGGGGGTGTGTGTGGTGCTAAAATTTTTAACCTTAATTAAAAAAATCAAAATTATATGCTGCGGAAATAAAAAGGAATCCCAGAAATAATCACATCACACAAGACACAAGATTTACAGTGGTTTGGGACTCTCTATGTCCACTCTTACTTTCGTCAAGAGGGTCTTCCGCTAAGAATATAGGTAATCCTGGATCACAAACCAATATAGTAACTAGTTACAAGCCAACACCTTTGTCTACTCCAACTAGTTATCTCTACAAATAACTTACACAAAATGAAAACCCTAACATCTACTAGTATCGCTTTATTCACCCTGGTTTGTGCATGTCGTAAAACAATCAATCAAAAGATTGTAAAAATAGACTTTGAAAACTTACATGTCTTAATATTAGTTAAGCACAAAATTAAAAAGATCTTACAGCCCTTTTGAATGCTGCCTTCGAAAGATAATAATAAATATCGTGAAAAATGGTGATGAGGATGTAGTCAATATTGTAGAAAATGCACGAAGATGAATATTGGAGTTGAAGCACATCTCTGTATATGCTGTAGATGATAAAGAATAAGGCTTGAAATAGATATTCAAAGATTCTTTTTTCTCCAGGAATCTCCCTAGAGTACCTTCATTTCTCCTCAAATCTTCTTTTTGAAAAGACGCCTGTTTTCAATCTCAAAAGCCACTCACAAATCTAGGAATTTGTTCTTCTTCTATATTTGAAATTATCCTCCTTAAAAGATTTTAACCATATAGACAATAACAGGTGTAATCTTGACCATCCAATTCTGATCCAAGTCATTCAAGTATCCTTTCATATTTAGAATCACTTGGAATTATAAACCCTATCTCAAAAAGAGTCAAAAGCTGCTTTATGAACCTCTCTTTTCGGGTTTGTCGGCTGTCTTCTAGTAGATGCACCGATAGATACTCTCAGACTGTTTCAGCCCTATAACATTTTAGTAAAACAACGATTACTTTTGCATCTGAATTTTGATTGAGCTGTCTTAGTACCGGTCTAAGAGAATTCCGAGCTTTATGACTTTATAATAGATTTCATCAATTAATTCAAGTAGTCTCTATATCAAAAAAACTCTTGAAGTTAGAGCACCGACAACTTATTGATTTCAATTATCATCTTGCATAATTCTTTTGCACATATATCAAATCCACATATTCCATAAAACTTGTCATACTAATATATTAGTTCGTTAGTTATCAAATTAAGGATATTGTATGAACATACATCCAACCCATCAGTAATTTTCAAATCAATCCGTTTGATGAAATTCTATTCTTCTATGTAGTTTCTTTTCCATCTACTTTTAATTCTTTACATTTCAAACTTAAAATGATAATTGGAATACACCCCACCCCTCTTAATAGTATGAAAGGCTTTAGACATAGGCGAAGCTGCATTGTGGTTCACTATCTAAAAGGCTATCTTTTTCCTACTCCGGAAAGGGATGCTCAACAGTTCATGAATTGTTTGTGTCAAGGACTAAATAATATTGTGCCCAGTAAGGACACAAATGAATGTCACACCTGCATATCTGCTTCACCGGTAATGGTGGATATTTCAGAATGACTTATGGCCACTCATAAGGAGATGTTTTACCATGCCAAAAAAAATATATATATATATATTTGTCCATGACCACTCTTATCCTATGCCATAATATTGGGATTATGGAGGTCAAATATATTTGAGGCAAGTGGTTCGATGCGAATTTCTTTCTTCTCTTCGCTAAGATTGTTACTTTAGGTAAAGAGTACATTAGATCAAGGTATATTTGTTTCACCTAATTACGTAAAAAGGCTCAATCATCGTAGAAGTGCTCCAGCCACAGTGCTTAACGCTGAGAGTTAATTGCACATAGAAGATCATATTAGAAACTTGAATTGAAATCTTCCTTTCTAGCTAAATGGAAGATCTTGTCACCAATCCGTCCTCCCACCCTCACCTCACACACCCCTTCCCCATCCACCACTGACCTTATGTAATGCGAGCTTAAAATCTAATATTTCAATGCTAGCAAAATAAATAACATTGAAACCAAGGTTCTGATTATCTACCAATACTGATACCATGGTACATAACACAAATATCAAATTTTTAGGTATGGATAGGATATTGATCCCATGAGATTGATACTGAAGTTTCCAATATTGCTAATATATATGAGATTGCCAATATGATACATCCAATACTGCCGATCTCTGGTACCATAAACCATCAGAACTACTGTTATCGCTTCTGAGTACCTTGATAGAAATTTACATAGTTCTATGAGTTCTAGCTTAAAAGACTTGAGATTGAACCAAGTGTGCAGTGCTTGAGGAGATCAACTTTAGAGATGATGCCCATACAAAGGGATCAAGTTTAGAGATGATGCCCATACAAAGGGATCAAGATTACTCCCTAAAAATTTTTACTGTCCAGTCCAACCATATCTGATACATCTAGCTTTCTTTTTGCTAGCAAGTCTGTGCATCTAGTTACAACTATGTATATGACAAAATTTCACTAAGTTATCATGAGATTTAGTTATCTTCGTCACTAAACTACAATGAACTTCTTAAACTACAGTAAAGTACCATGAAAATTTATCACTTGCATTAAATTCCAGACGGCACAACGGCAGTTGGAAAATGACCTTTTCCTCTTTTCCTTAATGAAGCCCCATCGACTGAAAACTATCCCTTCCTCTTACATTGAGGCATCAACCAAGTTTTATCATGTGCAGATCACATGGTGTGTTCACAGACAAGATTTTTCGGGGCCATTCTCGCAGAGCTTTTCTTAGGTTTACATTACGGAGATTGGTCATATAAACTTCCAAGAATCTTCTGTTCATCTCTTTCGCCTAAGTGAATTACCCCTTACTATTTATGTCTTAGGACAGTCTTTACGCAGATAGGCTTGGGTGTTTAGTCTGACACATCAAAAACAAAAGAGGAACCCGTAACTTCTAAATTTTGCTGGATACAATAATTTTTGCTGCTATTACGTTTCTTTTCATACGTTTCAGCCTTGGTATAAATTTCTTTTTCGTCAGCCACGACAATGAAATGCTCAAACTCCTAGAAAGGTTTGGATCTTTTGTTAGCTCAATTATTATTGGGGATGTAACCTCGGATAAGCTTGTGGCCAATCAAATGGTGATTTTTTATTTGTTTGAACTGGGCTTGGAGCAGAAATCACTTCATGTGACATATTCTAATTGGCTTGGATGGAACCTAGTTTGGATTGTCTGTTTTAGATAACTTTGCGTGGTTGGTATTAGGATGAGAGATCTACGTTGGAGTCTTTGAAGAGATAAGGATCCGCAATAACCTGATCAGACTAACTTTAAAAAAAATAATAATAATAACTTGATGAGTCTGGGAAGTTAGAACTTATTGTAGTAACAATGTGGCACAGCAAAAAAAATTAATATTAATCCGTAGTGATTCTGTTGACATGGGTATCATCTAAATTTCTGTTATGTCCATAATCTGTTCTGTATCGTATCTAAAGTACTGAAGCTAAACTTTCATTTGATTTTTTTTGTGTCTTTTTACTTGCTTTAGATCGTTACTTTAACCTAATGGATGCATCTGATCGTGGTGATTTGATCGCTTTTACCCCTTGCAAAATGCTTACTCACAATGGCATGCATCATGATGGTGACACTGTTTAGCTTTCCGAAAGCAAAGGGGAAAGCTGACTTTGTTCTACTTACAGAATAGATTATTGAATGCCTCTCATGAGTCCCCACTGATCTTTAGAGCTGATACTGATAGAATGTATAGTCAATATTGTACTGCGAATTCTACATCATTAGTAGGGATGCTAGCTCTTATTGAGCTGTGACCACTTCTTTTCAAACATTTATCAGATAGTGATTTCGATGAAAATTGAAACATAGTTTTGAAATTGGATGTGTGACTGAATCCTGTTTTATAGCAGCCGTGGCGAGAATGGAAGGTAGCTTCCAGTATATTACAGTAATGAGAAAACTGAGGTTGCTTTCAAGAGACAATGCATGCTTTTGGCCATCCTATGGTATTAACTTAGTAGAAGTTGGTCTCTGGATTTGTCTTGAATGAGATAATCAATGATAAGTGTAATAGAGATGCGCATGCTTCATTGAATGTATGACAATAGCAGGAGAGATAAAGTGAGAAATGAAAATACTCGTGCTAAGGTAGGTTTAGCCTCTATTGAAGAGAAGATGCGAAAAAATTGCTTACGATGGTTTGGTCATGTATAACATATACCTACAAATGTACCAGTTCGATGAGAAAAGCTTATCAACATAGAACAAGTTAAAAAAGTAAAGGAAAAACCGAAGAAAATATGATATGAAAATATACGGATTCTAGAGATTTAAATGAGGACATATTACTCGAGAGGAATGGATGGAGAAGGATTATCGATGTGATCGATCCGACATGATTCTTTTCTGGTTCGTGTAGTCTATCCAAGTATAAAATGCGTAGTAGTTGTTGTTGTTGAAATAATCAATGATTTGGGAAATGGCCATCCAACTTTTGTAGCAACTTAGGTGCTGCTGCCACCACTCTCATATGTGTTTCTGCCATGTCCTGTGGAGGCGTTGGGAAATCCCATCTTTGCACGTGCACGTGTGCGCTTGTGATTGCGTGTACGCGTGCATCATGTGCCATGGGCTTGTGGTTGGGTGCACGGGCTAGCTAGTAGTAGCTCCCGCAAACATGAACGGACCGTCACAGTCAAAGAACACACATGGAGAGAGTGTGAGGATTGCAGTTAGGAATGGTAATAGACGCGAGTCATTTTTAATTCAAAATTTTATATAGGATGGACAAAAAATTAACCTATGAATGCATTCATTGCTATCCTTAGTTGCAGCAAAGTAAGCCCCATGTCTACATTTTGCTGGAGAGTTTAGTGTTGGGAGAAATGGGAATAAACCCAAGAGTAATTTTGGTTAGATTAGTTGGAATAAATACGACAGATGGGCAGAGGGAATGCTTCCCTATATAGAGACCCATCTGTATCCACTTCTTACAAGGAATTAAATTTAGGTTGGGTTGATTGGAAACAATGAGATGTTGATTCCATGCCCCTCTCTAGTGAATCTCATCCAACATGATGGGCTACAGTGAGGCAGGAGAAGTATTAGTTTTTTAGTGCAAATCTTTGATCTTTCTCTGTAAAGTGGATAGGATGAAACCAAAAGGGGAGGGATGGGAGTACATTCCAAGCTCCCACATGCTCCCTCTCTCTTTTCTATTATAAAAACCTCATGGTCTTTAAGCTCAAATAATAATTTTAAAAAAAAATTCATGGTTTAGATCAATGCAGCAGCAGACAAGAGATTGACTGGGAAAATAGTTTAAAAACCCTAGTGTTTGCATAACACATGACCCAATGACAGTTTCAAAGGAGACATCCTTGGAGGGCTGAATCAGTATCAACAAAAAAATTATAAGGAAGAAACAATTCGAGGTATGATGCCAAATTGATCTTATAAAATTTGGGTGTTCATGCTCTGAGCATGGAAGATCTTATGGCTGGATATTCATATTATCCTTGAGATTTTCCCTGCATTTCTTATAAAAAAAAGGTTTAATTGCAATGAGATCCCATGTGTTATAGGGATAGTGTCACTCATTGCTTCTTAAATTTAAAACTCTCAGTTTAGTCTCTGGACTTTAGTCAACAATTTGTTATTCTCACACTTGTTTAACTTAAACTGTACTTTTTAAAAAAAAAAAAAATCCCCTAATTACCCTTCTCTCTCTCACTAAGGACTCATCCAAAATATGTCCAGAAGAGGGTAATGCGGTGATTTTATAAAACAAGTTGCATTTTAAGTTAAACAGAAGTGAGATTAGCAAACTGTTGACTAATGCCATTAGGAGTCCAGAGATTAAACTAAGAATTTTAAACTTAAGGCATAATAAATTATATTACCTCTATAGTAAGTAAGGGGTCTTACTGTAATTAATCAAAAAAAATTTATGACTAATTTCTGAGTCCCTTAGCCCTAGGGTTTTCTGTCCACAAACTCACATGCTCTGCCTCCTCTTCCTCTTTGAGAGTGAGATCAAATGGAATGGAGAAAGCCATGCTTTCCCTTTTCCCCTCTTGGCTTCTCAAAACAGAACTAAAAAGAGAGAGGAGAGGAGAGAAACAAGAGGCTCAGCATTGATTCTCTCTTTTGGTCCCTTTGCAGTGAGTGATGCATGTGCATGATGGCTCAATTTGCCTCAAATATCCCTCTAATTGAATCCAAAGCCCCTCTGGCTCTAGCCATTAGTAGACAACATCCAGCTGACCTTTACAAAACTCTCTCACTGACTCCAATGGAGGAGTGTGCATCAGTTGTGATCTTGCACATCATTTGAAAGAGATCATGTGGCCTCAATAGGACAACCTGGTATTGAGAGTGACCACTAGGATTGCAAAACCCCTATTTGAACCCACCCCACACCACCCCCACCCCCCGCCGCCACAACACCCTCTGGTTTAATTCACAACTGCTTTAGCTTCTTTGCTTTAATGCAAGCACATGCGTAGATGTATGCTTGAATTTAGGTATGAGAACAGGCGGGTCCAAGAGCCGACTCTTAGCCTGTTTTTTTCTAATTCAAATTTTCGAATAAAACGGGCGAAGAACTGGCTCTTGGATTTATCCGTTCTCATCCTTACTTGAATTCAATACTAAATTGGTTATTAATCAAGAAGTTAATAGCATCATGGCATGCTCTGTTAAATAGGCTTTATATTTCCATATATATATATTTTTTTTCAAATTTAAGGGTTTAATGGGTAGGTGGGAGAGTTGAGAGATGTAAAGACTAGTTGATGGATATGGACAGCAAACTGAATAGAACCCACAAGCCTCCCCTCTCTCTGTTTATGTTACTCCCATCCATGACAAGAAAATAATTGAATAAGAGAAAAAGCAAAGGCTGCTTATTTTCACTTCTCCTTTTGCTCAGGTTGTTTCCCATTGCATTGACAGTTGCAAGAATTAAAGGAAAAGAACAAAATAAAGAAGTAGAAAATTAAAAAAGAAAAGAAAAGAAGTGATACATAGATCTCTTGGAGATCTATACATTTTTTTTTTCTTTCAGAGAATGCATGGATCCTGTGACTGTCACCACAATTTCTTGCTACCTTCTTCCTTTGACACCTAAAAAAGATACAGATGACCCAAATGAACACAAGAGTAGTGATAAAGCAACAAATTGTAAATATTTTGATATTGTTATACTTACTGAGGTTGGCTTGATATGAGCACACGATTTGAAATAACCCAGATGTTTCCTCGATGCAGATTTCCCCTGGATTGAGTTACGGCGACATGATCAGTGGCAAGAAAAATGGTGCAAAAACGGTTGAAGATGATGCACAAATCTTAGGACATGTACCTTAAACTGAGTAGCGGAGAAGCCACATGACAGCTCCAAGACATCCTCATCGTCAAACAGCTGCAGCTGCTTCTTGTTGCTGCTGTTGGTTGCGGTCGCGTTGCAACTTGTCTTGGAGAAGCTGAATAGTGGGGAGCTGGCAGTGTCATCAAGGAGAGAGGAAATGTGTCGCTCTTGCTTTGTGATGTGCTGCTGCTGCTGCTTCTCGGCGTTGATCCTCTGCTTCTTGCTGCCGCAGCAGCAGTGGTCGTCTTCGTCGTCGTCATCATGGAAATGGGGTGGTCCTGATGAGGCATCAGACACCATGGACAGGTCTTCCTCTTCTTCAATGTAGACTTGTTGGTGGTGTTGTTGCTGCATGGAGATTGCTTTGCTGCCATTGGAGTGGTCTAAGTACATAGTCCACCCTGATTGGCATCCACTGCTGCATTCAGAGGAGCTCTTCTCATCTTCATCATCAACATCAAGCTCCTTCTCATGATGAGCATCCATCATCAGCTTCATTTGGAATGAGAATGGAATTGAGTTGAGTTTGAGTTGAGTTGTCTCTAGTATTACTTGCTTCTGGTCTAGTCTAAAGGCCCATAGAGCTTAAGGAGTGGGAGGAGAGAGAGGGTGGGGGGCAGAGAGAGGAGAGAGAGAGAATCCCACCCAAATCCCAGACTTGGTTTGTCCTTTAGCCATGCTGTGTCTTTAAGCACCACCTTGTTTTCCTCGGTTGGGATGAAATTAAAACTGCCAGTTGGGCATTGGGCTCTTTGTTAGTGAGCTCAGTGAACAAGTGAGGTGCAAAAGGGAGAGTTTCAAGTAAAAAAGAGCTCTCTCACCCTCTCTCTGTCAATTGCTTCTCTCTCTGTATCTCAAGTGATGGAGAGAAAGAAAGAGAGAGAGAGAGAGAGACAGAGAGAAGAGAGGGCCACAACGGCTTCACATGCAATACAGCAGGGCACTCTATACCCTTTACACGTTCATTACTTACTTTCAAATCCCGTGAACAGAGGAAATGAAACGAATTGTGAGAAAGACAGAGAGAGAGAGCATAACAATGGGGACCTCCTCTCTATAGAGAGAGAGAGAGACAGAGAGAGAGACTTATGAAGATCAATGGATGTAACGTGCACATTAGGGAGAGAGTGGGGGCCTCCTCTCTCTTATCCAATGAGCACATTACATCCATTGATCTTCATAAGTCTCTCTCTCTCTCGACATGGCCAGGTGTTAGCACCATGACTCCAGGCCAGTCATCTGCACGTGTACCGTACATGTATAAGGCTTTTGGTACCATGAGCAACCACATGCGCTTGTAGTTTACTTCTTGGCAATAGTAGAATATAAAAAATATTTAAAATAAATGTCCAACATGCAGGAGTACCTTTGTTATGCAAAATTTGCTCTTATGATTTTTTGGTGGTTGGTCTAATAAAAGGATTTGAGGGCAATAATATGTGTTGCATTAATATCTAATGATCATTTTTTTTAATCACTATAAGACATGTGAGCTTTGTTGTGATACTTGTAGAATTGTTTTTATTCTGAAATCAAATTATTATATTGAAGTGATGTGGAGAAACTATTTTGCATGTTATGGGTGATAATGATGGCAATCAAGTGTAGATCCTCTCTTTTTGATTGTGATTAATGACAATCTTATATTATTCCCTTATCTCTTATGTTGGAACGAGAATGCGCGGGTTGAAAGGGCAATTTTCGATCAGCTCTCATCAAAATTTTAAATTAAAAAATTAAGATTTTTATTTTTAATTTAAAATTTTAAATATAACAGACCAAAAATTAATTCTACAGCAAATAGAAAATTGTTGGAAATTTGTACCCAAATTAATGTTTTTTGGTTTTCTGTGGTCAATCTGGTTGTCTTTCATGTTCCTTGAAAATTGAAAGATCATTATCTTAAGCTACAGTAAGAAGTAAGGTGTAGTGTGATGTGATCCTAGATCTACCATTTATAATGTATCCAAACAAATTAAATTGCCTTGTCCTTGCTCACATCTTAGACTGTGTTTGGCTGTAAAATGCAAAGTGTTCTGGAGTATTATTTAAAGTATGTGCTTTGATAGTATATGGTTTGGAGTGTTTTAATCATGAATTTTGGAACGTTGAAGTCTATATTTGGAGAAATTCTACTCATGCACACCGCTTTGCTCATTGTGCTCTACCTTCTAAAGTTGTAAAAAAATTAAAAGTTTGCAATTATTTTTTTGACCTTGTTTTTTACCATGGTTTGGAATTAATCGCTGATCGATGTTAAATTTGTTCTGAGACTAATTCTCAAACAGTGTGAAAAATACTAGGGGAACTAATCTCCGACTGAGAAATGTAGGTTTCTTGAGCAAAGTGGTGTGCCTGAATAGGATTTTTCCTATATTTGGGAGTTTAGTTTCTTATAGGTTTCCATGTGTTTTATAAAATGTAAAAGATAATTCGCAATTTGGGAAATGAGAAAAGAATGCAGAAAAAGGTTGAAACTAGAAAAGATAGATGGTATTTTTGGATTTTTTTTTTTTTTTTCTAAAACACTCCAACAACGCAATCGGAATGTTTTGCAGTATTCTAAAAGTACCTCAAAACACTTATTCAAAAATATTGACCACCCCTTGGCCGAACAAGGAATATAGACTTATCCAGTTTTACACAAGAATGAGGTCATGGAAGAGGTGTTGGGCAAAGATATTTGAGACCACGAGAAGGAGAGCTGATATGACATTCGATATTTTAGCACACTTCCTAACTACATGTTGATGAAACTTGTCAAGCAACTGGTTAAGCTTGACATGTTGCCTTGGACATTATGGCACCAAGGAATGAAAATTCGTAGATCCAAAGATCAGCCTTAGTCCGCTCCATTCAAAATTTTGAGTTAAAAAAAATAAAATTTTAATTTTTAATTCAAAATTTTGAATAGAATGGAACACGTATTAGCACTTGGTATAGCATCATTAACTAACAATTAAGTATTTTGCTATCACTTCAATAAAGCATCGTGTTTTTAGCGATTGAGAAGCCAAAATTGTTACTAAAACAACCAAACCAAAAGTAGAAGAAGCGTCAATTTAACTTTACATAGAAAACCATGTGCATTGAGTTTGTGTACGTAGTTAAAAGTTTCTCAATGAAACACAGCCTCAAAATGTCAGGTAACTTGTTAATATTCTTCAAAATGAGAAGGTAACTTTATCAAAATAAACCCTTGCAAAATTTTGACACAGCCTACTCGGAATTGTCTAGGTAGTATGCTAATGTTTGCATGCTTTTTGAATGTACAAAGTTAATGTGAGAGCTAAGTTTGGCATAGATCCCTACTAGGTTGAAAGCTCACCTCTATCAAACTCAAAACAGGAGAAATGTGGCCACACGCTACAATCTCTCTCTACGAGTTTCCTGTCCCTATAGGAAAAACCCTATATCCTAAATGAGCACACTACTGATCTTAGTGAGCACACTTTTGGAGTTGGAAATTAGTTCCAAACTGTATTCGGACCGTTGAGGACTAATCCCCGAATGGTTTTAACAACGTTCGGGATTAATCTCTGATCAAGGCAAAACAAGGTTACGAAATGAAGTGGCAAACTTGTAATTTGTTACAATTTTAGGAGGTGTGCTCACTAAGACCAGTGACATGCCCCTTTAGAAATTTCTAACCGTACTTTCTCATTTTCCTCTCTACCAATATTATGATAGATAAATAGATAGACTCATACATACAAATTGCATCTTCATCTAAACATGTATGTTTGTTAAAGCACCAATTGAGGCCTTATTGGCTTCATCATCACCTCCCGACCGACAGATCTTTTTAATTCTAAGTCTACGGTTTCATAACCACATGATTGTTCATGAGGCTCGTATGCTTTTGTTAGAACAGGTATTCGTGCCCATATCATGTTTTGTTATAATATGTTACAGGTAGGGATGGTAATGGATGCGCCAACAGGCCAAATTTTGGCCCGTCCTATACAAAAATTTGAATTAAAAATAAAAAATTTATTTTTATAATTTAAAATTTTGTATATAGAAAGCCAAAATTTGGCCCGTGGATGCGTCCATTACTATGCTACAATCTCAAAACAGGAGAAATGTGACCACATGCTACAATCTCTCTCTATGAGTTTCCTTTGCCTATAGGAAAAACCCTATATCCTAAATGAGCACACTACTGGTATTAATGATCACACTTTTTGAGTTGGAAATTAGTTCCAAACGGTATTCGGACCGTTGAGGACTAATGTCCGAACGATTTTAACAACGTTCGGGGATTAATCTCTGATCAAGGCAAAATAAGGCCACGAAATGAAGTGGCAAACTTGTAATTTGTTACAATTTTAGGAGGTGTGCTCACTAAGACCAGTGACATGCCCCTTTAGAAATTTCTAACCGTACTTTCCCATTTTCCTCTCTACCAATATTATGATAGATAAATAGATAGACTCATACATACAAATTGCATCTTCATCTAAACATGCATGTTTGTTAAAGCACCAATTGAGGCCTTGTTGGCTTCATCATCACCTCCCGATCGATAGATCTTTTTAGTTCTAAGTCTACGGTTTCATAACCACATGATTGTTCATGAGGCTCGTATGCTTTTGTTAGAACAGGTATTCGTGCCCATATCATGCTTTGTTGTAATATGTTACAGGTAGGGATAGTAATGGACGCGCCAACAGGCTAAATTTTTGCCCGTCCTATACAAAAATTTGAATTAAAAATAATTTTTTTTTTTATAATTTAAAATTTTGTATATAGAAAACCAAAATTTGGCCTGTGGACGTGTCCATCACCATCTCTACTTAGACCATGATCCTTCACCTTCATCAGGAAAGCAATGTGCAAGGGATAGTTATGATTCCTCTGCCCTCTCTCCAGCCTTTACATTTTGAATGAGAATGGGAGGGAGAGAGGTATGGGAGAGCCCTTTTGTCCGAGAACCTTTAAGGTGGGGTAGTTGAGCAACTTTTTACCAATTATACATGCCCTTGGGTAGGGTATACCCCAAGCCCATGTGCCTCTATATCATGAGGCCAAGAGAGTGCTTGGTATTCTTTTCTTCCCATCTCTGAGCACACACCCTCACATGATTCAGGGCTTGGGTGTCCCCCCATTCTGAACCATATGGAGGGGACTCCAAAATTATTTCTTTCTTTCTTGTGAAGTCCTCTCACAAATGCAACCATGCTTGCTTGCTATGATTGCCTTCATATCGATGGAAAATTGCTAATTTAATGGATTTTTATGAGATAAATTTGTAGACACTAAAAATAATTAAATAAAAAAAAAAAAAAAAAAAAAAAAAACCTAATTTTGCTAAGTGGGCACACCCGCGGGTTGCACCCGCGGGATGCAACCCGCGGGAGCACCCGCGGGTTGCAACCCGCGGGGGCACCCGCGGGAAGCATCCCGCGGGAGCACCCGCGGGATGCAACCCGCGGGTTGCAACCCGCGGGGGCACCCGCGGGAAGCAACCCGCGGGAGCACCCGCGGGTTGCAACCCGCGGGAGCACCCGCGGGAAGCAACCCGCGGGAGTTCTCCCGCGGGTTGCAACCCGCGGGAGCCCCCGCGGGTTGCCACCCGCGGGAGGATTCCGGCGGGTGGCAACCCGCGGGGGCGATCCCGCGGGTTGCCACCCGCGGGTTGTTTTTCGTTGTTTTCCCGTTGTTTTATTTCCTATTTTATTTTCCTGATAATCCGTGATCCGCTTTTTCAGGAGAGAATTGAGCCGGATTTCGAGCTTCTTCGGTTTATAAAATACAGGAATTTAACGAGAGAGAGAGGAGGGATTTTTGGATTCTTGGACTTTGGGAAGATTTCGGGCGAGCTCGTGAGATCAAAGAAAATAGCAGAGCCATCTTCTCCTGGTCGGACGGTCAACGGAGGCAGCAACGAGACTCCACCGCCACCCGAACCCACATAAAAAAGGGAATAAACTAATATTCCCGTTCTTGTAATTCTTCGGAATTTTTGTAATCTCAAATCTTCGTTGTAATCAAATAATTTTTGCAATGGAATCAAAGATGCAATTTTCGGGCGTACAAGAACTGGCGACCACAGTGGGAGCTCCTCTGTTTACCACAGAGAATTTGGTGGCGCAGTCCGACCGGGTGCCGATTGGCTCAATGGTTGAGATGCTGGTCATAGAAGTTGACCAGCAAAAATATGAGGAATTTCTTTCCTCCTTTGATTCGGAGCCTAGGCGTCATCGCCGGGTGACGATGAAAAAAGGTGAGGCGTCATCACCCACTGGAAATCAAAAGGCGTCATCGCCTATGAAAATTTACGAGGCGTTATCGTCCGTTGAAACTTACGAGGCGTTATCGCCCGTTCCAAAGTCAAGCCAAAAGTCAAACCAGTCCCTGACCCGCTCCCAAAAGAGAAATTTAAGACGTAAAACTCAACGAGCACGCCTAAATCATACAGAAAAAATTGCAGGAAACTCCAAGACAGTAAAAAAATCCGGAAGTAATTCCATGAGCGCAAACCCGCGGGTTGCAACCGCGGGTGGCAACCCGCGGGTTGCAACCGCGGGTGGCAACCCGCGGGTTGCAACCGCGGGTGGGAACCCGCTGTTCCCAACCGCGGGTGGCATCCCGCTCTTGCCAACCGCGGGTGGGAACCCGCGGTTCCCAACCGCGGGTGGCAACCCGCGGTTGCCAACCGCGGGTGGGAACCCGCGGTTCCCAACCGCGGGTGGCAACCCGCGGTTGCCAACCGCGGGTGCCAACCCGCCGCTTCCAACCGCGGGTGTCAACCTCCAGGTTGCAACCATGGGTACAAATCTGGGTACAAATCTGCAATTTCAATTGCGGGTTGCATCCCGCAGATGCCACCGACGGGTTACGTTCAATGAACACAACTCTCATGTCTCCTCGAGCACGTCTATGGCGAGCACGCAACATGCACCAAAAATTTTAATCTCTCTATCAGAGGCATCTGGGGCCCATACAACTACTCAGGACAACGTGCACTCCAGAAGAATCCGCAGGAGAGTTGGGGAACAATCTGATGCTGGAAAAGAGCTCAGCCCTGAGATATTGCAGACTCTCAAGTATTATGAACCAAGTTTGCGACGCAAGCGGCGTCAGGTTGCAAATAGAGAGGAGAAGATATCTCAAGACTTGAGAGAATACCTCAATTGGAAGAAGAACTCTGCACAGAATACTTCTCAATGCCAATGCGAACAGTTAATCTCAACTGTTCTATCAAACTGCGAGTGCCATCCGAGACGGTCCGTTTTTGAGCGGATCACCGAATCCAAAGGAATACGGACAATAAAGAGGGTGTGCTCTGGAACCGATCTACCTGCCACCTCATCAAATATGGTTAATAAAGGCAAAAAGGTGGTCGGAAATAACCTTTCGGATAAGGAAATTACTCCAGGATCAAAAGGAGTTTCTATCGAACCAGAGGGCGCGCTTCTAGAAGAAGTCTCTGAAAGGCTTGAGAGACAAGAAAAACGTCTCGAACAGCACGAGGAGACCATAGAAGAAATGAAACAACTTTTGATTGAGTTGCTGGCTCAAACTAGAAAGAACCAATCATCGCCGTCCATTTCTAGTCGGCAGAAAGGAAAACGGCCTGTCCAAATAAATGAAGACAGCGAAGACGAAGATGAAGAAGTGCCTCCTCATTCAAGAGAGGAAGAGGAAGTGAAAGTTATCCTCAATCCTCACGCAGAGAAAATAGAGAAGATGGAGAACCAATTACAAGCTCTTCTTCATCGCAAAAAGCTACAAGAGGTGGGGGTAGTCCGTCCATATCCCGTAGAATGGGAGACCGTACCCTATCCTGCAAAATATAAACCGTTGAATCTTCAATCATTCGACGGTAAAAGTTCGCCGCAGCAACACATCTTCTATTTCCTCTCACAGACAGGACATCTCATGGGGAATGATCCAACTATGACTAGGATATTTGCGAGCACTTTACGGGGGCCCGCATTTACCTGGTTCATGCAGCTACCCCAGGGATCAATTAAATCTTGGGCTGATGTAGAACGTGAGTTCCTAGCCCGATTCTTTGAAGATGATACAGAAGTCTCCATATTATCTTTGCTAGCAGCGAAGCAAGAAGAAGGCGAAACGGTCAAAACTTATGTCGAGCGGTTCCGAGAACTTTCCGTTCGATGCCCACATGGCATGACGCAGGATACGCTTGTGGAAACCTGCAGACATAACTTGTTGACCGATATTTTGGACAAGATGGGTTCGGTCGAATCCAAGTCATGGAAGGATCTGCTTAAGCAGGGCGAACAGGCCGAAGAAATACTTCGACGTCTCGAAATGCAACAGGCTGCAACCGGAGACGGTGCAAACGAATCTTCATTCCATTTTTCCCGTTCAAAAGGGAAAGACATAACGGCAATGGCGGTAGAAAGTACACTGAAGCAGAAACTATGGCCAACTACAAGCAACACAGCAAAATCGCCCAGACTTCAAAAGCAGTATTCGTTCAAGGATGAACATACTGCTACTATGTTCAATCTGCTCACCAAACGCAAGATGCTTAAATTGCCGGAGAGCAAGAGACCTGAAGAAGTAGGGAAAACTAACGATCCGAACTACTGCCTGTACCATCGGATTGTAGGTCATCCCACAAAAAATTGTTTTATCTTAAAAGATAAAATTCAAGCGTTGATTGACGCTGGAGCAGTTCAGCTCAAAGCTGAACAAAAAAGGAGTTAGAGCTAACTCCGACACATTTAATGTGTGAGGTCTAAAGGTACCACTTGCGCTCACAACAATTCAAAAAAAAAAAAAAAAAAAAAATGGGCTCAAGGCGGTTAATTTAAACCCCCATATATATATATATATATAAAGAAGAAAAAAGAAAAAAACATCAAAAAAAAAAAGAAAGAAAGAAAAAAAAAAAAAAAAAAAAAAATGAACCACCCAACGTCGATAAGGCTACGGGGAGAGAATAAATTTCTCGCCAACCCCACCATGCTGGGGGTAAAAAGCATGAATCGCCCAACGCCGCTAAGGCTACGGGAAGAGAATAAATTTCTCGCCAACCCCACCATACTGGGGGTAAAAAGTATGAATTGCCCGACGCCGCTAAAGCTAAGGGAAGAGAATAAATTTCTCGCCAACCCCACCATGCTGGGGGTAAAAAGCATGAATCGCCCAACGCCGCTAAGGCTACGGGAAGAGAATAAATTTCTCGCCAACCCCACCATACTGGGGGTAAAAAGTATGAATTGCCCGACGCCGTTAAAGCTAAGGGAAGAGAATAAATTTCTCGTCAACCCCACCATACTGGGGGTAATAAGTATGAATTGCCCGACGCCGCTAAAGCTACGGGAAGAGAATAAATTTCTCGTCAACCCCACCATACTGGGGGTAAAAAGTATGAATTGCCCAACGCCGCTAAGGCTACGGGAAGAGAATAAATTTCTCGTCAACCCCACCATACTGGGGGTAAAAAGTATGAATTACCCAACGCCGATAAGGCTACGGGGAGAGAATAAATTTCTCGCCAACCCCACTATACTGGGGGTAAAAAATATGAATTGCCCAACGCCGCTAAGGCAAAGGGAAGAGGAAAAGTTTGGTATTTAAACTCAAACGAAACCCTCGACAACTCACTATGCTGAGGATAATAGCATGGCTAGCCCAACTCAAACGGTAGTTGGTAAAGGCAAAATCAAACCCGTTGATAGCTGGGGGTTTGCTAAAAATCCCACGACAAATCTGTCACAACAGTATTCTTATCCGAATATAAGAATACATCACTGCCCTAAGCTGCTAAGGCAAAGGGAAGAGGAAAAGTTTGGCATTTAAACCCAAACGAAATTCTTGACAACTCACCATGCTGAGGGGAATAGCATGGCTAGCCCAACTCAAACGGTAGTTGGTAAAGACAAATCAAACCCGTTGATAGCTGGGGGTTTGCTAAAAATCCTAATCAGATAAATCTCCTGTCACGTTAAGATTTCACCTCTGACAGCAAAACTTTTCTTGTCATTTTGCTCCGACAGAGCAAGCGACACTCCAAAATATTAGTCAAGTTAAAATCATACCTCTGACATCATAATTCAAAATCAAAAGAGATAAAATCCTAATTAAATCGGTCCCCTGTCACGTTAAGATTTCACCTCTGACAGAAAAGAAAATTCACACTTCATCAAGTCCAACATTACAACCTCTGATGAACGTGCTTTTGATATCGTTAAGTTGAAAATCACCTCTAACGAAAATCATCTCCCTATCAAGTTAACAGTTACCTCTGATAGTCCGATTCCAAAACTAAATACGTTAACCGTCACCTCTGTTTAGTCAGCTTGTCCCTATCACGACCAGATCCTCTGAATAGGTTAAGCTCCAAGACACGTTTAATGTCACCTCTGTCTTTTCCTGATTCGTCATACTAGATGTCACTGAACGGTTAGGATTAAAATAAGCACGTTAATATTATACCTCTGCTTGACCTAAAATAAGCACGTTAACATTATACCTCTGCTTGTCCTCTAATGAGTACGTTAAAATCATACCTCTGCTTGTTATGGAATAAATAAATATATTAACAGTTATCTCTATCGACCAAATCTTTTAAAAAGTCTATAACCAAAATTAAAAAATCCAAAGTATTTCGAAATTCAGTACGGTTCAATACAGAACTTCAAAAACTTTGGAGGGGGGTTATGTAGACACTAAAAATAATTAAAAAAAAAAAAAAAAAAAAAAAAAAAACCTAATTTTGCTAAGTGGGCACACCCGCGGGTTGCACCCGCGGGTTGCATCCCCCCGCGGGAGCACCCGCGGGTTGCAACCCGCGGGGGCACCCGCGGGAAGCATCCCGCGGGAGCACCCGCGGGATGCAACCCGCGGGTGCACCCGCGGGTTGCAACCCGCGGGGGCACCCGCGGGAAGCAACCCGCGGGAGCACCCGCGGGTTGCAACCCGCGGGAACCCCCGCGGGAAGCAACCCGCGGGAGTTCTCCCGCGGGTTGCAACCCGCGGGAGCCCCCGCGGGTTGCCACCCGCGGGAGGATTCCGGCGGGTGGCAACCCGCGGGGGTGATCCCGCGGGTTGCCACCCGCGGGTTGTTTTTCGTTGTTTTCCCGTTGTTTTATTTCCTATTTTATTTTCCTGATAATCCGTGATCCGCTTTTTCAGGAGAGAATTGAGCCGGATTTCGAGCTTCTTCGGTTTATAAAATACAGGAATTTAACGAGAGAGAGGAGGGATTTTTGGATTCTTGGACTTTGGGAAGATTTCGGGCGAGCTCGTGAGATCAAAGAAAATAGCAGAGCCATCTTCTCCTGGTCGGACGGTCAACAGAGGCAGCAACGAGACTCCACCGCCACCCGAACCCACATAAAAAAGGGAATAAACTAATATTCCCGTTCTTGTAATTCTTCGAAATTTTTGTAATCTCAAATCTTCGTTGTAATCAAATAATTTTTGCAATGGAATCAAAGATGCAATTTTCGAGCGTACAAAATTTACTTATAATGGGAATGGATTTGCATTATTGAATCATAATGCAGAAGTTTGGGAATAATTTAGAGGTGTACATAGTCTTCTTTTGGGGAAAAAAAAATAGACATGGAAAAGACACTGGGACCTCTTTTCCTATTTTGTTTGATTTAAGAATAAAATATCATTCTTCATATTTTCTCTGCAATAACTCGCAGTATTATCCAAATTGAGTCCCCATCAGGAGTCTAATCTGGAAATATAGGAAAAAATAAAAAAAAAGACCGGAGACGAGTTGGGTTAATAAGACTGAGAAAAAAAAAAAATCAAGAAATCTGAAGCAATCCCTATCAAATCTAGTGTTGTAATGAATTTTCCATCATTTCTCATCCAAAATAGACAAAACAAATTCTAGTACACTTATTTTGTATGTTGGATGTTTTATTCTCATAATAAAGGAGGCCCTTATTCTTGTGAAAGCTCACCGATAACATGCCACATGGTTCTCAAATTTTCTGAGTACTAGTCATTGCAAATACAAAGAATTTATTTACCAAGATAATAAAAAAACATCCAACAAGAAACAATACTTTCTCTATTTGTTTCTCTCATGGATATTGATATCGCATCATTTTGAGAGCTTGAAAACAAATATGCTTGTCAATTTGTAGCGATCTGTTGGATTTGTGGAGTCTGAAAATACTTATACCTCCCAACTTTGTGAATCCAAACTGTTGCTTGGTTATGGCGTGCACTTGTAACTCTAATTTTCTTATTAAAAAAAAGGTTATTGGCGGCCGTTGACATAGTCAGATTTGAGACGAATCAAGTAATTAAATATCTGTGTTGATTTTTGCAACTTTGTTGATATATGGATAGGACAGGGGCATCAAATTCAAGCACAAAGCATGGGGAGCAAACAACAACGAAGAGATCCAATAATAAAATTGGACTTGCTAGCACTCATCGTGGAAGAGGATGATGCAAGGGGAGGGAGAGATAGCACAAGGGCAAGGAGGAGGAGAGGAAGCATCATCAAGTGGTGGAGTTTGCCAGGGAGACGCTCAAGCTTAATTGGTAGAGAGGAGTTATATGTAATGTTTAAAGTTTGTAATAGTATATGTATTAAGACAATAGTCTCATAATAGGTATTAGCCCATTTTATTAAATCTATTTAATGAAATACGGTGAGACGTACCCACCATCTTTGCTCTCCAAAAAAAATATAGCTCTTTATTTTTCTGCAATCGTAACTCAGATATGTGAAATTCATAACATGATATAATAATATTTTATTTTGGTTTTGTTTTCTTTTACTCGCCTGAAAAGTGAAAAAATTAAGATAGAACAAAAGACGTGTGTGTACAAGTATAATACAATAAAATTGGATACAGACATTAAAATTAATTAGAGGTGTACACTAAGAGACAAACATCATCAAGTTGTTCCCAAAAATCACATTTATTAGGGCCTCATGCATCTGCTCGAGCAACAAGTGAACCCTAACACGTGATATTTTGCATACAAATGCTTATAAGTACGCTACAAAAATATATATACAAGGAGATTTATCAAACTAATAATTTCCTTCTCTCATTTTAAAAAAGTTACTTTAAGGGGAAAAAAAAAATCACTAATAACCTCTTGGTATATAAGTGTACATGTACTTCTTGAAATTAATATAAAAGAGATGAGTTTGTCTTCTTTTTTTTTTTTTTTTTTTTACCATTTCCAATAATAAGATTATAGATTGGTATAAGCGGAGTTTTAAATGTAAATCTCGTGCCCACAAACAAAAAGAATTTTTTGTTTTTTTTACTATTGTGAGGGTAAAAAAAAAACAATTGCTATTGCATTTTTTGTTCGGATAAATGGGTTAATTGCTTTATTTTTGCCACTGAAAGTTTTATTTTTTTAATTTAAATTTTTGAATATGATAGGTCAAGAACTAATCCTTAAACCTGCATATTCTCATCTCTCCTTATAAGAAATTCTATACATTTGATCAATAAGATTCATATGGTACTCATTGACTCCTTGTGAGATCGGGCTACAAGAGGGCTCAAATTCAAGATCGAGCTACAATCTTTGTTTTTGAATAATTAGAAAGTAAAATATTGACATTGAAAAATGAGAACTCTGAGTATTATTATATAGGGAAAGCTATAGGTGAGCCGCCAACTTAGGAAAAATTACGTAAGTTAGCGGTAAAAATATAGGAATCCAATATTTTTTTCTAAAATTTGGATCTCTACCTCCATAACTGTAATAAGATTAAATTTCATAAAATTTTGAGTTCATTTATACTTTCATTAAGTGAATACAAAATGTTTAATAATTGAAAACTGTTAAAATATTTATCAACTTGATGAAGTACCAAATCAAAACTAAAAGTCAAGAAATTGGGTATGAGCGAACGTTAAAGAGTCGAGATCATAATGCAAAAGAAAATTTTTAACAAAGATTATTAAAGATAGAAGAAATGAGCTCTAGTTCAGATAACTTGCATGAGTTGCTGTGAGCTCATTTTTCATTTTTCTCCTATTATATTCTTGGGGTTTTTACATATCTATCTCTTAAATCTTTAAAAGTTAGAATTTAGTCCCCTAAATCTTCATATTTATAATTTATTCCCCAAAATCCTTTAAGTTAACACAATTTAGTCCTCCAATCATATTTTTGGCCGGAAATTCCCTGTTGGTAGTGTAAATTTCCAAGTAAAAGGGATTTTCCACACAGAACGCGGAGCTAACTCAATAGCTCTGCGTATTGGCTATTTAGCTTTGCGTTAGAGTAAAACGCGGAGCTAATCAATAACTCCGTGTTCTGGTTCTTCTAACTTCGCGTTTTGACTCTATTAGCTCCGCGTGAGTAGATTTCATTTCCAAATTAATTGAGATTTGGACTTATTCAATACCCAAATTAAGTCCAATCAGAACTTTATCAAGAGATTTAAATCAAGACTAAGATATTTGATTAGAATTCTTGATAAATACAAATTCTATTCAAATAGAAACTCTCATATTGGCCCAAGATTATAAATACCCTCTTGAGGAAGCCTTTGATGATCTTTTTTTGGAGCATTAAAGGAGTTAAAGTTATGCGTGAGAGCCTTAAACAAATCAAGATCAGCAGAGAAGATCAAAAGTCGGTCGTCATCTTCATCAAAAGAGAAGATTCCCGCGTTAGATAGTCCAAAGGAGCTACTAGATATATCTCATCGCTGCGAGAACCCACTCTATTTTGTAAAAGAGAGCGATAGATTATAAATCCTCTCGTTTGTTCTTTTCTTATTCACTTTCATTATAATCTAAGTTGTATTCAATGGAAGGAGGTAACAATTTTGCTACGAACATTCCCGTTATACCCCTGAGTTACTTTTTTTTAGTCCTCCATTTCCTCTTTCTCCTCTCTTTCTCTTTTTATTGAGTTTTCCTCTCCATTCTTCTCCTCTATCTCTTCCCTTCCAGTTAATCTCTAAAGTAAAGTAACACAAAAGAACCCAATGAGAAGAGGAAAGAGAAAGAGAGGAGAAGAATAGAGAGGAAAACCCAATAAGAAGATAAAGAGAATAGCAAAAGGAAAGGCAGGAATAAAGTGAAATAACTCAGGGGTATAACGAGAAATTCGGGCCAAAATATGGCTGAGAGAATAAATTGTGGTAGCTTAAAAGATTTTGGGACTAAATTATAAATATAAAAATTTGGAAGACTAAATTCTAATTTTTAAAGATGTAAGGGACAAATATGTAAAAACCCTTATATTCTTTATCAATGCATTCGAAATTCTATTGCTAGCTAGATTTTGGGGTTCAAGGGGCTTTGGATGCTGACTAGTGTCGCATGATTGGGGGGGGTCTTTATGGATTCTGCTTTGATATTCAATCTGATGAGGTCCGTACCGACAAGCTCATGTTTGGCAAACACCCCGCTGCCAAAAGACTTGATCGATCATTGCTGTAGCATGAATAATTGATCAAATTTCATAAAGTAATAATAAAAAGAGTAGATTATAGTGGAGTGCTAATTTATTTTGACTCTACTCATTGAAAAAGTTATTAAATTTGACTAGCGATATTGGACACACACACACATATACATATCATTGTTATCATGGTACAAGCCTTTTCCCCATTTGGTGGAAGCAAGGTCTACCAAGTTCCGCCATCTGATGAGGGAAAATTAGGAGAGCGAATGATATTCAGGCATCATGTGGCTTTGTCCGTATAATGAAACGGGCGGAGGGAGCGTAATAATAGGATATTTGAGAACGTTTACACACGCTATTCATCGAGTGTGTATCTTGATTTTGATATTTAGTTGTGGACACAACACTTGAGTGTGTTTGTTTGCATGGAAGTGTAGAGAAAATAGTAGAAGTAAAGTCACTTCTTTTCCTTCATGTATTTGTTTGGCTTATAAGTAAAGTGGAAGTTACTTCCACAATGATGATGTGCATTCTATACGGCAACCCAACTTTTTAAATCTACTTCACATGGATTTTTGGTGGAAGAGACTTAGAAGTAAAAAGTATTAATAATTTATTATCTTGTGTTTTACCATTCTTTTCTTTCTTCCAAGAAATAATTATTTTATTCCTTTTCTATTACTTTTTTCTTCTAAAAAGTAAGAAACAAATATTAGAAGTATTAGAAGCGTGATACTTTCAATTTTTTTTCTAAAAAATAAGAAACAAATACTAAAAGTATTAGAAGTGTGATACTTCCAATTCTTTATTTTTGGAAGTAATTTCTAATTTACTTCCTTACTTCCACTACTTCTAAATATCCAAACACACATTGGCTGTTTGGAAGTACTGAAAGTAGGGACAAAAAATAGAAGTAACTTCAAAAAATAAAGAGTTGAAAGTATCATACTTTGTACACTTCTAGTGTTTGTTTTTTATTTTTTGGAAAGGGAAGAGATAGAAGAGAAATAAAATATTTATTTTTTTGGAAGAAAGAAAAAAAAAATATACACAAAATAATAAAATATTAATACTTTTTACTTCCAACTCTACTTCCACCAAAAATCAATATGAAGTATGAGAAGTGAAAATACCACATATGATCCATCTCATCATTAAAGAAGTAATTTTCACTTTGCTTTTTGGCCAAATAAATACTTGAAGTTGTAGAAGTGACTTTACTTCAGAGAGTGCACATGACTGCTCACCGCCTTCACAGTACCCGAGGGAGAGGTTGTTTAAGAGACTTCTACATTTGGTGGAGTACAATCCAGAGCACAATCCAAAACCTGAGGTGTTTCCTCCAGTATGTTGTCAACTCTTTACTTACATTGTGTATGCTCGAACTAGGGAAGTTCCCTTTCATTGCTATGAATTGATTACATCAAATAAAAGAAAATTACAACTCTCTGAAAATGGATTACAGGATAGAGAAAAGAGAAAATTAAACTCTGTTTCCATTTTATTTTCATGGGAGTTTAGGTAGCGGTGGAAGGTTGTTGGTGTTTTCCATTGACGATCTGGATGCCCACTGATTCTGTAGCACCAAGCTCAGGCTGGAGAAAGAAAACTCTGAAGTTCTTCTCTGTTCTCTAAATTTCACAATCTTTTTGCATCTGTCTGCCTCTCTTTCTATTGAGAGTGAGAGAGGGCTTTTTATAGCCTTTGCAAACGTAACTGTTCCCTCAAATCTCTATATAATCAGAAATCGAATTGTAGGAGGTTGTAATAGATCTTCCAGATCGTTACAACAAACTTCACATGCGGAGCGGAACGCATCAAGCCTGGATGCGCGCCTGCAGTGTGTGCGCGCTCAGGTGCGCACGCTCTAGGGCACGCGCTACAGAGCATGTGCGCAGCCCTGAGCGTGCGCCGCGACGCATGCAGCCCTAGGAGCATGCTCTCCTGGGTGCCCTTGCGAACCTAGGTGTATGTTGCCATGGACGCGCTACTCTTGGCGCATGCTCCTTAGCATGACATGTGCTCATCTGGGAGGTGCCCACTCCTCGATGCGAGCTCCGCATCAACCAGGCATGTGCTTCTCAGTGCACGCTCCTAGGTGCGCTCTGGGTTGCGTTTTCCTAGAAGACGCGCTTTTGCTGGGGACGCACATGCACTTCTGGGCATAGGACGCGCTCATCTGTGCTTGGTACGCGCTTCGCGGGGCTCATAGGCATGCTCCTCAGCGTGCGCCCTAGTTGCACTTCCGGGTTGCTTGTGCTTGGAGGCGCGCACGTGCAGAGAATGCGCGCGCTCCTACATATGAGATGTGCTTGTCTGGAAGGTGCGCACTCCTCGATGCCCATGCACATGCTCCTCAGTTTACGCTCCTAGGTGCGCTTCAAGATTGCACGTGCCTGGAAGGCGCACATGTGCCGGAGATGCGAGCACTCCTAGATATAGGATGCACTCATCTGGAATGTGCACGCTCCTTGGTGTGCGGTTTGCGACATCTAGGGGTGTGCTGAAGTTGCGCTTCTTGGTGCGCTCTCCCGGATGCAGTCATATGACGCTCTTATTTCAGCTGATTGTTCTATTTTTTTAATGCCTACACATTGGAGGTTTTTATCTTATGCGTTCTAAACTATACTTTGGTCGTATTGTATCGGATCCTTAGTTTGTATTAAGAATATTGTACTAGAGTAGGTTTCCATCTAAAAAAATAGAGGCACAGTAGTACAAGTTTATTATGTAAGTTGAAAACTTCGAAACATATATTTGAAAGTATATTATGTGTTATAAAATTAAGTATATACACAATGACGCTAGCTTAAATGGTGGGCTAATAATTTCCTCCATATTTTATTAATTAAAAATTAACGAAACAAGTATACACATTAGGATCCTAGGACCAACCATAAGTAGAAATAATTTTTTAAGTTTGTACGTACTTCTTCAACTATTTTTGATCAGTTTCTTGAGTAAAGCTAGATATTTACATGCGACATCAAAATAAGGGTTAATTACACTCAGACCCCCTATAGTATGGGGCATGTAACACTTAGACCCCATGAAGTTTAAAACTCTCACTTAGACCCCTAGACCAGGGGGTCTGAATGTAATTAAAACACAGTGATTTAGATACTTCAGAGGGTCTAAGTGAGAGTTTTAAATTTCAGGGGGTCTAAGTGTTACATGTCACATACTAAGGGGGTCTGAGTATAATTAACCCTTAAAATAATAATGTTACTATGTTCATAACCGAAACTGTACTCATTAATATCGTTATAGACAAACAACTAGGTGCAACCGTTTGAACAAGTTGTTTGCATCCTTGAACCCATTTTTATCGCAGGACATGTGCTACTTGATTGACAAGAATACAAAATCATCAGGGTGTAATTAACTTGACCTTTTAATACAAATTAACTAACCTCTTAATTAACTTTAGTTTTAGAGGTTTTGAGTTGTACTCTCAGTAGAACAATTTAAATAATATTATAAAAAAATTGTGTAAGTTTGACTAGCAAAACGATATCTTCATCTTTGTTTGTGCAAAATCACATAATAATATATTGTAATATCCTAGACAATTCAAGCAGTCCTATGTTAGTATGAGACAAGAGTTACTGTATTTTATAATAATTCTCATGAATTTAAAAATTAATTATAACTAGACTTTTTTAGGAAAATAATTTGTAATTAATTATAAATTATTTTAATTATTGCTATTCTATTAGAGACTTAGAATATTCATATACAATACGTGACCAACGTTCCGTTACTTAGATTCGGGGCAGGAAGAGTTACATATATTTTCCAATACGACTTATTCAAACGGAACAACATGTGCATGCACTAATTATGAAAATAAAATCCGTGAGATGAAACTGAAACTCTTTAAGAATCAATATACATCATTAGAGTCAACTAAGATAAAAGTCAAAATATCTTGACATACATCATAAACACTTGAGTAGAGTCAGAACTCAAAAGGCAATGCTTTTTCTCTATCGATCTTTCCATGATTGCTAGCGAGAGTAGTTACATTTGAAGTAATAGAAAGAAAAGCAACGATTAGAGTGGAAGAGTCAGAGTCAAAAAGAGGATTCCAAAGTGATAAAGAGAACACTGCAGCAACAATAACTGAATAGGCAATGCAAAATAAATAATTTTTTATGAGTGCAAAGGGTGGGTAATCTCCTCTCATTCCATTAATCAGTAGTTAATTAATAACGAACCAAAACTACATATATAGTATATATATTTAGTCCCTCTCATGAGTGGACATTACAATAACTATAATAGTGCTCAAGAGAACGACTAATACATTTATGAATTCTCAGAGATATTTTGGATTTACAGCTACTCTGACTATCAGAGCCTGGTTCTTGAAATACTTGTCATAACACCCTGTTGTTCACCGTGTACACCGACCTGGGTCCCTCTTTGTCATCCTTTCTTTCTTTTTTACCGTGAGTGTGTTGGAGTGAAGTTATTCCCGTGAGGTAATCGCTCGGCATCGAACGACTCTTTACAGGTTTAATAAAATTTCGGTATTTTGGTAAAGGCTTTGTTGTAGTGTGCTCGCGTTCAAATTCCAGTACGTGGCCTCCATCGCTACCACTTGTCTCGCTGACGTTGGCCTCATTTTGCGTAACGGAAATAAATAATTAGCTGGAAGAAAGAGAACAAGAGGAGATATGAAAATGATCCGACCAAGAGATGGACAATATGCTTGATTTGACAATATATGGCCCTAACCTACTTTATGCAGATGGGTCTTGATCTCCTGAAAAATTGGTGACTTGATTGATTGAAGACAATTTGTAGACCCCCTCAGCGCATGCAATTGCCGCTCCCATACACCTGTGCATGCGCTGATCTGCTGCGCCTTTGGCCAGACTTGCTTCCTCGATTCGCACATTTCTGTCTTGGTCTCCTTTGGTCGGTGCCGCTCCGCTCCTAATTTTCTGTACGGCCGACAAATGAGGTGCATGGCTACTGTTTGAGAGAGAGAGAGAGAGAGAGAGGAGTTGGCGGTGTTTTGTTGGGGCGGCCTGATCCTTACACCACCACCGACCTGATCGAGCTCCCTTGGGTACTTGGTCGGCTAAAAGCATTATGATAATCATGTGGACTCAATGGATGCAGCATGCATGATCAGCAATCGCCATGGATCCTAGAGCTAGTTATTGCAGATAAAGAACATAGAAACTATACCAACAAAGAGATTTGTGTGGTTCGTTCCATATCAGACTTTGCCCGTAGTCACCGGATAGTTTTCACTCTTGAGAATATTGAAATCACAAGAATTTCTAAAGGAGCACACTACTCGTCGTAGTAGCCCACTTCACTAAGATTTTTATATTACAAGTTTTTCATTGAAAATTTTGAAGCATACTATCTTTGTCTTCAACTTCCATTGCTCCAAAAGAATATTTCTGTTCGGAGTTAGATTTTAAATGGTATTATTTTCCATCCGAAATTAGATTTCGGATAATATTATTTTCCATCCAGAGTTAGATCCTGAACGGTATTATTTCCTATTGGGTTGTGGAGGGGGGAGTTGTGGGGGTAATGGCGAGGGCGTGCAGTTTTGAACTACGTAGAAGCGGACTAGATCGATCGAAGGAGACAGAGGCCAGAGAGCAGATGCAATAGATTTTTGGCGTTTTAAGTTACAGGAAGGAAAGAGAAAGAGGATCGTGAGTCACAGGAAGGAAGGAGGAAATATTTTGAAAATTTTTGGTGTGCTCATTAAAAAAAATCTCTCTTTTCAAGCAAAGGAAGGTGTGCTCACTAGTACAAGTGGTGTGCTCCTTTAGAAATTTCAAAAATGACAGTGCAAAGTAAGAATATGTGTACTTGGACGGTAACGCTGTGACATGTGAAAAAAACCATAATACCCTTTTCAAAAAGATATACAGGAGCTTCACCGTCAAATCACCGCCTTCGGACAAGGCGGCACTCCCGGATGGCGGGCCAGCGGCGTCTCCAATTGCGGGTTAAATCCTACATGGGAGCAGCAAATTTTCCTGATCGGGAGGAATTGCAAAGGAAAATTGAAAAGACTTGATGTTGGATCATGCGTGTATGCCAGTACATGGAACACCCACAAAAAAAAAAAAAAAAACTTGAATCTATTTGATGATGCGTCATAGATGGTATAATTTGTTATTGGCTCCCAAAACAGTAAACACTAAGAGATTGGCCAAAAACAGTAATGGAATTTTGAGTTTAATTCTATAGTCGAGACTGATCAGAACATAAATCTAGAAATTAGTGTGTCCAATTAAAATGATTCAGAATTCGAATCTTATATTTTTTTCGTATCTCGGATATAGTGGTAAATGCAAATTGGGTGAAATCTACTGTTCTGAAACAATTTTTGTGTAGATCAATATTGTTAAGTGGCAATTGAGGAATTGATATTAACCGAGATAATAGATGGTCGAAAGTTGGTTAGTTGTACAATGATGAGATATATTATAGTGTTTTGTTGTGATGGATGTGATTACTTCATTGTATGATGCAGCACATGGTGATGTGTAATTATTGATGTTTATCTCTGAAGATAGTCGTGACTTTTTAGATCAAAATGGAGTATAGGTTGTTGGAGAGTATGGTATACTAATTATGAGTGTTAAGGAGAGTATGATTAAGTGATTATAAGTGCTCGGATGAGAGCATAGTTCTGTGATCATTAGTGTTCAAGTATAAAAACGTTGATAGTACCGACTGTTTTTTTTTTGTATGTGGAGCATGGTGCATGTCTTTTTCAAGTTGCATGGCTCATTAGTTATGAACCAAAATGGTGATTGTTAGATTTGTGTACGCCTAAAATCGATGAACTTCCTTTAATTGCTATTAATGGTGATTACAAGCAAAATAACTGAAAATTACAACTTTTAAAAACGGGGAACGAGGGTGGGGAAAAGAGATAACTCTTTTTTCCCTTTTAATTTTTGTGGGATCTTTGGACAGCAGTGGAAGTTATCTAGCATCTTCCGTTGACGATCTGAATATTGTATCGACTGATTTCTCTGGTACCAATTTCTGACCAGAGAAGAAATAGGAACTCTTAAAATGCAGTAAGTTTTGCTTCTTTGGTTCTTTGTCGGTGGATCTCTAGATCTTTTCTTTTTTGATCTCTAGATCTCTCCAGCCGGAAGAGAAGAAATGAAAACTCCGATCTTTGGGTTTTTTCGTCTTCCTGCGTCTCTGACCTTTTCTTTTAGTCTCAGCAAATCTTCTCCTCCCTCTACTCTCCTCTGGATTATTTTTATTTTCATCTCAGACCTTTTCTTCTCTTTTCAGAGAGAAGCTTTTTTTATAGACTGCGGGAACCCTCAAAACTCCCCATAATTGAAGATTGGATCGTGGGAGCGCACACAGAGCGGTTACAACAGACTCCGCCGGATATGGAGTTCATGAAATGCATGAGGCGGAAGGAGCACCCTTGGTGCGGGTGCGCGAGCGCTTGAGCAGTGCTTCGCAAGTGCGGGCGTCGAGCAGCCGGGCGTGTGCGCAGCACCTTTGCGGGTGCGGGCGTGGGTGTCTGTCACTGTTATTTTAGTGGATTATTTTAATCTTTAGTGCCTACAGTTTATGTATTGTATCCATTGAGTATCCCGCTATTATCATGAACGATAATAAATCCTAACCGGATTTGGGACCAAACGGCTTGTATTTTATTAGGTTGACATCGTATAATGACAATAATAATATCCTAGTACAGTTTGAAGTTTACCACTATATATATTTTTTATATGTGAGATGAGAATGTGGATTTTGCATAGTTTAAAAGAAAAAACTTGCAATGAGTTAGAGAGGTACAAAAATACTTAAATCTTTTCTTGTAACTTTGTTTTCATATTGGACGCACTAAGGCCCTAAAAGAGAGAGTGAGTTTCAAAAAGAGAGAGTGAGTTTTATTTATTATCACTTTTTAAGCGAAGGGCCAAAAGCAACTGGAACATAAATCTGTTGCCACATTATAAACCTAGAAGTCGATAAGCCAGACTGCAGTTGCTTTGTAAGAGAGAGTTACTAAACTTCATGTCTCTTACCAAACTTCACGCCTCAAATATGGGAGGAATTTTTCAAATTAACAATTAAAAAAAAATAAATCCTACAAATAGAGTTGTTAGGAATATTATTTTCGAAGTCAACCAATTCGGATTGAACAAATCCGAATTCTGTGGTCAAGCGAATCTGGACTTGGTAAGTCAAGATTCGGATTAAGAGAATTCTCTTAATTAAATTTGGAATATCAAAAATTAATTTGGACTTGGAAACCCCTATGCATGCATACCTGCTATTAGATATTTACAGCGTATCCGATATCATATATCACAGCTCCGTATCTTGCTAAGTTTGGATCCATTTAATAATTAACAATAATTTGAATCTGAACATGGCAAATTTGAGTGTCTCCAAACTTTGAATCCGCACTTGATAAGTCCGGATGGAACTAGATTTTGAATTATTTTTAACCAGAGTCGATTCATGGAACTTTTTTATTATTAGATTGAAAAATTCTCCTTAACAAGAAGGATGATGCCCGTCTTTGTCCGCCATTTTTCCGAATCTCTTTCCCCATCATTTCCACTCTTGAACCTAATGCCTTGGCTCGACCATTTTCTGCTAGAGTATAAACAATTTCTCTCAATTCTCATTAGAGATTTGAAGTTATGGTGTAGTTACAGTAATTCTAAGATAATATCACAACAACCCAGGTTTAAAATGAGAAATGTTTTAAAAAATGCTCGATTTTGGAGCAAATGTACATGGCAATGTCTTAACTTTATTTTTTTTGTTGGTCATCAGATAAAGGAAAGCCCGGGATTGGTCTTGGGCTACAATTACAGCCCGTGGCCTTCTAGAGTGGCGCATTAATTGATCGCAAACCCAGATGGGCCAGATCCAATACATTACAAGAAAAGGGGAGTTATAAAGGCACACCTCAGATCTCTAAAAGGTGCACCCTCCTAAAATTAGTTTTTAGGAGAATTTAAATACATCCACAAATTTTCTAAGTAACATATTTTCTAAATATATTCGCTATAAAGTTCAAGATTAAGTATTTTTTTTTTTAACTAAAAACGGCCCACCATATTTCTAAGTTACCCTTATACCTTCTTCAAAATTTTGGCCTCATTGCAAAACCCAAATCCCCTTTCAAAATCCTAACTCCAGTTTCCTAAAAAAATATTTTTTTTATCAATTTCTAATTTAATTCATAATTTTTTAATTTTTTTATTATTGAGAATTATTATGATTTGAATTCTTTTATTTTTGGAGTTTTAAGAATTATTAGGATTTTAATTTGAGAAAATTAGAAACCAAGAATAATAGAAAAATGCAAACTTGCAATAAAATTAAAGAAGCTGAGATTAAATTCCTCAACAATTATAACGACAAACTTGTAAAAAAATTGAACTTTTAATGGAATACCTAAAAAATTGGTGGGTGCATTTAGAATTATAATGACAAATTTGTAATAAATTCGTCAACAACGCATATCTCCAAGAAGGGAAATTCTATTTGCACACGACATTTTACTCTTGGTGTCCTGTTTACTATTACACTAAACTACTATTTTGAAATACTACCATTTTACTATTTGCATCCAATTTTTTTTCCAAAAATACCTCTCATCCTTTTCTCTAACTCCTCACCCGTCCGATCCCATTTTTATCCATTTATTTTTGAGTCGGATGTTAGTTTAAAAGCAAAAATTTTTTTTGTCGGATATTAATATCCAACCGTGAAATGTGCTGGCCGGGTATTAATACCCGACTAGCAAGCGAAGTCTCCCCACAAAAAAAAGCTAATTAATAATAAATTTTAAACAAATACGCATAAAACCTAAAAAAAAACATTTTAAATCGTACCTTAAGATTTGTCATCTGATACCAATTACATGTTGGAATTTTCCATTTGCATAAGAAAATTTAAACAAACTCCAAACCCAAATTTCACTTGTCACGGTGAAATCAAAAAATTTAAAATTTTTCTAATCTTTTCAGGAACGTTAATGCAAAAAATTTTAAGGGGTCAAAAAATCAAATCGATGATTTTGTTGGAGATATATTTTTATAAGTACAAAAAAATTTATTTAGAGTTTTAGAGAGAAAATAAAGGAAGAAAACGATGAGTCGTAGTTCCAAATTCTAAAAAGTTTTACTTTAGGATTTATAAGGGCAATTTAGTTCAAAATAATAATGATAAATTTATAATTATTTATAATTTTCAAAACCGTACATCAAAAGTAAAATGTCGTGTGCAAATAGAATTACCCCTCCAAGAACCTACCCACATCTTCCACCGGTCCAAGCTCCGTAGTGCCCTCTCCCATCCATAGAAAGTGAATACCAAATAGCTTTTGTAGAACGACGCTTAAAAAATAATTATGAGAAGTCCTCGTAAGTAGCACATCTTGGTCTTTGCCACCCTCTCTGCAGAAATCAGTCCCAAGTGAGAAGTGCCTTCTAGAAAGTCTTGTCAACCCATCTATGTTTTTTTTTTTTTGAAGTAAAACAGCGGGTAGAAGTCCTTCACGTTCCATTAGCAAGAGGGTAATAGAACCACAAAAAAGTTACGGAGTTCGATCACCCATATGAGTGATTCTTATAATACATTAGTTTTTACATAAATAAAAGGTACATAAAAAGAAAGAAAGAACAAACTTGTCAAATCCTCTTCTCCTATTGCGGCCGGGTGGATGTCTTCTCCAGGTTGAAGGGTGGAGGTTGCGAATCATGTGGGCTCAGGGAAATCCAGATCATCCTCTGAGAATCCACCTGAAATCTGTACTCGCTTCTCATTAGAAAGCATATCTGTCCAAAGAGAAAAAATATACATTATTTCTTTCCAACCAAATATTCCAGCATATTTCTGCAGGTAGTGTTCTGGCCCGATATGAAGGACGACCACTCCCCATTTATGTTTCAAGAAGTCGATATTCTTGTTGTTTCCAATATGAGAAGGGATAGCCATCCAGAAAGAGTCCCCAACTCTCACCATTTCCTTCTAAAAATCCGATATGTTGGTCAAGTTCTTGTATCGACCCAACCAAGATCCTCTCGAGCCCCATATTTTCACTAGAGATCTCTTTTTCATTATAGTTGGTTAAAAGATATATATATATAT
Source organism: Dracaena cambodiana (assembly GCA_036321105.1). Lineage (NCBI taxonomy): Eukaryota > Viridiplantae > Streptophyta > Magnoliopsida > Asparagales > Asparagaceae > Dracaena > Dracaena cambodiana. The sequence continues at coordinate 32,882,714 of JAYEPQ010000017.1, forward strand.
ATATATATATATATATATATATATATATATATATATATATATATATATATATGCATCATAGACCTATCCGGTCTTTCTAATTTTCACCCAAAACTCCACCATAACTTGTAATATAACCACACAATCCATACACTGAAAACTAACTTCATCAAACTTAACGACTCGGAGTTTTGTAATCCAAATTGTGTCTCTGTTAATAGTCGAACTCAGAACTCCACCGAGAATTCGAAAACTTCCACGAATTGAAAAAAATAAAAATGAGTGATGCTATTTGAGACAAGACTTTTTTTAAGATGTTATTGCATATCTGGACACCACCTAACGAACTCCAGGTATGGTCCTGCCATTAGAGAGAGGGTAAGGTGCATCAGCAACCAGCATAACATCATTAATCACTCTCCAACATCATTATCACATGATTTAAACAAATTATACATCAAACAAAATCGAAATCCAAATTCTAAATCTATTGTTAGAGGTATGAAAATGGACAGGTCCAAAATTTAACTAATTTAAAGATTTTACATTAAAAATGATAATTATATTTTATTAATTAAATGTTTTGAATAAGTCAGATAAAAAATTTACTGATAAATCCATTCATTCACATCCGTAATTAGGACCCAACCCATCAATAAAATGCAGCTTCAAAGAAGATATTTGAATCTGATTGCAATAATGAAAAGTCACAATAGTATATTCTAAGTCTTAGGAAAATTCTATTTAAACACATTAGTTTGCTAAATTATAAGTTTGTTTTTTTAATTTTATTTACTATGATCTGTTATGGTTCAGGATTAGTCTCTGAACGTGTTATAACTGAACGTTCAAATCCGTTCAGATATATCCCCGAATAGCGTTCACCATGGAGATTAATCCTGATGTGCTCATTGAGCAATCTGTTTTGCTTAAAAAGAATTTACTTGTCATTATTCATGAGCGTGATGACTAAACAAATTATAAAGCACTCAAGTACATTTCTATCCTAATCTCACAACAGCTATAAACAAATGGGAGTTGCTAGATGCCCCCCGTACTTGTCCACTCTGAGTTCCATAACAATGAGTCAAATTATTTACAAGTTTATCATTTATAATATATGATCAAATTGACCTTATAAATTTCTTAGTAAGTCTCGTTCCCTCTTCTCTCTAAGGCTGTTTTTCTTAGTGAGCCCTAATCCTTATTCCTCTCATTTGTGCACGACTTGTTCAAGAAAAAAAAAAAAAAGGAAACACGGGGAGAAAAAGAAACGATGCAAGAAATTCTAAATTTTCAACTAAATTTACATCTTATCGTGATTCCTAACGATTTCTTGAATTTTATGTGATTATTTCTTTACAAATCTGGTATGGATATTTTTTATTGAGAGTTTTTGAGTAGATTGAATAAGATGAAAAACAAGATTACAAAATTGGTAAAAATCGATGAATCTCCTTATTTAGAGGTATGTTTAAAGCACGGACTTAATAAACAGTATAAGTTGAATGATGAATGAAAATGGATATTTTTAAAGATTTTGGTAATATGTTTAGTTGCCGCGACTATTTTTTGGAAGTCGGGATGGAAACCCTGGTTGGGACGACAATGTTGACCCAAGTAAATGCTGGTCGGGATTATTATCCCATCTAGAGTATTCACTGGTCGGAGTTGTAACCCATTCAGAGTATTCACTGGTTGGGACTGTAACCCCATCCAGTGTATTCACTGGTCAGAACTGTAACCCCGTCCAGAGTATTCACTAGCTGGATTTTCCACCCCGGCCAGTAAAGTTCTAAATTTTCAAAAAAACAAAGCAAAACCTACTGGCTTAATAATTTCCATTAAGAATAAGTTATATCGTGCGAAAATGGCGAGCATGACACACATAAATAATGAATATTGAAAACCATCAACTAGAATGTTAATAATGAAAAATATATAATATTAACAATATATTCACTAGCCGGTATGTTTCCAAAGTGTTTATCAATCCCGGCCAGTGGGCTTTTCATATGAGAATAAGTTATATTATTCGACAATGACGAACATTACGCATAAATCACGAATATTGACAATCATTAAACTAAAACGTTCATAACGAAAAATAGATAATATTGACAATAAATTGAAGTTAACATCATCATCTGCTCAAACGAAAAAGTACGATTACAAAAGTGAAATTGTTCATAACATCATAATTACAAAGTTACGTATAGTGAGTATGGAAATACAACACATTATCGCCTAGCAATTTTTCTAACACGATGGCAGGTCCGTCCACCCATTGTTGGCGGTTCCGAAGATCTAGTCTCGACTTAGTCTTTGATATCAGCTAAACTAAATAAGCCTGACACTGCTTGTATAATGCTGATATCCCAATACTGTTTATATAATGAAGTTGGTATTCGTTTCCGGATGTCATCTTTCCATAAATATTGATATCTCAATACTGCTTATAAAATGAGGATTTTTTTTATTAGCTCCACAAACCATGTATTCTACTAACTCAAGCTTAGTGGCCACACAGTTATTTTTCTTCATATGACTGATGCATCTCAATAGTTACAATAATTATTACGTCAAATCTAACTATGCAAATGTTCAACTTATAAATATACGCATTAAAGTGAGTAGATGTACATCGGTGGCTTCGTGCCAGCTTTCTTCATCCGATGCGAGGCCGTCGGTCTAATTCGAAATGACTCAGATTGATCCATTTGCATAAGTATTGAACATATATTAATCCAAAATTCCAACAATAATCACGTAAATTTGATCCAATATTGTGTTCGGTGACAATACGTTTTTCCCAATTCCATAAAAATCTTACTAAATATTATCACATAAGAGAAGATAAAATTTAGATATTCAAATTATCAAATCCTAAATACTACTCAAAATTGGATGTCACTATTATATCCTAAACCCTACTAGCACTATTAAACAATATAGGAGACGAAAATGGAATGAGAGGAAGGAGATAGGAATAATATCTTGTCTGCGGGACTCAACGGCGTCGTCTTTGCAAGCTAATCTTCATGGCAGAGGGCGCGACCGAAATCTAAGACTCGATTTGAACGGTGGTCTTTGAAGAAAGAGAGAAAAGCCTGAACGAAAGAAGAAGAGAGCGAGTGGGAGGGAGAAGAGAGAGAGAGTGAGGAGGAAGAAGAATAAAGAGTGCGTTGAAAAATCTAATCTCCTAATGAGCCACAAATTTTTCTTAGTGAGCCTCATTTTCCCTCTTGATTAACGAGCAAAACTTGAAAATTCATGAGACTCACTAAGAAAAAATGGATTAGTTTCAAACTAACAGGCTCACTAGGAAAAAGAATATATTTCCATAAAAGAAAAACCACAACAAAAATTTTGAAATAAAAAAAAAGAAAAGACAAGAAAGAGAAACTACTTAATTTATAACATTCCCCAATTCAACACAAAACTCGCTACTACTCCACTATTTATTTATCTCTAAACCTCCTCATTATTACCAACTAGAATCGCCAAATTACCTCCACCAATATTCTTGAAAGTCAGCCGCCGGCCGCCGGGAAATCAAACGGCAACGGCCGGACTTCCGCGGGGTCGATCAGCCTCTCGTGCCGGAACCCGTAGTTCCTCAGCAACTGATTGTCGGCAAAATTCAAGGCCCTCTGCAGTCCTTGAGAGCAATTCACCCAAGAATATATCTTGTTGTGCTCCCCGCTGCAGGGCTGGCACCCCGTAAAATGGGTCACGAACGGCCTCCTCCACCCCTCGACTCCATGCCTCAACCCTTCCCTCTCGAGCAGCTCCTCCCTCATCCTCCCGTACGCTGCCGCCGCCTTCTCGGCCCGCCGCCGCCTCAGCCCCTTCACCCTCCTCTCCATTTCCAAGTACGCGTGCTCGATTTTTTCCAACTTGTTCACAATCTCGACCCAGTACCCTTGAAAGTAGAATGCATTCTCTAAATAGGTTTTGTTCGCCCACTTCTCCTTCTTCTCGAGAAGCAAGTAGGCGATGCCCGTCTGGTCGTCGGCCGCGGAGAACAGCTTGTCCTTGAAAATGCTCGTCTGGATCCTGCCCCATCGCTCGTACTCCGGCGACTGCGGGCCCATCCTCGACCACGTCTCGATGAAGTCGAGCGACCACTGGCAGTTCCGCATCAGGAACACGCCGGCATTGAGGCCGGTCCAGCTCTTGGCCTTGTAGACAAGCTCTGGCCATCCGTGGAGGATGAGGTTGTAGCTCCCGTACCTCTCCAGCGGCAGCTCGAACTCCATGTCGGTGATGACGGCGTCCGAGTCGACCCACCAGATCCACTCGGCCTCCGGGTGGGCCACCATTGCGGCCCGGACGACGGGGATCTTGGCCCAGAAGCTGACCATGTCGGGCTGCAGCAGCGCCATGTTGTAGAAGAATTCGATGCCGTGGAGGCGGCAGTAGTCGGCCTTGTTCTTGTAGAGCCTCAGCAGCAGGTGGTCGCCGGTGGGGTTGCGGCACGGGTCGGGCTGGGACCCGGAGACCATGAGGATCCGGTTGCGGTTGGCCGCGAGGGTGGGGTGGGAGTGCAGCCAGTTGGTGCGCTTGCGGTCCCAGTCGGTTATGGGGGAGGCTGAGGCGGAGATGGTGTAGGAGAGGGAGGGGTCGTCGTAGAGGGTGGGGGAGGGGGGGTCGAGGTGGAGGTTGGGGGGGTGGAGGAGGGAGGGGGTGAGGAAGGAGAAGATGGTAAGGAAGAGGAGGAGGGCGACGGCGGCGCCGCCGAAGAAGAGGAGGCCGTCGGTGAGGATGGAGGTGGTGGGGGATCTGCCGGCGCCGGCCATGATTAGAGGATTAAGTGTTGGAGGGGAGTATTAGTATAAGTATTAGGAGTCATTTTAATATATATAAAGACAAGTGCAGGGAGGAGAGGGCGGGGCGACACGTGGCATGGGTGGGAGTCGTTTTCGAGGGGAGAGAGAGAGAGAGAGGACGAGGAGAGAGAAAGCGTGGTTTGGTGGTATTATCATAGAGCTGCTGGATCACTGTAGCGAAAAAGGAGGGAAAGAAAAAAGGGAAGGGGTAAGGAGTTTCCAAAGGAGCAAACCACTTTTCCTAGTGAGCTTATTAGATAGTGTGTTTTTGATTCTTGATTTCAACCTGTATCGATGAGGAGTGGGCTCACTATAAAAAATGATGTGCTTCTTTAGAAACTCTCTTGGAGGTATTGTTCAAGTGGCTGTGGAAAACCCTCTGCAGTCTGCACAATAGTTTATTTGGATGGAAGGGAGTTGCAGAGGGAAATTCTATTTGAGCACTCGGCTTTGGTCTAAATTTTTAAAACCTTACAAGTTTGTTATTACTTTCTATAGGGAATTTTTAGATGCGCACTAGATTTTTTCTTGTGAGCCCACTTTTCTTAGTGCGCACATCTTCACTTTTCAAAAAATCTTATTTTTTTCTAGTGAGCATACCTATTTTCTCGAATTGCCCTCACATCTCCCTCTCTTTCTGTCCGGGATATCCAGCCCGGACAGAGACTCTCTGTCCCGGCTGGATATCCCGGACAGAGGTCCGGGCTGGATACCCCGGACGGGGGTAGGGATGGGGGCGAGGGCGAGCGGAGAGGGGGAGGGTGAGGGTGAGGGCGGCTAGCGGCGAGGGTGAGGGCGACGGTGGCGAGCGGGGAGGGCGAGGGCGAGGGCAAGGGCGGCGGCTAGGGTGAGGGTGGCGGCGGCGAGTGAGGAGGGTAAGGGCGGCGGCTAGCGGCGAGAGTGAGGGCGGCGGCGGCGAGCGGGGAGGGTGAGGGCGAGGGCGGCGGCTAGCGGCGAGTGAGGAGGGTAAGGGCGGCGGCTAGCGGCGAGAGTGAGGGCGGCGGCGGCGAGCGGGGAGGGTGAGGGCGAGGGCGGCGGCTAGCGGCGAGGGTGAGGGCGACGGTGGCGAGCGGGGAGGGCGAGGGCGAGGGCAAGGGCGGCGGCTAGGGTGAGGGTGGCGGCGGCGAGTGAGGAGGGTAAGGGCGGCGGCTAGCGGCGAGAGTGAGGGCGGCGGCGGCGAGCGGGGAGGGTGAGGGCGAGGGCGGCGGCTAGCGGCGAGGGTGAGGGCGGCGGCGGCGAGCGGGGAGGATGAGGGAAGGGTATTTTTTGACCAAAAAAAATAATGGCAAAGCGGTAAATAAAATGATCTTTTAAGTGGGCTCACTAGGAAATATGCTGTGCCCATCTAGAAACTCCCTTTCTATAACAATATATATATTTTTTTCATAGTTGGAGATAAATCTCCAATGATGTTAAATCCGTTTAGAAAATAATCCTCCAACGGTGTGAAAAAACTGTTTAGTAACTAAGCCCAACTAAAATGGGTGGGCTCACTGAGCAAAATGGTGTGATCAAATAGAATTTCCCAGTAGCAAATTGTAGCTTATAATATTTTTTACTCTTGGTGCCTAGTTTTTTGTACATATTTTTGGAGTGATAATATTTCGAATATAGTTTTTTAACCTTTTTGTACTTTTTTTTTGGAGTATTTTGTGCCAATCATGAAAACAAAATGGATTAGATGTTCTTTTTAAGTTCTTGATGATGTTTATTTGGATGCATTCATTCTTTTATTAAGTTGACTTACTATTCTTTTTCCTAGCACTTCAATAATTTTTTTTTTAGAATAAATCGGTAGACTATAGTCCAATTCCGTTTCATTAATATATATAGCATAATAAAACAACACTTCAATAGCTTGCTATGCCATTTTTAAATATCATATCATGTAGTAGTTAAATTTAGGAAAAAAAAAAAGAAATCATTTTGCCCTTGAAATTTATCGTAGATTTATGTTACTAACTCTTGATTTTTTTTATTCGCAAAATAACTTTGTGTCTATTGCATTTAAGTTTTTCTATTCAAATTGGCAAAAAAAAAAAAAAAATCATGTAAAAGGCATTGAAAAATGTAAAAAGATGAAAGGAGTATATATTATTTATTCTTAAAATTAGTATTATTGATACAACAATTTCCTATCAAATTAAAAATAAACTAGATACATTTTAATATAAAGAAATCCTAAAACATAAAAAAAAAAAATCATTTTTTATTCAATTATATTCTTTTTTTTTTTGAGCAAGTATATTTTATTTAATAGGTTGATGGTCATGCATAACAAAAAGTTGAACTGAACCTATATGACTATAATTTATTCTTAGCGATAAAATCGTATAAGCAAAAGGTTTATCATTTATAATAGTATAAGTAAGAGGTTTATAATTAATAATCCCACCTTCACATAATTTTAATGCAATACAATAAAGAAATTCTACAATTAGCAATTGATTAGAAAAATTAAAGCATGGGAAATCTTGGGGAAAAAAAATCGAGAACATTTAGTACTCACCATAATTTATACAAAAAGAACAAATCGCAGGTGCTAAATGCAAAAAAGAGGGATGCCACGTAAGCAAGTTAACGTGAGGCGCGAGACAACAGAACGGCATCCAGCGGTTTTTCGCCGAATTTGCCGGTTTCGATACTCGAGCTTCTCGAAAGCGACCTTCTCTGGTCGGACACGTGGCGAAAGGCCGAGGACGGTTTGATTCTGACAGGTGTCCGCCTTCTCTGAAGCTTTCTGTTGTGCTCGCAAACAAAAGGATTCCCTGTCCGTTCCTGAGAAAACTTTTTGACGGTTGGGGCTCTGGCTCAGTCCACTTGAGATCAGACGAAGCCTGCAAGGTGTTTGTAGAAATTACTGAGAGAGGGAGGGGATCAAGGCTGGTAAGTTTTCATTTTTCACTATTTCTTTTTTCGTGTATAGAGTTTAGTTGGATGGATCAATGCTAATGAATTTGATTTATGTTGTCGATTGATGATGTGAACTTGCTATTGTGAATTTTTTGAGTCATGTTGATGTAGTTTCGTTGATATTGGAGTGTTTGGTTGTTCTGAGACTTGGCATCGATTTTGTTGTTCTGATGGAGTTTGGTTTGATTGGTATGAACTTAACCTGATATGGGCGTGGTTGAATAGCTTGGGGCCGATTGCGGCAGGGCCCAACGACACGGTTCTGGACGAGATACTCTAAGGGCGTAGGTGTGTTGCCATGGGGAAATTATAAATGCGCACTCCAAACGTATTCACAAGCATGAGTGTATGGGCCCATCCGTAGTGTGGATGGGTAATTGTATCAAGACTTACTCTCTTTTAGTATCATCCATTGCTGAAAACAATGTGAGAAACTGAACCATAAACGTATTCTTGCTATTATAAAGGTTGTAAATTTTTTCTTTTTTTGATGATAAGGCCATAGGATGTTGCAAGGTTTGACCCATATCCCTCTTAATCTCGATACCGATATTGGCATTATTACATGTATTTGTGAATATTGCTATTATTGCTTATGGTATGACTCATGTTATCTAGTTCATACCATAAACCACCTGCTGACACCGATTCTAATACTTAATAGAGAGGAGGGTTAGAAGGAGAAATGGAGGTGCTAGAAGGAGAGAGTTAGAATGTCGACGAAGTTAGAGAGGAAGCATTGTTCGAGGGGAAAAAACAATGTTTATAAAGAGGGAGAGAGAGTTAGGGAGACATGAGGATATACCATGAAAGAGGGTTATGGAAAGTGAGTAGGATTAGGGGAGAGAGAGAGAGAGAGAAAATGTGATGTTCACAAAGTAGTAGAAAAAACTTGTGAAATTGTAGGTGTAATATAAATGAGTTTAATTATTTTGCTACCAAGTAGCTAAAGCAAGCTGGTGAGATCATTGAGTATGACATGCATGGTCAAGGTTCTGGAACTAGGGATTGTAATGGACACGTCCATGGTCTAAATTTTGGTTCTTCTCATACAAAATTTTGGATTAGAAAAATAAAATTTTTATTTTTAATTCAAAATTTTGTATAGGACAGACCAAAATTTGGCCCGTGGGCGTGTCCATTACCATCCCTATCTGGAACTAAGGGTAAAAGAGTTTTTTTTTTCTTCTTTACGATACATTTATGAAAGAGGAAGTCATTTTGCTACTTGCGTTGTTACATTTTTGTTAGGTGGGATCGATGGTAAGGTAATGAAATGTTGAATAGAGAATATAAATTTGAGTATTATAAGTGTGAATTGGGAAAATATATATACCATAAGCATATTACCTTTTCAGAATGAAGTTATTTTAAATCTTCTCTCTTAAGAATAAAAGCATCTTAAGCATTAACTTGTTTGCTCACATCTCCTCCTCGTTATTCATTATAACACCCCTAACTTGAATAGTCTCATATCGACGAGACAAAATTTAAAGTAGTTTATAATGATTCCAATGAACTCAAAAAGTAACCGCAACTGGTCCTTTTGAGCGAGAAATCTGTAGTTAATTATGTAATAATAACAACTAAGCTTCTTATCCCAAGTAATTGGGGTAGGCTACGCGAACCAAAAGAGAACCATGCCGGATCGATCACATTGATAATTTTTCTCCATTCATTCCTATCAAGTAATATCTCCTCATTTAAACCCTTAGAATCCATATCTTTACATTCATCCATGTTTTTTTTGTCTTCCCTTCTCTATTTTAACTTGTCCTATATTGAAAGCTAATCTCGTTGAACTGGTGTATTTGTAGATCTATGTTGCACATGACCAAACCATCGTAAACTTATAAAATTTATAAAATTTATAGTTAATTATAAACTATTTTAATTGTTATTATTATCGACTTAACATATTCCTGGAAACATGTAGCAAGCATTTCCACTACCTTGTTTCTGAATAGGGAAAGTTACAACTGATATCATAAGCAACACATGCTAGAAGCATGTGAAACTACGTGCCACATGAAGTTAAGTGTCACATGGAACAAAGGATCATGTTTATGTTGGGAGTTACTGAATATGTAGGAGCCATATTTAGAATCCATGTGGCCACTTCTAATATTCCACATTGCTTGGTGAGTATTAGTGCCTTATCGTGGCCTTCCGACAAAAATATCAAATCCTAAAAAGGGGAATGTAATACTCCTATCTCGAGCAGTCTCTCATAGGACATGTGACAAAAGCTACTAAAGTTTATAATGATCTCATTAACTCAAAAGAGTAACCATAACTAGCAGTTTGGACGAGAAATTTATGATTAATTATAAACTATTTTAACTATTATAATTGTACTAAGGCTTAAAATATTCCTGTGAATATGTTGCGGGTGTATCCTCTCGCTGTCATGATTCCGAGTAGAGGGCGTTACATTCAGATTCACTTCTTTCTCCAAAATCTTTCTTCAAAACCCATCAAGTTAAACTTTTAAATGAACCAAATTCTAAGACCTAGTTAGTCAAAGATCTATCTTCCACACCTTTTCCTCCAAGCTACTGCCAAAAGAAGAGAATTTAAAACATGTTATTAAGACAGATGCAAGTGTCCATCCATATCAGGAGAGGGGAAAGTTGTAGCTTGACTGAGTCACGCCAATCTCCCCATACCAATCTGAAATTTAAACATATAATAGTAAAGAAGGATGAGGAAAAACAGAGTTTGATAGTGGCAGTGGTGGCGATGACATGATTAGGGTTTATTGGTTTAGTAACCAATATACCAAGATATTCCATTTTATTCGAGGTTCTACGTTGGACATTTGCAGATGCCACGACAAAACACGATACCTATGTTGCACAACTCAGATTAGGTGCATGATAAAAAGAGGGAGATAGGATATAATTGCATCTAATCAAAGGAAAGGAATAGAAATGATATTTGGAAAGAATTCAAAGGAAGAATTAGCATAAGAAGTGTGACCTTATATTATATTTTTACTCCCATTATTTCGTTGTTTAGCTCGAAAATTAATCGAAACTAAGAAAGATGAGAAAAGACGGCGACTTTAGAATATTGAAATGATTACAAGAGATAAAAAACTTAGTTCTTCTTAAAACTTGTGAAAACACAATTCACAATAGTCACAACTGCTCAATAAAATCCCTCCTTTCTCTAAATCTGGAAATTGTGATGACAGGAACCTAGCTAAAGTGACTCGTTAGTCAGTTGACGATTTAACGATTTTGTTGCAGATATTGACGGGGAAAATCACCAAAAAGAGAGGAGAGAAGTCTTATGCGACAGAGGTGTATTATGGTACGTAGTAAGGAAGCCCTTGATTATATTCGATACCTTCTCCTCAACGAGCTTTAACATAAAAAGCTTTCTTCTTTGGATGCAGCAATGGAGATTGATGGAAAGGAAAGTTAAGATCTTGATGCAGAGATCTAGCTCTCTTAAAGATGATGAAGACGGCTCTCTCACATGTTCTTTAGAAGTCTCCTGGTTTTCGAACCCCCTCAATGTTGGGATCATATGGTTTAAGTAGATGTTATAAATTTTCAAATCTCTCACTTAAATCACAGTTTTTGGATCTTTCCCAATCCCAATCATAGCCATCTAACAGTCATTATGTAGATATGATAAGACACCACTCCTAACTGAAATAGAGCTGATATTTGTCACATCAACACCTCAAAATCCACATTAGGGCTTTTAGACTGATTGATTGCGCCATTGAAGCCTGTAGCAAAGGCGACGCACGGGTTGGACACCCATTGATGTCAGGGTCGTGCCTCGATGGCGAGTTCGAACCCTGCATCAAAGGGAGTGTGTAAGCAAAGTAGCCATCGATGGTAGCCCCTTGCCATTGATGGCTACCTGGTGATCAGCAGGTAGTTCTTTGAAACTTCATAACTGTTGCTTTTGGAGTCCGATCAAGGTGATTCAAGAACCTATGAAAAAGAGGTTTCAGATTTCTTCAACTTCTTCTAATTAGAAAATTTTCCAGTTTAGCTTGTATCATGCTGATATCTGGGCTTGAAGTCGACATTGTTGCATAGGCTTCATAAGACTTAGCTTCCATGACTATTAACTCTATCCATGATCTCCAGTCTCATTTTCTCAGCATCTACACCCATAAGCCAATGTCATGCTTTAGTTTTAACTATGCCAATATCAGGAAAAGATAAATGAGTGGACTTAAAGAAGGCCTATTGCTCCTGTAAGCATGAGACCATTGATATTCTATCTGCCGTGTGATAAGGAAAATATGTTGAGTTCAGAAAAAAAAAAAAAAAAAAAAAAAAAAATTATTTCTTTCCTAAGCTATGTCATGTAAGAATGTCTGGCCCATCTATTCTATGTAAAATTTAGCATTGGGACTATAGTGGTGCATCGTGTTTGTGTTGGCATTGCCATGTCTTGCAATATAGCCTCTAAAGTACCAAAATATAAGCGTGTTGTGCATGTAGACATATACCGTACCCCATATCCTACTGATAGTTGACACCCGTGGCCCATGTCGAGGTAATAATGTCAGAAACTCCTACTGATTTCCTCAACGGTAGGGAGTATATAGATTTATTTTTTTCCCCTTTTATGTTGACAATGGTAGTATGCAAACCCTTACACGGGGAAAACCGCAAGTCATGGTAGTTTATCCATCTCTTTCAATTGAAAGGGGTCATGTGATTTTAGTGAATAGCTTGAGTCCTAATGAAATTTACCCTTTCTGCCATGCAATTTTAAGCCACCATCTGATGGAAATATCTGATATATTCTGGTATAAGTACATTGTTGCTTACTTGGTTTCTTCTTTATCTCAAATGGGTTATAAGTTTTTTTTTTTTTTTTTTTCCTATCTTCCTCATATTCTGCAGTAGATTCCTGAAATTTTCTCTGCAGTTCCATTCTTATATGTTATCATTCTGACCTTCATGCTGATGAATTTCACATCCAGACACTATTGCATTGTTGAGTTCTGTATCATTAATCTTGACTTTGATATGTGAACTCTCTATTTGCTGTACGACCATCGGTTTTAAGATTATTTAATCCTGATAATTTATTTATTTTTTCCTTCTAAACTTCCAATTAAAAATAATGCTGTTAATGAGTTTTCAAGATGACTCTATATCATAATGTTTTGAGTTAGTCATGGAATTTTCGCCTTTTTCTGAGAAGCAACTCTGAGGAGCCGCTTGCCTTTTTTCATTTTTGAGAGAGAGGGCAAAGTAATCAACTAAAAATATTAAAGAAGTAATGCACAAGAGGGAAAATAAAAAGAAATACGAGAATGAAACTGTAATGGCTTTTAAGCACAGATTAGAAAACCAAAATCGATATGGGTATCAGCCAATCGCTTGCACTATCTGAATCGGTAATATTGGGTGTATTGTATCAACGTGATCAATATGTTTTGCAAAAGTTTAAACATTTTCTCCTTCGGGAGAAGAGACTTTTGTGTTACAAGTACCTTCTGTTACTCTGTAAAGTGCTTGACATTGATCTTGTGACTAGTAACATACAAAATAGTAATGGTAACGGACCTTGTATGTATACACTCCCCCAAATAATCATCAAAGAGCTTTCGCTCATTGATGGTGTGCAGCATTACTCCTGCAAAAGAATGTCTATTTCAAATTTTAACTTGCTTGTTGCTGCCACTAACATCTTTCTGTGTCTCGCCACTCAAGGTACACGAGCCCCGCCAGGTAATGAGTGTAGGCGCCTGCAATGACGAGCACATGAAACAGCTGATGGCTGTTGCCTACAAGATCAAACTTTCCAGGCTTCCACCTCTCAGGTACCCTTGTGGCATACACCACCACGCCAAGGCCGTAGAAGATGCCCATCAGCAACTCGTAGCCTGTTGAGAGAATAGCCTCTGGTCGATCATTGAACACAGCAAGCTTGTGCAGGATGGGGACTAGACCTGAGACGCCCATGCAGAAGAAGAGCAAGGCCCTCATGGTCCGAAGTGCGGGAGTCTGGAACACTGGCACGAAGGAGACCAGGACGGTGGCCACCCCGAATGTGGTGATGAAGCCCGTGTAGAGGTTGCAGAAGAAGGGCTCACACAGGAAGGAGTAGTAGACTAGAGGATAGAAGGACGTGACGATGAGGGCAGATATGCCTGTGTAGTCGAGACGGAGCATGAAGTAGGACATTTGCTCGGAGTGGCAGGAGACGAGGTGGCAGATGCTGCTCGTGAGCAGGCAGAACATAGCACCGCAGAGGAAGGCAAAGAAAGGCCAGCGAGTGATTGGCTTCACAAGCAGTGGGGATATCATATTGGTCACATCGTCTCGAACACTCGTCTGCAGTGTCAATGTCAGTGGTTTATCTGTTTATGGAGTAGCTGGTGTTATGAGAACAGGGGTTGAGGATTTACCAGAATACATTGTTCAGTTAGATTGCTGTCGAGATAGAATATTTTCGACAAACAGTTAATCAGAATCTGCGGGAGTTTCCAGCCCGACGACGGAGTAAGTACATCTTCTGCAGAGGGTAGAGAATCCTCGGGCCCATTTCTTGTCAGTGGTGGAGGAAGGCAAGTAGAAATCAACGAATGCTGAATCAAGGGTCCTACATCCCTTGGTATCATCGTCGCAGTGGTTATGGTCAGAACGAGAAAGATGAGGAATCCGATGAGGTGCCTGAGCAAACACAAAGCTCAACAGGTAAGTTATATCTGTTACCCATGTTTTAGATGTCGCCGTGCATATCTCTTGCAACATATTTATCGATATTTGATAAAGAGGCTTAGAAATAAAGGATCAAAATTAACAAAGAGAAGATCTTACGTCCAAACGTTGACCGTCTCATTGTGAATGGACAAGACGCTGAGGACAGTCTGCTTCAATGGCCATTCGCATCTGTAGTAACCCAATATGAACTCATTGTCCTTCAAATACTCTGGCAAAGAATCGTAACCAACCAATTCACATTTCATCTCCTTACACGTATTCCTCTTACTTTCCTCGATGCCTTCTCCGTTATCGCTCTGAATTTGGCCGTTCTTCTCGAATGCAACCGATGCAATCTCCATCAAATTCTTAGAACTCATCCTCTCTGCAAAGCATGAAAAGATATGTAAATAGAGACAAAAATGGCTAAATCCAGAAACAATTTTTTGAACAAACCTGAATATACACAAAATTTTTGGTTATAATAAACTTTTGGGATATTTACTGGTTTGTCCTCAAATCTTTATATATTATGATTTTGTTCCCCAAATTTTCATATTTAGGATTTTGTGTCTCAAATAGTTACAACAATTTAGTCCCCCTCTCTAACTTTCCCTAACACATTTAAATATTTGACCATTTTACCCCTCTTTTTTTCTTCTATTTTCCTCCTCTCTTCTTCTTCTCTTCTCTTTTTCTTCATTATTTCTTCTATCTTTCTCCTCTCTTCTCCTTCTCTTTTCCTCCTCTCTTCTCCTTCTCCTTTTTTGGAGTTAATTCACATTTTAAATTCATATATGAAGATAGGAGAAGAAAAGGAGAAGAGAGGAGGAAAAGAGAAGGAGAAGAGAGGAGGAAGATAGGAGAAATCATGAAGAAAATGAGAAGATAGGAGGAAGAGAGAAGAAGAAGAGAGGAGAAAGATAGAAGAGAAAAAGAGAAGTAAAATGGTCAAATATTTAACTATGTTAGGGAAAGTTAGAGAGGAGGACTAAATTGTTGTAACTTATGATATTTGAGGGACAAAATACTAAATATGAAGATTTGGGGGACAAAATCATAATATATAAAGATTTGAGGGACAAATCAGCAAATATCCCTAAACTTTTTTTGGGCAAATTTATTGGAGTAGGTGTGTATGGTTAAGAGGATTATGATCGTTTACTTCCTCTCTGTCTCTAGTCTATATTTTGTGTGGCTCAAATAGTGTACTTTTATTGTTGGTGAGCTAAGAGGAGAGGTGCATAAATTGGAATCTTTTAGGTAATATTCCAATTTTGGATCCAGATCCTTAGAATCCATTCGGTAATATTCCAATGCGCCCGCCCATTTTCATCAAATCTTGGAAGAAAGATATGGGTTAGCTGACTCTTGTATAAGATGGATGTTTGAAAACAGGTAGTAGTCTGTTCAGGGATCTGAGGAGCTCAGAGTCCACAAAATGGTGCTTTTTCGTTCAAGCATTTTGGTTTGAATGAGATTTCAAGCAGTAGTCGTTGATGTCATCCTTAATGAGATTCCAAATTGGATCAAGAATTAAATAGAATGGATTAGTTAAAACCTCAACCGCAATGTTTCGGGATTCATAGGACATTGAGGACAACTGGTCTTACTGGTGGAGATAAGATTTGATTAGATTTGGATCTTGTTAAGATATTTGATTAGATTTTGATTTTATTAGGATATTTGATTGTATTAGGAGTTTGGATTCTATTATGATTTTGTTTATTAGGGTTTTCCTATATGTATGGGTTTTATATGGAGAATTGATTGATAAATAATATTTTGAAAATTTCAAGAAATTTCTGGCGTGGATTTCGCTGAATTAAATCTTTCCTCATGGAGAGTGGGCGTGGATTCACCTGGGTGGATTCCTAAATTCTTCCTGTTCTTTCCCAATTTCTCCAAAAAAAAAAAAACCCTAATTCTCAAACCCTAATTCTAATTTCGCCTCCGTCCTGCATCACCTACTCTACCGTAAGAGGATATAATATACAAATGCCAAAAAAAAAAAAAGTGGTAGATAATAAAGTTGCCCGAACATCAACCAGAACAAGCTTGCTGCGCGGGTCAAGATGTTAGAATTCATATTTTGAATCCGTTCATTTTTTGGAGTTAAAAATTAAGAAGAATTTATTTGTCAATTATATTATATTTATTTGTTCAAATTCATGAATAAAGTGAATGTAAATTGGCTTAGAAAACAAAACGTGAACGGGTGTGAATGGCCGAATGGGTGCTACTATTCGAACGAGTGTGATCGTTCGAATGAGTGCGACTGATAGAATGGGTGCTTGGTTGAATTGTGTAACAATTCAAATATAAGCGGATGTAACTATTTGAAAGATTACAATAGTTAATACATTACTTAGCCAATGGATATATGTTTGGAAGATAAACATGAAGGGGTGACCACTTGAATAGTTGTAACTGTTCATGCACCATTTGAATTTCAAATAATACGATTTATTACTTAGCCAATGGATATATGTTTGGAAGATAAACATGAAGGGGTGACCACTTGAATAGTTGTAACTGTTCATGTACCATTTGAATTTCAAATAATACGATTTACACCATTTTGCCTCAAAGAGTTGTGTTGCTTAAAGAGTTTATAAATAGGCCTTGTCTAGTCTTATTTTATACATAGTTTTCATTCCTTTTCTCCTCTTTCTGTAGACAAGAAAACTTTGTCTCCAGACAACAGTTTTCTGTCTCCAGAAGAATTGTCCTATCCTATTATGTCCTGTATTACACCATACAAAATAGATAGTGTTTTTTAATCAGATTCGCCAGAGGTAACAGGATTGCCGCTTCCTTCCTGTTAAAGACATATCGTTATATATTGGGAGACTGACGTCCACTGTAATCTAGAAGCATATCGTTGGATGGCGAATCGGTTTTAAGGAGATACTGTTCAACGCTAGTCTCGATCATCTACCAATCGTCAACCAAACTGCAATCATTTTCTGCATACAATCGTCTCCCAACCAGTAAAGTATTTTAATTCAGTTTTCATTTATATATTGTTCTGTTTAGATAATTAGACTAATAACTTATACATACATACATACACACACACCCTTGTATACAATCCTGATTCCTTTATAAAGTAAACTGTTTATACAAAATATCAATTCGGATTTCCTCTCTAATATCATCTAATAATATTTCTGGTTCAAGTAAACAATAATCTTTCTAATCTTATTATTTTTATACAGCAGTAATTCTCTCTATTAATAAACGTCCAACACAAGATCCTCCTGATCACTTCTCTGGATGTGGCCACCCTCGTCTACAACCTGATCAGTTTCCATGGGGTACCGGTAAACGTACGACAATATATGATCGTCTCCACTTGAAATGGATCGTGTGGGACGTGTCTATAAAAATCCGGCTGCTATTCTAGATGTTCCAACATACTGCTGCCACTATAAGATAACTTATTATTATTATTTTTTTTTAGTAAAGACGGTAGGTAATCTCTCCATGTTTCATTAACAGGAGTTCAACGAAACTATGTAGAATTTATAATATTAAATATTAACATCATAGTCAGGGTTGGATGATATTCAAAAGTCCTACAGGTGCTGAGTTTCTTGTGGCCCACTGCAGACTTGGCCTCTGCACCTCATGTCAACAAAATATATTGTCTATATTTTGTAGTTGACATTGGACTTTAGTACTAACAATTGAACCAGAATAATTCTCATTCCTGCATTCAATTATCTATATTTTGTTGACATTAGACTTGAGAGCCATTGACCTTAAAAATTGTTTTAAACTTTAAGCTATTTCAGGTGCAACGCAGAACACGACAGACTTGTTGGATTTGTGTCTCGCATCTGTTGAGTATCTAAATGTGATATGAGTTCACAAATTTTAGTTCAGTTTGACTTAGATTAGCTGATAATATTCTAATTGGATTGGAACATCAAGTAGATGATGATTATGTTATCCTGACAGGATTAGAATATGAATACTCTTCTTATAATATTTTTCTCATAATGAATCTTTCTTGTTATTATTGTGGACGTAAGTCGGATTTGGTCGGTCAAACCACGTTAACTATTATGTTTTTCTTGTACTTATTGTATATTTCTATTGCTATGATCTTGATGTAATGATCTCGTGGTGATTCACGAGGTCTAATTGGGAGTTTCGATCCCCAACAGAATTTAGCAGAGGGGTCATGCTCGATCTAGAGAGGACTTGTGCCCCTACGTCGACCAAGAGGCCTCGACATCGAAGGAGGAAGGAGCTCAGATGCATGACTCAACAAATGCATGAGCCTCAACTTTCACCCACTATCAAGGAGATTCAGTCGCCTATCTGGGAACGGTTGCCTCATGAGAAATTCGGTTCTAGTTGCTTATTTTCTATTCTAGTATATTTACAGCATGCTCATTGCACATGTGTATACGTACAATTATTCATGATGTTATTCTTTGGACAGATATACTCTCGGACGAGGAGCACGTACAGATCTCAGGTGAGACATCAGGTGAAGACTCCGGCGACCCTCTCCCATCTCCGGACCAGACATGATTGGAGGACATTGCTCTTCATGGAGAGGATTGGTGCATTTGATGGACTCATTTGACTTCTGGTTGTTATTGGAGGACTTTTACCACTTATGTACTCTTTTTTTTTTTAGCTAATTTGGTGTTTTCTTTTATGTATTTTGTATTTTCGAAGGTTAACCTATATAGGTAATCCGAACCTTATTGTAATTTTATTATCTGCTTGTTAATGAAACGTAGAGGGTTTTCATCTGTCGTTTTGGTAAAAAAAAAAAAAAATTTAGCCTACTCTATTGTAAGAGACATGCTTATGTAAACGTTTATTAGTACTTCTTTGTTTCGGTAAAATCAATTTAATGGAACATGAGGGTGTTTTTTTTTTTTGGATCAAAATGGTTGGTGAAAACCCTCCGCATTTAAGTAGATAATAGAACTACAAAAGAAGTTTGGATTATTTATGTAGGTGAATCTCCAATACAAAATATAAAACAGTAAGTTTGTCAAAATGAAGGGTACATAAAAATCAACTCTCTCTTATAACAACAACAAAATAAAAAGGTCTCTCGTGATTCGCGTATCTTCTCAATATAGGGAGCTATCTCCTCCAATCAATTCTGATCGGGAAAGGCTGATGATCTCCGTAATCCTCTTCTAATATTCATCTTGAAATCTGCACACGCTCATCATCCGAGAGTATATTTGTCTAAAAAATAACATCATGAACAATCATGCGTGAATATGAATGAAAAGAACGTGAAGTAGAATTAAAAATTATGAGTGTGTTTATACCATAATCGTGCGTGAATATGTATGAAAAGAACATGAGGGTGTTTATGCTATAAAAAATCATCGACGCCTGCAGATGTAGAAGACTGATCACAGGGGCCCCTGCAGCATCTACCTTAGTCGGGAAACAATAACCATTGACAAAAGATATTCTAGGTTAAGAACCTTACCTGCATTTCTCCCGAGCATTCAATTGATAGATAGTAAATGAGGGCACAAACTTAGATACCATAATAAGGACAACAAAGATATCTAACCATACGAAGTAAAAGTTTTGACAAAGCATAAAACTGATTCATACAGCCAACCAAACTACCAGTTTGCTATAAACGGATGCACCGGTTTGATTAATGGAGTTTCATCCGAGAGTGAAAGGATGACCGAAAAAATTATAAATAACGGTGATACGGAAAGATATGAATATTAAAGACCTAAGTGAAGATATAATGCTAAAGATTAGTTGTTGTTGATGTTTAATGAGAGCCAACATCAATAACTCATTTTGCAAAAGGCCCAGCAGTTCTGATGGCTACTTGGAACTGCGCCATAGATAGATGTGAAGCTACATCTTGTCGGTTCCAACCAGTTATCTTTGGTGTGATTTTTGGTTGTGAAAAGGCTTGAAAATAATGAAGCCGACAGGGTGTCCTAATTATGAGTGTGGGTGGCCACCGTTACATTAGTTGGTTCAGCATAACGTGTTACCCAACTATTTGTTTGTTCTATTATTTTTTTTAAGGGTTAATTACTGTTAGAACTCCTGTAGTATTGGGAGTGTGTAACTTAACACCGCTAAATTTTGAAACTTTAAAAAAAAATCCTGAACTTAGTTATTTTCACTCTTTTTTTTTTTTTTTTACTAAAATACACTTTTATCTCTCAAATTCCTATTATACCATCATCCCTCTTGTTAACTAGCACTCTCTCTCTTTCTCTCCTCTCTCTCTCTCTCTCTATCCCTCTCTCAGTCACTCTCTCTCTATCCCTCTCTCTCAGTCAAAGAGGGAGCGTGAATGACTGAGAGAGAGGGATAGAGAGAGAGAGAGGGATGGAGGGAGAGGAAGTGTGCTGCTTAAAGGGAGGGATGAGAATATAATAGGAATTTGAGGGATAAAGTGTGCACTTTAATAAAAAATGAGAGTGAAAATAACTAAGTCCAGAGGGTTTTTTTTAGAATTTTAAACTTCAGAATTGTTAAGTTACACACTCCCAATACTACAGGGGGTCTGACTGTAATTAACCATTTTTTTAAAGCAAAACGAACTTCAGCTATATTATGTGTTTCATTAGCAATAGTTAATAAAACAAAGGGTAAATTACAGTTAGACCCCCTGTAGTATTGGTGGTGCGTAACTTAACACCGCTGAAGTTTGAAACTCTCAAAAAACCCACTGGACGTAATTATTTTCACTCTCTTTTTTTTACTAAAGTGCACTTTTATCCCTCAAATTCTTATTTTACTCTTATCCCTCCTTTTAACTAGCATACTCTCTCTCTCTCTCTCCCCCTCTCTATCCCTCTCTCTTAGTCACTCTCTCTCTATCCCTCTCTCTCAGTCAGAGAGGGAGCGTGAGTGACTGAGAGAGAGGGATAGAGAGAAAGAGGAGAGAGAGAGGAAGTTTGCTGCTTAAAGAGAGGGATGAGAGTAGAATATGAATTTAAGAGACAAAGTGTGCACTTTAATAAAAAATGAGAGTGAAAATAACTAAGTCCAGGAAATTTTTTGAGAGTTTTAATTTTTAGGGGTGTTAAGTTACACACTCCCAATTCTACAGTGGTTGTAATTAACCCTAAAACAAAATATAATATATGCTACGCATAAAAGGGTACAGAAAGTGAAATAAAAGATAAGGTCTATGACTTTACATCCGAACTAAAATAGTGCATAATGGCTAAATTAGCATAAATTGCTGGTAGATCACTCTGGCAGTCCAGCTCCAGCACTTGCCTGTTCATTGCCGGGTTTTCGTCTAGGAGGTAGTCTTCATCGTCCTCGGAGATACAAACCCTCTTTCTTGGAGAAGGGTAGGCAGGAGATGACGATGGAGAATTCTCTATCGCATCCCATTATAATCGGGTTGGTTTTGATCACGTTGACTTTCAATTGGCTTAAAAGCTTAAAAAAAAAATCTGGCAGAAATGATTTTCAACTTATTCCACGCGACATAGGATAAAATCTAGGCCACTGATGGACCAGAAAAAGTCAATTCAGGCAGGCAGTTTTCCGTCTCTTTGGAAAGCGAGGAAGATAACTGGAAATTTCGATAAATTGAAGGTCAGGAGATGATTTCAGAGGATTCAGATGATAAAAGTGACATATATATTGACTATGCTTGCAATGGACATATGGTTCTTATTGAGGCAGCCACCAACTCCCAA
The DNA here is from genome assembly GCA_036321105.1 of Dracaena cambodiana. Lineage (NCBI taxonomy): Eukaryota > Viridiplantae > Streptophyta > Magnoliopsida > Asparagales > Asparagaceae > Dracaena > Dracaena cambodiana. The sequence continues at coordinate 32,904,818 of JAYEPQ010000017.1, forward strand.
GTCAGACTAATTACGACATGAGAGTGCTGCTCTACATTTTAGGGTGCAACGAGTTGCAGTTATATTCAATTGGCTTATTTTCTTAGATCAGACTAGATCACAACAGGACTCAGAATGATCAATTGACTTGTTAAACAAATGGCATAAACCAAACAAGGCACAGTCTAATTATTCTCCCACAAAATTATTGGTTTCTGTGAATGGCTGACTTTATGACCAGTCCACAGCAGACCGCTTCCCGGTTCAAACCTCTCTTTTGGAGCGCAGTTTCCTCGTACCATACTTTGAGACATGGGGAACTATAAGTAGAAGAGCTGCATCTCGTCTGCGAGCTCACCATCCCCGACTTCATATCCTTGTTTAGCAACAGCAAGCGGTACTCGAAGTCTCAATTAGGCATCACCTTCTGACCAACTGTCACTCCAATCCGTTCTGATCAGATGGCTTCTACTGTCACGTTAGAGAAGACTATGTCCTTCACCAAGCGAGACAGCCAATTCCTCGTTTCGCTTATCAAGGATGAGAGGAGGAACGACAAGGAGAGATCACACGAGGTGCGCAAGCTTGAACTTGTGGACTACCACTCGTTGCCTGATTTCATGAAGCACAACGAGTTTATAGTGAATTACTATCGGTCGGAGTGGCCCTGGAAGCAAACCATCTCCAGCATCTTCTCGATCCACAATGAGACCCTCAATATCTGGACGTAAGAACTCTCCAACTCTGCAACCATAGATTCATTACGTTATCTATAGATGCCGAATTAACATGTAACTGATAGGAACGGTTCAAACTTTTTCCAGGCACTTGATCGGATTCTTGATCTTCCTCGTTCTTGCCACCACAATAGTGGCTTCTATCGGTGCAAGTGCTCAAGCCACCATGAGCCTTTCTTCAATCAACAACGCGTCTATTCCTCTAAAATCGCATCATCAGCTGCTAGTCCTGCCCTCGTTTCAAGCGAACATGACAACAGACGAATTCGAAGCAGAAACAGTTCAAAGAGTCGCTCGCTGGCCCTTCTACTCGTACCTCGCAGGCGCCATGTTCTGCCTTCTAGTTAGCAGCGCGTGCCATCTCCTGTCCTGCCATTCCGAGCACACCTGCTACGTTATGCTTCGGCTCGATTATGGAGGCATATCTGCTCTAATCGTCACCTCATTCTACCAAATCGTCTACTACACGTTCACCTGCGACCCCTTCGTTCGCAATCTGTACACGGGCTTCATCACCGTCTTCGGCATAGCCAGCGTGCTGGTCTCGCTTGTGCCAGTGTTCGAGAGGCCCCAGTTCAGGATGGTCCGAGCTGGCCTATTTGCCTGCATGGGCTTGTCAGGGCTGGTGCCGATAATGCACAAGATGGTTGTGTTTGGGGATCGGCCGGAGGCCGTGTTGACGACGGCGTACGAGGCGGCGATGCTCTCGTTCTACGGGGTCGGGGTGGTCGTGTACGCCCTGAGGATACCGGAGCGGTGGCTGCCGGGGAAATTCGACTTGATCGGGCACAGCCATCAGCTGTGGCATGTTCTGGTGATTGCGGGGGCTTACACGCACTACTGTGCAGGTTTAGTGTACCTAAGTTGGAGGGACATTGAATGTTGCTAGCGTTCAAAAAAATTTGTTAATTCCTGTTGTAAAATTGTGATGTCAAAATGTCAATGGGTAGATGAAACAAGGTAGTCAATAGTTTTATTTGTCAATTTGAGCAAGCCAAAGTGGACCTTGTAAGATTGAGCTCACCAAATGTAAATGAAATAAATAAGAACAATTGTTTTAAATTCATTTTCTTTGATAGTAACATGATATAACCTTTTGACCAATTTATATTGTCTTAAGCATCGATAACTTGAACTCTTAGTATTATTATTATTTTTAACTAGTAAAACTCACACATTTATTTTTTACAACATTATTCAAATTGAATTTTCATCGAGAGTCGAACTCAGAATTTCTTACAAATTAAAGAAGGGTAATTGTACTGGAGACAAAACTCATACATTGTTGCATTTTGAAAGTTAAAATAGTGAGAGGCGATGGATCTCTCACTAATCGATCTGTCTTGGCATCATCACATTTTATCATCCTTCTATGAAACACCGGGATGCATCGAGGAATACCACTACGAGTGACAAAATACCAAAAATGGAGTAGCTAGGGCCTTATCAAAACAACCTCCATAGTGCCTTGTCAAGCACACGGATTGACAACTTCAAACAAAAACCCTATTTACCTAGTGGACAAGAGAATCAAGTCAATAATACTAATAGACATGATGAAATAAGACAATATCATAAACTATTGATCGGAAAAGTAATTAATAAAGACAGGAGGGACTAATAATAATTGATTTGGTGTAGTCTCATTCAAACAGTCCACCCAATTATGATTAAACAATGTTTTTCTCTTCCATTTTGGCTTTAAGGAGCTCCGAAGGCTCATGGAATCCGCAACTCCCCTCCTCCTCCTCCTCCTCCTCCTCTCTTCTCCCTCCTTCCCCCACGCCTCCACTCTCTCCTCCTCCTCCCCCTCTCACTTTCAGCCACCCCCCCCCCCCCCCCCCCCCCCCCCCCCCCCCCCCCCCCCAAATTCTCCCAACTGTCATTCTGAACCCGAATCCTAATCAATCCCTTAGGATGTGTTAGTTTGCATGAAATAGGATAAGTATTGGAAGTATGGCCACTTATTTCACTTTATGTGCTTGTTTGGCTAAGAACTGAAGAGGAAATCACTTCTACAATGATAAGATGAATTTTATATGGCACTCCAAATGGCTGCAGTCAACAACAGATATAATCCTATTGATTCTGCATCTACTCTTATCCTCCCCCTAGATATCCTCAGTAACAGTGAGGTCGATTGGCAATCAAAACCAATTTACGCTATTCAAACAAACTTGTAGCGAAATCACAATTTAGCATAAGGTGTTCCGTAGACTAATCCATAGCATTGCATAATACGCATATGCTAGGACCCAACCAATGCCTTTCCTGCAATTAGAGCTAAGTAAGGATTGCGTTCTTTTCAATTAGCTTTTTGACTTTCAAAGGGCGCTTAGCTTTCCATATGAGTTGTAACGGCAGATCGCAACCTACCATCAATCAATGCTATTGGAATTGGCTCTTAATTCTGGAAGAGAGCTGAGTTGTTTCGTAGCGAAGAGGACTCGGTAGGGCTCCCGAAGCGAAAAAACAACCGGCCTTGTGGGCAGTCGCGTATAGGTTGAGGGTGCGGGGGACGTAGCCCTTCGCAGTACGGTACATGGGTAATATTGTAATTATGTCCGTACATTACATATATATGTATTGTATATTCTTTCACGTAGTGGAGATTGAGCCACCGCCCCGTAGATATAGGCACACTGTTAAACCACGTAAAACCTCTGTGTTGATTTCTCTCTTTCTTTTGCGCACAAAACACAAGAAATGCTTATACGCCGAACTAACCATAAATTCTCCTTTCAAGTCTCATCTCCAAATCGGGGATATCCTCCCGTGTATCCAATTTAGGTGCAGTTATAATCAGACTATTCAAATCCGTCAATTGCTTCCTTTCTTCTAGAGATGTGCATTTTCGCAATATTATCTTCCATTCCTCTCCTTCTCTATAATTTCAATTTATACACATTTGTCTTCGTCTTTGCCGGCCACACCCACAGTCAGGTTGTCGTGTCGACCAACGCACCTTACAATTTGACTCAGTCGTCCCACAATTTCAAATTACATCCACCGTTGACCAATCCAAACTCCTTAAAAAAGAAAAATAAAAAACAAAATAAAAAATTTTGAACAGTAGCTTAGCATCCATCGTTGTCCCTCCAACTTAGGTACACTAAACCTGCACAGTAGTGCGTGTAAGCCCCCGCAATCACCAGAACATGCCACAGCTGATGGCTGTGCCCGATCAAGTCGAATTTCCCCGGCAGCCACCGCTCCGGTATCCTCAGGGCGTACACGACCACCCCGACCCCGTAGAACGAGAGCATCGCCGCCTCGTACGCCGTCGTCAACACGGCCTCCGGCCGATCCCCAAACACAACCATCTTGTGCATTATCGGCACCAGCCCCGACAGGCCCATGCACGCGAACAGCCCAGCCCGCACCATCACCAGCTCGGGCCGTTCGAACGCGGGCACGAGCGAGACCAGGACGCTGGCCACGCCGAACACGGTGATGAAGCCCATGTAGAGGTTGCGGACCAAGGGGTCGCAGGCGAACGTGTAGTAGACGAGCGGGTAGAACGAGGTCACGATCAAGGCGGAGATTCCTCCGAAATCGAGGCGGAGCATGACGTAGCACGTGCGCTCGGAGTGGCACGCGAGGAGGTGGCACGCGCTGCTGATGAGGAGGCAGGACATTGCTCCGGCGAGGTAGGCGTAGAAGGGCCAGCGAGGGGCTGGTCCGGTTCGGTTCAACTCTAGAGAGGACGGACCGTTGCTGCAGGTGATTGAAAACATCATAGCTGTTGCGAGAGCGAGGAAGATGAAGAATCCGATCAAATGCCTGAACGAACGTACGTACAAAAGAATTCGAACTTATATTTCAAAAGTTTTAGCATCTGAAACTGTAGCGGCGACAAATTAATTTGAAGAGAACTTACGTCCAGATGTTGAGAGTCTCGTTGTGGATGGAAAAGACGCTGAAGAGCGTTTGCTTCCATGGCCACTCGGACCGATAGTAGTTTATGATGAACTCGTTGTGCTTCATGAAATCGGGTAATGAGTCGTAGCCGATGAGCTCATGATGCTTGCATCCATTGCACGACCGGTTGTTTTTCTCCTTCTTCGTCTCGGTTTCTTCACTGTTTATGAGAGTGATGAGGAATTGGTCGTTGTACTTTTTGGAGAAGGATAGAGTTTTTTCGAGTGTGAGAGTGCAAGACATTGCTTCAAGCTTTGATGGCTGCTGTTCGAGTTTGAATGAAGAAGAAGAAATAATGGGAGTTGGAGATGAGATGAGGTTTGAGTTTGATGTGGTTTTTATAGAAGGAGGCTCTAGTTTTACTTGTTTTTGCTTGGAACTGGTCTACTGATAATATGAGCGTCAGTGGGAAAAAAAATAACCAAAAAAATAGGGTTGAAGAAGAGGTCAGTTGGTGACATGGTCTTCGGTCAGCACTTGCAAACAAATTTTTAAAAAAATAAAATAAAAACAAACAATACCGTTATCACTTGATATTTTTTGGGAGATCATATTGTCACTTGATATTAATTGTCGTGTCAGTAAATTGGAAAAATATTAACCTACTATTGCGTTTGTAACTAGGATTCGAGTGCGCAACGGGAGTTTTAGCAAACTTAATATTCTGCTAATACTGAGGTTTGCTTTGACCCTCATTGATAATCCGATATTGAAGATGAATGGCGGTGGCATTTTTGAGGGTCGACTTTTCCATTTAGCTGCTAGTCGGAGAAACATCATAGGCTTTTGTGCGAGAGAAATCTTGCCAAAAATCCTTTTTGAGTCTCTTGTATAGGTATCTATTGGCACGAAACTGTTATGGATGTTTTCTTGTAGATAAATATAGAATCCCATTATAATCTTCATCAAATATATGATTTTTCTTTTAATTAGATTTGGTCAAAAGATTCGTTATATTCAATCTTGATTCTATACCAAAGTCAATTATAGATCTGATTAAAATCTGTTATAGATACAGCATAAGCTTACTGGCCACCAGGCTAATATAGTCTCGTGAGCCACGCGAGGCTAATATGGCCTCGCAATCAGGCCGCAAGGCTACATGGCCTTGCGGGCCACGCGAGGCTAGGCAGCCTGCTGTACGGCTAAAAATTTGTAGATTTCCTTACATTGCTAATTAGATTTTAAATACAGCAAGAAAAATTACAAAATAAAACATGAGATTACAAGAATAGGAAAAATTGATGTATTCCCCATTAAAACTTTTTGTGGGTCTGGCAGCGGTGGAGTTTTATTTTTATACTCCGTCGACGATCCGATCTCTCTGAAACTTCTTTTCTGGACTTTGGAGAAGACATAGATCTCCCTTCTTTCTCTGGATTTTACAGTCTCTGGAAAATCCCCTCTGGAAAATCCTCTCTCCTTTTATAGATTGACGAGTAAGGTAAAATCTCCGTAATTACTCCCTGAAAATCCGGGTCAAATCCTTCCTTCAAATCCCAGTCAAATCTGTGCAATTATTTCCTGAAAATCCGGATTAAACCGTAATTGAAGCACGGAAGCGGACGACCCTGCGGGAGCAACCCGTGAGTGGGACCCACGGAGAGCTCTCGCTGGTGGGACCTGCGAGGCGCTCCCGTGGGTGCGCTCCCACGGGAGTGGTCCCACGGGGCGCTCCCGCAGTGCTCCCGAGGGTGGGACCCGCGAGGCACTCCCGTTTTATTTTATTTTATTTCTTCTTTTTTTTAACTATCTAAATAACCTCCTCCAAAATTTTCAAAATCCGTTGTTAATTCATAACGAATTTCAAAATATATTGGACTTTTTTATTCTTGGCTTTATGGTCTTCATTGTATGGCACGATTCTTATGTTATACTGTGAACCATCTTCTAAAACCACTATCTCCCAGCTGTTTTGTTGTTATAGATATACTGTTAACCTCTCAAATGCATCAGAAATTGCTTCTAGTGAATTTTCTTGATGTTAACTATTGTACTTGTGCGGTCCATCCAGACTTTCGCTTGTGGTTTTGCTTCAGAAAATTTATTGTCTGCATGCAAGAATATTTTTTATATCTTGTTCAGAGGCTGAGTGCATGACAGACGTGTGATGGATTTGATAGACAGAGATAATTGTTAACATATCTCATGAAAGATGAGCAGAGATATAATGCTAAAGTGCTCATTAGATGACAAGCAGAAGTCTGATGTTAATTCACTCTAGTTTTAATTGTTTTTGCTTGGAAATGGTCTACTGATAATATGAGCGTGAGTGGAAAAAAAATAACAAAAAAAAATAGGGTTGAAGAAGAGGTCAGTCGGCGAGATGGTCTTCGGTCAGCACTTGCAAACAAATTTTTAAAAAAATAAAATAAAAACAAACAAAACCATTATCCCTTGATATTTTTTGGGAGATCATATTGTCACTTGATATTAATTGTCCTGTCAGTAAATTGGAAAAATATTAATCTACTATTGAGTTAGTAACTAGGATCCGAGAGAAGTAAATAGGAAATATATTAATCTACTATTGAGTTTGTAACTAGGATCCGAGAGCGCAACGGGAGTTTTAGAGAACGTAATATTCTGTTAAGACTAAGGTTTTGCTTTGACCCTCGTTGACAATCCGATGTTGAAAATGGATGGGGGTGGAGATTTTTAGGACCGACTCTTCCTTTCAACTGCTGGTCGGAGAAACGCCATAAGTTTTTGTGCGAGAGAGATCTCTCTAAAAGTCCTTTTTGAGTATTTTGTATAGGTATTTATAGGCACGAAGCTGTTATGGGTGTTTTCTTGTAGATAAAGATAGAATCCCATTATAATCTTCATCAACTATATGACTTTCCTTTTGATTAGATTTGGTCAAAAGATTCATTGTATTTAGTCTTAATTCTATACCAAAGTCAATTATAGATCTGATTAAAATCTAATATAGATACAACATAAGCTTACTGGCCACCAGGCTAATATAGCCTCACGAGTCGTACGAGTTTAATGTGGCCTAGCAATCAGGCCGCAAGGCTACATGGCCTCGCGGCCCACGCAAGGCTACATGGCCTCGCGGGAGCAGCCAGCAGGTCGTGAGGCTAGATAGCCTCACGTGCCGCGAGCCTCTTGTAGCCTCGCGTGCCGCAAGGCTAGTGTAACCTCGCGGGACTGGCCTTTTGTGGTTTCATTCAATTTTTTCCGTTCTAAATAGCATAGAAAGTCATAGAAATCGAAAGTACATCAGTTGTTATTGCAGTCTCAGTTCTATTTGCTAAGATAGTAAGCAGTATCTTTAACACTCCCGCCTATTGAGGAATTTCGAACTTTCTATTCCCACAAAAAAATTCATTTATTATTTCCACCGAACTCAGACAAATATGACTTTTTTTGGTTTTTCCACATCACCACCTTTTCTTCCTAGGCACAAATAGCCTCCCATTCCTAAATTCATCCCAATCAACTCTTAGAATTTTCTGCACCCCTTCCTGAGTTGGTTCGCCTATTTAGTTAACCCGGGGCAAGTTGCATCTGCAGGTAGACTCACTAACTATCATCTCGGTAAGTGTGGGTGTACTCATGGGCCCATATATTTTTATCACATGGCTGAGATGGGACTCTTTAATCTAGATGTTTGATTTGATTAGGAAGACTAACAGTTACTTTGGTTCTCCCGCACTTTGCGCTACGGCGAGGGGTTTAGCATTTTTTGCTTGAATTAGATAGATTTGGGAGCCATTGCTGTGTGCCTCTGGGGAGTGACATTGTAGTTGATGAGTACACTTCAACTCTCGTTTTGGAAAGAATCATCCCACGAATTCTTTGTGGGTTCGTGAAGCTTGGGATAAATCGCCCTGATCCTCAATAGTTTTTCATTTCTTTATATGAATTCATTGTCAGGTTCCTTGAAAATTGGAATAAATCGTTTATTCTCAATTGTTTCCTTTTGATGGCATGCGAATGGATATGTTTAAGAGTCAATCCCTATCCCCATCCACCCTCAAAAATTAAAATTAAAATTAAAATTAAAATTTTTAATTTAAAAATCTATAAGATGAAGCCAAGTGTTACCAATTGGATCCAACAATTTTCATCCTTTTTTTGAGTCAAAAGGACAAGCTATTGCCCACCGCGTTCTATTAAATCATCATAACAGAATATAAAGTCAACTGGAGTAACATAGATCCCAGAAATTACAAAATCAAACTAAGAACATAGAAAACAAAGAAAATAAAGTATAGGAAAGATGTATCAAAAATACAAATGTAAACAGTCGACTGTAGAATATTGCGCTTCACATCCGCCGATTTATGTCCTCTTCCCGTATCACACAATGTCTTGTTGACCCTCCACCCTTGGACTGTCCAACCCACCAGCAACCACCTACAGATTCCCATTGGAAAGGAGTTGCCGCTCATCCTCCAGAAGTGAACATGTCCAATAGGATATATCATAAATAATTCTTTGTATATAAATAGAGTGTGAATGGAATACATTATTGAATATTCTATTACTTGTTTTTCTCTAAATATGCTAACAAATAGCTGCAGTCAACAACAGATGCAATCCTAATTATTCAACATCTACCCTTACCCTCTCCCCAGATATCCTCAGTAACAGTGAGGTCGATTGGCAATCAAAACCAATTTACGATATTCAACCATACTTGAATAGCGAAATCACAATTTAGCATAAGGTGTTCCGTAGACTAATCCATAGCATTGCATAATACGCATATGCTAGGACCCAACCAATGCCTTTCCTGCAATTAGAGCTAAGTAAGGATTGCGTTCTTTTCAATTAGCTTTTTGACTTTCAAAGGGCGCTTAGCTTTCCATATGAGTTGTAACGGCAGATCGCAACCTGCCATCAATCAATGCTATTGGAATTGGCTCTTAATTCTGGAAGAGAGCTGAGTTGTTTCGTAGCGAAGAGGACTCGGTAGGGCTCCCGAAGCGAAAAAACAACCGGCCTTGTGGGCAGTCGCGTATAGGTTGAGGGTGCGGGGGACGTAGCCCTTCGCAGTACGGTACATGGGTAATATTGTAATTATGTCCGTACATTACATATATATGTATTGTAACCATATTCTTTCACGTAGTGGAGATTGAGCCACCGCCCCGTAGATATAGGCACACTGTCAAACCACGTAAAACCTCTGTGTTGATTTCTCTCTTTCTTTTGCGCACAAAACACATGAAATGCTTATACGCCGAACTAACCATAAATTATCCTTTCAAGTCTCATCTCCAAATCGGGGATATCCTCCTCCTATGTATCCAAATTTGGTGCGGTTATAATCAGACTATTCAAATCCGTCAATTGCTTCCTTTCTTCTGGAGATGTGCATTTTCGCAATCTTATCTTCCATTCCTCTCCTTCTCTAAAATTTCTTACTGCACCGTCTATGTCAAATGACAAGCTAAATAAACTAGGAAAAAATGTATGGAGAGAAGACGTTGTACACCAACGAATTTTCCATAATGAGATCTTATTTCTTTTCCCTCCTCTAAAGGCAACTCCAAGCCAGAAAAGCCGCTTCACAGTCAACAAACATTTCCAAAATGCCGCGGTATTTGATGAGTTTCAAGATTTTATTCTCCATGAACCTGAACGCAATCCATATTTCTCGAACAACACCCTAACCCTAACAATTTTTATCCTTACATGGCACTAAGCCGATTAAGTAGAATCCTAAATGAACGCAGCCCGATTCCAAAAGCAACTGAACCACGGGAAATTCTAAATGCGCCCCACATTTTACTAGTGAGCACCACATACTATACATTAAAGTGATCTACAACTTAGGGCAAAATGGTGCTCACATGTAAAATATGGTGCGCGTTTAGAATTTCCCTTGAGCCACCCACAAACCATTTCGTTCACACAATCGACAAAAAAGAAAAATACTATAAATTAGAAAACAAGAATTTAAAAATCTTTTCTCATCAAGATATATGATTTTACAATTTAAACATATATTAGAACAAAAGAGTTCATTCTTTTTTTTTTTTTTTTTTTGAGAATCAAAAGAATTAATTCTTAATAAATCAATTTATACACATTTGTCTTCCTCTTTGCCGGCCACACCCACAGTCAGGTTGTCGTGTCGACCAACGCACCTTACAATTTGACTCAGTCGTCCCACAATTTCAAATTACATCCACCGTTGACCAATCCAAACTCCTTAAAAAAGAAAAATCAAAAACAAAATAAAAAATTTTGAACAGTAGCTTAGCATCCATCGTTGTCCCTCCAACTTAGGTACACTAAACCTGCACAGTAGTGCGTGTAAGCCCCCGCAATCACCAGAACATGCCACAGCTGATGGCTGTGCCCGATCAAGTCGAATTTCCCCGGCAGCCACCGCTCCGGTATCCTCAGGGCGTACACGACCACCCCGACCCCGTAGAACGAGAGCATCGCCGCCTCGTACGCCGTCGTCAACACGGCCTCCGGCCGATCCCCAAACACAACCATCTTGTGCATTATCGGCACCAGCCCCGACAGGCCCATGCACGCGAACAGCCCAGCCCGCACCATCACCAGCTCGGGCCGTTCGAACGCGGGCACGAGCGAGACCAGGACGCTGGCCACGCCGAACACGGTGATGAAGCCCATGTAGAGGTTGCGGACCAAGGGGTCGCAGGCGAACGTGTAGTAGACGAGCGGGTAGAACGAGGTCACGATCAAGGCGGAGATTCCTCCGAAATCGAGGCGGAGCATGACGTAGCACGTGCGCTCGGAGTGGCACGCGAGGAGGTGGCACGCGCTGCTGATGAGGAGGCAGGACATTGCTCCGGCGAGGTAGGCGTAGAAGGGCCAGCGAGGGGCTGGTCCGGTTCGGTTCAACTCTAGAGAGGACGGACCGTTGCTGGAGGTGATTGAAAACATCATAGCTGTTGCGAGAGCGAGGAAGATGAAGAATCCGATCAAATGCCTGAACGAACGTACGTACAAAAGAATTCGAACCGAACATGTTAGATTATATTTCAAAAGTTTTAGCATCTGAAACTGTAGCGGCGACAAATTAATTTGAAGAGAACTTACGTCCAGATGTTGAGAGTCTCGTTGTGGATGGAGAAGACGCTGAAGAGCGTTTGCTTCCATGGCCACTCGGACCGATAGTAGTTTATGATGAACTCGTTGTGCTTCATGAAATCGGGTAATGAGTCGTAGCCGATGAGCTCATGATGCTTGCATCCATTGCACGACCGGTTGTTTTTCTCCTTCCTCGTCTCGGTTTCTTCATTGTTTATGAGAGTGATGAGGAATTGGTCGTTGTACTTTTTGGAGAAGGATAGAGTTTTTTCGAGTGTGAGAGTGCAAGACATTGCTTCAAGCTTTGATGGCTGCTGTTCGAGTTTGAATGAAGAAGAAATAATTAATGGGAGTTGGAGATGAGATGAGGTTTGAGTTTGATGTGGTTTTTATAGAACGAGGCTCTAGTTTTACTTCTTTTTGCTTGGAAATGGTCTACTGATAATACGAGCATCAGTGGGAAAAAAAATAACCAAAAAAATAGGGTTGAAGAAGAGGTCAGTTGGCGACATGGTCTTCGGTCAGCACTTGCAAACAAATTTTTAAAAAAATAAAATAAAAACAAACAATACCGTTATCACTTGATATTTTTTGGGAGATCATATTGTCACTTGATATTAATTGTCGTGTCAGTAAATTGGAAAAATATTAACCTACTATTGCGTTTGTAAGTAGGATTCGCGAGCGCAACGGGAGTTTTAGCGAACGTAATATTCTGTTAAGACTGAAAGAAAATTTTTACAGAACTACTATTAATAGGCCAGTTTTATTATATAGCTCAGAAGTTTAGGTTATGAAAAGACGTCATTTACAGAAGATAAGATGAGATGTGCATGCTTTGTTGATATAGAGTAAATTAGGAGAGATACAGTGAGAACAGATGATATTCATGTTAAGGTAGCTGTAACCCTCATCAAAGAGAAGAAACAAGAAAATTATTTAAGATGGTTTAGTTATGTGCAACAGATTTATAAATGCACTAATTCGATGAGTGGAGTTACAAGTTGGAAGAGCATAAGAACGATCAAAAAAATTTGAATGGAGGTGATATTAAAATATATAAATACTAGAGGCTTAAAATAAGACACATTGCTTAATAGGAATAACTAGAGAAGGATAATCCATGTAATCGATCCAGTATGAATCTCTTAGTTCAGGTAGCATAACTCAAGTACTCGGGAGAAAAGACACAATTGTTATTTTATTGAGTTTGTAACTAAAAATTTGTGTTCTAGTCTGATCAATTATCCAAATTACATTTCCAAACCGTCGTCTACGAAAAATTGTAGATGAAAATTTAGTTTAAAATTTTCTCAAAACTTCCATTTCTTTTATTTTTTTTAATATATATATATTGTTAGAACACAGTGATAAGTACAAGTATTCACTTGCGAATTCGGCATCTTGTGAAGTTTGGATCTAAGTGAATCTATCCATATCGAATTTAAGTACTCAATTTGAGTAATATTGTAAAATATTATTTGTATCTTGCAAGTATAGCAGACAGATAAAAACTTACACCAATAACTGGCAAACTTGGATTAATAATTAGTCAAATTGAGCAGCACAAAGTCAAGCCGTTGTTTGATAACGTAGGATAGTTTTCAACAGTTTAAATAATGGCACGCCCGTTTGAACCGGCCTCTTCAAAATTTTGAAATTTGAATCCTAATTGAAATTGCTTCTCTTTAAAAAGATTAGTTCTGATCTTGATTTGAGTCAAAATTGGATGCGGTTTAGCTTAACTCGAACTAAGGAGCACATTTGAGCTAGCACATTCGCAATGCTGAATTTTGATTGATATAATTTTTTTAATACAAGGCATGTTTCATGTGAGATATAGTCTACAGTCTCAATAAGAAGCATTAAATAGATTAAGGTCGGTTTATTTTTATGACAGACATGTGTTAGGGATGATAATGAAGCTTGTTTACTTGTTATTTCTTAATATCTCAATATCTCGTGAATGTCATTAACAATAATAAAAGCTTATTATTAATTGTTGAATATTGAAAATTATTACACATGTGAAAATTCCGTTACACAATTTATAGAAATTTTAAGAGAGTTTTTTTTTTTTTTTAGCATAAACGGTGGAAAATCTCCCCGCATTTCATTAATCAGAAGTTAACAAAACAGAACTATATATATATATATATATATATATATATATATATATATATATATATATATATATATATATATATATATATATATATATATATCTAATCCCTTATACATGAGGGGATATTAAAATAGTTATAACATTGTCTAAGGAGAACGACTAATGCAGTTACAAATTATCAGAAATAGTTTGGATCTACAGCTGTTACCCGAGTTTGCATGTTGAAATGCTTGTCCTAATATCCTGTCGTTGCCATCCATCCTTTTAATCTGAGCATATTAAGAAGAGATCGTTCAGGTAAGATAATCGTCCAGCATCAGGCGTCTCTTTACAGATTCAATTAAATTTCTGGTACCCCACGAGAGTTTTGCCGCAATCCAGATTAGCTTGCTTGCTTTGACCTCATTTTGCTTTACGGCTCGCATCCGCATCTGATCATAGGCCCCGTACGCTTGCTTTTCTACTTTTCTAACTTTCATGATGACTTACTTTCATGATGAAGTAACTCTAACGATCTATCTAAGAGAATTGGCAAGACATACCAAACATTTTTATAAATGAATAAATTCAATGACTCATCTTTAATTTTCATATAGGAATAACTTCAGTGATCCATCTCTAAATATCGATGTGGCTAAAATCAGCTGACTGGCTTCCTCTTTGACAAACCAAAAACTAATCAAATCAAGATAAGCAGCTTGTTAAGCAAACTAGACATGAGTACGATCCATATGCACAATTGCTATGGAGTGCTTTGGCTGTTCAGTTTAAGAAACTCATCAATTGCTCTGGTAAGATATGTGTCATTGCCAAACTGGTCTTTGGTGCAGCGATTTGGAATATTCGACAAAATAATTATTGAAGATTTACAATTGCTATGGAGTGTTTGTAATTTGAAATTAAACGTGAAGCTAGAGGTTTGTGAGTCGGTGGAAGCTTTGGCTGTTCAGTTTAAAAAACTCATCAATTGCTCTGGTAAGATATGTGTCATTGCCAAACTGGCCTTTGGTGCAGTGATTTGGAATATTCGACAAAATAATTATTGAAGATTTACAACTGCAATGGAGTGTTTGTAGTTTGAAATTAAACGTGAAGCTAGAGGTTTGTGGGTCGATGGAAGCTTTGGTTGTTCAGTTTAATAAACTCATCAATTGCTCTGGTAAGATATGTGTCACTGCCAAACTGGCCTTCGGTGCAGTGATTTGGAATATTCGACAAAATAATTATTGAAGATTTACAATTGCTATGGAGTGTTTGTAGTTTGAAATTAAACGTGAAGCTAGAGGTTTGTGGGTCGGTGGAAGCTTTGGCTGTTCAGTTTAATAAACTCATCAATTGCTCTGGTAAGATATGTGTCATTGCCAAACTGGCCTTTGGTGCAGTGATTTGGAATATTCGACAAAATAATTATTGAAGATTTACAATTGCTATGGAGTGTTTGTAGCTTGAAATTAAACGTGAAGCTAGAGGTTTGTGAGTCGGTGGAAGCTTTGGCTGTTCAGTTTAAAAAACTCATCAATTGCTCTGGTAAGATATATATCATTGCCAAACTGGCTTTTGGTGCAGTGATTTGGAATATTCGACAAAATAATTATTGAAGATTTACAATTGCTATGGAGTGTTTGTAGTTTGAAATTAAACGTGAAGCTAGAGGTTTGTGAGTCGGTGGAAGCTTTGGCTGTTCAGTTTAAGAAACTCATCAATTGCTCTGATAAGATATGTGTCATTGCCAAACTGGCCTTCGGTGTAGTGATTTGGAATATTCGACAAAATAATTATTGAAGATTTACAATTGCTATGGAGTGTTTGTAGTTTGAAATTAAACGTGAAGCTAGAGGTTTGTGGGTCGGTGGAAGCTTTGGCTGTTCAGTTTAATAAACTCATCAATTGCTCTGGTAAGATATGTGTCATTGCCAAACTGGCCTTCGGTGCAGTGATTTGGAATATTCGACAAAATGATTATTGAAAATTTACAATTGCTATGGAGTGTTTGTAGTTTGAAATTAAACGTGAAGCTAGAGGTTTGTGGGTCGGTGGAAGCTTTGGCTGTTCAGTTTAATAAACTCATCAATTGCTCTGATAAGATATGTGTCATTGCCAAATTGGCCTTCGGTGCAGTGATTTGGAATATTCGACAAAATAATTATTGAAGATTTACAATTGCTATGGAGTGTTTGTAGTTTGAAATTAAACGTGAAGCTAGAGGTTTGTGAGTCGGTGGAAGCTTTGGCTGTTCAGTTTAAAAAACTCATCAATTGCTCTGGTAAGATATATATCATTGCCAAACTGGCTTTTGGTGCAGTGATTTGGAATATTCGACAAAATAATTATTGAAGATTTACAATTGCTTTGGAGTGTTTGTAGTTTGAAATTAAACGTGAAGCTAGAGATTTGTGAGTCGGTGGAAGCTTTGGCTGTTCAGTTTAAAAAACTCATCAATTACTCTGGTATGATATGTGTCATTGCCAAACTGGCCTTTGGTGCAGTGATTTGGAATATTCGACAAAATAATTATTGAAGATTTATAATTGCTATGGAGTGTTTGTAGTTTGAAATTAAACGTGAAGCTAGAGGTTTGTGAGTCGGTGGACGTAGTGATTTGGAATATTCGACAAAATAATTATTGAAGATTTTTTGAAAATGATTCACCAACACCCAACAGATTCTAAAAGAAACACACCACAACCATGACAATAGATAAAATGTCTTATTCAAACACGACACAACTTCATTGATACCAATTCTATCATTTAATGTACCAAGTGAGATTAAATCACATAAATATGCTAACTACCTATGGGTTGTCGAAATTAAAATGTAGTGGTGCTCAATGTGGATGAAAATGGATGGGTTCAAAGTCCAGTCTTTGACTCGTCATATTCAAAATTTTAAATAGGCCAGGCCAAAGGCTAGCTCTTAGACCAGCCAATTATCATAGCCAATTATCATCCCTAGCGCTCGAGTTCGTGGCACACGGATACTGCCAGCCGTTCCTGGGCCTATTGCCGTCTATGTGATCCACATGCACAGAAGGATGGTCAGTAAGAATTGCTAGGAGACAATAATCTTGTATCATAAAGCTTCGGTCTTCCTTCGTGAGAGATGAGATTTTTGGAGCACCCCCACTCCTTTGCCTCTCTTCTTCTTTCTCATCTCTGTTGTAGGCCTAAGCTCCTCCTGAAACAGTAAGCGAAGTTTGCTTGTCACGTTGGATGAACCATCTTCTAGGGTTTCGGCTTCTCCTATTCCTTGAAAGTTTCGGCAATTTGGGCAGCCACGAGTAGGTTTCGGTATATTTGGCAGTGACAAGGAACTAAGTGGCACCAATAGACACCCAAGTCCTAAGATCCGAAAGCAAACTAAACATTTAAACTTCCCATCAAAACGACACCGATGAACCAAAATCTTGGAATAATCCTCAGGTGGTCACACCAAATGCCAAATAAAGACAAGCATACCCTATACGAAACCATTAGTTCTACCCTTTCCCTCACTCTTGTACTTGTCCAGTCTCTCCAAAATATCTCCATACATCCTTAACTCTTCTACTCTCCCATGGGATGTACTGCTCATTTCTTGGCTCGTCACTCGCCTCTAAAGTAGCTATGAGAGACGCCATGGTCTTGTTGCCGCTTACTACAGGACAGTATGCTTTAAGGACTCTTCAATGGGGTCCTCAGAGCACAAGGATGTACTGATATCGGAAGAAGAGAAGGACAAGACAACATCTCGCCAATGTGAACTTGTTGATTACCGTCTCTACCAAGTTATCTCAAGGACAATGAGTTCAATCTGAACTGCTACAGAGCAGGATGGACTCTGAAACAGACTGTACTTAGCATCTTCTCCATCCACAAGGAGAACCCTCGAAATCTAACGTAAGAAAACAAACTCTCCTTGCAAGATGCAGTTCAGGAAAGTTTCCGATTCTAGGATGGCATACTTACTGTTTAACCAACATCTTTCAGGCACTTGATTGGGTTCTTCATCTTCCTCGCCCCAACAATTTGCAGAGGAATTCCATCGTTAACATTCACTTTGGACTTTCTTAAAGCTTTTGCTGCATCTAATCGCACCCATCATGCCTACTGTGGTAGATCTCACAACTCTTGTATTTCAATTACTAGAAGCCAGTTGTTAGGGATAGTGATCTAGACCTTATGCTCATGAATTGGTTTAACTACAGACGTTTGTTAAAAAGAATTACGGAGATTTCATGGCTCCACCGCCACTAGCACAGCGCAAGATTTTGTGGTGGCGCAATGCTCTGCCTGGCCACCAGCAGCACCTGCCTGCTCCTCTCACTCAAAGCTCTATTCCTACATCATGCTTTGACTAGACTATGCTGGTATCTCCACCCTCATGGTCACCTTCTTCTACCCTTTAGTCCACTACTCATTAATATGTCACCCATTCTTCCGCAACCTCTACATCAATTCATCAACATCTTTGGAATCACAACCTCGTTTGGTCACCTTGTTGCCCATCTACCAAACTCAAAACTACATAAGGATGAGATCAGGGTAGTTCTTTGTTATGGGTCTATCCGGGTTTGTGCCTGTGTTGCACAAACCGGTAATGTTCAGTCATCGGCCTGAAGCACTAGTAACAACAGGATACGAGTTGGTGATGCGGGCATTCTACGTTTGTGCTATGGCCTATGCTGCCACAGTTCCAGAGCAGTGGATGCCTGGAAAGTTTGACCTTGATGGGCACAGCCATCAGCTCTTCCATGTCCTGGTCATTGCTGGAGCTAATACTCATTATTTCGGAGGCTTAGTGTATCTAAGGTGGAGAGAGAGATGGAAGGGTGTATCAGGCTCATTCACACGGGCCATAAAAGTTTTGGCTGAGTGCTTTTATGTGCGTACAAAGCTAGTGCGTTTCAAGTCGTGTCATGCAAACCAATGTTGACGAGTACTGCAAAAACATATCAATTCAAGTTTGCCTCCGAGGTGTGTGCCCCAAAATCCTACATCAAAGGCTACAGTGACTTTGGATACAAAATAACTTACATAAACTTGATATCTTGGCCATAAATCAAGCACTTGGTACTCCCATGAATTAGTTTCATAAATAGTGAATAAGATACAAGTGTACGACGAGCATAAAACTATAAAAGATTCAAGGAACACTCAGATAATCTGAGGTAATTTAAGTATCAAAAACAGATGATTACTAGAAAGTTAGATGGTCCTAATTTTGGGTAAAAGATCATATGAGGTAAGACTAATACACTGAGAAATAGTAATAGTAACATTGAGAAAGGCATCTGTACTCTGAATTAGTTTGTGAATAACATTGATGAATGAATATGTTTTAGATCATGGAACCAGGTGACCAGTCATTAATTAAATCATACAAGTGTTAGGAATTGAATCAGTAACAAATTGCATGCAGATGACACTATCAATGGACATACAAGATATAGCCATCAATATTGCCAATCATCCTCCATCTGGAGGGCTAAATTTAAAAAAAAAAAAAAAAAAATGGCCATGAAATTTTCAGGAAAGAAGTGGGCAGTTCCAGAAAATATCAATCTGGAACAAAGAATAAGACTACCACTACAGTACATTTTGTGGGATGTAACAGAAGACAGCCATTGGGTGGACCGGTCTTGATGACGAAAATTCTTTTAATTTTTAGCACAGCAATAAATCAAAAAGGATTACCTCGCAAGTGACGAATAGGAAAGACGTGCCACGAGAGAGTTAGATAGCAAGAATATGTATGTTATGTATGCATGACTAGAAACTGGAAAGCATCCTCAACTCCTCGAGTCAATGCTTCAACTTGCTGCAAAAACCGTTACGCAGCCTCTTGCAAGTGACTATCTCTGAGAAAGAATCAAGCAGCTGCCCAGCAAGGCTATTTGGCTCATCAACTAGGGTGCGGATGAATGTGATTACTACCCGTCGTTCCTGTTCAGTAGACCTCAAGCCGAGCCAAGTCAAGAATTTCATTCGGAAATCCTTCTCAATGTGGCCTGTGCACTCCAGCCACCTTATCACCTTCACACAATACTCATAGTTATCATCCAACTGCTCAAACCCATTGGAAAATCGCAGGGGTGAGCCAGCAACTAGAGTGCTCTCTCTATCACAAGTCTCCTCAAGTGCATCGCCTGACCGTTTCCTAGATTCCAGTTGAGATTCTACAGCATGTACTTCTCCAACTGGCCTAACTACACACGTCTGAGAATCACCACTTCCATTTGACCTCGCCAATTCATTCTTCTCTGAACTGCATCCATTCTCTTCATCAGGGGAGCCCTCTGTAAGGGTAGTTATATCTGCATTCAGGTCAGGAACAGAAACAACATTCAAATCCAGTTTACGGGCAACAAATGGCTCTGGTTGCTGTTCTTCAGCAGTTTCCGGTTTCAAGACATGACTCCCACCACGTGAGTCTTCATCTACTTCATCTCTGTACAACTCTTCATAGCAACCATCTTCTTCTTGTGCCCAAGCTAGCTCTAGGACTTTTCCAAGATTCTCGACCTTGAAACCAGATGTTCTGATAGCAGGGTTTTTGGTCTCTCTCTTGCCATTAAATGAGCAACCTTCTGGCCCATTGTGCTCCGTGTGCTTCCGGATTATCTCCACACTCTTGGTAAAGCATTTAGCCTCAGAATGGCCCCAGTCTCCGTCCTTTGTAAATGAAATAACTCGGAAAGCATATTCTGTACACGGCTGAAGATTAGAGATAAGAATCCTTCTTTGAGCTCTTGGAAAGGTAACAGGCTCATTAGTGCCAGGTTCTTCCCAGGTTTTGTAATACCAGATCTTGTAACCCTTTACGGAATCAGATCCTGGTGAGCAAGTTTCTTTTAAAACAATTACAAGAGAAGAAGATGAAATTTCTTCAAATTGGAAGCAGCAAGCAGCAGGAAGAGAATCTGCAATAACATGCAGATTTCTTAGTCAGATTAAGGATGCAGAACCTGTGGAGAGAAAGCAAATGCTTCCTAAGGAACCTCACCACTGTGTTTTGGATCTATATTGACGTTGGAGCTGAGCCACTCATCTGCCTTCTCAATTGCAAGAGAACAAAGTCTCTGCACATCTGCAGCAATAGACAACCTGCTCACTATACCACGAGCCATCTTGGCTGACACACCATTCAGTGGACCAACTTCAGTTTCCAGCTTTGCTTTCGCATCTTCTACAATTTTTTGCAAGTCTTTGAACCGGGAAGTTCCATCCAATAGCCTGTAACTCAGAAATATACGATAGCAAAGAACATCTATCCGACGAGCATCTTTTGCAGTTGCCAGTTGCTTCCTCCAGCTACTGTAAGAAAAAGGACCTCCAAAAGTTTCAAAGGTTAACAATTAAAACTGTTTTACATGCTGTGTTAATGCTTTATAGAACTAAGTGGAGATGGTTCATCAACTTTCCCAGGACTGGACAAGATAAAGATAAAAAATAAAATAGCCATCATCATTCCTAGCCATAAAAAGTGATTAGCTAGTTTCGGGCACATTGTTTTTCCATATCCATCGCTGTTATATGTACAAGGATGGGTTACCTATAAAACATAGTAACTGAAACCTTGATTTTTGTGGTGGCATCCTAATGAAAGCCCAACCAGAATGAATCAGATGAATATTCAACAAGCAGAATGAAACATGTTTTCAACCTAACTTATTACATCCAAGTCTCAGTATAGTTTAACTCCAAATTAGCTGTGTAAGCCATAAATCAGCATTTCAGCAAGCAGAATGAAACATGTTTTCAACCCAACTTATTACATCCAAGTCTCACTGTCTCAGTAACATAGTTAACTCCAAATTAGCTGTGTACGCCATAGATCAGCAGGACTAAGTTACATGGCCAATGAATTGAGATCTTAACGCTAACCACTGCAATCTTTGTTGATGGACAGTAAATGAAACATTTTTCTTTTAAAATATCTATATTGTCAGCTTCCCAACTTCTTTATTGCCACTATGATGTTTTCAACAAATTGTTAATTAGTTGAAGCCTTCATGTATTACTGGGTTTAAAATGCCAAAGTTCATCAGAAGCAATATTAGTTTAAAGGAGCATAATTTGGTAAATCCAGTCGTCACTGTGAGGTTCTTGACAAAGTCTGAAGCCACCAAGCAATACTTGTTAGAAATACTAACTCACCTGAAATAATAGTTTAAGGAGCACATACTGGGCCAAATACCTAGAATTCCATGAGATCAAACAGGCCCTCATCAAAGACTATCAATCAACTAGGACTGCATTTGCAAGTGCCAAGACTCCAGTAAAACGCAAAGTTGTCAAACTGGGTTATGTATAGTGTATCCATATCCTTATGTATCGTATTACATATCGTATCGCATATATTGTATCGTAAGATACATTTGTCAATATATAAAAGTAAAGTTATACGCAAATAACAATATATAATAACAAATCTACGAGCAAATTTAACGAATAAGTTAACATATAACCAAAGATAGATACTAAAACTTATAATATGTTAAATATAAGTCAATAACTATATATAAATAGGTAGTACATTCAAAGTGTGATGACCATGAGATCATTAACCAAAATTACACTATATTAGTTAATACATTGCTAAATTCACTTGAAATTGAAAATGACATTCGATTTTCGTCTATTTTGCTCCACACAAACTCCTCCTTTAGTATTCTCTTATTTTCCTTTCTTTTTCCTCATTTATTATTTACAATGGCATTTAAGTTAAGAGGTCCTATCAATAATTATAAAATAATCTATTAGAGACTAAAAATTAGAAACAAACAACTAATTGATAAAAATTTTATCATTACATATTCTCTTCTTTTTCTTTTTAGTCTATCCATTCCACCTTCACACGCATTGAAAATCATTCGAACAACATCTTTCACTATGTAAAATTCTTATTTATTAGTAATCTTCATAATCGTATTTTATATCCAATAGTCAAATTAGATCATATGTTTTTTCAATCGCTTCCCTTTTATGATATCTCAGTTTCGGTTGTATATTATTTTCACAATAACCAAACCATTAAGCATAAGTTCGTTATCCCTCCAAAAAGATACAAAATAAGCAAATATAATTTCAATTAATCGTCGCTTATAGATATATCACTATCATCATCCTTAAAAAAATTTTATTTTAATTTCCACACTTCATCTTCTCAAACCTATATAAATCCTTTTTCTTATCGAGATTTTAGCGTATAATAAATAGGCTCATTAGATACTTGAATTGAGAATTAGTAATTAAATAATTCATATTGACTATAAATTAATGATATGTTGCTTTTGATGATTTGTTTAAATATTTTTATCAACTAAAATAAGTATCATTAACCTTGATATTCTCTGTTGTTGAATATATTAACATGTTCGGAATTTGTATCGCATATTTACTCAAAAGATTCATTGAAATGAGTTTGAAATCCATATAAAAGTGAAGTCAGTATATCATAATAAATCGCATATCGTAAGATACGTACGCAGATCGTAAGATACGCTTATCGTATCGTAAGATATATAATCCAATAGTATCACAAATAAAATACGCATCGATTTTCTTGTATATTGTATCGTATCGTAGGATACTCATCATACATAATAGTATGTTGACAATTATGTTAAAATGTAACAAAAAATCGTGTTCCTACACTGTGGGTGTAAGAAATGTTTTATCATGACCAACTAAAAGCAATCAAGAACAGTCCACGCCATTCCTCATTATGTCTTAAAATGTCTATAAAACCAATGGAAAATAAATCAAGTGGTTTGAAAATTGCCCATATGAAATAGGTTCCATGTTTTTTAATTGAGAAAGTGTTCATCTTTAAACTGCAGACAGAAATCCAATACAGCAGGATTTTCCATCTTAAGTATTTTAAGGACGTGGAGATCAATAAACGTATGGATCATCCATTTGGGGTAAATGTGCACTTTGAAGGGACAACATTGTGAGAACGGCATACATCTTTTCCTACACCAATAGCTAAGATTAATTATTCTCCTTGAAAGATATATGGTTAAATTTATCTACAACTATACCCAAAAAAACACAATCATCCATTTCCTTAGAGCTACTAGTTATCAACAAGAAACAGTTCTTTTGAGCAATATGGTGGATAACTGCCACCCTGTCCCTGAATAAGGGAGAATATTCCTCTCATAGCAAAGATTCTACCATTGTTGGTACTTCACTCTGCTTGAATTAAAAATGTATATAAAGCATTACATCATATTCCTATTTTCATAAGAGCTTAACTCGTAAATATTTTTACATGCTTTGAGAACATTATCATGAGTATGCAAATTAAAATTTTCATATTTATTCAAAAGGAGCCAAAAATATAATAACTAGGAGTTAGATAGATTAAGTTTACCCTATTATCCCAGAAACCTTTCCACAGGAAGCACAGCAGTAACTCCCATCTAGCTGCATGAATTGGCCACGATCAACAACACCTGCTTTCCCACGTTGGAGTGCACAGTCAATATGGCAAGACAACCCACACCAATCACCACCAGCTGACTCAGACGTGCAAACCAACCAAAGACTTGGGTCTTTGTTATCATCAAAAAGGTGACAAATGCAACATGAGCATCTCTTACAGAATGTATCCTCAGTTGTCAGAACAGCCTTACAGGCTGAGTTCTTACAGGTCCAGGAGCTAGCACACCTAGAAACCACAGAAACTTCAGCAGAAGAAAGCCGACTGGGGTTTTCACCCTTTCTTGGTTGCTTTTTAGAAGCCTGATTGTTGTTGGAACTGGAATTGTTTGAAGAGTGTTTCTTCAACTCCACATTATTAGATCCTTTGATGGGTGCTGCTTTGGGTAATTCCGTAGCTGTTTTACATTTTGATGGGACAAATTGCTTCCTTTCTTTATCTAGACTGAGACGAATGAGATCCTTCTTGGGATAGGACTTCAGAAACTCCGGCAGGCTTTGATTCTTTGTATTGTTATGTGCATCTCCATTTTCTTCCAGAGTGCTTACAGCACTGTAAGATGCATGTGAGCCAAAAGCTGAAAAAGTAACAAAGTATATTAATATTAATAAGATAATGGCATAATGAAGAATAGTGTCATGACCTAATAATGAATGTGTACTAATACGAGAATGGCATATGATGATATGAAAAATAGTGTCACGGCCTAGTAATGAAAAAAAATAAGTTACTTCGATAAGGTAAATAACAAAGGGCTGCAAATGTGGAGACAATTTTCAGTAGAATGACGACCACAATCAGGTGCAAGCATAGATGTCCAAAAGATTAGCATCAGGATAATATAAAAACCAACCTGCAATGAAAGAAAGACACAATAGAACCAAACAAAAAAGAGGAAAATATGTTGCTGACAACTGGAATAATGCCATAGTCTTGTACGAAATTATACAAGATTCAATAATTTTGGCTGGATAAATGTAGCTTGCAAAACAGAAGGCTTAATACAAATTTACAAAAGTGTCCAGGGGGTAACCCTTTGATAAATTAAACAAACTACCTAGACGTCCAGGCAGCAGACTAAATATTAAGGCTTACATCGAATATAATAACAAATAACATGATAAATGCCGCATAGGGTAAGTTTAAACGTTGAACAGGTAAAGGGAAGAGAAAGAAGAGAATAAAGAGAAAGAAGAAGAAAGAATGAGCAAACGAAGAGGTGGAAGAAAGGACAGAGGGAGCAGCAGCCAAAGAAAGAGGAAGAGGAAAAAGAGGGGCATACTAACTAGTTACAGCTTCTTGAACTCGTTCTCTCTTCCATGCCTCATAGTAGATACGTAGAACTGAATTTTAAATAATTCTAGTTAATAAGGTGATAATGTTTATACACAAAGTAACTAAAAATAAACAAAAATATTAGGTTTCCAAAATACAACAACATATGTAATGATGTACAAAAGGAAAACGAGTCAAGTTATCATTCTTAATTTTAAGTAGTTGGCCAAACCAACAAGCAAGTTTTTGCATAATCAAGGAAAAGAGGCATAATTTTCTTAAAATGTCATGATAAGCAAGGAAAACTCATGCACCAATAATACTTAATAGATTAATTCCCTTTAAAAAAAAATAACAAATTGCATTATGGAATTCATAGAAAACACTCAATGCAAGCATAAGGCATAAGAAAGCTTATAGCTGCAGCTCATGATAATGCAAGCATAAAGGCATAACAAAAATTAGTTCCCATTCAAAATGCTAGCATAGTACTGCAACCAAGGGAAGGACATAGCAAAAGAAGAAAGTTGAAACAAGGGAACAATGAGCACAACATATAGCTGCAGCTCTCAGTTGACCAACACCAATTACTGCACTCCTGTAAAATTCCCAATTAACTGTTGAAGCAACTTATGTTTGAAAACATCGCATAGTAGGTAGAAACCTCCCAAAAGATAATGACAAATTTAGTCTCTACTGCAAATAATAAAAACCCAAATCCAGATGACCAACTTGAGCTAAAAACTGTAGCTTATAAGAAAAGTTGCAGCATCAACAACAAACTTTAGCATACTTTTCCCACATAAAGAGAGAATTTTAACTGGGCCAAAAAAGAAAAGGTATTTATAAATATATTATATTCAATGAAACATTAGATCGAGCACACGCCTTTTAAGCTATTGAATCATCACAATTACCACCAAAAGAATAACAAAACAGATACCTCAGTATGGGGGCAACAATAATCATAATGGTACATACATTATACAAAGAACCAGGTAAACACCAAAACCATCAATAACTTATATGGCCAGCCCTTGCAGGACTGGAAGAAAATGTAAATAATCACCACTTACAGATAAAGAAAATGTGCTAAATAATCACCACTTACAGATAAAGAAAATGTAAATCAAGTATATCAAACAATTAAGTGTGCTAAATAAACACCAAAACTTTAGCATACTTGTGATCAAGTGTGCTAAATAATCACCACTTACAGATAAAGAAAATGTAAATCAAGTATATCAAACAATCACCAATTGCAGATAAATCACAACTTTCGGTAAAGATACAAATGATGAAATTTCAATTTACCAGCATCCTCCCTTTTCATGAAAGCTCATTATAATTACGTACTGTATTATTACCCAGTTGCAGGAGTTTCAACAAAGCAATGTTGTTCAATTATTTTGTTAGACAACTTCAGAAAGATACTGAAACATAGAAGATCATCTATATACCTTTAGGCAAGACCTTATCATCAGAATCCATGCCTTCTGAAACTTAAGAAATCAGTTAAAATAATTTTCCTGAGAAAAATATAATAAAATAGGTTAGCATGACACTTGAATTTATATTTCAAATTTTCACTGCGAATAAGTGCTGTAAACACTATAACTGAAGGGAACAGAATAACTAGCAAACACTATCCAAAGGCATTCCTAAATTAGGTAATAAAGTAAGAGAATCAAAAGGTGATGATAATCTCCTGTGTTCATTGAATGATAGGTACTATTAAAAAATTAACAAGACGAAGACGGAATATGCATGGGCTTTTGCACGCTACAAATGGCTTAGCACCAAAAAGCATCAGGGAATATTAGATATTTGAAAAAAATAACATAAGAGGTTATTTTTAAAATATGGGAAAATAGGAGAATTCACAGAAATTAAGAAAGTGCATAGCAATAAAACAAGATTTGGATTACAAATATTTGAATTTTGAAAAAAAAAAAATATAAAGAAGGTAATTTGAAAAATAAGGGAAATGTTGAAAAATAAGAAATTGCATAGCAATAAAACAAGATTTGAACAACAAAGTAACAAATTAAATTAAACACTTTGTCCACCCCATATTCACCCATGGCCCACACTTTAATATTTAGCTACTATTCAACTGAAAACTTGAAGTGTTATGTTAAATCAACTTTTCTAGATCTAATAGATTGTTCGTAGTCCAACACAAAACAAATATGAAAATAATGGTAACATCTTAATGACCACAGTATACAACAACATATGATAATGATACAACAACAACTAAGCCTTTATCCCAAGCATTTGGGGTAGGCTACATGAACCAAAAGAGAATCACGTCGGACCGATCACGTTGATAATCCTTCTCCATTCATTCTTATCAAGTAATATCTCCTCATTTAAACCTTTAAAATCCATATCTTTTTGTATCACCTCCATCCATGTTTTTTTCGATCTTCCTTTCGTTCTTTTAACTTGTCATATATTGATAACCTCCCCTCGTCGAACTGGTGCATTTGTACGTCTATATTGCACATGACCAATCCATCGTAAGCAATTTTTTCACATATTCTCATCGATGGGGCTACACCTACCTTAGCACGAATGTCTTCATTTCTCACTTTATTTCTCCTAATATTGCCGCATATCTAACGAAAAATGTGCATCTCTGTTACACTTATTTTCTGTGAATGACATTTCTTTATAGCCCAGCATTCCATATCATATAATAAAACTGGCCTAATAGCAGTCCTATAAAATTTTTCCTTCAGCCTTAACGAAATGTTACGGTCGCCTCCCGTTGCACTCCTCCATTTCAACCAACCAGCTTGTATCTTATGGTTGATATCACTATCGATCTCTCCATCATTCTGAATAATAGAACCCAAATACCTTAAATGACTGCTCATTTATATATTTTGCCCGTCCAGTATTACAACACTATAGTTTAGGATCTGTCGTTTACTAAATTTACACTTCATATAGTCTGTTTTAGACCTACTCAATATAAAACTTCTAGTTTCTAATGTGTGCCTCCATAACTCTAGCTTGGTATTCACCCATGCTCTTGTCTCATCAACTAAGGCAACATATGACAATGATATATAACATAAAAAGATATAGCTAAAATGTGAAAAATTTCTAAATTTACAAGTGAGCGCTAAAGTATCTCAAACTGCCAAAGGCAAAAAGTTGGGCTTAGGTGGGTGCTTTACTAAGTTTTTCCAACAATGTGCACAGTGGAGAAGGATCATTCATGTGATCAATCCAGTGTGATTCTCTTTTGATACATGTAGCCTACCTCTATTTGGGATAAATGACCTAGTACTGTTGTTGTTGTGCTTGTGCAGTACATAAGCTAAAGCAACGTAGTACAACATAATAGAAAAGCAGATGTCGATGCATCCTCATCTCACTTTCAGCTACATATCCCATCAAAATGTTACAACTTGCAACCAAGCTCACAGAAGAAACGGGATCAATCATAAACGAAAACAATAGAAGAAATTGAATATTGTTTTATGGCTTCAATGATCATATTCCAAAATAACTTGGAACCTATGAAGTATCTTAATAGAGAAGTAGTACATCAAATCATAGCTAGCTTGAAAATCACCTCTTCAATCCAGTCAGTTCTGCCAAAAATAAGATATTGGAGATAACAAAAATATAAACCAAAAAAACTTCTCCTTTCTCGCACCTAAGACTTCACGGGAATCATACATGGATAGGAAAAAAAATGTTTTCACTCTCCCTTATCATTCATCCTCTTCTCCCTACCCTCCCTTTCCTTCAACTACCACATATCTTTAGGATAGGAGACCTCCAAGAAAACAAAGAAGACAAGCTTTTGTGTCTATCTGTGAAGGTTTATGTTCCTTTCCATTGCTTCCATCAATGTTCCCTCTTAATCTGCATGTCATATCACAAAGTCATTTTTATGCTTTTTCATGTCAGCTTCTATTCGATCACATTGGCAAATCTCCTTATCTCTAGTCTCTTGTTTTTATAGAACAGTGAATAACCATTTTCTCATTTCAGCCTCTATTCGATCACCTTGGCAAACCTGCTTTTCTCTAGTCTCTTTCTTTTTTCTTTTTTTTTCTTAAAGGAATCAAGGTTTCAATATTCTCTTGGCAACTCTCTCTCTCTCTCTCTCTCTCTCTAAGCTAACACAGACTCCCCTTCCGGCAACAGATCTTGGGGGGGTTGCCCTCTCAGTGGCTCCCCCCATAGCTTTCTCTTAAGATCCAAATCCCCTAACATCTAACTACGTATAGCAGGTTCAAAGTAATGATACTGGTTGGGTTTGGGTGTTGGGGTGCCTAGGACGGAGCAAATAGTGTCCACTACGTTGGAGTGCCCAGTGCAAAGCTCGCCTTACATGGTTTCGCGTGTGTGGGAGTCCGTGGAGATATAGATATGGCTCCATTGTTCAAGGACATTCGAGGTGTTAGTCAAGCAGTTATTACTTGCTAGCATTTGTTGAGCCTATCAAGGTCGCCATGGAGGAGATTTTGAACACCGATGAGGAACTTGTCATGTTGTATGCTATTGGAGTCTTTTTCTGCTAGAATGAACTGGAGGTTAGATGATGCATTTTAACATTTGTAATCAAGTTTTGCTGAGTCGTCTGGTTTCATCTATGGATGAGGGGGAAAATAACGAGCGAAGACTTGAGTGGCGAAAGGGATTGGAAAGTCAGCACTGATAGGTTTTTGACAGGTCCCACGGTCGGTGGATGGTGTTTGGCATGACAACGAGTAGCATCTCAAGAGGTGTGGTTGTTGTGGATCATTGGAGCATTCTGCCGTGTTGATTTCGTCATCGATGTCGAAGTCGTCGGTGCTGGAATCCAGAGACAAGATTAGCTCAAAAATTCAAAATTTGAATTTTCTATGTGTTCCTCCGGTATAGAGCACTTCAATCAAGTACAAAAATTAAATTGGATGAATGATGGATGGTGTACTTGCGTACGAGGAAGGAGGCCCATGTGCTGTGGGGCCAAGCCAAACTTGCATAAGAGGAATACTACCCTATGCATGAATTAGGAGAGAAAGCCATGTACTGGGTTGTTGCCTCAAGCTGCCTTTTTTTTGTTTAGTTGATGGGCCATTTTTGACTCCTAGTCCATGGGCTTGGTGTCATGGGCTTTGAAGATGAACCATTGGTCGGACCGGGTTCTCAACCCTCCAAGCTCTCCTATATCTCCCTTACAATCCAAAGCCAAAGAGGACCTCATTTGTCGGAGTTACTGATGTCGGCTCAAAGCCAGTGGAAAATTGAATCTAAGACATTATAAGACAGGTGACACAATTTAGATTGTGCATCGGTGGACTGTGTGCAACAAGAGGTTTGCCACAGGAATTAGGGCTATGAGATGCTGGTGGCGAAGGAGATCGACCCCCCAGGGGTGCCAGAACTCGCAAGTGAGAAAACCGAGTGTAATTGTGGTCTAATCTCTACATAGGGGCATCAAGGGTTAGAAGAATTCACCGATGTGACAATCACTCAATTATTTAATTAAATGGCTTTGAAGACCATAAGGAGGGGAGACAGATGTGATTGTCATGGATGGCCTCGTTGAGGTCCGCATCATTGGCCGAATTAGCATTGGCGGCAGTGCTGAGTGAGTAAATATCGTGATCAATTCGACAATGAGTGAAAAATGCTAGCAGGGGCGAAGTTTCTTGAGAGGCCACACCATCATCGGAAGAACAGTTGTTCATTGATGGTTGGACCGAAAAGCAGGTTGCCAGTGTAGAAGGTGGATCGGCGTCAAAGAGCTTGTGTGAGGAGGAATATGCATATGATGGCAGAAGCGTATTATAGTTACACTTGTTATATCTTTGTATCGTCTTCTCCTTACTGAGGAACTTAAATATGTAAGCTATATTTGTACTGTTTCATTAATTACTGATTAATGGAACGTGCGGGACACTAGTCCACCATTTATGCTATAAAAAAAAAATTCTCCCATTTCTTATTCTTTTGACTTATTTACCATGTAAGTCCCAAATCAGAATCACATTCCACAGAAAAAGCTCCATCAACTGCCCAAATACCAATGCCACTCGTACAAAGACACTCAAATTCTTCCACTGATTCCAAGGGATTCACAGCAACCCACAGCGAATTCGACAAACTAAAGACGCGAGGGTTTTGGTCCACGATAACTAGGGCTACGAATTAGAGGCAACCAAGCATAAACACACATATATAAACAGAGAACTTCACAGAGATCGTTAGCAATAGGGTTTAGCGAGCTAATCGAATTGGAAAGAGAAAGAAAAGATTGTACCTGATCTTCCCGAAATCGGCGGAGACGCCGCCAGTGGTGGCCGCGTAGAAGGGCGGCGGCGGTCGCAGCCAACGGCCGCCGGAGATTCTAGCGACGGCGGCCGTCAAATTGGGAGGAATTTGGGAAAAGTGGGATTTTTTGGGGTTTGGAGCGCAAGAACTAAAAAGGCAACGTTTTTTTTTTTTTTTTTTTTTTTTTTTTTTGGGTTCTCGTGTGCCGAAGGAACCTCGAAGCCTTATATAGTGGGGGAGAGGGGGGCGCGTTAATTTGCGCAGCAGGAGTGAGAACGGTTTGGTGCGTAGCCGGTGGGTGCGGCAGTTGCATACACATTGGTGGGCCTGATGGGGCCGATCAGGTCCAAGCAGAGCAGGCCCATTACAGCTCTTTTCTGCCAGTTGACATTTTGCAGATGTTGGGAGTTTCTAAATGACCACATCAGTTTTAATGAGCACATCTCATAAAATTGTAAAAAATTACAAGTTTATCACTTCATTTCATGACTTTTTTTGCCCTGGTCGGGAATTAACTCCGATTGCTGTTAAAATTGTTCAGGAATTAGTTTTCGCACAGTTTGAAGAATGTTCGGAGACTAATTCAGGCTTAGAAAGAAGTGTTCACTAAGACTGGCGGTGTGCTTGTTTAGAAATTCTCCATATGTTAGGCGGATTGCATTTATGACAAACATGAAACCGTATAAAAAGCCAAACGGGGGTTGGGTTGCAACTCATTAAAGTGAGTTGCAATTTTAACGTGGGCTGCATGTGGAGATTTTATATAGTTTGATTGTGACTATAATTGTAAAATTTTATAATTACAATTGTAACTATTTACACATTTATAGTCATTTATATGAAAATAGTGTATATGATAATTTATGGCTTTAATTTACAAACACTAATTATATTTTTAATAAATGTGATACTTCTCATAACTCTTAAAAATAAAAAATTAAAATTTAAAAATTTTCATTACCGCTTGCAACTTCTAATCCAAACACAGAAATACAAGTTACAGTAATGTCTATTACTGCAGTTTCACTTGCAATAATACAAATTGCAAATCGTAACATTACTTGCAAGCGTCCAAATAGCTCGTAAATTGCAACAAAAAAACGGGGAAAAAGATGAGGAAGTAAATACCTAGAGAATCTTTTTGTTTTTAAACTCCGAACTTCTCTCATGGTAGGCTTGAATCCCTTAGCTAAAGTATAAAAATATCAATAAGTTTTGTCTGTAGTGGCATCATCTATTTACGATATTAACTACCAGTGGGAACTCAGTCTAAGTAAATGTTGCAAAAATATTTATATCGTTATCTTGATATTGATGTAAATGCACAAGGCATGTCAACGTGCATGTGGAGACAATAGTAGTACATGAGAAGTTTTTTTGGAAACTAATTATTTTGGTAGAATCCGTTTAAATGAGTATAGTCTAGTAGCTCAATTATATCCCTAAATTTGCTATATATTTTAATAAACCACAACTAGCACTTTCTTTTAATTTCTAAAACGAATCATAAAAGAAAACTCTTACTAGTTTATGTTCTAACGAAGGGATAGGCATTTCGAGCATTTTTAATCGAAGGCGCTCCTCTGGCCAACCTTGTAGCGCACGAGAGTCCGAGCGGAAAGAACTCATAAGGTGTGGCGCCTTAGAGCGCTACAAGCGGTAAAAGTGCGAAACTAAGTATCACATGGAGCTAAATATGAACTAAGTGCCACGAAAACCTAATTGCTACATAAAAAAAAAGTGTCGCATGAAAGGAGTAGTAGAGCTAAGTGCCACATAACATTAGGATTAAATTATATTGATTTTGGAGTTTATTTGATATTCCATCAAATAGAAACATAAATATTTTGTTCACCTAAAACCATTAATTTTGTATCTATTTGGTGAAAAACCAAATTAAAACTAAAGCCTAAAAAATCGGGTATGCATAAACCCTAAAGGATTGATATCATAATGCAAAAAAGATACTTTGATTAAAAAAAAAAAAACTACCGGTGATAGTAGAAATAGACAGCAACTCAACATGAGAATTAGAAGTAAAAAATTAGTAATTTTGTTATTTCTTTCAATTTTTCTTTTCATGATTTCTAGTAATCTGGTTAATTTTTTAAATATTTTCCTTTTGAAATTATGATTTCTAACTATTTAACTTTTTTAGGATCAAATTTTATAGATTTTGAAGTTTATTTGGTTTTTAAAGTGGACACAAAATCACAAAAAATTGTTAATTTTGTGTATATTTAATGGAAGATCAAATCAAAACTAAAATTCAAGAAATTTGATATAAGTGATTCCTAGGGAGTCGAGATCATATTACAAAAAAAGTTTTTATAAAGATATATCGGACATAGTAGAAAGCGCTTACGGTTCATGTAACTTATGTGACATGTTAACTCTTTTTCATTATTCTCAGAAAATTTAATTTTGATTATGAGACTACTATTTGGGAATCGGCCCAAAATGGGCCTAAGCACACTGGATGCATCTCTTGACTTGGGCCAGAGCCCATGTAGCCTTCTTCCACTCTTCTCTTCTCACCATCTTTTTCTCGCTAATCTCTTTTCTAAAAGTTATTCTTTTAGTTCCTTGTCATTTTATCGAATGAGAAATCTCATGTTAAAGATCAAGCAATGGCTTTAGTTTTTATTAAATATAATAATATTTGCCACTGTTACCCACCATTTTAGCTCAAAAATACTTATCACCATCACCATGCATGCACCGAGTACCGTTTATGCGAGCGAAGGACAAAGTCTGTAAAGAGGAGGTCTTTCAAGTGGAGGAGAGTCGACGTCTTGTCATAATGCGAGTACTTTTTTCGAGCATTCCCACCTTCTGGTGTAGCTTGTTCCATAGCGAAAGTGCGTCAGGCTAGATGTTTCAAGTAAATGAACCCTAATCGTAGTCTTGTGTGGAGATTTTTTTTTTTTCCCTTTTTTTTCTTCTCTTTTTTTTTTTTTTTTTTTTTTTTTTTTGGGTGGATGTGGGCTAGGGACTTAGGAGCATGGTCCCTCAATGCATTGTCCAATCAAATATAAAGCAAAGCCATTTATATGATTGCATCAACCAAAGGTGCTTTGGATTTTGTAATTCACCAAAGTGAGGATGCCGCAACAAAGCAATGAAAATACAAAAGTGAGGATGTCCAAACAAAGCAATGACATTACATAGATAACTTAACCCTACTAAATGCCATTGAAATCTTGTCTCTAAAGTATCACTCATTTTCAATTTGTAAGAAATTTCGATTTCGACTCTCAATGAAAACACAATTTAGATAATATTGTAAAAAAATATGTATTAGTAAATTTATATGTCAAAAAAAAAAAAATTAAATAAGTATGTCAAAAGAGAAATAAGCTATTCTTGATGGAATTGATTGCTATAAAGTGTGTGCTTCGGTGGTATGGATGTTGCAATTTGCTTCGGCATCAGTTTACTATGAAGATGGCAATTTTAGGAATGAACTCAAACTCTCAACCGGAGGATTACAGTAAATTCTATTTGAGCACACCACTTTTCTCAGTGAGTGGTAGTTTTTCCAATCGGGGATTAGTCTCCCGAATAGTTTTCATACTGTTCGGGGATTAGTTCCAAAACAGGCTTAACATCGTTTGGAAAATAATCTCCGACCAGAGAGAAAACATAGTCACAAAAACTAATGGTAAATTTATAATTTTTTACAGCTTCAGGAGATGGGCTCGCTGAGTAAGGTGATGTGCTCAAATAGAATTTTCCAAAGATTACTATTGTAGAAGTTACTCAAGCACCCCCCCCCCAAAAAAAATTGTATCTAATAAAAATTTCTCTCCTTTTTTGGCTAACAAGGGCGTACATCATATGAAGTTTTAGAAGTTATTTTCCATCATCAAGCATTTTAGAATCACGTCTAACTTGAAGAATGTGTTCTTAGAGAAAATAAGGGATCAGAAATAAAAATGGTTGAGCGATTGGTGGTGTAAAATATCGTTAAAATTCTCATATTTTTTTAAAGTAAATTTGTTTACTACGTGGATGACATCTGGCGATTGCAATTTAGATTTGGACAAGCGCGTTCATAGGACACAAAGAAGCCCAGAATCTTTGTTAATGAATTCAAAGTTGCATTTTTTTTTTTTTATCACAGTCCGAACAATGAATGAGTATGAAATTCTTATTCCCTGAATGAAAGAGAAACGAAAGAAAAGGAAATTTCTTAATTTTCTGTTGATGTTGTATTTGTTAGAAAAGGAGTTGCTAAATGCGCCCCACCTTTTTCTTAGTGAACCTCATGACTTAATTAAAAAAAAAAAAAAAAAACCCTCAATCCTTTCTTCTCAACAAAAAAATCCTCCTCCACCATCGCCGTCGTTGCTACTGCCGCCGTTGCCGCAGCTACTGGAAGGGCGGTGGCTACTGCTGTCGTCACTAGTGTAGTCGCCACTGCAGCAGTGCGGCAGTGAGCAGCTGCGATGACCACCATTGTTGTCATCACCGCCGTTGTTGTGGTTGTCCCGTTGTCGCCGTTGCTGCTGCCACCGCTACAGCTGGTACTGCTAAGGGAGGAGAGAAGAAGGGTAATTCGGAAAAAAATATGGGGCTCACTAAGAAAAACTGGATAAATTTTAAATTTTCCTGGAGCTCACTTAGAAATTGGGGCTCACTAGGAAAAATATGGGGCGCATCTAGCAACTCTCGTTAGAAAAACTTTCAGAATCCTCATATTTGTAGGTCCAAAAAACCTATTAGAAACAGTCACAATCATTGAAATCTAAACGTTACGATCCAAATCCAACAGTCACACCCGTTTAGAAGTACAACATTCGCAACTCAAATTGGGAGTTTCTAGAGGGGCACACCATTTTTCCTAGTGAGCCCAGTTTTTCTAGTGAGCCCACCCTCTCTTTCGAAAAGAGAGGTTTTTCCGGTGAGCACACCAAATAACCCTAAAATATCCTCACTCTCTTTCTCTTCCCATTTCCCTTCCTTCTTCCCTACCTCCATTCTTCTCTCCCTCACCTCTCCAACTCTAGGACCGGTCATATTTCAAATCCAAAAACTCAACTCCTCTCTTTTTTTCTCTCCTAATCCTTCATCTTCCTCTTTCCCTTCCCCTTCCCCTTCCCTACCTCCTCCTCCACCCAATTTCTCTTCTCTTTCCGAGTTGCCCGCCGTCGATCCCCTCGCCGCCGCCGTCGCCGATTCAGTCCACGCTGCTCGCCCGCCGTCGCTTCTTGAATCGAGGTGGATGAGATCTCTTCCTCATTTAGCAAATCAATTTTTTATTTTATTTAAATCTCTTTTTTTGGAGCAAAAA
Source organism: Dracaena cambodiana (assembly GCA_036321105.1). Classification (NCBI taxonomy): domain Eukaryota; kingdom Viridiplantae; phylum Streptophyta; class Magnoliopsida; order Asparagales; family Asparagaceae; genus Dracaena; species Dracaena cambodiana. The sequence goes on from JAYEPQ010000017.1 coordinate 32,941,896, forward strand.
ATGTGAGGTTTTGGATTTGGTGGTCTTGTTTGGCTGGAGGGGAGGAAGGGAGGTGGAGGGATTTTGATGCTAAGATTGAAGATGGAGCATTGAAATTTTAGAGGTGGAGGGTTTTTTATCATAGATTAATTTTTTTTTATAAGTTTACCTCACAATTCATTCTTTTTTTTAACTACTTCTCTACCTCTCAAAATCTCTTGTAATTGGTAAGAACTCTCTGGCACTCAATATCTAAGCTATCTTAAAGATTAACTCTACAACCGATCTCAATTTTGAAGTTAGAAAATATTTTTCCATCATTTAAGATTGAAACTTAAAAATTGGTGTTTTAATTTATACTTTGAATATTATTAATAAAAATAATAAAATATTATAATGCTAGTTGTAAAATATACAAAATTCTATTAATTTTCCAATCGTGGACGATAATAATAAATTTTTATATCTTGAAGTTTCTAGCATTGTCGTAATGGTTGATTAATTAGCAAAAAAAATGTGATGCATTGTCGTAGTGGTTGACACCGACTCTATTTCCCAAATTGAAAAAAAAAATTATCAGTAAGCACTATGCACTGGCATAAATCCATTTTTCAAATTCATGAGCCAAACAACGTTTTGAATGTTTTGAAAGTTTATGACATGCTAGTTGAGTTTCAGAATACACTGGGCTACACGTATGAAATTGTTCTTACTATATGAAAATGTAATAGTTCAGTTAATTTGCATACTTTATTGAGAATCTTGACATATTAAAAAAATGCTTGCGTACAGGTAAAACATGCCTTACAGAAAAAAGAATGCATCAAAGCCTAGGTAAATGAACTAGTCTACAACCAAAATGGTTATTTGATTGCTTGCTATATCAATAATTTCTTTATCAACCGGAACAATTGTATAACGATAGATTTGTAAATTTTGAGTGTATGTTTTTGTGTCAGCTTAGATTCATTTTGGTTCAGAGATTTTTTTTTTTTTTTTTTTGCTTTTATGTCTAACATGAATTTAACCTGAAAAATCAAAAAACTGTGTTTTAGAGCCAAATAATGTGAGATTCATCTTGGTAGCTTTGGCCCGAAGTTTTTTTTTTTTTTTTCTTTTCCCCCAAATGCAGTCACAACTCATTAGGTTTATTTCATGTATGTATATATTTGTAGACAGATTCAAATATATACATACGTTGTAACTGATATCTCGTATGAGGTTTAAAACCATAGTTAGTCATGTTGTTGACGAAGAATATTTTGTTATTCTGGCAAATGTACCAAATGTTTTGGTGGAAATAATCCTTATTTTCGCATAATTTTAACTTTTTTACATGTTGTTTATACATTAGTTCTTAGTTTCTAACATTCAATACATGAATATGACCAATTATTGACATGCCAAAAAGCCATACTTTTGATTCTAAACTTGTTACTTTCCTATTCAAAGGGCATACTGAATTGCATGTTTCATGTACAGATGTTGTATGTGGGACAAGAAACTTCCGAAGATTGCGCACAAAAACTTGAGAAGAAACAACCAAACCAACTGTGCAATATGAAAATGCAGGAAGAAACTCATATGCGTCCACATATTAATAAGATTGCCTACGAAGAAGTTTCTTCAGAAACGTTGTCAACATATTTGTTGTATCGCCCCTGTGCATCTGCTAGTCTAGCGGATATATTGTAGCTAGGAGAGCAAGGATGATGGTTGTTTGATAATTGTTTACTGCAAATGAAACTTTGTGTGTGTGTGTGTGTGTATATATATGAGAAAACGGGAAATACACCGGCAGTGAAGGAAGTTTCCTTCACCGCCGCTTAGGTGGCCCAATAAAATTATTACACGTAGTGTCATTTAAGAGAATTCATTTATTTGTTATCTTAAATTACGCCCCGTGTTATAATTTTATTGGGCCACCTAAGCGGCGGTGAAGGAACTCCCTTCACCGCCGGTGTATTTCCCGTTTCCTCTCTCTCTCTCTCTCTCTATATATATATAATGTAATGTAATGTAATATTGTTTCTAATTATGAACTGATTTGTTCATAATTCTCATTATATGAATTCACATTGTTATAAAAAATATTTTTTCCTGTATTTGTTGCACTATATTGTAATTGTTCCCACATATTGGATACTGACGAATTGACATTTCAATTTCATTTTATTATCACATATTACGAATTCAAATTAAACCTCAGAGCTTACGAGCGAGTGGAATCGAACACAACTCAAAAATTTCTCCATTTGTATTATCACACATTTTATTTTCACTGTATTCTCCATTTTCATCGAGTGCGACACAACTCAAAAATTCCTCCTTCATATGATTTCTTAGGAAATAATATACGAAAATAAACTTCTTTTGTAATCATCGTAAACTTTGTGATGAACTTCTTTTGTATTTGCCTTTTTTTATGAATATTATTATGATTTGAAGATATTTAAACTGACTTGAACTTATTTCAATAAAAATTGCAGTTATTATATGTTAAATAACTTATTATGTTTTAATTTAACTTGATAATGTTAACCAATTTACATACATGGTTTTTAATCTACTGTCCGGGGTATACACTCCGGACAAAATAATAACTGTCCGGACTGGAAATCCGGACAGTGGACTACTGTTAGGGGTCTAGACCTCGGACGGAAAATATGTCGTCCGGGGTTAGACCCCGGACGGACAATATGTCGTCTGGGGTTTACCCCCGATGGTATATTGTTCGTTCGGGGTTACACCTCGGACAAACAATATACCGTCTAACCCCGGACGGACAGTATATAATTCGTTCGGGATCTAACCCTGAACAGAAATAGAATGGAGGTTGAAAATAAGGACATTAGTATCCAAAAAATCGAGGGCAAACTTATTATTTTAACTTAATTTTAAAGTGGTCTCACTAGGAAAAATGGTGTGCCCTTTTAGAAACTCCCCTCAAATCCAATGGTCATACCCGTTGGAAGTCCAACAGTCACGATCCAAAGTTCACGATCCAATTGATGCACCATATCGAACTTTGCCGTTGTCAAACAAATAAATGGGAGTTGGGCTCAAGCAAAAGTGCTAGGTGAAACTATTAGGCTACAAAAGCTCATCGGCCCCTTTGGGCCTGCGACGTGCTTGTTTGCGATCATTAAATTCATTTTTGAAAAATGATTCAACATCGTATATAAAAACCACTAGCCTGAACTCTAATTTTTTTTCACTAAGATAAGTCCTCAATGATTACACCCTTTCATACATAAAATCATAAATATTTTTAAACGCAAGCTCCAGAAGTTGAGAAAAACCACCATCTCAATTAGTCTATCATCATATGTATCATTGTGCATTCACTTATCTCATAATCAGCATACATGTTTCTTCCATATATGTTGAACAAAAAGGTTTGCAAAACAACTTCCCAACATATGAGCATCACGAAGTAGAGGGTAACAGGCATAGTAATCATATTTCTCAAATAAAGTAAGTATATTTTGAGCATTCCCTTCCACCACTACATACTGACCGAGGTGTCTGTCTGCCACCCAACAAATAGCCTCCTATAGATAACGTATCTCAGCTTCAGACACTGACACGGAGGTTACAGGAATACTATTTGTCCCAATCAATTAGCCAATATCGTTTCTGACAACAAAATCAGCTCTCACATTATCGCCTTGTACCGAACAATCAAAATTTATCTTGAGCCACCTTTTAGGAGGGAGGCCCTATCGAGCCCACTGCAACTTGTGTCTTAGGTAAAAGACCCGATAATCTCTAGGATTGTCATAAATCTGCAATAAATGGTGAAATAGAGAGTTCTCATTTTAGACAATCAGATATCCTTAACGGCATGGATACCTCATTCTCACTATTCTATTTCTATCTTTCCAAATCTTTCAACTCGCATACATAAGCACTGACTCAACGAACCTTCGTGGCATAAAAAATTAATACAATACTGTACATAGACTCATATTTACCACAATCCAACTCGCTTCTGTATTTGTTAAAAACGGGAGTTTCCTAAGAATCTAACATGCCATTTTTAGGTTCTCTGGGTAGATTTAGAGGTGTTTGTTTGATTACCACTTGCAACCCGTAATGTAGCTGTCTTGTAATTGATTTTGCTATGAACGGAGCTGTTATATTGTTTGCCTATAGTAGCAGTTGTAAATTTTTTCAACGGCAATTACAACGACTTACACACTTGCAACAATAGATTTTGCAGAAAAAAAAGTGTGAATGAAAACTTACGACTCTTATTTGCTAACAATAATTATATTGTTGATAAATGTGGTACTTCTCGTTACTCTTTAAACTAATATATTATAATTTAAAAAATTTTGTAACTCTAATTTTTACTTACAACCCCCAATACAAATATAGATATATATAAGTTGTAACAACTTTTATTATTACAATTTCACTTGCATTAATACACACTGCAACTTGGAACACTACTCGCAAACATCCAAGGAATCTCTTATCCCTCCAGTCGGAGATAAGAAAAGAAATACTCTTTCTAAGATTTTTCTTAGATATGTTCAGTCGGACGGACGGTCGGGATTTGGTATTTTCCGATCGGATCCGAATATATTTGGCTCCGACTGTCGCCGGAATTTTTTCCGATCGAGCACCGACCGATTTAGGTCGGAGTCGAGCGTAACAGTCAGAGTGTGGAGTTCACCTTGGGATGTTCAGTTGGATGGATGATCGGATTCGGTGTTTTACAATCGAATCCGAAGATATTGGGCTCTGATCGTCGCCGAAATTTTTTTCCGATCGAACTGTTAGTTACTCATATGTGAATATAGTCTCACATTGAATAGGAAAAAGTAAGTCTATGCGTTTAAATATAAAGTTGGGGGCTCTATTCATCAGCTTAAGTTTTTGGATTAGACCGGTTCTCAGTTTTGTGTTTAGGCCCATCATGCCCCCGTTTGGACCCGACGTAACTTTGGATTTGGTTTCTCACGGTCCTCTACATGGATGGTTGGTCGGATAGTTTAAGGTTTTTTGATCAAACTGGTTCTCAATTTTATGTTTCGGTCAGAATCGAGCGAAGCAGTCACACTCATTTCTGGAGTTGACCTCTAGTTTTTCTAATCTCTTGATTGATGATTTAAAATCATCCACCAAAACATAAAGGCAGCCTCAGCACATGTAACATGTAAAATGTTTGATGCCTTCACGAGGGAAAGCTACCCGCCAAAGGATCAAATTGCCGTTGCTGATTCCAATATATATTCCCTCTTGAGCTTCTACTCCTTATCTACCACCCTAAACAAATAAAATACAATAAAAATATTTTTTAAAAAAATAATGTGCAACGGGCATAACACAGCGATAGCTCAGATCTGTGTCTTGCAAAAATTATTCAATAAATATTTGGTAGTTAGTAGCATTTACACGCAACAAACCACGTACCCAAAATAAAACTATATGGTGATGATGAAGAGTGTCATATTAATAAATGAGCATGCAAATGAGAGAGGATGAGGATCCTAGGCTGGGAAATTCCAAACGCGCACCACATTTTACTAGTGAGCACCACATACTATACAGTAAAGTGTTTTACAGCACAGGAAAAAATGGTGCTCACTAGTAAAATACGGTGCGCATTTGGAATTTTCCTCCTAAGGCTTGGTTGCCTCTCTGGCCAATATTCTTGCACGTTATTTAGTTGCATGAAGGACTCAGCTATATATTTAGTTGCCAGCTCTCCAGTAGACTTGTCCAAACAGGCCATCTGGTCTGGGTCCAGCACGGGTACCCGAGCTCAGGTTGGGCTTTACTCCATGTCCACAACTGGTCACCACAAGATCATCAAGATAGTAAAGCAATAAACATATGAGAATTAATGTGTTTCGATCAACCAAATTCGACCTATATCCACGAGAACAATAAGAGAGATTCATTATGAGAAAATCCAAATATCTCTCTATCTCTTGCATCTCTCATAATAACATATACATCTCTCTCAATCCGTTGCTCACCTCTCTACATCTCAAGTCTCTCATAATATATAACGGAAGGCTCTCTCTTCTATCAATTATTCTCCTCTCTTATGTCACATACAAGATATATATACAGTGTTACTATTCTAATCTTATCAGGATAACACTATCATCATTCAATGAGAATACCAACCGAAGTCTAACTGAACTGAAACTTTTTGTTATTCTCGATTATATCTGAATACTCGAGGGATGTAAGAACACAAATCCAACACTAAGATGGTCTGAATGGTTTCAAGATAAAAATTAGCTAAGCAAACGGTTTAGCGGTTTGCATTTGATATGCGGAGTCAATAAATCGGTACATATATGATCAGTGCATTACGGTTTATATTACATGTAATCCATTGATGCATAGCTTGCAAGTGCATATATATATGGTATAAAACCTTAATGGGTCTTACAAGGTTTATATAATAGTAATATATGATCATACATGGTAATTACCATGCACTACCTTCATATTGACATACACTGATTTTACGAACATATATATGTACCTAGTTATGTCTTTCTAATATCAAACGTGCGATAGTTTCTGACGAATTTAGTTTGAAGAATAAAACAACAACAACTAAGCCCTTTATCCCAATTATTTGGGGTAGGCTACATGAACCAAAAAAGAATTATGCCGGATCGATCACTTTGATAGTTATTCTCCATTCATTTCTATCAAGTAATATCTCCTTGTTCAAACATCTAGAATCCATATCTTTTTGTATCACCTTCATCCATATTTTTTTCGGTCTTCTCTTCGTTCTTTTAACTTGTCCTACATTGATAAACTCTCTTCGTCGAACTAGTGCATTTGTAGACCTACGTTGCACATGACTAAACCATCGTAAGCGATTTTCTCGCATCTTCTCATCGATGGGAGTTACACCTATCTTAGCACGAATATCTTCATTTCTCACTTTATCTCTTCTAGTTTTGCCGCATATCCAGCGGAGCATGCGCATCTCTGCTACACTTATCTTCTATGAATAGCGTTTCTTTATAGCCCAACATTCCGTGCCATATAATAAAACTGGCCTAATAGCAGTCCTATAAAATTTTTCCTTCAATCTTAACGGAATATTACGGTCGTATAAAACTTCCGTTACCCTCCTCCATTTCAACCAGCCAGCTTGTATCCTATGGTTTACATCATTATCAATCTCTCCATCATTCTGAATAATAAAACACAAATACCTAAACTGATTACTCATTTGTATCTCTTGCCCAGCAGTTTTACAGCATTATAATTTATGGTCCGCCGTTTACTAAATTTACACTCCATATACTCTGTTTTAGATCTACTCAATATAAAACCTCTAGATTCTAATGTGTGACTCCATAACTCTAACTTGGCATTTACTCCTACTCTTGTCTCATCAACTAAGGTAATATTATCAGCAAATAGTATAAGTTAAACCAAAATCTTATCCATCATGTTTTGATCCCAACTTTCCATCATTGTATAAATTCTCGTTTATTAGCTTTGAATGCTCATTTCAAAACTCTTGGGACATTGCAAGAGATTTTACCATTATAGTACAGTGATATTCAGTGGATACCATATCGGGTCAGCCTCCGGTCTCCACCCGAATCCAATTCCAAATCTAAGATATCCAAAACCTAACCCATTTTTGAGGAGTTTTCGAAGGAGCACACCAATTATCCTAGTGAGCCTACCTCTTAGTATTTTCTTTTTTTCGGATTCAAAATCCGGACGGTTATAAAGTGGGCTCACTAGGAAAAATGGTGTGCCCCAATTTTAGCATAGGATCCTTTAGTTCTACAAATCCAAGCCGCACGTGGCTACCCCCCAATACTCAATTAAACTCTACTAATTAAACATCAATGCATGGCTTCGCACTAGTAAAACAACTCGCCTGAAAAAAAAAATTAAAAAAAAAAAAAAAAAAACCTACTCAATACTACCAAGAACAATAAAACCACACTTATGGTGGCAAGGGATTGAGTTACAATCAGACACCTATATAAAGTATCCATGTCAAAAAGCAATAAGCTCTAAAGGAGTGTCGGCACTCGAACCTTGTCACTAAGCACTAGATGTATTTATTTCTTACCAATTTTATTCAGATTCATATTTAATTTCGAGTATTTAACAGGTTTTAATTGTTTCTCAATATATAAAAAAATGTACTTTCTAGATGGAAATAATAAAAGTAAAAGAAAATTTTAACTGCTGTTTATCCAACGACTCAAAATCTTATAGAACTTTACTACGATAACAAGAACATGGAAGCCTTTTTATCCCAAGTAATTGGGGTAGGCTGCATTAACCAAAAAGAGAATCACGTCGGATCGATCACATTGATAATCATTCTCAATTCCTTTCTGTTGAGTAATGTCCTCAATTAAACTTCTAAAATCCATACCTTTTCGTATCATATTTATCCATATTTTCTTCGGCCTTCCATTCGCTCTTTTAACCTGTCCTCTGGTGCATTTGTAGGTTTATGTTGCGCAAGACCAAATCATTGCAAACGATTTTCTTGTATATTCTCTTCAATAAAGGGTCACGTCTATTTTAGTACGAATATATTCATTTATCACTTTATCTCTTCTAGTATTGCTGCACATCCAACAAAAATATGCGCATCTCTGTTACACTTATCCTTTCCGAATACGTTTCTTTATAGCATAGCATTTCGTATCATATAATAAATTTAGCCCAGTAGCAGGTCTATAAAATTTTCCTTTCAACCTTGATGAAATCTTATAGTTGCATAAAACTTTCGTTGCACTCAAAGGACATGACCAAAATTTTTAATAGGTATGAAATTAATATGAAATTCTGAAAGTTTGGGTCAAGTTAACGGGTGACTCGCATCCATTGCCACCCTTAACTTTACTTATATATGCGAGAGAAAATTGACCGGATCAGGAAAAGATTTCTTTGGAATGGAGTAGATGCATCATCCAACAAATATCACCTAGTGCCATGGGGACAAGTGTGTCGGCCAAAAGAGGAGGGCGGCTTAGGGGTCATTGATCTCAAGACTTTTAATTTGTCTCTTATGACCAAATGGTGGTGGCATCTAATCACACGGAGCCAGGGCTCACTTCAGAAGTTACTTCTTAACAAGTATGGCCCGAAGGGAGGTACGTTGTATGGGGAACTAAAGAATAAACATAATACTTCGGCCTTTTGGAAGGGGATGCTAAAAGTAAGACATCTAATTTGTCACAGCTTGGAGTACAAACTGGGAAATGGGAACAAGATAGCCTTCTGGCATGACAGATGGTGTTCGCAACTCCCTCTAAAGACATTATACCCAGACGTCTTTCAAAAGGCCAATGATAAAAATGCCAGGGTTTGTGACTATTGGGGCCGCTCAAGATGGAGATGGAATTCAACGGCATTATCGGGACACGATTTTGCAAGAATTAGACTCCTTAAACAGTCACTGATTGATTTAGCCCCCGCTCTTTCAGAAGATGATAGACCAATTTGGAGATGGGAGAAAAATGGTAACTTCACAGTGAAATCCACATACCGGCACTTTATAACCGGTGGACTTATCTCTGCAAATACTGCGTGGATTTGGAGAGCTAAGTGCCCTCAGAAGGTCAGACTTTTTCTTTGGCTAACTTGTAAAGATGCTCTCCTGACCTGGCCAAAATTACAAAAAAGAGGCTGGATTGGCCCCAACATATGTCTCTTATGCAAGAGGGATGAAGAATCAAGCGAACACATTGTATGTAACTGCTCGTTCGCTAAAAATTCATGGGAGGCGTGCGCCAGGGCATTAGACTTGAACATCGGAACTGCTATAGATGAAACTATCTGGAGGAACCTTGATGGAGGGGAAAATGATAGTCATAGGCTTCGAAGTGCTATTGCGGCATTTTGCTGGAATATGTGGAGAGAACGAAACAATAGATTATTTAATGACAAGTATCATTCTATTGAGTACTGTGTGAGACTCATTGTTCATGATTTCATTATTTGGACAGGTGTTCCTTCAGATGAGGAGAGACTTCACTTATCAAGTGGCTCTTCGGGAAATGACACTCAGCCAGATGAGGAGTAGGGATCTCTATCAGAAGCGCAAGGACGGATGGACTGACTATGAAATGCCACTTTTGCAGGATCATTGTATTTGTATTTTTACTTTGTTATGCTACTTTCCTTTTTAGTACTTTTTTGGACTTTTGCTTTGTAAGCTTATTATCGGGCCACTACTTCTGTGGATCCGGAATACTTTTTGTTCTATTATTCTCTCTTTAATGGAACGCGGAGGGGCACACCCCGCCGTTTATCGTCAAAAAAAAAAAAAAAACTTTACTTATATATGGGAGTTTCTAAAGGAGCACATTTATTTTCTTAATGAGCCCGAGGGCTCGTTATGAATAGTGGTGTGCTCCTTTGGAAACTCCCTTGTATATTCTCTTCAAAATTCAAAAATTTAAGATCTGCTTAGAGTGTAACCTTAGCAACCGTTAAATTAAATTAGTCAACAGTTAAGATTTTTCCAAACAAACACACAACCCACACAGTTAACATTGGCATCTCCAAAAGGCTCCAATCCCAACAATATAAAATTTACAAAAAGAACAAATCAATTTATTTAAAATAAAAACACAACCCCGAAGGGGTGCTGTATAAATTTCACCAACAATCAATCTCTCAAGCGTCGCACCATTTCGACCCCAAAATTGAACAAACGCACTTCGATCACTATAAAGAGGGAGTCGTCGCCGTCCCCGTCCCATGCCCATCTTCTCTCTCGATCACGATGCAGCAGCCTCTCTCCTCCCCGTCGTTCCCCTGCCCCGAGACCCCCGATGACGTCACGTCATGCGGCTCCGACGACTCTAGGGTCGCACTGGAAACGACCGCCACCGCCGGCAACTGTACTCTCTACTGCCTCCTCTCCGCCGAGGCCGACCTCGCGTCCTTGTCCGGTCCCATCTCCCCGAACCCTTACCGTCTAAACGCCGTCAACTGGCTCCTAAATGTGAATGAGTTTTTTTTTTTATCAATTTCTTTTTATCAGAAAGCCCCCTCCCTTTTAATTTATTACATTCTGACCACCAAGTTTGTTGGCAGGTTACCAAGTTTTACCGTTTCCGGCCGGTGACGGCGTTACTCGCCGTCAGCTACCTAGACCGCTTCCTCTCCTCCAACATTCTTCCTGTAAGTTATACTACAATAATTTTTTTTTTTAATTTTTTAATAATCTTTTGGGTTAGGGACATGGATGTAATTTCGGGGAAATTGCAGGGGCAGGATGGGGAGATCGAAGGCGGGGGTTGGCCGATGCAGCTGCTAACGGTGGCGTGCCTGTCGGTGGCGGCCAAGATGGAGGAGACGCACGTGCCGCTCCTATTGGATCTGCAGATCCTGGACCCGCAATTCGTTTTCGAATCCAAAACCGTTACCCGGATGGAGCTGCTCTTGATGTCCGCCCTCGAATGGCGAATGCGCTCCATCACGCCCTTCGATTTCGTCGATCATTTCGCCGATTTCGTTGATCCCGAATTAGTCGCCGGGTCACGTGCGCTTTTGTTCTCGCGTGCCACCGATTTAATCGTCAGGACTTGTTGCGGTAATTTTATTTTATTTTATTATTTTTTTTAGTGCAACTTTGCATATAGTTACGTATATACTCCGAATTGTTTAAATAATTATTCTTTTCGATTTTTTAGTGGTAGAATTTTTGACGTATCGGCCGTCGGAGATAGCGGCGGCGGCGATTATTTGCACTGGGAAAGAAATGGGCTATATATCTGATAGCGGATGCGGCGATTTGCTAAGGCGATTTAATGAGTGGGTTAATGAGGTAATAAACAATAATTAGTATTAAGTGGAAGTTTTGACTTTAAAAAGTTTAATTAATTTAGGAATATCTACCAAAATTTACTCTATTTTTTGCACAAAATGTAAATAATTGTTTTTCTCCAAAATAATGATAATTCTTTGTAGGAGAATGTGAGTGCGTGCCTGCAGCTCATGGAAAATTCTTTGATTGAGACGCATCCCACTCTCCAGAGAGGAAAGCAAATTATGGAGTCTCAGACACCACAAAGTCCTGTGGGTGTGATTGATGCTGCAGCGTGCGGTAGCTGCGAGAGCCAGAGGTCTTCAACCACATCGACACCTACTGCAAAACGTCGCCGTCTCGATGAGACTCTATATACATGCACAATGGATGACAAGAACAAAAATTTCCAAAAAGATTAGCACCACTACTATTATTAGCAAAAAAATAATAAGTTTAAAATATAGTCGGATATAATAACCTATTATTTTCTTTTATTTATCCAATGTCAATTTTCTAAATAATTTTTGGAGGAAAAGATGCCAAGATGTATAATCTTTTGATTTAATCTACTAATGCAATAAGATTATTTTTGAGTGGTCAAAGTGAAAAAGTAACGGTCTCCCAAATCTTTCCGTTGTATCCCCATTCGCGGGTAGTTTAGCGTGACAATGTGCTTTACAGCTGGACGAATGAGATCCGTCCACGTCACTCGAGATTTGGGAAAGTACTGCGGGTCCCACGAGTTCCCTTCCCGCGCAGCGCCAGAGGGCCCTCGTTGGGTGCGAAAGGGCTGTCCTTGATGTTCGCACCCGCTGCTTGTTGAAGTTTCACGTCGTTGTCGGGGAACTCTTGGAAGTTCACGCTCCTAAAAGCGCCATATATTCGGAGTGAAAATATCACCTTCCCGCACATTTTGGCTGTCTTCCCTCAGCCGTAGATCTCGTCTCTGTCTGATAACCGTCGGTCGGGATCTACGGCCGGTAGATACGCTGACGACATGCTGGCGTGTAAACGGCAACGTGCGTGATCGCCAGCTGTTGGGGAGATCGGAGCCGTCCACGTGGCGCACGATCTCGAGGTTATCGTACGAATTTTGGCGCGCTGTACTCGATGGGAGAACTGAAAGGACCCGTTTCGTTGTCAACAGCTTCCTTTTAGGAAAGAAACGTTTTTTGTTTGGTTAATTTACGAAAGTGCCACCCACTAATTAAGTCAACTCTTTTCTTGATTAATTGCTGCTTTTGCGACGGGAACTTCTGTACGAGCACACCACTGGTCTTAGTGGGAGTTAGTCCCGCAACCTTCTTCTTCACCGATCATTAAAAAAAAAAAAAAAAAAGTGTTTTTACATATCGATCTCTTAAATCTTTAAAAATTAGCATTTAGTTTCTGAAATTTTTATATTTTTATTTTAGTTTCCAAAATTTTTTAACTTATTTCACTTTAATCTTCCAGGATAATTTTCGTTAGGCCAGTTAAATTTTTTATCCGTTATACCCCTAGCCCTCCCTCCTCCTCTTCTCTCTCTATTCTTATTTGATTCTCTCTATTCTTTTACTCTTTTTCTTCCCTCCCAATTAATCTCTCTCTCTCTTCTTTTTGGCCCGGGAGAGGGAAGGAGAGGGTGTCTAGGGATTGGAGTTTGTCCATGATTGAGACCTTACACAAAATGGACCCTTCCAATTTTAAAACTCTTCTTTTTTCTTAGGACTTAGGGCATAACTTAAAAGATTTGGAAAACTTAAATCAAAATACGAAGATTTAAAGGAACTAAAATCAAATTTTTAGAGATGTAGGGTACCTATATATAAAAATCTCAAAAATAAAATTACAAAAGAAAGTGGTAAATTTATATTTTTTACATGATCACTAAGATGAGTGATGTGCTCATTTAGAAACTCCCCTATACAGCGCTTAGGTTGGGCTACATTGGGGATCAGTTCAGTAACCGTCCAGAGCTTAATTGAATATGTAATCGAGACGTGTCCCAAGGCAAGGGGGCAAAGTGGCAAAATTATAAGATGTGATTTAAACTAAGTTTTTAATTTAAAGTATTGTTTGTTAAGATTAATATCTAAAATAAAAAAATTTAGATTTGATTAGTTGCGAATTTAAAGAATGAATTTAAGATAGTAAAGATATTAGCAGTAGAACCAAAACCAAATCCTTACCTATGATAGAAAACCAAATTAAATAAGGGTGTGTTTATTTGCATGGAAATAGAAAGGAAGTAGTAAAAGTAAAATCACTTCTACTATTTTATGTGTTTGTTTGCACAAGAAGTAAAGTGGAAGTTACTTCTATAATGGTGAGTGGATTCTATGTGACATCTTTACTTCTCAACTTTACTCCACGTTGATTATGAGTGGAAGTAGAGTTGGAAATAAAAAGTAATAATATTTTATTATCTTGTATCTTCTTATCTTTATCTTTATTTCAAAAAAATAAATATTTTTTTTCTCTGTCATCTCTTCTCTCTTCCAAAAAGTAAAAAAAACAAACACTACAAGTATATAAAATATGATACTTTCACATTATTATTTTTGAAATGTACTTCTAATATTTTTCCTTACTTCCACTACTTCCAAACATCCAAGCACACCTTAGGTGAAAAAAACAACAAATAAAATAAAATAAAATAAAATAGGTCTGACTTGAACCAAATCCTACAGTGCATGCACGATAGCCGTTACGCATGATTCGCCTGCATGCAGCGAACTTTTAATGTCAAAATTTTATGGCCTGTACCTCTCCTGGCAACATTGCACATGTTGAGATCAATTAATAAAGTAATAGTTATATAACATTAAAAAGTAATTAGATCCAAATATAGAAAGAGCACACAGACAACTAAGATTTTATGTATGTATTACGACAAGGGGCAGACCCACGTGTAGCTGGAGAGAGCAATTGCCCTTTGTAGTTGCCCCTTACCTCACTCTTATCCGTTCTCTCTTTTTAAAAGAAGTAATTTTTTCTTAGTGATTCTTAGTGAGCATACCAATTCTTTCGGAAAAAAAAACCGTCTCTTTTTTGTCCGTGACCCATGACCCTCTTCTTCTCCAAATCACTCTCTTCCCCAAATCTGAGTCCGCTCTCTCCCATCTGCCTCTGAAGCTACTCGCTCTCGCCCGATTCGCATCCGCTTCCAACCTGCATTCTCGAGCATACCAATAGCTTTAGGATTTATGAATTCAAATTCTTTGGGAGAGAGTTTCTTTGGGACTGGTAAATAGAGAGTGCTAGGGAGTTGAAAACAAGGGCAAGTTTGTTAAAAATATATATATAAATTATTGCAAGTTCGTGAGGTGTGCTCACTAGGAGAAGTGGTTTGCTTGTTTTGAAATTTTAAAAAAATAAACCCCTAATTGGTTATAAGAAAATTACAACTATGCAATTTCTGAGATTTAAAATTGGCAATTTTGCCCCATACATACTCAATTTTCAGCTCTTCGCCTCTCCCCCTTGTATCTACGCTGGTAAACTATCCAATGTAAAACTAAATCAAAATTCGAGACTAGTATATATAGCCTCACTTCTCCGTAGTTAGCCTCTCATCTCAGGTAAGAGAACTCCTTGATCGTTTTTCAATCTCTCCAAAATCTTTTTTTTTTTCCTCTCTAATCCATCAGAATCTCCACTTTATTAAGGAATTTCTCAATTCTCACTCTTCGAATGCATTAGATCCCGCTTAGCTTCTCAAACCAAACTCAAGATTGTTGTTTGTAATTGTTTTGACAAAAATTTAAGAAATCAAAAGGGAATACCCTTTATAAGGTCAGAACGCAAGCCTTTGAGAATTGCGTTTTGCTCTAACAACATCAAGATATAAAATCTTTTTCCAAATACAAGTAAACGCAGACCCCTAAGGGTCGTGTTTTGATCTTACAATATCAAGAGATAAAGGATCTCTAAATACAAAAAAAACGCAATCCTCAGGAGCGTTAAAAATAGCCAAAGAGCTAAAATGCGAATCCTCATTTATAGAGACCCGTGTTTCAAGCTAGAAGGCTAAAGGAAAAAGTTCATGTTTTGAGACTAAGAAAAGATTGTATGCGGGCCCTACTAGGTTACGTGTTTATTTTAAAACCTTAAAAGATAAAATTTATCTTCATTGATACTAAAACGCGGATCATCAATCATAAAGAGATCTGCATTCTTAACTCATGTTTAGAGATAGATATAACTAAAATGTGAACCCAAAAAGGTCGCGTTTTTATTTCAAGACTTCAAAGAACAGCATTTATTCTCATTGATACCCCAACACGAGTCTTAGCATGACTGATGAGCTGCGGAAAGGTAAAACACCGATCTAAAGGCTGAGACCTACGTTTCAGTTACAAAATCCAAAAGATAAAAAATTGCAGTTACGAATCTAATAGATTAAAAGTGGGAAATTAATTCTCAATTAAAGAGGCTATTAATTGGACAATTACACCAATTCAAAATCTTCTAAAATATTATAAACAGCCACATTCTGGATTGAGAAAGGAGCTAGATTATCTCTACTTTGAACACTTGTACTAAGAACCAAAGTTCTTTCAGTTCAAGAGTTTTGCAAAGGCTGCCAACTCAAGAATCGTCAACAAAGTGCAGGATCATCTTCCACAGCTACAAGAGAACTCTAATTTAAATAAAGAGGAATCATTTCCTCATCTTCTGTAAACGAAAACCGTTCTTATTGTAACTTTTTTTAAAAGTTCAATAAAATTTATTTTTTATAGCGAACAGTAGCGGACTGTGTCATGATGGTATTTCGAGTGCTTAAGGTCATGCCGGACTTGAAACCTGCCAACCTTGATTTCTCCTTGCAGCCTCAACAATCAATATCCGTTCCCATAAGTTAAATATTTTCTCAAATTGTAGAAATGTTAACAGTAAACGCATAGTTAGCTAAATATCTTGACTTAGACATTGGAGTAAGTTAAACATAACATTATGTTATTATAGTATTTAATGGTGTTGGATATTTAGAGTTGGACACACAATGCTCAGATATAAGTTGTATGCGGCTGAAATTGTTGATGTATAGCATGTACTAGTAAATACAAAGAAGATGTTGTCCAAATTTGTAAGAAATTTTGGAAAGTTCGAATATTTAATCGATAACCGGTAACCGTTATACCTCTAGCCAAAACTTGGGTAATGGACGTGTAATACCCGCTTACCTACTTATAGTAAATGTGACCAAGAGTGTTACTCTAGCCAAAATTGACTAGAAAGGCGGTAAAAATCTACGTTCCCATACTTTTTTTTATTCCATATGTTGAAAGATCTTTCCACTGCACAAAAACTCTGAAATTATGGTGAGAGTTGAGGGAAATTATTTTGTATTTTAACAATTTATATTTCTTAAGGTTCACTCATACTAACATCATAAAAAAATAATATGGTCTGACCTTCAATCAAGTAGGTTCAAATATATATATAACATTTTGTATCTACATCGATAGCCAAATCAATCTTATAACCTATGATTTTTGGTATGAGTGAACTTTAAGAGATATAGAGATTGACATGCTAGAATACAAGGGAAGAAAAAAGTATAGGAGGGTTATCTTGACTAGAGTGATGCTTGAGCTCTTGTTTACACTCTCTCTCTCTCTCTCTCACTTTATATAAATACACATATACATAGAGACACAAACACACGTGTACACACATACATGATTACTCTAGTTGAGATTATATGAACTATATATCAACTCATTTTCATTATTCACATAGCATATGCACACACAAACGAACGAACACGCATGCACACACATGAATATGCATGCACGCATATCTAACTCATACACAAATGTGCGCACATATATAAATGGAAATGAGCTGTCATCTCACCCTTGATGAATGGATGCTCTTCAAAAGTGCTGGCTTAGAGGGCAACAAGATCACTCTCTAGTCTCTTCCCACGCCTACCAGATCATAGTATTAGGACTGATCACAAGAAGTTGAGCCCGGGTCCAGCCTGGACTGAGTCACAATGTGGCCACACCTCACCAAGCTAGGCATGTGAGCCCCCGGCCACAATAGAAAGCAAGAAGTATAAAGCCTCAAATGGTAGGGTCTCCTAATAAAGAAGCCTAAGGATGAGATAAAGACATTATTAACAAACTTTGGTGCTCTAATTCCATTCTTGTATTTACTTATGTATTAACTTGTTTCCCTTCTCCTCCTCCTCTTCTTCTTCTTCTTCTTCTTCTTCTTCATATATTTTGGATCATCTTGTCTTTACAAGAAGTTTTATGCACTATTTTCGACCATTCTCAACTACGATCCAAGATGGTACCTATGACTCTGTGAGAAGTTAGGACCTAAACCAAAACTTTGAGCGAGATCTAATTACTGTAAGTATTCTTTTTATTAAAGATCTTATTTGACTCTTCTAGTGTTTTTACTTGTAAAATTACTTATTAATGAGAGAAGAAGCTAGAGTTTTTTTTTCTCTTTTTGGTGTGTGTGTGGTGGGTAAGGGGGTGCGAGATTAAGAATATGATATTTAAGCATTGAGAAGGACTAGAGAGATTAAATATTGAGAATTTTGGAGCAGGAAAAAACTGAGTTTTAAAAAAAGATGGAGTAAAAATAGAAATTTGAGTGGACTGGAAAGGATAAAAAATAAAATTGATAATAAATATAGGAAGTTTAACTGTTTAAACTAAAATTAAAAAACTAAGAAATTTTAAGCGGGTTGGCCCATCGGGCTTTATAAAGAACTGGACTTTAAAAAAATAAAGAAAAAATAATGGTCTTTCTAATAAATAAGGCCTACAATCAATATTTTAGTGGCCTAAAGTACGGATCGGCTCTACTACGATTCAAGTCCGCATGACAAAGCTTGGTTGGCTCGGGTGTCTAAGAGAAAGTTGGCATTTATATTTAGGGGGCTGTTTGTTGCTTATAAGAGATGTTGCAAGTTAAAACTTGTATACTGCAATTGAACTTGCAACAAAAAAATTACTGTGTTTGGCTTGTGAATTGCAAAAGATTTCAATATTTTTTATTTTTTTATTTTTAAAAGATATGAGAAATACTTTTTTTATTGATCGGGGAAGGAAAAGTGTCTTTTATACACTTTTTTCTGCAGCCATAACTACTGCAAGTGTCGTAGCTGGTTATAATTACAATTGCAATTTTTTTGAAGCTGCAACGAAATATCGAAAATTGTTACCAACGGCAAAAATGTTTACAATTGTAAATACTTCGCACACTTATTGCCCGTAACCAGACCCCCCCAGTTCTAGAGTGTGCATTCATGGGATGGTTTATTTCTATTTGGCAGGGGGGCAGAGGGGCAGAGGGAGGGGGGGTGGGCTCGTCCCAAATTAAAATTCAGAGCACAGCAGAGCAGAGCAGAGCAGAGCAGTGCAGAGCAGTCCACTGACATGGACAGCACAAGGCTCGGGCAAAACAAATGCATTGGGATCTCTGCCCTCTCATGTTACGATGGCCCCCCCTGCCACCGTGACTTCTCCAACCCCCTGCACTGCAGGCCTGACTCATCCATGTGGCTCCTGACCGCGAGCTCATTTTAAATCATTGGCTTGCATGGGTCAAGGAGTCCTCACCCCATCCCCATGCTAATAATTTCTTAATCAATATCTTGATTCTGAGTTTAAATATCGATCGATCGGATACCACCACCACGACACCAAATCAAATCTCTGCCTGCCTGCATTTGAATCGTCCGAGCCTGGTCGTTGCCCAACTGATCGGGTCATGCGTATAAATAAGCAAACTGAAAATGGGGCCATACCAACTCGACCGGATCTGTTTCAGGCGACAAAAACTATCGGCCACGGTTGGGGTTTTATAATTCGAACGACAAAAAAAAATTGGCTCGGATCAGGCAATTGGTGAGGTTTGACCTGCTCAGGAGGCAACGATAATTATAGCCAGGGGTAGGGGGGAGCCCTGGTGGGGTGTGTTGTTTTTTTCCTTTTTTTTTTTTCTTTTTTTCAAGTAACAAATTC
The DNA here is from genome assembly GCA_036321105.1 of Dracaena cambodiana. NCBI lineage: Eukaryota > Viridiplantae > Streptophyta > Magnoliopsida > Asparagales > Asparagaceae > Dracaena > Dracaena cambodiana. The sequence continues at coordinate 32,961,642 of JAYEPQ010000017.1, forward strand.
CCACCTCCCACAGGGGCAATTTGTATGTTCTTTTGCAAAACACGCTTCCAATGGCTAAAAAGCCCCCTAACTTGTATATTTTTAGATTCTTGTTCCCCAAACTTTATAAATAGCCCCACATCCTTGGATTTTAGAAATAAACAACCTTTCAGATTCTGACCAATTCGATCGACTCTGACCGGAATTGACTGGAGTTCGGTCAGAGATTGAAAACAAGAACTGGTCGGAACCGAACAGGTAAAAGGAACAGCTATCAGAGGCGGCCGGAATGCTATCGGAGGCAGTCGGAATGCTATCGGAGGCGGTCAGAATCAGTCGAAAGCTCCCCTACATGCCCTCCCCCCCCTCTCTCTCTCTCTTTCTCTCTCTCTCTCTCTCTCTCTCTCTCTCTCTCCCCCCCACCCCATCCTCCCTCCCTCTCTCTCTCTCTCTCTCCTCTCTCTCCCCCCACTCCCTCGCCCGCTAAATTTAAGTTTTGATTGCCTCTATCGGGATCCGACCGCATCCGATCGATCCAGAGTCAGTTGGAGTTCGGTCGGATTTCGACGAACAAGACGGTCGGAGCCCCACCTCCTCCTCATGTTTGGCTTCGGTCATAATTCTCTGACATCCACCTCCCCCCCCTCCCTCTCTCCCTCCCTCCCTCCCGCTAAATTTAAGTTCTGACTGTCTCCGTCGGAATCCGACAGCATCTAACCGATCTAGAGTCGGTTGGAGTTCGGTCGGATTCCGACAAGTAAGACTATTAGAGCCTCACCTCCTCCTTTTGGTTGGCTTCGGTCGGAATCCTCCGACATCCATCTCCTCCAACCAATTTTTCACCCCTATTGGACCCTTCGTTCAACGTTCCAATTCTCAAACACTCTAAAATCTTCTACTCTCTCAAATCTCTTAACTCTATTAATGCTCTCTTATCTCATATTCTCTTACTCAATTTTTTAAAATTTTCCATGGCATCTTTCTGCTACCATGCTATGAGAATGAGATCAAGGAGGTTACATTCTCCGAACTCACTTTACTAGAAGATATTTTTTCTTCGAGTGTAAAACAAAACCATACAGTCTCCAAGTTCTAAAAGGTCATGATCCAATGTTGCATGTTTCTCTCAGAAACTCATGACCAAAAATAAAGTAGGCATCGTGACGGTGATAAATGCTAAATGTCCTATCAACAAGAAATCATACAAGTGAGACAATTTACTTGAAGCATTACAAGAAGATCACAGATAAGGAACCCTACCTGAAGTTCGTCAAGCTCTTATCACACAGTCATCCTTAATAGAAAGCCCGATATATTCGTATATGAAAAGGCGACTGTTAGGTATGTTGTACCTCATAACTCTTTACGACTCTCATTATTTTGTATAATATTTGTACAATAGTTTTCATATTTATTTTACCATCCTTTATTTGTGTATGAGAGCATACATGAGTTTAGGTGTGGGGGAGTGGGTTAGGATATTTTCTTCATGTTTTTCTAAGATTTTAGTTTTTTTCTAGAGTTTTTATTTTATTTTTAGATGATTTTTGGATTTCTTTATTTTACACTTTGGATAGTTTTTAGAGTAAAAAAAAAGTTGAATTTTATTATGATAGAAGCTAATGATTTAAAAATAGTTAAAGAAGTTTTTCATCTGGGTTTTAAATGGTTTTCTTGCTAAACTTTCCAACATTATGTTATTTATAGACTTGAAAAAAATCATAATTATCGAATTTTTCTTACTTTTAATATTCGAATATTTAATTAGTGAATGATATATTTAACTATTACTGCATATTGGATAATAAAAATTAGAAATTATTAAATAAAGGATAATTTATTTTGGTTTTTTTTTTGGATGATGTGTACATTGGTATGATTATTGTAGAATTAATCTTGTCTGAAAGTGACACATTCGAAATAAAACATAAAATTTTAACTCTTTCCCAAAATAATTAATCCAAAATAATGTAGCTCTAAATCGTATAAAAAATTATTTGCTACCATCTTGCATTAGTGCAGATGATATTTTTCATATTAGATGTATTTGTCATATCCTTAATCTATATGAAGTGTTATTGATGATACTAGTAAAATTATATATATATATATATATATATATATATATATATATATATATATATATATATATATATATATATATATATATATATATATATATATATATATATATATATATATATATATATATATATATATATATATATATATATAATTAGAAATATTTGAATGTTTATTTCTATTTATGTAACTAGGATTAAAATTTATAAGCAATTATGTAAAATTATTATATAAAATATAGAAAAATTCCAAACAATATGTGGAATTCAACTTATATTATGTTGAAAGAAAGTATCTGAACTTGACTAATATTATTATACTATTTTAGTATAATGTGCAAATAGTAAGGACTTTGATATATTGTCATGGTAGAAAACACATGGATCAACGATATATTTTGTTTTATCTATTATGATGCATGATTTACTAACAGTTCAAATATTTACTGTAACTTTCCGAAGTAGCAACTGGAAGATAGTTGATTGACAATCTCAAAACCTCTTTGGATTCAACCCCATCGAGATTATGATGTGCCTTTAGATTTGGCACAGATGTAATGGTTTGAAAGATATTGAATAAGCAATTTAGAACTTAAATATAGAGTAGTCAAAAAAACATAGTGAGTTCTTTAGTTCTATTTTCTTAAAGAAATAGTTGTACATAATTGAAAATAGGTTGGCAGATGTCGACCTAATTGGGATACACTGATACTATTGATATATTATTTTCTTCATTAGGTAATGTTGTAAATATTAATTTATAGAGAATAATCTTACTTGTTTTTTTGAAATTGATTCATGTGTGTAATGATTAAGAAAGTTATTATTAATCATTCAACATCAACATGATATTGTTGTGGGCTGGGATTGTATTTTGATCGTAAAACCTGATGGCTTAGGTTTGCAGGGGAGAGTGGCGGGTTTAGAGAGAGAGAGAGAGAGAGAGAGAGAGGAGGAGGAGGAGGTAGGGGAAGAAGAGGTTGGCGGCGAGAGTGGCCCGAAGATGAAAGTGGAAGAGAGGGTTTGTTTTTAGGAAGTGGACGATATTTCTTTAGAGGAAAAAAAAAAAAAAAAAAGAGTGTCCTTAGAAAATATTCGTGTTTGCGAAAGTTGAGAGGTGTGCCCTTAGGGGTGTCCCCTTCTACACTGGGGGTGTGCCTTTATAATTACCCCCTGTTAGGATGCTACTCTCTCCTCAGCCTAAGGTTTGGAGAGAGCAGATACAAACAAAGTAGACTGTTGGAAATGAGCGTAGGGGGTGACCCATTGGGCTTAGATTGATTGCAAGGAGGCCCACAAGGATTCTCCATGCTCGTAAACACCATGAGGGAGGGATTCAGAGATCATGACGTGGGGCCCATGGACTTTTATTTGTTGGTTGGCTCGGTGACCAATCAATTATATGGCTGGCTGGCATGTGTTTTGTTTTTATTTGGTTATTTTATTTTATTAAATTTTGTAATGTTTTCACGGACTTTGGGCTGACGGTGATCCGTAGAATCCGTAGAATCCGTGTTGGGATGTTGCGATACAGAATCGGTCCGGCTATTTTTGGGGAAATTCCAAATGCGCACGACATTTTACTCAGTGAGCACCATTTCTCCCTATGTTGTAAATCACTTTACCATAGGATGTGGTGCTCACAAAGCAAAATGGGGTGCACATTTCGAATTTCCCCTATTTTTGGCAACCTACTGTTACGGTGGACAATTGTTGTTGGCACCTTATCGTGAAAATCCAAATAGGGGTGAGCCTTCATGGGTTCTGGTTCTGTTTTTACCGATTTTGGCAAAATCGAATCGGACCAATTAAATATGGAACCGAAAATAAACCGAAGTAGTTCAATTCAGTTTGGTTAAGCTATGAAACGAATTTTGAATAAAGCTTAAAAATATGATTTTAATTATTATAGTAAACATATCTAATCAAAGCATTCAATTGGTGTGTGTATATCTGTGTGTGGGGGGGAATAACCCATTACCTCACGTAAGTTACATAATATGCAGCTCATTTTCTCTATCTCTGATAAATTTGTTCAAAGTGTTTTCTTGGATTATGATTTCGTATTCCTTCACTCACAGCTAATTTCTTAGGTTTTAATTTTGATTTAACCATCCATCAAATAACATAAAATTAACAGTTTTCGGTAAATATAATATTTTATATCCATTTGATAAAAAGACAAATGGAATCTAAAATTCGTAAAATTTAATTCTAAAGAAGCTAATAAGGTAGAGATCATAATCTACAAAAGAATTTTATAAAAAATAATAAAATTATTATTTTATTACCGTTAGTTTAGATAACTTATCTTAGCTAGTGACTCAGTACTTTTATATATATATATATATATATATATATATATATATATATATATATATATATATATATATATATATATATATATATATATATATATAATTCAAGATAAAAAAAAAATTGAACTGTTTTTCCATATGTTTTATCTTTGGCATATTTATTTGTAGGTCTTGCACTAGACACAGTGCAAATGAAAAAGAAGTTGACTTTCCATTAAATTAAAAAAATTAATTTTAACACTTTTTCCATCGACAAATTTACTAGTGGTCGAACATTATTTTATACTCTTATCCTATTTACTATTTATTTTATGAAATTTTGACCAACACATATATCAATGCAAATGAATAGTAAAAAGTGTATTAAATTTAATTTTTTTTAGATTCGACGGAAAGTTTTTAATCCGACTCAAAGTATAATAGTAAACTAGTAATTAAAATAAGGTATGCATCTTATTTGTTTTTTTTTTTTTGGGGGGGGGGGGGGTGTGCCTTTATAATTTCTGGGCGAAAAGACTAGCTATAGTTGATTAGGCCCCATTAGATATCCATCACTGGGCTAACAATGAAAGAAGGGCTTGTTTGTTTGCATTGCGGGTCCAGGCCCAAACAATTAGACCTTAAGATGAGAACAGCCCAATTCAAGTATCGCCGCTAGATGATTTCCAACTGGGAAGTTCTATTGAGCACACCACGCTTAAAGTTGTAAAAATTACAAGTTTGTCATTTTTTTCCTTGACCTTTCTTTCTCCTCTAGTTAGTGATTAATCTCCAAATGATATTAAATCAATTTGGAGACTAATCTTCCGATATTACGAAAACCGTTCCGAAAACTAATCCCTAACTTAGTGAGCATAGTGATGTGCTCAAATAGATTACTTTGGGCCTCCACTGGGATGCATGGGGCCTGTATAGGAAACTTGCAGTCAATCCGTACCTAGAAATGGCACGAACCTGAACATGGTTCGAGCCTAAAAAGTGATATGGTCCGAGTCTTATGTGTCTAGGTTGAACCCAGCTAACCCAAGTAATAATCTCGAGAATAGGGTTGGTATAGTTGCAAGTGGGTTCAGATTACCCACATTATCTGCATCAACTCCAATATTTTTTTCCCTCCCACTTGGCATCCAATCTAGGTTTAGGTTCTGTTTAAACGTTGGAAGTATAAGAAGGAAGAAAACTAGAAGTTATTTTCAAAATTGAAGTTTAGTAAGAACTATTTTCAATAAAAATCTAGTGTTCCTTTTTGAAGTGGGAAGTAAGTAGAAAGTAAAAATATTATTATTTTATTGTTAATTAAAATATTATAATAGTAATATTTTAGCTTGTTTCATGTACTAGATTTGGAAAGTAATGATTGGAGTTAAATAAAATATAATATTTTACTTAGTTCTTTAAGTTTCAAGAGCTCTTCCAACAAAAAAATGAGAGAAAGAAAAAAGAAGAAATAAAGATGTCACATAGGACTTACATCATTCTAATGGAAGTAATTTCCAATTCTCTTTTTGGCTAAACAAATACATAAAGTGGAGTAGTAGTCTTACTTCCACTACTTTCATTATACTTTCATGCAAACAAACACACACATAGTGTGTGGTAGGAGTAGGGTGGATCCAGAATTAGATTTTTGTAGCTTTTGCTTTTGGCATTTTCTCATTAATGGTAAAGTAAAAGATACCCTACATTGTAGCTTTTGGGTTTAAATCGGATGAGAATGGACAAGTACATGGATCATTGAAAAATAGAGGTTTACCAAAAAGTATGTGAAAATTGGTGTGGGTGTAGAGAAAATACAATTATTTATGAGGATTTCTAGAGCAAATGTGATAGGTATAGATAGGGATGGTAATGGACGCGATTTTGGTCTATCATATACAAAATTTTGAATTAAAAATAAAAATTTTATTTTTCTAATTCAAAATTTTGTATAGAGAGAGTCAAAATCTGGCACATAGACACGTCTATTACCATCCATAGATACGAAGGTTTTTGTTACTTTAGTAGTAGCTAAAGCGATCTGTGCCTCATTCACATCCTTTCGCTTTTAACCTGACCACACGTAAAACACTGACCTGATCGATATCTGATCCAAGCTTGGTTCATGTGTCATTAGTTTTATTAAACTTGGGCTTGAAACTAATGTAACGCCCCACTTTCCGTAGTGTGGAAAGCTGAAACGTTCGGCGTCGAATGACTACTCAACAAGCCTCAAAACAAAACATTACAGTTGCAATGTAATTTAAATTGAATAACATACAGAAATAAATGATAATTTTTTTTTTAAATCAAAGTGATAACAAACTTTCTCTAAATAAAATCAACAAAATGTCACTACAAATAAATTATTCATGAATAAGAGAACTGTTTCAAATAAAACTAAATGAAGTGTCATATGCATTTATTACAGTTTCTAAAATGAAAGCAATTAACTAAAAATTTCATCACTCCTGTAGATCTGCCTGTTCCTTAAAATATGCCACATCTTGTTCTATTTCTGGAGGATCTACTTCTTGATAAATATCTGCATCTGGTCATGCATAACCAGGATCGTCAGTAAAGCGATCTAACATAACAAATAACAATAATAATTCAATATCATGGACAGACATACAAATAAGGGTAGAAGTCATTTTTATTATTATTTTTAGTTGATGTCTTTTAATTATGGTATTTAAAAATTCAGGAAAAATATGAATATAGCTGGTCTGAACGCATCGCCGTCTACCCCCAGGAAAACGGAACAGTAATTTTGATCGGAACCTATCCCGATCCTCCCAAAATGGGAAACAGTGACGCAGTGATGATCGGAGCCTATCCCGATCTCCCAAAATGGGAAACAGTGGCACAGTTACTTCCAGCCATCTAATTCATATAAACCTAAATTTTCCCCAAATCCCAGTGTATGACGATTCCAGTGTAAGTCATTCAGTTTAGTTTAATGGATTGGTGATCATCATTAATTTCAATATTCTGTGGCAACAATAGTAACAATAAATAATAATGTATAATGCAATAGTTAATGATCTATCACCAATTTCATGATTTCGGTGTCGTTTCGGGTTTTATTTCCAATATGATGTATCGTAAAGTGATTTACAACATAGGGAAAATGGTGCTCACTAGTAAAATATGTACGCATTTAAATTTTTTCCGAAGTTGTCTTATCATTGCAACGCAACAGAAAAATGAGAAAAAGAAGCAGTAGCAGTAGCAAAAACAGAAGGAAAGAAGCAGTTCTAAATGCACACCCCGTACTACATAATAAAATGATTTACAACATAGGTGTAATGATGTCCACTAGTGAAATATGTGTGCATTTAGAATTTACTAAAGTTTCCTGTAAGTTGCAGGTAGTTCTACATGCGCCCACATACTACATAGTATAGTGATTTACAGAATAGAGGAAATAGTGCTCACTGGTAACATGTGTGCGCATTTAGAATTTCCCAAGTTATCCTGCAAGTTGCAGGTAGTTCTAAATGCACACCACATGCTATATAGTAAAGTGATTTGCAGCTTAGGGAAAAAAGTGCTCACTGGTGAAATATGTGCGTATTTAGAATTTACTAAAAGTTTCCTGCAAGTTGCAGGTAGCTCTACATGCACCCACATGCTAAATAGTAAAGTGGTTTACAACATGGGAGAAATGGTGCTCACTAGTGAAATATGTGCGCAATTAGAATTTCATAAAGTTCCTGCAATGTTGAGGTAGTTCCAGATGCGCACCCAATACTATATAGCTAAGGTGAATTACAACATAGGGGAAAGGATGCTCACTAGTAGATTTGTGTGCATGTAGAATTTCCCCCCCAAGGTTATCTCCTCACAGGGAAATAGAAACGGGAACAAGGAGAAATCAACCACCCAAAAAAAATAATTAAAAGAGGAAACTCTTCGATCCGACGAGGAAAGCAACAGAGATCGACGGAGCGGAGATCGTCGACGGTCACTGGCGTTGGCCACGGCCGAATCGCCTCGCCAAACTTCGACCGACGAGGGCAGCAGCAGAGATCGACGAAGCGAAGATCGTCGACAGTCACTGGCGTTAGGTTCGGCCGGATCACCTCGCCGACCCTACCCCGAAGCTTCGTCCGATGAGAGCTGCAGCAAAAACAGGAGCCGAAAAGGAGGAGAAAAAGAGACAGGAAAAAGAAGAAGAAAATCAACTAGTTTCCGTATTAAATTGCACACATATCTGAGCCTTCTTCTTCCTTTACCAACATACCCAAGTTAGGGTTGCGGGTGATTCGGGTTGGGTACCATACATGGTTCCATTTGCTGGCATACTTTGGCTGCATAGTTCATGATTATTTAACAAGAAAATTTTGAGATTCTATTTTGGCAATTTTGAGGTTCCATTTGCTGGCATAGTTTGGCTGCATAGTTCTTGATAATTTCCTGCTATTTTGGTAATTTACTGTTGTTTTAGTTTGGTGGTTTACAATTCTGTTATCTTCAATTGCATGGGTTATACAATTACATGAATTTTCGATTGCACATTTAGAATTTCTCCGAAGTCGAAATGTCAGTGCAACCAAACAGATAAAGGAAGAAGAGAAGCAGCAGCAGACACAGAAGCAGAAGAAGAAGAAGAAGAAGAAGAAGAAGAAGCAGTAGATGCAGAATATGTATAGTTGTTTTATATATGTATAAAACTAAAATTCTTCAAGTAAATATGTTTCAAATACTCATCATTCTAGTAAGCATCTATATCAAAAAAAAAAAAAAAAGAAATTCCTGAACCATAATAAATATCCTTCGGCAGAAACAAGACAACCACGGTTCTACCAATAAACTTGAACTGGGACAAGGAAAAATCAAAATGTTCGCTCTGCAAATTTCTTGAGCTTCAAAGATAATTGCAATATTTCCGAAAGGCTACCGTGCACATTTATCAACAATTAAGGAATCATTGGCATGGATGATAAAAAAAAAATATTTATTTTGTTCAGAAATTTAAACATCTATTGGGTATAAAATATATGTAACACAACTCCTATTTTTAAATATTTTAAGGGAAACTATGATACTGCACACTGCAATTCATTGTGTATAAAGCATTGGTGCTTAAAGATTTTCTATCCAGGATTAAATCTTTTAATTAAGTAAAACAGAAAATATAAAAATAAATGTAGCATGTTAAAGTGAGTAAAAAAACTCACCTTAGCCGAGTCTCTTCTTTCTTCCCTTTTCCTTTCCTTACTTCCTTTCTCTCTCCTTCCCGTACGTTCTGAAATTTTCTGCATTCCAGAGAAGAGAGAAGGACCATATTTTATTTTATTTTTTGAGATAAAATCTTGTTGGTTGAGATAAAATTTTGTTGTTGAGATATAATCTTGTTTGGTTGAGATATAATTTTATTGTTGAGATATAATCTTGTTTGGTCGAGATTTACATAATAAAGTTTTGGATAAAGATAATTATGAATTTATTTTAATCTCAACCACTTTTATATCCTCATCATAATAGAAAACAAACCCCTCTTTATCTATTTTTTTTATTTTGAACTGAATTAAATGCAATAATAGAAAAGTGGTCGTTACATTCTACCCCTCTTAAGAAAAATTTCGTCCTCAAAATTTCTTTAATCTCAAATGATGTAGAGGAGTTATACATTTACTCAAATAAGTGTGGAAAACGCTCTCGAATGTCTTCTTCTCGCTCCCAAGTTGCCTCCCGGTTAGAATGTCGATTCCAAGAAACCAATACAAGTGGGATTACTTTGTTCTTCAAAGTCTTCTCTATACGGTCAAGTATGGCGACCGGTTCTTCTGGATAGGAGAGGTCTGGTCTGATATCTAGTCCTGAATAGTCCACGATATGCCTCTCATCAGGTACATATCGTTTTAATTGTGAGACATGGAAAATATTATGCACTTGTTCCAGTGTAGGCGGTAATGCTAGGCGATACGAGACCTTGCCTATTCGTTCCAAGATTTCGAAGGGGCCGATGAATCTCGGGCTTAACTTCCCACGGTTGCCAAAACGAATGACTCCACGTGTGGGCGAAACCTTCAAAAAAACTGAGTCTCCTACTTCAAATTCCAAAAACCGTCGTCGGTGATCTGCCCAGCTCTTCTGTCGATCTTGGGCTACTCTCAGATGTTGCCATACTAAGTTAATTTTATCCACTGTCTGGGTAATCATTTCTGGCCCAAGTAATTTTCTTTCTCCAATGTCATCCCAATATAACGGTGATCTAAATTTTCTTCCATACATAGCCTCGAATGGTGCCATCTTGATGCTTGCTTGGTAGCTATTATTGTAGGCGAATTCCACCAGATGTAGGAAATCTTCCCATGATCCTCGAAGTCAAGCATACAAGCCCTCAACATTCCTCCAATGTCTGAATAGTTCTTTCTGACTGGCCATCTGTTTCTGGGTGATATGCTGTACTGAACTCTAGTTTTGATCCCAGACTATCTTGCAGTTTCTTCCAAAACTGAGAGGTGAAACGGGCATCTCGGTCTGATACAATACTAACCGGCACACCATGTAATTTTACCACTTCATGCATATACTTTTCTGCCAAAATTTCGGTGGACTGTCCTACACGAAATGGTATGAAATGCGCTACTTTAGTGAGGCGGTCCACAATTACCCAAATTGCATTATTACCCTTGGGACTGCGTGGTAATGCGGTAACAAAATCCATTGTAACTTTTTCCCATTTCCACTCGGGTATGGGTAAAAGTTGAAGAAGTCCCGGCATTCTTTGATACTCTGCTTTAACTTGCTGACAAGTTAAGCACTTGGATACAAACTTGGCAATTTCACGCTTCATTCCATGCCACCAAAAATATTGCTTCAGGTCTTGATGCATCTTTGTTCCTCCGGGATGGATAGCATAAACTGAACTATGAGCCTCTGATAATACTTCCTGCCGAATTTCTCCTTTGGGCACACACAACCTACTGCCCAATCGGAGAGACTCATCTGCATGGATACATAAATCTGTCATCTGTCCTTCTTCTACTTGTCTTCGGAATCTTTGCAACTGAGGATCATTTTTCTGAGCTTCTTTAATCTTTTCCACCAGTGGTGGTTGGAGTTGTAAAGCCAGCATTTGTGCTTCGGCACGTGGTAAGATAATTTCTAATTCTAGCTGCATGATTTCTTCAAGTAATTTCTTTTGCTGAGTTAGAACCATTACCATAGGCTTTCTGCTCAAGGCATCAGGTACCACGTTGATCTTACCAGGATAGTATTGCAAATTGATGTCATAGTCTGCCATCAATTCGAGCCACCTTCTTTGTCTCAAATTAAGTTCTTTCTGCGTGAAGATATACTTAAGACTCTTATGGTCTGTATAAATCTCCACTTTGCTACCCAACAAATAATGCCTCTAAATTTTTAATGCAAAAATCACAGCTGCAAGCTCCAAATCATGTGTGGGATAGTTTTTCTCATGCGGTCTCAATTGTCTAGAAGCATAAGCTATCACTCGTCCTTGTTGCATCAACACACAAGCTAGCCCCCTGCCGAACGCATCACTGTATACAACCATTCCTTCGGTCCCTTCTGGTACGGCTAATACTGGTGCTGTTGTGAGCCTCCTTTTCAACTCATTGAAAGCTGCATCACATTCAACTGTCCAGTCGTACCTCTCTCCTTTCCTCAGGAGCTTGGTCAGGGGTCCTGCCATCTTAAAAAAGTCTTTCACGAACTTCCGATAATAACATGCTAATCCCAGAAAGCTTCTCACCTCTGAAATATTTTTCGGGATTGGCCAATCCTTCACTGTTGAAACCTTGCCAGGATCGACTGAGATTCCATCTTGAGAAATGATGTGTCCCAAGAATGAAACACTCTTCAGCCAAAATTCACATTTACTGAGCTTCCCATATAATTTTTCCTTCCTTAGTGTCTCCAGAACTATCCTTAAATACTTAGTGTGATCCTCTTCGGTCCTTGAATACACCAATATGTCATCTATAAACACCACAACGAATTTATCCAAATATAAAAGAAAAATTCAATTCATTAAGTTCATAAAAATTGCAGGTGCATTCGTCACTCCGAATGGCATCACTAAGAATTCAAAATGCCCATATCGAGTCCGGAATGCTGTTTTAAGAATATCCGACTCCTTCACTTTCACTTGGTGATACCCAGACTTAAGATCCAACTTGGAAAATACCCTAACACCACCAAGCTGATCGAACAAGTCATCAATTCTCGGTAGTGGGTATCGATTTTTGATAGTGACCCTATTTAATCCCCTATAATCAATACATAATCTTTTGCCTCCATCTTTCTTCCCAGTAAAAAGTACTGGTGCACCCCAAGGAGAAGTACTTGGTCTAATGAAACCTTTAGCTTCCAACTCGTCTAATTGCATCTTCACTTCTTTTAGCTCTGCTGGACCCATTCGATATGGTGCTAGGGAGATTAGTGTAGTGCCAGGAAGAAGCTCAATAGCGAACTCCACTGCCCTGTCTGGTGGTAATCCTGAGAAATCCTCGAAGATGTCCAAAAACTCTGACACCACTGGGATATCAGTTGGTATGGCATCCATTTGGATTACTACTCCCTCCGTAGATCGAGCTCTAAATTTTGCAGGTTCCTTGGTGCTGCTGCCCCCGATGAACTCGAACTCTGGGTGATTCGGTATCCTGAAGACAACGCTTCTCCTCCGCCAGTCAATAATTGCATGAAAAGTACTTAACCAATCCATTTCCAATATCACGTCAAATCCGTGAGTATCGATAATTAGGAAATTAGCATAAAATTTCCTTCTACAAATTACTACAGGACACAATCTATACATTTGAGTAGAAACAATACCCCCGTTACCCGTACTTATCTTCCATCTAATATTCAGGTTCTCATAAGGTATGGCATGTAGTGTCACAAATTTAGAGGAAATAAAGCAATGTGATGCTCCTGAGTCAAATAAAACTGATGCGGGTATATGATTGACTAGTATCATACTTGCCAGCACGTCATCTAACTTCTCTGCTTGCTCTGTGGTTAGGTTATATGCTTGTCCACGTCCCATGTCCACTGCCTTATTCTTCTTAGCCTGCTCATAAGCTCTATTCTGAGGTGGAAGTGGTCGCCTATTCTGATTGTCATTCTGATCCCTTTGTGTCTGCTGTTGTTGTTGAGGTACTGGGAGGTGAGGCGTTGACCCCATGTTTCTCATGCGTGGACAATCCCCGATCTTATGTTCACTTGATCCACATGCTAGGCATAAGTTGTTAGCATACTGACACTCCTTGATAGTGTGTCCTGGCTTCTGACAATGTGTGCAAGTAATCTTCTGTTGCGAAGAAATGACCAGACGCTTCTCAGTATTCCTGGATGAAGTTCCTCCCAATATTTAACTGGCCGACCTCTTGGGTGCAGAAGACTGAACCCTCCTTTCCTTATTTATCACCTGCTCTATATCTCGAGCTGCATCAATAACTTCAGCATAGGTCTCCATTCTGGAGGTTACTAAATACTTCTGGATATCTATTCTCAATCCCTGCTGGAAGCGATGAGCACGATCTGCCTCATCTGATACCATGTATGGCGCAAATCGACTCAGGCGAACAAATTCTGATGCATACTCTTCTACTGTCATTTCGGTCTGCCTCAAGTTAATGAATTTGTGCTCCATCTCTCTCCTGGCTGCTCTAGGAAAGAACCTTGCAAGGAAACTTGTTGTGAAAGCATCCCACGAGATTGGTTGGGATAGTCTGTTCTCCTCTGATTGCCACCAAGTCCTTGCTATATTCGTCAATTGAATTTTGACGATACTTACTTTGTCAGTATCTGGAATCTTAGCAGCTCTTAATAAGTCTTCCATCTGCAAGAGCTACTGTTCAGCTTCCAAGGCTCCTACTGTCCCTGAGAAGGTAGAGGGATGAAGGCGTCTGAAATTAGATATCCCTCCAGGGTGCTGGTCCCTCGGTTCTACCACACGATCTAAGGCCGCCATCACTCCTGCTCGAAAGGTTTCGGCCTGTTGTTGTTGCGCGTCGACCATCTTACTAAGCAGTCCTAACATTTCATTGGCTTCAGTGGTGTTCGAGGTCGAGCCGGAATTTGCTCCAATCCTATTAGTCTGACGAGCCATCCTTCTGAGGAAACGGAATAATGTAAGTATTACTTTAATAAACATAATAAAAGCAAATAGATATATTTAGAAAAATCATATTTAGGTTAATATATCTATATAGCCGTATTGAACCTTAAATAGTTTAGTAAAATTAAACTATTATATTTATTTATTTATTTGCCGACTGTAATGATATTCAAGTTTGTTCAAATCACTTGAACAGACTTAAAGAAGTCTGGGCTCTGATACCACCTGTAATGCCCCACTTTCCGTAGTGTGGAAAGCTGAAACGTTCGGCGTCGAATGACTACTCAAAACAAAACATTACAGTTGCAATGCAATTTAAATTGAATAACATACAGAAATAAATGATAATTTTTTTTTTAAAATCAAAGTGATAACAAACTTTCTCTAAATAAAATCAACAAAATGTCACTACAAATAAATTATTCATGAATAAGAGAACTGTTTCAAATAAAACTAAATGAAGTGTCATATGCATTTATTATAGTTTCTAAAATGAAAGCAATTAACTAAAAATTTCATCACTCCTGTAGATCTGCCTGTTCCTTAAAATATGCCACATCTTGTTCTATTTCTGGATGATCTACTTCTTGATAAATATCTGCATCTGGTCATGCATAACCAGGATCGTCAGTAAAGCGATCTAACATAACAAATAACAATAATAATTCAATATCATGGACAGACATACAAATAAGGGTAGAAGTCATTTTTATTATTATTTTTAGTTGATGTCTTTTAATTATGGTATTTGAAAATTCAGGAAAAATATGAATATAGCTGGTCTGAACGCATCGCCGTCTACCCCCAGGAAAACGGAACAGTAATTTTGATCGGAACCTATCCCGATCCTCCCAAAATGGGAAACAGTGGCGCAGTGATGATCGGAGCCTATCCCGATCTCCCAAAATGGGAAACAGTGGCACAGTTACTTCCAGCCATCTAATTCATATAAACCTAAATTTTCCCCAAATCCCAGTGTATGACGATTCCAGTGTAAGTCATTCAGTTTAGTTTAATGGATTGGTGATCATCATTAATTTTAATATTCTGTGGCAACAATAGTAACAATAAATAATAATGTATAATGCAATAGTTAATGATCTATCACCAATTTCATGATTTCGGTGTCGTTTCGGGTTTTATTTCCAATATGATGTATCGTAAAGTGATTTACAACATAGGGAAAATGGTGCTCACTAGTAAAATATGTACGCATTTAAAATTTTTCCGAAGTTGTCTTATCATTGCAACGCAACAGAAAAATGAGAAAAAGAAGCAGTAGCAGTAGCAAAAACAGAAGGAAAGAAGCAGTTCTAAATGCACACCCCGTACTACATAATAAAATGATTTACAACATAGGTGTAATGATGTCCACTAGTGAAATATGTGTGCATTTAGAATTTACTAAAGTTTCCTGTAAGTTGCAGGTAGTTCTACATGCGCCCACATACTACATTGTATAGTGATTTACAGAATAGAGGAAATAGTGATCACTGGTAACATGTGTGCGTATTTAGAATTTCCCAAGTATGTGTGCGTATTTAGAATTTCCCAAGTTATCCTGCAAGTTGCAGGTAGTTTTAAATGCACACCACATGCTATATAGTAAAGTGATTTGCAGCTTAGGAAAAAAAGTGCTCACTGGTGAAATATGTGCATATTTAGAATTTACTAAAAGTTTCCTGCAAGTTGCAGGTAGCTCTACATGCACCCACATGCTAAATAGTAAAGTGGTTTACAACATGGGAGAAATGGTGCTCACTAGTGAAATATGTGCGCAATTAGAATTTCATAAAGTTCCTATAATGTTGAGGTAGTTCCAGATGCGCACCCAATACTATATAGCTAAGGTGAATTACAACATAGGGGAAAGGATGCTGACTAGTAGATTTATGTGCATGTAAAGGATGCTCACTAGTAGATTTGTGTGCATGTAGAATTTCTCCCCCAAGATTATCTCCTCACAGGAAATAGAAACAGGAAGAAGGAGAAATCAACCACCCAAAAAAAATAATTAAAAGAGGAAACTCTTCGATCCGACGAGAGCAGCAGCAGAGATTGACGGAGCGGAGATCGTCGACGGTCACTGGCGTTGGCCATAGCCGAATCGCCTCGCTGACCCTAACCCGAAACTTCGACCGACGAGGGCAGCAGCAGAGATCGACGAAGCGAAGATCGTCGACAGTCACTGGCGTTGGGTTCAGCCGGATCACCTCGCCGACCCTACCCCGAAGCTTCGTCCGATGAGAGCTGCAGCAAAAACAGGAGCCGAAAAGGAGGAGAAAAAAAGACAGGAAAAAGAAGAAGAAAATCAACTAGTTTCCGTATTAAATTGCACACATATCTGAGCCTTCTTCTTCCTTTACCAACATACCCAAGTTAGGGTTGCGGGTGATTCGGGTTGGGTACCATACATGGTTCCATTTGCTGGCATACTTTGGCTGCATAGTTCATGATTATTTAACAAGAAAATTTTGAGATTTTATTTTGGCAATTTTGAGGTTCCATTTGCTGGCATAGTTTGGCTGCATAGTTCTTGATAATTTCCTGCTATTTTGGTAATTTACTGTTGTTTTAGTTTGGTGGTTTACAATTCTGTTATCTTCAATTGCATGGGTTGTACAATTACATGAATTTTTGATTGCGCATTTAGAATTTCTCCGAAGTCGAAATGTCAGTGCAACCAAACAGATAAAGGAAGAAGAGAAGCAGTAGCAGACGCAGAAGCAGGAAAAAAAGAAGAAGAAGAAGAAGAAGCAGTAGATGCAGAATATGTATTGTTGTTTTATATATGTTTAAAACTAAAATTCTTCAAGTAAATATGTTTCAAATACTCATCATTCTAGTAAGCATCTGTATCAAAAAAAATAAAAAATTCCTGAACCATAATAAATATCCTTCGGCAGAAACAAGACAACCACGGTTCTACCAATAAACTTGAACTGGGACAAGGAAAAATCAAAATGTTCGCTCTGCAAATTTCTTGAGCTTCAAAGATAATTGCAATATTTTCGAAAGGCTACCGTGCACATTTATCAACAATCAAGGAATCATTGGCATGGATGATAAAAAAAAAATATTTATTTTGTTCAGAAATTTAAACATCTATTGGGTATAAAATATATGTAACACAACTCCTATTTTTAAATATTTTAAGGGAAACTATGATACTGCACACTGCAATTCATTGTGTATAAAGCATTGGTGCTTAAAGATTTTCTATTCAAGATTAAACCTTTTAATTAAGTAAAACAGAAAATATAAAAATAAATGTAGCATGTTAAAGTGAGTAAAAGAACTCAACTTAGCTGAGTCTCTTCTTTCTTCCCTTTTCATTTCCTTACTTCATTTCTCTCTCCTTCCCGTACGTTCTGAAATTTTCTACATTCCAGAGAAGAGGGAAGGACCATATTTTTTTTTTTTTTTTTGAGATAAAATCTTGTTGGTTGAGATAAAATTTTGTTGTTGAGATATAATCTTGTTTGGTTGAGATATAATCTTATTGTTGAGATATAATCTTGTTTGGTTGAGATTTAAATAATAAAGTTTTGGATAAAGATAATTATGAATTTATTTTAATCTCAACCACTTTTATATCCTCATCATAATAGAAAACAAACACCCATTTATCTATTTTTTTTTTTTTTTTGAACTGAATTAAATGCAATAATAGAAAAGTGGTCGTTACAACTAATATGTGAAGATTGGTCATAAACCTATGCAGTATGTACTGACTCAACAAACGATATACATCCTAACGAACTTTGTGACAAGCCCAATCCGGACCCAACCTGAGAGAACTTGTGAGTCAAAAGTCTTGAATCCAACTAATGTATGGATCCGGCAACCTAACCCAATCCACTTGCAACCAAATGTAACGGATCAAGAGAAGCTTTAGATAGAAAGTTTGGGTCTTATGCCCCTTGTGCAGTTTTAGTCAAAAAGGAATTGTTATTTAATTTCTAAGAGAAGCTCAGTAATCAGTATACAATTCGATTGTCTAATGTAAAAAAACAAGTGAGTAGGATGCCTCTAGTGCGAGAGTAACCATATGTGTGAAGTATTATCACAATTTGCAAACTCATCCAATTTTCCAATTGAAAATAATAAAAGTACAATGTTCTAGGCTCATAAAATATATACCAAGTGGGGGAATTTTCAAATGAGCACACCCTTGTCTTAATGAGCACACTCAGAATGAATTGGGGATTAGTCCCCGAACTGTTTTAATAGCATTTTAATAGCATTCGGAAAGTAATTTCCGGCCATAACAAAATATAAGGTCAAACAATAGAGTGGCAAAATTGTAATTTTTAACAACTTTTGAAGGCCTGCTCACTAAGGCTAGAGGTGTGCTCCTTTATAAATTCCCCCAAAAGAGCTATTGAAATCTGACCCAGTGGTAAAATTTGGCCGTTAGGTTCAAGATAGATAGCTTCGAGACGCAACATAACAATGGTTGCTACAACAGCCTCAACCACCATAACCATGCTCTCTATAAACCAAGCTCTTTGACATATCTCACCAAACTCTATCATAAAGTTTCTCAATACTTAACAAGGCAATTACTATATTTTATATTTTTATCAAGTCATTTTCTTGACTATTATAGGACAAAAAAATAAATAAATAAAAAGGTGACAAAAGACAAAGTTAGATATCCTCCTCTCTTGGCTGGTGAGCTAACGAAGACGAATACTATTTGATTAAGACTCTGCACGATATTTGGAACTTGGACTCATTTTTGCATACTATAATGATTTGGATAACTTTTGATATATAATTTGTAATTTGAGTGAGCTCTCTTCTGAATAGTTTTAAATCACTCTTGTAAAGATTAGCTTTTGTAAAGATTAGCTTTTACGGGCCGTCCAATACGAAGTTTTGAATTAAGAAAATAAAATTTTTATTTTTAATTCAGAATTCTGTATATACCGGATAAAAAATTGACCAATAGATACATTTATTACCATCTTTGACTGTTGTAGGTCTCTATCATGCACACGCAGTTAATTTGTTTTGTTTTTTGGATGAAGACATTTATTTTGTTTTTTGGAGTGAAGTATAATGTAAATAATAAAGAAAAATCTGAAGCATCTGTCAATTTAATAGACAACTGAGATTGCACCTAAACACCATCATTATAATTTCACACTAAGAAGTGTATCTTTTAAGTTCACTATTCCAATATATCTTCAAGTTTAGCAGTCTACCTTTTGGGCAATAGAAGTCGACAATATTTTTCAATATTAAAATACAATAAATGCGTTTTCTAATAATTATTACAGTGATTAAATTTGTTGCATGATGGCACGCATGACCAATGATAAATGTTATAAGATAGATACATCCCACGATAAATGTAATTAAATAGACACATCCAGTATTACATGACCAATGATAAATGTAATCGAATAGGAAGAAGTATCCATTGTTGGAAATAGAGACGAAAATTGGCGGATCCGAGGGTCAGCCCTTTGCTCGTTCTATTATAAAATTTGAATTAAATTTTACTTTTAATTCAAATGTTTTAATAAGATGGACCAAGAGC
Organism: Dracaena cambodiana; assembly: GCA_036321105.1. NCBI lineage: Eukaryota > Viridiplantae > Streptophyta > Magnoliopsida > Asparagales > Asparagaceae > Dracaena > Dracaena cambodiana. The sequence goes on from JAYEPQ010000017.1 coordinate 32,981,646, forward strand.
TGGCCCTTAAATCTATCTATTCTTATTTCTAGTTGTAAGTGAGCAAGCAAAACTATCTAAGCTGCAACAAGTCAAGACCAATTCGCCAAGCACAAAAAGAAGACTATAAAGTTGAAATGGTCGGGGCACGTACTGAACGTGGAGAGCAGAATGTCACGGTGATGACTAGATACGTGAATGAATGGATTAACATGTTAATATTTGGTTTGCCATATTTAAAATTTTGAATTAAAAATAAAAATTTTATTTTTCTAATTTAAAATTTTAAATAAAATATGTAGATTATAATGAATGGTTCCTATCATGTATATGGACCATTTATATTGAGGTTTAGAGCTGTAAATATACTTGAGTTGTCTTTATCGGAGTTTCATATGGAGCTGACTCTAAACATTATAATATAAATTTTATACGAACATCCAAATAGCTAATTATGATCTTCATAATAAAAATATATGATGTATAAAAAATTGTAGGTTTTAAACAGTTCTCCATCATTGATCAAGATATCTTATATATTCTATTATTGAAAAATCTTTTATTTTATAATATTTTATCTATGTTCAAGATATATTTAAATACATGGTTTTTTACACTACTATTTTAAGATGCAGCAATAAAAAAGATAGTCCAAATAATTTATATAAATATAGATTTACCTATTATTTTCTCTCTGTATATAATATTAAGCAACACAATTGAAAAATTCATTGGGCTCCCAAAAGGCCCTCGTTTTAAGTCGTACAACGGAGTCAAATTTCTAGGTTCCTTTAGTACGTGCTCCTCATTTAAAACCCAAAACAGACGTTAGCATCTAGTGAGAGAAACTAAGAGAGAGAGAGAGAGAGAGAGATCCTTGCGGCCGTTTCCCACTCCCTCTCTCATATATAATTACACCGTCACCCCTCTCTTCCTTCTTCATCACTCTCTCTCTCTTCACACCCTCTGCCCATTTCTAGAGAGAAAAAACAAAACAGAGGGGAGAGAGAGAGAGAACAAAACAATGGCAGCACCGAAGGCGGACGATTTTGCCCCTCACCCCGTCAAAGAGCAGCTCCCCGGCGTCGATTACTGCCTCACCAGCCCGCCCCCATGGCGTCCGTACCCTTCTCTCTCTCTCTCTCTAAAACTTCCTCTCTTTCTCTCTCCTCTAACTCCTCTGTTTGTTTGTTTGCAGCTCAAGCATTCTTTCTCGCGTTCCAACACTACCTCGTCATGCTGGGCACCATCGTCATCATCCCCTCTCTCCTCGTCCCCCAAATGGGCGGCGGCATCGTAAGCAACCTTATCACTCCCTTTTTTTTTTTTTGATTTCCTAAAATTTCTTGATTTTCATGGATGTACTGATGTAGGAGGAGAAGGCGAAAGTTATACAAACAATGTTGTTTGTTGCCGGAATCAACACTCTGCTCCAAAACTATTTCGGGTCTCGCCTACCGACGGTGATCGGAGGTTCATTCACGTTCATAATCCCGACCGTTTCGATTGTTCTCAGCAATCGATACGCCTACATTATAGACCCATACGAGGTTTCTCTCTCTAATATGCTCTCTCTCTCTCTTCGATTTTTTTTTTTTCATTGATGAATTTTGGGTGGTTTGGTTGATGGATATCGATTTGTTTTGGTAGAGATTTGTGCATACAATGAGAGCTATACAAGGGGCTCTTATCGCTGGATCGGCCTTCCAGATTATTGTAGGGTTCTCGGGCTTCTGGGGTATCGTTATCAGGTAATATTTGATCAGTTGGTTTCCGATTACTTTTGATTTGTTTGGTTATTCTTTTCCAAACTTTAATCTTCACGCCCAAATTACTATCTACACCCATTTCTAATTTTGAAACAAAGTTAATTTACTCTCTCCATCCAAATATTTTTCCAAAATTAACCCCCCTCCCTCTCCTATTTACATGCACTCTTTTGACACTGTAGCAGCTGATAAGCGAAATCCATATTCGGATTGGCGATCCCCCTCAACGCCTTCACACAAACTGAACATCAAAATTTTAACATTTTCTCCACGTTAGGTAAGCAACCATCAGTGACATGACATCGACCTCGACACCCCCTAACAACAATGAACAAAAACCCTTCCTCCAAGCTCCCTCACATCCTTAAAATAATAAAAAAACATCCTATAGAATGCTCATAATATTCTCGCTCGGCCTATCCTGAAACCAAAATGTCTTAAAAATAAGATCAGACTTGAAATACTCGGGGGAAACAAATCCTACGTAATTCAAAACATGAGTTATGCCATTATGCCGCAAAAGAGTCGCCTCCTAAGTAAACATGATCGGCTACTTTCGAGCATTCCTTATCGAAGAAAGCGATCTGGTTCTTATTACCTTGGGAGCATTCCTTATCGAAGAAAGCGATCTGGTTCTTATTACCTTGGGAACGGAGCGAGAGGTCAAGCTTGAGATCGGATCAGTTGCCGCCGGGGGTGAAAGGCAGCGGCTACTCACCAACATCGCCGGATCCGGCCTTCGGCCACTCGTCCAAGCTCCGACGAGCGATCGAGAGCGATTGCAGCGGCGGAAGGCAAGATCTCGCCTTAGAGTTCTGGGATCTTAGCGTGAGAGGCGGAGGCGGGAACCGATGAGAGCTCGATGCGGGTTTCGATTGCTCCGCGCGAAATGCAGGGGTTCAATTGCTCAGTAGAGAATAATACAGAAAAACACAAAGCAAAATTTTAAGAAATCTTAATTTGAAATTATAAATGGTAACTTAGTTAAAAAAAAAATAATGGTAAATTTGTACTTATTTATAAATTTTAAAGCAGCGTGTGAAGAGGAAAGTAAAGTTCCGTGTGTAAATATAATTTTCCTTTAGTTAGATGATACGCACGTGCAGTAAAAAGATTTTTTTTGTCCTAAAATAAATTTTGTGGGGTTGCTCAGTATGAGGAGGAGCTGCCGCTTTCGGCAGCCGAATTAGGCCCGGTGTTAATATAGAAATGAGTGAGAATAACAAACTCTTAACTAATGATGTTAAGAGTTCCGAGTCTAAATTGAGAGTTTTAAAGAGTTATACTATTCCGGGATCTTACTGTAATTAATCTTTTTGCCAAATTACTGTGTTAATACTGCCAGCTAGTTGATTCCATAGTTTCTGATGACAATTTGATAATATAATTTTGCCATCAATCACTCAATTCAGTTGCTAATATTTGCTTAAACTGCAACAGGTTTCTTAGCCCTCTCGCGGCCGTGCCTATTGTAACTCTAACAGGTCTCGGGCTTTTCTATTTTGGCTTCCCTGGGGTGAGTACTCGATATCATTCTCCTGCCCGCCCAATTCTATTCAATCGTGAGACTAATCGATAGAGTATCCAACATTGTAGGCGGCAAGATGTATTGAGATTGGCCTTCCTGCACTTGTCCTGTTGATACTCTTTTCCCAGGTATATCGGCCGCCTGCTTCATTATATGATTGTATCAGTTATCGGTTTTGGATGTTGATCTGTTTACGGGGAAACTCTCTTTCTGCAGTATGTGTCATTTGACTACATATTAAGGAGAGGGATCTTCAATCGGTTTGCAGTGATATTCACTATTGCGATCGTTTGGGTTTATGCACATATTCTCACCGTAGCTGGTGCCTACAGGCATCGGCCTCCACAGACTCAATTTAGCTGTCGTACTGATCGCGCTGGCCTCATTTGGGGTTCCCCCTGGTATTACTTTCATCTCATCTCATTCAGTGTTATGTTATAAGTTCTTTTTCAGCATGAACGATGGGTAATCTCTCCTCCTTCCATTAAGCAGGTGTAAATAAAACAATCTATAATATATATATGAGATTACTGTAGGTGAGCCGTCAGCTCAGGAAAAGTTACGTGAGTTGGCAGCAAAACTATAGTTCAATTTTTTTAACAATTACTATCTACATCTCCTTAACTTCTTTTGAATTAAATTTTATAAATTTTGGAGTATATTTACACTTTTATCAAGTGCATACAAAATATTTTATTCATTGAAAACCATTAATTTTGTATTAATTTGATGGAGTACCAAATCAAAACTAAAACCCAAGAAATTGGGTATAAGTGAACCCTAGGGGTCTACATCATAATTCAAAAGAAAATTTTTAAAAAAGATTATCGAAGATAGTGGAAATGAACTGCAGCTCAGGTAACTTGCCTAAGTTGTTAGCTCATGTCTCTCTCTAAAATAAATATAAAAAAAAAACTATATAAAAATCCCTAAGGAGAGCCACTAAGTAGATATTGAATATATAGGCATCAGATGGTTGCATATTCTGTAGCGAAAAATGACCCCATAAAATCTGAATTGCTATCTAACTTTTACTCTTAGCATTTTACAAAGTAAGCATTTATCGACCAACCCTTCACAGACCTAATAAATATTTAGCACTTCCAGTAGGAATCTCTGTCGCAATCCAGACTGTCGTGTTCGCTTGCAAGTTCCGACACCCCCCTCTGGGGCTCGGGCTTCATCCCCACCATCTCAACTCGCAAACCGAGCTCCTTACCTTTAAGTTGGATACCGGATATAAAGTAATATTTTCTTTATGTTTCTTTTATGATATCGTTAATTGTCTCATATAAGAAGCCATATATATATATAGATTGATCAAATAGTATACATTTCCGTGGTGCTTCCCTTTCATCTTATATTGTTCTTCTTTGAGAACAAATCTGTCTGTTTGTACACGTGTATTTATTCTTCAACAAAACATGTGTATTTATTCTTCAACAAAACATATGGTCAGATCGTCTTATTGAATTAACCATATATCTAACCCGAGACTGGAAATAATAGAAAAAGGAAAATAAATGGAAAGTAATTTTTTTTACTCTACTCATGAAGATGAATAATATTTGGATAATTTTCTAAATGCAGGTTTAGGATCCCATATCCATTCCAATGGGGAAGTCCATATTTTTATGCAGGAGATGTTTTTGCCATGATGGCCGCTTCGTTTGCTTCTCTTATTGAGGTATGTATCTTTGTTCTTCTCGTTTATAATGATGTTATCGGTCCAACTCTACACTCTCTTGTTCTATTTGTATCGGGCAAGTCTACTGAAATATGTTCTACTTCTGCCAAAAGAACCAATTTTCACTCTTATAATGAATCAATATTTAAAATAACGATAACGGTAACGTAATATTTTGTCTCTGTTAGGTTATATTGCATATAGCGTAACGCATAACGTAGATTATGAAATTTCCTATTTATTTAATAAAAAAATATATAAAACTAAATAAAATAATTTTCATAAAATAAAAAATAAATTTAAAATGTCTAAAAAATATATATATAACTATTTTATAATACATAATCTATTCTAATTTTATATTAAGTTTTACAATAATTTTCATATTTATCTTCATAAATTATATTAAGTCTGCAATCATAATTTCACTCATCATTTAAACAAGAAAACAAGATTCTAGTTTTTTTATTTAAATTCCAATTATAATCATTATTGTAATTTATATTTTATAATATTCAATTTATCTTATTTGTAATTGCTGATTTCAGTTCAGTTAAAAATTCAATAGAATCAACAAGTAAGATATTTCAGCAACTAAAGAGAAATTACAACAACCAAACAAGGAAACGATTGCAAATGAACAACTCCACAAGCAATTATATAAATTACTAAAAAAATAATTATAAATAATGTAATTTAATGTAATATTACGTAAAATAATATAAAAAACATACTGTTACGGTGCACTGAGTTATTTCCAATTATTGCGCAGTGTTGGAGTTCCGTTATGTTACGTAACATATAACGGGTTTCATAACGCGTTATTTTCAACTTATTGCTTAGTGGTCGTCTTCTCTGTTATTTTCAACTTATTGCTTACTGGTCTGAGTCAGTATGTATTGTTACAGTCATCAGGTACCTTTATTGCCGCAGCGAGACTTTCAAGTGCAACGCCCGTGCCACCTTCCATTTTCAGCCGAGGTATCGGATGGCAGGTAATTAATCAATCCTTTTATATATTGTTTATGTTAATGGTTTCTCTAATCTAAACACATGACTCTCAGGGAATAGGCATATTGTTGGATGGAATATTTGGTACTGTAAATGGCTCGTCGGCATCAGTGTAATAAGCTAACACATACTCTAATTTTAGATATCGAAATAACTATAAACAGTACCTAAGGAGGCATCTCACAAAATGTGTGCATATTGAACAGTGAGAATGTAGGTCTACTGGGATTGACGCGAGTCGGGAGCAGAAAAGTTATCCGATGTGCTGCTGGTTTCATGATTTTCTTCTCCGTATTGGGTACTATTCATCACTTGTAGAGCTGAGATTAGATGATGATATTTTTTTTTTTTTTCAAATGTTTCCTTTGCTATATAACTCATTTATATCGCCCAACTTCTAAACATTTTTTTTTTGTACATTTTGATACTGGTCAGCAAAGTTTGGAGCTTTTTTTGCTTCAATTCCGCTGCCTATTTTTGCTGCTATATACTGTGTCCTTTTTGCATATACAGGTACGTAGTTTTAACATGAATCGTTTTGATAAAATCTCGTGCTTGTTGCATCATTTTATTGTTTGAAAAATACTAGATTGCATGCTAAAAAGTTATATGTCAAGACTAGATATATACATTACATGTAGTTCTGTTTTATTAACTTTTGATTAATGTAACGTGGAAGGATTATCCACCGTTTATCTCAAAAAATAGTAGAATTAAGGTATCTATCTTGCTGAACTAAATACGTATCTAATTACTATTGGTTACACAGAACTCCTATTCTATAACAACTTCACAGTTGCACGGTTAGACACGTTTCCCCTTGGAATTTTTACCGCGCACATCTGTTTCCCACAACTATAGAGAGGAGACACGAATACTATTACGTTTTCTCTCATTCAAGCTCTCGTTTCTATATTTGATTCTCAGTATAACACCTACCAAAAAAAAAAATATTCTCTTCTTGAACTCACGGCCAACATGTTTATTTGTGCAAACAGCTTCTGCTGGGCTCGGCTTCCTTCAGTTCTGTAATCTCAACAGTTTCCGGACAAAATTCATCCTAGGCTTCTCCTTGTTCGTGGGCTTATCAGTGCCTCAGTATTTCAAAGAATACGAGCTAGTAGCTGGCTACGGCGCCGTTCACACCCGTACACAATCAGTACGCTCGATTTCCTATCCTACCATGCCAATAAATTCCATAGTTGCTCCTCTCTTCACATCTCCTCTTGTGTCTGTTGTTGCAGTTCAATGACATAGTAAACGTGATATTTTCGTCGCCGGCGACTGTGGCAGCTCTGGTTGCTTACTTCTTGGATTTAACTCTCCAGCCTGGTGAGAGCGACGTACGAAGAGACCGAGGCTGGCACTGGTGGGAGAAGTTCAGATTGTTTAAGACCGATTCAAGAAGTGAAGAATTCTACGGATTGCCTTACAACCTCAACAAGTTTTTCCCTTCGATCTAGTGCGTCCATGTTCATCATCCCACCTTTGCGCTTGTTCTACGGACATAGAAGAAAAAAAAAATTTATATATAAATATATATATATTATGAGAAATTGTGATGGACAAAAGTCGTGGAGCTTAAGGGATATATACATGTAAATTGCAAGGATTGTTTGTTCTTTCTGTTATTCGTCTAAATTTGTTATCAATTTGTAATTCGAATATTTATGAGCTGAGGTTGTGATCACCATATTCATGATAATTGATCCAAAGCCATATGATGATATTTCATGCTTTATTAGTTAGTTTTCGTGATGAATGAATTAATTACATAATTGTTTAACCAAAAAGAAATGATGTAAATCGTCACACCACACAAAACTCATGCATGAATATAGCTCTAGACAAGCATGTGTCACTCACATTATCAAACCTAATCTTCAACTAGCAACTATGTAATCTCATATCGTAGCCATGTTGTTAGTAGAAATCATAAAATCACATTATCCTTGTAGTTCCTCCTCGTGTCTTGATGATGATGATGATGATGATGGAGATTACTACTACTGGAACTTTTCCACACATCTTGCAATGCAGTATACAGTACGGATCAGGATCATCGTACATCTACAGCCACATCGAGCTCAACACAAGTTTGTTATTATTCTAATGCCGACCCCGTACCAGATGATTAAATGCCCTACTCGAAGAGTCCGTATCCACATTATAATTACTCATCTCATATAAATTTTTGGATGGCTAAAGTAGAAAAAAAATAATTCAATTTTCAGGAAGTATCGAAGTTTTTTTAGAAATTCCTGTAAACCCCGGTAATGTTTCAAAATTTATGAAAATTCCAAACAGCCGCAATTTTTAACAAACACAACAAATATCCACTCTCCAACAATTCGAGATAAACATTTTCTAAGTAAGACAAACAAAATCAGAAAGTAAGCATTTAAAAAGGTCTGAGATTGTACATTTACTCCATTTTAAATACTCATTCAGGTAAATGTTCTCGGTTATTCATATAATAATCTATTTTATCTAACAACAATTAGTGTCTGTAGAAACAAGAAAAGAAAAAAGAAAAGAAAAGAAAAGAAAAAAAATGAAAGAGAAGGAAAGAAAAGAAAAATAAGAAAAAAGAGGGAGTGGGGCCCACGCCGAGGCCCACTGGGCCCCACGCATGCGGTGCTGCACGCACAGGTGCGTGCGTACTGCAGGGTGGGGCCCGCTTGGCCCCTTGTGCGCAGCAGCGCGCACCTGCGCGCACCTCTGCACGCGGGCTCATGGGCGCCTGCGAGAGCCTTTGTGCGCGCTTAGGGGCATCCACGCGCAGTTCTGAGCACACCTGGACGTAGGTATTGTTGTTATGTGAATAGTTACCCTTCATCTAAAAAAAAAAAAAAAAAAAAAAAAAAAAAAAAAAAGAAAAAAGAAGGATAGGAGGCTTTCAGAGGAGTTTACAAAAAAAAAATAAGACAGAGATAATTCTTAGAGAGTGGAGTCTAGAGAAGGAAGAAATCTAGAGAAAAGAGATGTCCCAAGAGTGTCTCTTTCTTCCCAAAAAAGAGCTTGACGCAGGAGTTTCCAATCGGACCATCAACAGAGTGCAGAAACGAGGCTCCACCGCTACCAGAACCCACAAAAAATAAAAGGAAAATTGAAATCAATTTTTCCTCATTCTTGTAATTTTGAGATTTTTCTTGTAATTTTTCTTTTATTACTGTAATTTCAAATTAAATTTATAATGGAAGGAAATATACAATTTTCGGACATACAAAAATTGGTGAGCACAGTGGAAGTCTCAGCGGTGCAATCCGATCATTAAGTTCCTCAGGCTTAAATCAATGCATCATTATCGAGTGACGGCTGAAAAGAAAAAGTGAGGCGTCATCGCCACTAAAACTTACAAAGCATCATCGCCTATCAAAAATAAATAAATAAATAAATAAAATGTGAGGTGTCATCGCCCATAACAAAATGACGAAATGTCATCGATCAACAAAAAAAAAAAGACATTATCGCCTCTAAATAAGGCTACAACGTTATCGCCTATTCCCAATCCAAACTCATCTTTAATGCGGTCACAAAGAAAAAACAAGATCGTTGGAGACCGTCGAAGGATACATAAGGCCCAAAGGGCACATCTTAATATTACAAAATAGGCATTAATTGACAAATATAATCAAAAACGCTTTGCACAGAGAATCTACAGGCTCTGTGCGCCTGAAGGCACGCGCAAAATAATTAAATTAAATTAAATTTAAGAATAAAATAAAAAATAGCCCGTGGGCAAAAGGCCCACTTGCGCGCAGGGATTGCACCCCGTGTGCAAGGGTGCACCCGCGCGCAGCTGCCCCTACTCGGCAAAAAAAAAAAAGTACCGTTGCAAGTGCACGCGCCCGAAGGCCCACACGCACGGATCTCTCTATGCGCGCCCGTGAGCGGATCTGTCTGCGCACTAATCTCTCCTCACGTGCAGATCTCTCTAGTTTTGAGTCAGGGATGCTGTCCCTTGCGCACAGATCTGTCAAGCTCTATGCAACTAAGTTTAAAAAGAAATTTATAAGGAAATTAATAGCAAATTCTCTTAAAAAAATTTGGGTTGGGAGCGCTGTTCTGCGCACCCCAAGTAGGGGCGCGCCACTCCCTGCAACCCCGTGTAACTCGCACGAAATAATTTGAGGGCACATATTTAACTATATGAGATAGTAGTATTTTCTCGGCACTAAAAAAGAAGAGAGATTATGGTCAAAACATCAATCTCATATAGTATATAAATTCAAATGTGTACGAAGAAGAGAATGATATTTTATCCTGGAACAGTTATTTTCGATATCAGAAATTATCTAGAATATACATCGATTGAAGATAAAACCAACCAAATTCTCTCTAGTGAGAATTCAAAGCGAAAGAACAAAGAAAAATAAGAAAAAGGGGAGTGGGGCCCACCCCACTGTGTTCAGAACTACGCACAGGCACCCCTGAGCACGGGCAGAGGCTCGCACAGGCGGCCATGGGCAGTGCATGCACCTGGTGCACACTGCAGGGTGGGGCCCGCTTGGCCCCTTGTGCGCAGCAGCGCACCTTTGCACGCGGGCCCATGGGCGCCTGCACGAGCCTCTGTGCATGCCCAAGGGCGCGGGATTCTGAACATGCTTATGGACGTGGGAGTTTCTGTTATGTGGATTTCACTCACGATGAGAAGTTTGAGGAAACAGTTACCCCTCATCTATAAAAGAGAGAGACAGGATAAGGGGCTTTAAGAGGAGTTGACAAAAAAAAAAAAAAAAAACAAGAAGAATTCACATAGAGCGGAGTTTAAAGAAGGAAGAAATCCAGAGAGAAGAAGTTTCAAGAGCGTCTCCTTCTTCCCAAAAAAGAGCTTGGTGCAAGAGTTTCCGATCGGCCCGTCAATGGAGTGCAGAAACGAGCCTCCATCGCTACCAGAACCCACAAAAATTAAAAAGAAAATTGAAATCAATATTTTCCCATTCTTGTAATCTCGAGATTTTCTTGTAATTTTTCTTTTATTATTGTAACTTTAAAGTAAATTTGTAATTGAAAGAAATATACAATTTTCGGACGTACAATGTCTAAGCTCTACCTGGCCTTAGGCTACAGTATCAAGGTAATAATACTTAATTATCCTACCTAAGATGATCAAACTATCTAATCATGATCAAACTATCTAATCATAGGTTTGAGTCAAAAGGGAAACTTGTGATAGGATTCTAGGTTCCAAGGTTTCCCAACCGCTTACTGATCTTCCATTCTACCTAATGTGAAATTAAACTTGTATCGTAACACTCTTGAACAAAGTCTTAAAGTATCAGCATCCAATCGAACTTTGAAGTACCCAATGCATGATATACAGTATGCCTGATATTACCAATCTAAATACCATAAATGACCGACCAACACTAAACCTTGCTCGTGAATAATACTACATTATATGCGAGACAATGAGTTCAGAAAAAGTCAAAATTTCAACTTACATATATGGCTATAAATAATTCTTTCACAGCATGTTGACATCTATTATTTATAATCATATAAATTAATTCAAGAATGAATGAATTAGAATGCTCAACCCATGCAAAGATGTAAGTTAATGTTACCTTTTGGGCAATAACTATCATAGATTTAATTTATCGGCCACCATTTCCCTTCCAGTGTTCAGTTTTGATCGTCTAGTATCGAAAACAAAGAAGTCATAAGTCAGTACAACAAGCTACCCCCACCAAATGGGTAAAAAAAAAGAAAAAGATATTTCAAAACACAGAACAATGTAACAAAACTTTCTGATCCAACGTCTCAACACACATGCAACATTTGTTATTTGAAAAGCAATATCGTCTCAAGGAAGAAAGTTTACCTCCAGGCTCGTATTGCTCCCTCCCCATTTCACCACTCAAAACTGTCGCACTTATTGCCTTCAAAGTTCACACTAATTCAGTACAGAAAAATTTGCAGCATATGTTTCTCACAGACAGATTCATGACTATTTCTCATAAAACCGATGCCTGATCGGATCCTTTTGGCTCCAGAAAAACATTTGGCGGTTTTTTCCCTCCCAACTTTTCCAATTGCATCAGAAAATAATGATCTCTACATATGTTTGTACAAACAGTACCATAAACTAGCAAATCAAGGCAACTCCAAGCTGCAGAAGCCCTTGGAGCATTTTATAAAACAAGAGATCAACAACAGAAGCAACACCCAGAGGCATGAAGGGATAGTTTAATTCACCAATTTCTCATGGTATGCGCCTTTGAATTCACAATAATAAATAAGTTGTCAGTGAAGGAACTGGAAGCACAAAAACACATTTCCCTTTTAAAACTTTTTCAAAAAAAAAATTAAGATTATGATCTCCATTCCCTAGGGACCTGGGATATGCTGGTCTGCCACGAAAACTATCAGACCCAAAAAGGCAAAAAGAGGTAAAAGGCCATCAATAGAACTCTTTTTACTAGGATGGCCAATCAGTTACGTTCAGAAAATATTCAGCTTTATTTCTCATAAGCAATTCAGTTCAATTACATCTATTTTCAGTTTTTACTACCAGTAGCTGTCACTTCGACTTAATCTCAGCAATCCTAAGATCTCAGTCCAAGAATTGCTTTAGATACAAACACGGAAATATTTCGAGAGGTTAAGGTAAACATATGTTTCCATATGCATGAGCAGTGCAAGTCTCATAAGGAACTTGACATATATGGTAGCCCGAAAGTGATAAAATAAGATGGTGACATTGGATTCTTATCGATGATGAACAACATCGTTCATCTTGTTTTACATATCTAATTCTAAATGTATAAGAAAATTACATATTTTTGAGACTTCTAAAACACCTATTAACTATTAGCAACACAGATGGCGATCAAGTGGTCTAAAAAGCTAACAATATTTGGTATATTTGTTAAATGCCTTAGAATGATCAAAACAATCCAAATTTATGTGCATATAGGCTTGGTTATATGGAGAACAAGATGGACAGTGTCGATCACCAAGTTGAGTAGCCAATGGGACCATCTCATAATAAGAATCTCATCTCACCATCTCATTTTATCATGCCTAGTCGCCTGGCAGTATCAAGCATGATTTCATAAGAACATCAGCCAAACATTAGGCAAATGATTCTCTAGCCAATATAATGTACCACTCAAAAATTCCATGAACATATAGCATGTTTCTGTAATCCCTCCTTTCTCAAGAATAATGGCACACAACTAGCCCACAGTACTGTTACTGGGTTTATTACTGGCTTGCAGCACAAGTTTGACATTGAAGATTCTAGAACTTCTGAAATAATAAACAACAGGATTTGAAAATAAACAAGGAGGTACTGGGGTGCAAAAATAAAAAATTATTTGTTGAATGTATTTCATTATATGGTATTTATTCAGCATAATCTACGAGCAATGCAAACTCCAAGAATGGTTCTGAAATCCTCCTATGGGCTAGTTGAGAAAGAAACTAAGGAAGAAAAACCTTAGTGTTGTCCTCTATTTTCTTTCAACCAATTTTTGCCAACTGTTTAATTTGAATTTCAAGTAAAGGTCAAACAGCTTGATCATTTACTTTTAAACTATAAGCTACAAGAATTGAATTATACATTCTATTCAATACTGTTCATGTGAGAAGTGGTAAGTGTCCTTTTTGAATCGCTGGATTTCAAATTTCCTAACAATCTGAAAATAAATAAGTGGCTGCAATCTTAGTTTCCAAGCAGGTATAGCATCTGCACTCATATATTGAAGCAGTGTCATGTTAGACACGGATACTGGATAAATTATGTATTTTGTAGAATTTATTGTGTCAGCAAATTTTATCCATAACAGGAATTACATTCCATACATTGAGATGAAGAGGGAAAAAGTTGTACTGGCTTTTAGCTGTTATTTAATTAATGGTCTTGTAGAGGTTTGCTTTAATTAGCTTACAAAATGATGAATATGACTGAGTTTTAAGTTTTTTCTTTCTTTCTTTCTTTCTTTCTTTTCTTTTCTTTAGGGAGAGAATGGGCGGGTTTTAAGTTTATACATAGTGGAATATTAAATGACAAAAATATTCAATCTTTTGCTCCTCCCTTTGTTAGTCATAGTGTTCGAAAACCCAGAAAACTCGGACGATTACTAGTCCACTTAGGCTTAGAGAGAAACCGAGTACGAGTCGCAAAAATCACTCAAAAACTCAGACAAAACGAGTACATGGAGTACTTGACCGATTATCGAGTACTCGCCGAGTAGGAATTAATGGATGTTGAATTTTTTTTGGATTTTTACCCGCTACCCAAACCCAAACTCTATGTTATAAACACAAACATAGGCTAAAGTTTTCTGATACCCTTTCATCGCTTCCCTTGGTTCCCGACCTTCAGCCCTAACCTCTGAATCTCCTTGGCGATCAGTGCTCCCCTTTGTCGATGACCTTCTCCGTCGGCGGCGATCTTCTCTAGTCATCTTTTGGGTCTCTCTTTCACTCTCTCACACTACCTGAGCTTCTTCCTCTTCGACTTCTTAGGTCACGGTGCTATGTAAGCTGGAATTAAAATTTTTCTTTATATTTACTCCAATTTTAGTCCATTTGTGTACTGAATTTGTCTATGGGACTTTTAATTGTTGGTTTTGCTTGGGTTATAACTTTCAATTGTGCATTTGGTTTGGTTATGGCTTTCGGACGTGGGTTTCGCTACAGCTTTAGACCTTTGACTTCTGTGCGACTGTGCACTATGTCTGGTTTTGACTTCTTAGTACTTCACTGTGTGTGATTGTGTAGTATATATGAACTATGTACTGGACTCTATACACAGTGTCTGATTTTAGGTTCTTGGCTTCTTGGTGCTTGTCTCTGTGCTTGACTCTAGACTCTGTGTGACTGTCTGGTTTTGGCTTCGGATTTTTGTGTGACTGTATGGAGGATTGATGCGATATCTATGTAATATGATGAGAAAAAATTGAATGAATCAAATGATTCTCGATTGCTCTTGATTTGTCTTTGTGTCTCCCTGTGTGACTGTGTTAGTGCTGGTTGTCCTCTATGTGATGTGATGAGAGAAGAAATTGGGAGATGGGTTGCGAAAATTGATTTTTGATCATAGTAATCACGGAAAATCGAGGTCTCTGACCTTTGCAAAGTGGGCTTTGGCTTCGGCTTTCGAATATTGAGATATCTAACCTTTGGTTTTGGCTTCGGACCGGACTCTGGATCTCTGGTCATTGATGGGTCTCTATGTGATACTGTGGTCAAATAATGAAGTTGGCTATGGCTTTTGGTTTGGGTCTTGAGAAACTCAGCTTTGGTTTGAGAAACTCGGTCTTTGAAAATTAATTTCTGATTCGAAAAGAAAAAAAGAAAAATTGCCTCGGCAGGGAGAAAGCTCCTCAAGTGCAGCCATAGTTGAAGCTCGTCAGGAACTGAGTGAAGAAGACGATGCATATGAAAATAGAGATATTGACTATGATATTTCTTCGGATAAGAAATTGGATAATAAGAGTGGGGAAGAGGATGCATATAAAGATAGAAATATTGATTATGATTCTCCTTCGGATAAGGAATTGGATGATGATGAGAATGTCCAATATGAGGATGATGATGAGTAGGTATGTACCGTATGTTTATGAATTAAGAAACTTACTTAAATATATTTTATGATATTTGATTTGTGATCTGAAATTACATATTTCTTTATTATACATTTTCTGTATGCATAATTATTAAAATATTATTATTTTGGGTTCTGAACAAGTACTCACCAAATACTGTGAGTAAGTATGCTCTTGGACCAAGCGATTACTGAAACTAAGTTTTAGTACACTCGTTGTCACACTGTCACAATAAAAATTCAACTATTAGCATTTAAGCTGTTGCTGACATTCTGAACCACCCAAGATGTTGAACTGAAATTCACAAAAAAAGAAAAAGAAAAAATGCAACAAACAAGAAAAATAAACTCAATTCATATTCGATCCACATATAACAGCAAAGGATTCAACAATTGGGAACTTTCCATACTAAAATTTTGAAATCACCAGCACTAACGAAGAGAAATTAGCATGGTGAATAAAAAGTACAATAGAATATGGACTAAACAAGCTATGAAATTTTGCAAAGGCAGATGTACCAGTAATTCTTCTGGTCAAAGGACAAATTACAACTCCATAACTAAATTCATCCACATATAAATAGAAGAGCGGAAGTCGAATAGTTGCAAAAAAAAATTATTAGCGAAGGATGAAGTAAAAAAGAACTGGCCTCGATGTGTATTAAAGCATGCAACAAGTAAAAGAGACCCAGATCCTCTCTATCTCCCTCTCTGATATAACACCCTTTAAGCAAGCTATCCCATTGAAGGATCTGCGCTCAGAGACCCCTGCAAGAAGAGATAACCAAAAACAAATAAATCAAAGGAAATCTTCAGTAGTTAAACAAAAACAGCACCAACAAAAAATAAGTAAATATAATGAAATCTAGAAAAACCTGTATATCATTGCGTAAATGAATGTCTACCGAGGTAACAAATGCATCATTTTGTCGATTTTTTGCAAACGCAATCTGGGTGGATGCTATTATTTAACTCAAATCTTTCATGGAGTATTAACTTTAATAATTTATATAGAAATAATTTATATAGAATTCATATTATATTGCTTTTTGATTAATGTTGCAATTTCCTTTCAAGATTTTCCTAGTTGAAGTTATATTTCTCTGCTCCATTAGTCTGCCTCCCTAACTAAATCCTGCCCCTGCCACCAAATTCATGAACAGGCTGAGTAGTAGGAACAAGTAAGATTGAGAGGATTAGAAACACACTTCAGTTATAAGAGGAATGGAATGGAGATGCAAGCTTGTTTAACTTATCTATTGTCTATTATGCAATTGAAGGGAAATATTCTCCTGAATACACTAATTTGTTACAGAAGATCTTCCAATCTTCCTATTATAGGCAAATTCTTCATTACTTCAGTTTTCCTTTTTTCTTTTTTTGTGTCTTGGGAGGGCCCTTATCAAGCTGCTCTTCTAACATTACAAATCCATGAGCATCCTCCAATACAATTTTCAGCAACTCAGTAGCCAAATTTGACATAGTAAATTGCATGGACTGGACCCTCGATCTCCTTTCACCATATAGTCTACAGGTGAATTACCATCCCTCGGTATGTAGGAAACTCTCAAGGCTTCGACTACATTTAACCAGTTAGTAATATCTCTAACCATGCCTTCAGCAATAACCTCCAAGCTTGCATTATTTGCTCAACAAATAGATGACTCCAAGGGCATCACCCTCTAGCCAAACTTTGGATGCTGATAATAGCACATCAACACCCTTCCTAAGCTCCACGAAGATCTGTCAATGGCACTAACTAGCCAATAAAATGAAAGCTTCTCATTTCAATGACTCTTAACAGAAAATCTCAAACAACAAACCATCATCTGCCATCTCCATTCGGCTAAACCGATGACCCACAGGGAAATGACTTTGAACCGATCAGATGCAGGGAATTGCCAGAGAGATAAATGGATTGTTGGAATACCCCTATGATTGCTTATATCATTTTCAAGACATGATCAATGTTCAGCAACTTGTTTTGTCACCTTAAGCATGACGGATGAAGGTGAAACATTGGCACTTTGAAACACGATAGAATTTCACAACACATGAATGACGCAACAGAGTGCTCATAGTGCACCATTGCTAATCTCGACCTCCTTTTCAGTTTGACATAATATCAGTTATGCCTTGAATATTGATTTTTCTCCATGTGCACACGGGTAATGTCATGTCTAGCAACGAACCAAGTGTACAATAAACCCAGGATGGATCTAATAACCCTATTCCTTTGTGGCATGCACCACCCTCAGTTGCATATTTCATAACCATACCAATAACCAAAGCACACAACAAATCAAGTAACATTGTTCCAATTCCCAAACGATTAAAACTTAAACACCTAAGACATCCCTTTTTCCAGATGAGGGGCTAGCTCCCTTTATCTATTCATCCAAGTTAAAGAGATTAAACTCCTCAATCTGCAAATGAAGTTTGAATTTTGTTGATCCTGAGAGTTAACCTACCTAAAAGAAAAGAAAAGACATTATAGAAAGTTGTCTTTACGCCCATTGAAAAGCTTAAGTCCTTAATTTATCATAAGAATATGTGGAATCCAACCTGAAAAGGTCAGGTTTCAATCATGGTTACGAATAACTAGTAATGGCTTCACACGAAGAAATAAACTATTTTGCTTCTATATGCAAGCCCTCCCATCCAACCATACTTCTCAGCATGGTACATTGGCAAAAACTCAATCATGTTTTTAAGTTAATATATCCAGAGAAAAATTGGAATGTGAAACCAAGTCGAACACAACACTTGTATCCATCACATTCATTGCTCAAAAATATGTTTGATAAGTGTACATTATGCCACTCAGTTGACTAAAAATCTTATTCTTCATTTTACCAATTTACCATCTTCAATAATAACAACCCAATTTATATATTCCTACAGTTAAATATAACAAACATGTTTGAAAATGCACAAATACAGTCATATCCTCACATCTGGAAGCTTGATGTGTTCAATACCTCGTGCCTCTGACTATTTACATAATCATAGTACACAACTATTGTATTTCAAATAGGGTGTGATATAGCATAACTAAAGTGACTTCATGAGATGAAAACAACCATTGGAATATATCCCAAATACATATATCATAGAAAACTCCAGAAACTATTCAACTTGTTTTTGGATCTTGCTGTACAAAAGGTACTTAAAAAAAAAAAAGGAGCTTCTTTCGATATCCCGAAAACTGAAAAGTAATAAACCAACTAAAATAATACATCCCAACAGAGGAACTCTAGTATTTAGCTAGAACTGTCATCCGTGATCCTAACAATTTTCACTTGAGATGCAAATCGAATAATCCAATAAATGGAAGTCTGTCAATGGTACTTGCAATTACAGTTCTGCGACATCATATGAAAGTGTCATATCGTCATCGATAAATTCAATACTACTGTTATTTTCTAGCAGTACAATAAAGGTCACATTTTTATCAGTAAATTTAATATCTGCAATTAACTTCTAACAATATAATAAATATAGTGCTTAATTAGGTCTTTCAAGATGGGTGGCCCGTGGCCCTAATATTTGAACCTAATAATACAATTAGGGCCTAATTAGGGTTTAGTTAGGGCTTGGCTACCTGATTTTCTTGACGAGAATGGTCTGGAGCTTGCGGGCGAGCTCCTGGGAGCGGATCCGCATCTGGAGGTTCTTGCGAGCGAGCACCCGCTTCTCCGAGTTCTTGAGGTGGCGCTCGTTGTCGGCGCGCCTCTTGATGAGCCGCTCGATGCCGCTGCTCTGCATCTTGCGCTGCATCACCGCCAGCGCCCGCTCCAGATTGTCGTCGTAGACCCGGACCCGGATCCCCCGGGCCCACCGCATCATCGCCGCCGCCCGGTGAGGTTGCTCCGCGGGAGGAGGAGGGCGGTTGAGGAGGGGGAGGGATGAGAAGCGGCGGAGGAGGGCGGCCATTGTCACCGGCGGAGGGGCGGATCGCGAGTAAGGGAGAAAATTCGAGGGTTTTGGCGAAGCGAGGAGAGTTCAAGGCGAGAGGTTAGGGCAGCGGGTTGAAGGTCGGGCCGGATCGGGTTTTTACCCGTTTTTTTTTCTAGTTTGAATAAAAGACGGTGGGCCAAGGGGAACTTCTAAAGGGGTACAGGTTTTTTCCTAGTGGGCCCAGTTAAAGTTCACCATATATATCAACTTTGCCCTTTAAAAAAATTTCCCATCATGCCCTTCATCCTTCTCCCACTTCCTCCAGCCCTCCCGCGCGCAACGCGCCGTTCGGACTGTAAGTCCGAACAGTCCAGTCCTGTTCGGACTGTCAGTCCGAACAAAGAGGACATATTCGGACTGTCAGTCCGAACTGTCCAGTTTTGTTCGGACTGTCAGTCCGGACAGGGGATTGATCAGATCTGATACTCCGTCGCTGTCTCACCCACTCTATTTATGTAATAAAATGATATATCATTATTTTACTCAATTTAACGTCACTTTAAAGACTTATATTAACAACTAATTATACATTATTATCGAAATATAGGGAAGGAAGCAAAAAAGATACAATGATACACCGACACACTGATACACCGACACAATGATACACTGATACATAGATACACCGATACAATGATACACAATGATATACCGATACAATGATACTCCAAATACACAAATACAACGATACTCCTGATACACCAATATAATGATACAATGATACATTGATACACCGATACAATGAAACAACGATGCAATAACTGATACAATGAAATAGTGAATATTATAAACAAGGTCCCCTACGTATAAAACAAACAAGATCTTATACAAATTAAAAAATAAGATCAAATACAAACGTAGTGTATATATTAATCGAACAAAAAGCGACCAATAGGGTTCATTACAAACAAAAACCATATATTCTACAAATTCTTCAAAATATTTGCAAAAAATAATTACACCAGCCACTTGAAGTTCCTTACATCATCCATATCAATACACAACTAATATAATCTAATTAGAAGTTTCTACATTTAATTCAGTATCTACGGTCACTTCGATTTCTCTCTCTCGTATCAGGCGTTGGATTTGTGGTCGAGATGCTGCTTTCTTCCTCCTTAACGAGGCAGTTGGTCGAACGCGTGAAGATTCTGCCGAATCCATCTATGCAATACAAAGATATTTCATTCATAGATGTTTTTTATCAAAACAGTAAATTTTCTATGTGTAAGTAAGTAGTAACAAAGTATAATTTGTTACAAATATCATATTTTTTCTATTTATTTTTTAGCTGCAAAATAGTGTAATATTAAAGTTTAAATTTTAACTGAAACCGTCTTTTATTACTTAATCAACCATTAGGACAATACCATTAAACTTCTAAATTAACTAATAAATTTTAATATTAACGTCTATAATTAGAAAAATAACTAAATTTTCGCATATTTTACAACTACGATTACAATAGTATATTTTCTTCATAATTATAATCTAAATATTAAAAATCAAAATTAACAAAAAAATGCTAGAACCAATTTTGCTAGCTCCTTCACTCTTCATCCTATCCATCCCAACAAAATCACAATGAAGAGTTGTTTGATCCAAAAATAAAAAAATTAAAATTTTAAAATAAATATTGCTAAATTAGGAAAACTCACCTACTAATGGAGGGAAGTCGGTGGCGGTGGCGGGAGAACACCGACAGCAGCGGCGGGAGAACAGAGACGGCGACGGCGGGGTCGGCGGCGGAGGCGGGTTCGGCGGCGGCGACGTCGGGTGTACGAATGGGAAAGAGAGGAGAATTGGAAGGAGAAGGAGATTGAGAAAATGATAGAGAGGATGAGGGGAAGTGGGGGGGAAGAGAGAAGAGGAAGATTGGGTTTTGGGTTAGGGCATGTGGAGATGAAGTGAAGAGAGAAGAGGGAGATGAGGAAAATATACCTGAAGGGTATTTTCGGAATAAAATTGTGCTCACTAAGAAATTCTCCCCTTTACTGAAATTAAACTGGGCTCATTAGAAAATCTGGGCTCACTAGGAAAAAAGTTGTGTCCCGTTAGAAGTTCCCTGGGCCAAGACGTTTACTGTATAGAAATGATAATGATAACCAATGTATGTTCGGTCGGTTTTTTGTTGGTTTTGGCAAAACTGAACCGAGCCCAATATGATCGGAAATGAAACCGAACCGAAATTAGTTTGATTTGATTCAGTTAGAAACCGAATTTGGAATTAAAAATTATAATTTTAATTATTTTAGCAATCATATATTTTGGAATCCCATTATTGATGAATTTGTTATCTATTATAATATATAAATGCATATAAATATGTATTTATATATAGATTTATGTATGATTATATATTATATGTATGCATATATATGTATATATGTTTGTGTATATATGATTCTTAAGTAAATTGTCAGTTCGATTTCAAGTTTGAAGACTCAAAATCGAAAACTGTCCGAATTATTTTGGTTTGGTTCGGTTTTGATTATTCAGGTCGGTTTCGATTGGTTATTTCGGTTTTAACCGAATTCTGCTCACCTCTATATATTATTGCTCACTTCCTCATACCACCTCTTCTCTCTCTAAAATTTTATGGCATTATTAATCCTAATTAAAATTAATGGGAAAAATCTTATAATTTAGGAATATTCTTTTTAATACTCATATAATAGTAACAAATCGGGTGTAAAATAAGAGTTAGTGTAGTTTATAATAGATCCTCATAAAGTTATAAAGTAATCGTAACAAGTCTTTTGTATGGAGAAATCCATAGTGAATTATGAACTTATTTAATTCTTGTTATTCTACCAAAAGCTTAGCATACGGATTCCAGTAGCAGATTACTAGCTATTTAGGACATGCATTTATATGAAGGACAAGGGCCATTATAATGTTTGATAGAGTTGGAAGAGAAGTAAATGGAGGAGATACTAGGATCTCATTATTTTCCCCCTCCACTCCTATGAAAGAGAAGAGAATTTTTCTTGCCACTGTGATCATTTTTAAAGTTATACAATGTAGAAGATTAAGCACTATGTATTAAAAAAAAAAAAAAAAAAAAAAAAAAAAAAAAAAAAAAAAAAAAAAAAAAAAAGAGAGAGAGAGAGAAAAAATCTATTTAAGCACACCACTTTGTTTATTGGCTCTAAATTGTAAAAAGTTACAAATTTGTCATTACTTTTTATGATCATATTTTTTTTCCCCTGGCCAGAAATTAATTCTCGAATGATAGATATTAAACTGAGAAAGGTGGGCATACTGAGCAAAGTGTTGTGCTCAAATAAAATTTCCCTCAACATTCTGGTTACGGATTTCAAACCATCTTTTTCATTATAAATCTAGCAATAAGCCACGATCCCTACAAGATACATCAAGCATTATTATTATAATAACAACTACGCGACACATTTATATTCATTTAACTCGGACGTGCCCTCTCGCATTCATGAATCATGTAGGTTGTTGATCTCTAGAGTCCACGTGTTGCATATGACATAACTTAGAAAATGAACCATAACTAAACAAATTATTAGATATGTCGACTCTCATTGTGAGTCATGAATGAAATTGTTATTTCCCAAATTAATATATGATTGCTCCCAAGGAGTTCCGTATTAAAATCCTGTTTCCATAGCTTTTTTCCTGGGTAGTTTCCAATGGAGCACACTATTTTTCCTAGTGAGCCCACTTCTCAAATTTCAGTCGGACCAAAATTTCACTATTTAGCGGGTTAGAAAATTGGGTGCGCTCGTTTAGAAACTTCCAGATATAGGTGTAGTTTACGTGGTTGGCTCTTTTTTACTTTCTTGAAATTTATTTATTTATGAATAATTACTTCATGAAGAAAAGATAAAATAGATTCTTCTTGTCATACTTTTTATGACTAGTTGTTTACGTACATATTTTACCCTGACCTGATTGATTTGGAATAAACCTAACACCAATAATCACGAAAACGATGTGTTGATGTTACTACAATTTAAATCTCAACCTAATCTAATTATTAGCGAAAACATATAAACTAAATTTGTCCCTCTCGAAAATCGAAAATAAGAAATTTCGACTCGATATGAATTTTCTGTCCATAAAAATTCACCAGATTTCTCACTCCTCAATTTATTGCCAAATCGATATCCGCATTAAAACTATCATATCTCTCTAATAGACAGGCATAACCATAGAATCTTGGAAGATCTCTACCCCCAAGAGGAGTTTCTATTTCTACTTTAGATGACTCTTTGTTCTGAAACGACAACTAAGTACAACCGGAGAAAAATCCGTAAGCTGTAATCTCGAGATGCAAGAGAGATCAAGTGTATAATTCCTTTATAAATAAAGTATTTGCTAAACGTTCAGTCCACCCAAGGATATAGATCTAAGTTCTTTTCAGCCGAACCTCGTTATACACCTATCTCTAATTTCTTTCTCTCTATGTGTGTGTGTGTTGGGGTGGGGGATGGGGGGCAACGAAGGATAGAGGATGGGGAGGGACAGCGGTGGGTGCTACGTGAGTTATCGTGTAGCCAACTGTTTGGACAGAGTATTATGCATATTTTTATTTTTATTTATTTATTTATTTATTTGGTTTGTTTGTGTACTATGTAATTTTCGAATTTCTCTGTAAACATCGATTAATCATATGTTATATTATGACGGTTTAATGGAACGACGACTTTTACTTTCAAAAAAAAGGGGGGTCAAAAGCAAATCTAACAAATACCCCAGTTGATGAGAAATCAAGGGAGTTTCCAAAGGAGCACACCATTTTCGCTAGTGAGCCCACTTCTCAACTTTCAGCTAAACCAAAATTTCACTATCTAGTGTGCTCACTAGGAAAATTGGTGTGCTCATCTGGAAACTCCCGAAATCAACTGCAAAGTTGGTGCAAATCCACTTATACAAATGGGAAAAAAAAAAAGGATTAATTATACTCAGACCCCCTGTAGTATGGGACATGTAACACTTAGACCCCCTGAAGTTTAAAACTCTCACTTAGACCCCCTAAACCAGGGGGTCTGAATGTAATTAAAATAATGTGATTTAGATACTTCAGAGGGTCTAAGTGAGAGTTTTAAATTTCAGAGGGTCTAAGTGTTACATGCTCCATACACTACAGGGATCTGAGTGTAATTAACCCAAAAAAAAAAAAGAGTGAAGCTAAGCCCAACACTCAACCCCAACCCTTTTAGCAAAGATTGGCTAGCTACAAATTCACCACTCTCTTCAAAATTTTCAACATCAAACACTCGAGCGACGTGCTCAAGATCCAACGCCCTTGGTGCGCTAGGTAACCGCCAACTCAAGAGGTCAAAGCAACACGCGACACGTCACTGATCTCCAGCACTATAACCTGCAAGATTCACAGGATTACTGTTTAAATTAGTGTAACTCACATCGCTTGTTAGTTAACAAACCTCACCTCATATTAGTTACTACAAAGTCACTAGATAGCGCTTGTAGCTAGCTAGCCATGGGCAATTGCCAGGCAGCAGAGGTAGCGGCAGCGCTGGTCCACCACCCGGACGGGCGGTCCGAGCAGCTGCACTGGCCCGTGACGGCGAGCCAGGTCATGGCGGCCAACCCTGGGTACTACGTTGCGGTTATCGTTGTTGCGGCGAGCAGTCGGAACAGCAGCAAGCCGGTGAGATACCTGAAGCTGCTCCGACCTGATGATGCTCTGCTAGTTGGGCATGTCTACAGGCTAGTTAGCTTCGAAGGTGCGGAGATTTTTGAGGAAGCTTACGATTTTTTTGCTTGATATGATTTTTTTTTTTTTTTTTTTGGTTGGTTTTGTTAGATGTGTTGAGGGAGTTTGGGTCGAAGAGGCGGGTGACGCTGAGCCGGGTGCCCGCCAAGCAGAAGGATGGTGGCGGTAAGAATTCAAGCTTGGAAGAGCCGGCCGTAATGGTAAATATCAATCGCCGTGAGGGGTGTTTTTGGTATATCTATTTTCCTACTTTTTCTTTTTTTAAAATAAAAGGTGGCCATTTATCTCCACATAAGAAACCCTACAAACTGTCAAAGTTTTTTCCAAAAAAAAAAACTCCTTTTTTTTACGTAGTAAGATATAATTTATTCGGAAATAAATATTTAGAAAGTTCGAAAAGAGTATACTTACAGTATTTTAAATTAATTTTTTAATCTTTCTGCTAACGGTTATGAGGTTTCCATAAAATTTGAAAGGGTTAATTACAGTTAGGCCCCCTGTAGTATTGGGGATGTGTCACTTAAAACCCCTGAAGTTTGAAACTCTCAAAAAATCCCCTGGACTTAGTTATTTTCACTCTCTTTTTTTTACTAAAGTGCATTCTTGTCTCTCAAATTCCTATTCTACCATCATCCCTCCTTTTAACCAGCACACTTATTAAAGGGAGAGATAATGGTAGAATAGAAATTTGAGGGATAAAAGTACATTTTAATAAAAAAAAAAAAAGTGAAAATAACTAAGTCCAGGGAGTTTTTTGAGAGTTTCAAATTTCAGGGGTGTTAAGTGACACATCCCCAATACTACAGGGGTCTACATGTAATTAATTCAATTTGAAATACTGTGAAAATTTAGATAACATAAAATAGTTTATAGTAGCCTTAAAAAAAAAAAAAACACTTAATACACTAAATATCAGACAAAAACAAAATATATGACTATGTACACTAAAGAATTTCTTATGTTTGATTTGATTTGATATTTAATTTTTTATTAATTTTGTAATTGAAACTTTTGAAGGTGGAGGAGCAAGAGGAAGGAGAGGCATTGGAGAGCTCAAATGCAAGTGGAGAGAGAGGCAAAGGGAGTGGGGTGTTGAGGCAAGGACGGTGGAGGCCAACTTTACACACCATTGCAGAGATTAATGGGATTGATTAATATTGCTTGATTAATGGTAGTTACTTTTTAAATTATTTTTTGGGCTATAATTTGATGAATAGGCTGTTATTTTCCTTTAGCTTCAGTTGATTGTACAGAGTTTATTTTGTAATTCTGTGTTGGCTTGCAGCAGCGTTGATGATGGGAAGTTCTAAAGCGCACCGCAATTGACTCAGTGAGCACCATTTTACCCTATGATGTAAATCACTTTATCATAGGATGTGGTGCTCACAAAAAATATAAGTATATACGGTGCGCATTTAGAATTTCCCGTGGATGATGATGAACGGGATGGTACATCAGCCAGTGATTGTTTGATTCACTATCCTTCTGGTGGTCTGATTAATTAAAAATAAAATTTTCAAACCATATAAATTGATTTTGGTGACTTTTTCTTCTTCGTATAAATAAAAAGTATGAATAAAAGTGTTGCCGAACTAAACTAATCTCCTTCCACAAAGGAAAAATGATTATCTAGATTTAACTCTGCTCATCCTAGTAAAGATAGTTCAATTAAAACCGAAATAATTAACTGAGACCAATTCCAAAAACAAACCGAATCGAACCTCAGTTGGTTTTCGATTTCAGTTTTTAGAACTTGAATTGAACCAAACAAAATGAATTATCTAAAAATTACACACACACACACACACACACACATATATATATATATATATATATATATATATATATATATATATATATATATATATATAATTTAGACTTAACTCTGCTCATCCTTAGTAAAGATAGTTCAATTAAAACCGAAATAATCAATTGAGACCAATTCAAAAAACAAACCGAATCGAACCTCAGTTGGTTTTCGATTTCAGTTTTTAGAACTTGAATTCAACCAAACAAAATGAATTATCTAAAAATTATAGACACACACACACACACACATATATATATATATATATATATATATATATATATATATATATATATATATATATATATATATATATATATATATATATATCATTTATATTTAACTCTGCTCATCCTTCATCCTTAGTAAAGATAGTTCAATTAAAACCGAAATAATCAATTGAGACCAATTCAAAAAACGAACCGAATCGAACCTCAGTTGGTTTTCGATTTCGGTTTTTAGAACTTGAATTGAACCAAACAAAATGAATTATCTAAAAATTAGACACATATATATATTGTACATATGATATTGCCAATATAAAATGGAATCAGAGGTGAAACATATTTTTTTCATAGTAAATATGACGATAGATAATTGATGGATGCTGCAACAATAATATACGCTGCAAAGATATCATACACAAAACTCAACTCAGAATACTGCAACAAGATTATCAAGACATCCGCAAAATCAACACTGAAATTAACCAAACGACTTAAAAGGAACCCTCGATAACCAGGGATGAATGTCATCATACACATCAAACAGCAATTGTTTAAATGTAAAGAAATAAACAGTTCAAAGGCATGATACTCATTGTTCCTAATAGACTAACCGAAACCAGCACCATGGTCCCGTCGCCCTCCCAGTACAAGCACAACTTTATTCCGCGCAGCAAAATTTCTGCAAAACAACACAAAGTGTAAAGATAAAGCAGATATAAATATTGCTATTTGTAAAGACAACACAAGTCGGTGTTTAGATAGTGATGGTATTTCTAAAACATGACAGATACGGAAAAAAAAATAGAGGCTTCAGAAGATACGGTCTAAAGCCACCAATCTAAATAGCAGTGTAACCAAGTGAAGGCTGAAACATTAAAAGATGGTATTCGTCTGGTACACATCCAGGAAGTAAAACTGCTCACAAAGTTTTAACAAATGTATCGGCTTAAAAACCAAGAAGATTGCCTATAATAGTATCATGCTTTCTTAATGAACTACAGTATGAAACAAGATTATAAATATCAAATATCAGGATTATATCATATGGTCAGTTTTTATATCGGATAGTGATATTTCGGACAATATAACAGGAATATGAGCCAATATCAGGCTTTTGCTTCATATCAGTAGACCCTCCAAAATGTAATATACAAGGCGATATATTATTGATTGTCACAAGCAATATTCAGAACAATGGTATGAAATTTGATGAGGATGGTGACAATATCACAGTTGTACCTGGCAAGGATGATTCTACCTCTTGCATTAAGCAAGAGTTTAATAGATATGAATTATTTCAAGTAAACTTGGAATTAATATATATTTTTGGCAAGTAAGAAGGTAGCCATACAGTTAAAAGATATGCAAGAAAGGCGTTAAAAATATTTCAGATTTCAGGTCTCAATTTAAACAAGGTTTAAGAAGAATATCTGTGGGGAAAAAAAAAAAAAAAGAATTACTCGACCTCAGTAACTCAAATTAGAGCTTCAACTACAAATTTCGCATTTTTCAACATTTATTCCATAAGGAATTGCAAATAAATGGGCTCCAAGGAAAGAGAAACGGATAGAAAGGTTTCCCCATCATTAAACGACGGTTTTAGAATTTTCTTGAGAAACTATAACTCTTACGGAGGATGAAGAGCTCAGAGACTTGAACAACATATACAAATAGACTTAATCTTATAGGTTAAAATGATAAATTAATCAAAAAATTGCTAAAAAAATTCAAGATTCTAGTTAAAGTGAGACACGAGTTTATTGGAGAACCCATGTCCATTACAGATTAGTTAGTGAGCTTCTACTGCAAGCAGGGTGTAATCCTAAGGAGTATATAGTGTTTTCATCCTTGAACTCATGCATGACCAACGGAAATTCCATCGACACATGCACATCCAAAGACTGTTCCATAAATTATACACTGATATGATATTGGAATGTTGATACATTGATTAGATCCATTTTGTTGCTGAATGCCACATGATAAGAAATAAGATACTTACAGATTTTGTTGAAGGCAACAATATCGCAGCTCTGGATGTACTCATTTGCTGGTTCAACAGTGAGGTGTTCCTCGATAAGAGAGTCCACTGACACTAGGTCATCCACAATGGTCATCATAATCTGCAACTTTTTGATGCCATACCCAACAGGAACAAGCTTGGCTGCACGTCCATCAAAGACGAGTAAGTAAACCGTTAACTTCGCTATTATACCATCAATGACCCAATTATAAAGCATGTAGAGAAACTTACAAGCTCCCCATAGCAACCCATCCATCTGAATGCTCCTAACTGTTTCTTCAAGCTTTTTCATGTCTGTCTCATCATCCCACGGCTTGATATCCAACAAGACCGAAGACTTCCCGGCTGTTGAGTCAACCAAAAAAAAAATGATAATAAAACATTATAAAACAATATACCGTTGTACTCTAGGAAAGAATATCAATCCTCAAGATGACATGCAAATTCGATTCTGTATGTTGCATAATGCCAATATTCCACAAGTACGACTTACATTCTTTCTTCTTCCCCGAAGCTTTGATAGCTGCTGCACGCTCTTCAGCTGCCTTCTTTTCCTCTTCCGTCTCTTCACCAAAGAGATCGACATCATCATCGTCGTCGTCATCTGCTGCTGCAGCCTGACATTCCAGAGAAATACCACAAATATATCAAGAAAAGTTAGGAAATTTAAGCTTAACAAGTAACCTAAAAAATGGCTTCACATAGAATGTTATATTGTGATAGTCTTCAACCATCCGATACACATCAAATAAGAATCTATATTCATATCTAAATTTCAATTAACAAAAGGAAAATAGAATCATAATGTCGCAACGGAATTTTTTTTGGGTAATTTGAATAAAAAACATAATGTTTGTAAGATGCATCAAAGTAATTTGAAGGTGATCCAAAGAAAGTAAAGTAGTACCAATGTTGAAAATAATGCGTTGTGAAACCTGTTATGTTGCGTTATGAAACCTAATAGAAAGCCAACGTTACTTAACAGTCGAAAATAACTCAATGCACCGTAACAGTGCATTTTTTATATTATTTTACGTTACGTTATTTACAATAATTTTTAAATAATTTTTATATTGATTTTGATTATTTATTTTGATTGTTAGCAAATCGTTATAGTTTTTTCCACTTAATGGCTTTTTGTTTACTTATTTGATTGTTTGTGGCATTGTTAGCTTGTACACCCTTATTTAATTGTTATAATTTCTTTCCAATTACAAAAAAAAATTTTGTTATAATTTCTTTCCAATTATTAAAATTTCTTACTTGCGGATTAAATTAAACTCTCAGCTAATATAAAATAAACAATTAAAAATAACATAAATTGAACATTACAAAATATAAATTACAATATTGATAATAATTGAAAATAAATTTGAAATCTTATTTTTTTATTTAGATGATGACTGAAATTATGAGTGTGAATATAATTTAATTTATAAAGATAAATATGAGAATTACTGTGAAACTTGTTAGAAATTTAGAATTATTACTAAGATATAATTTTTTTTATATTTTCTTTTAGAATTTTTAATTCAATTTTAAATTTATAAAATTTATTTTATATAGTTTTATATTTGTTTTTAATTAAAAAAAAGAAAATCGCATAGGCTACATTATGCGTTACACTATATGCTATATAACCTAACAGAGACAAAACGTTATGTTACCGTTATTTTAAACATTGAGTAGTACTAACAAAAAAACAAGAATCAATACATAACAAACAGAAATACATCAGGCAAATAGATAAAATCGACCATCATACCGAGCACATGAAGCATACAATGGCATCAAACAAATAGACAATACCACCAACAATATCTAGCACATCAAGCAAAGGAAAAGAATCCATTTATGAAATTTCACAATTCTGTATAAAGAAGCATACAAAGCCAATGCCATGATTTTAGACTGTTCCTATCAAATTAATACAAACCTCATGCTATGCAAATATGCAATTCTTCTCTTCCAAAAAAAAAAAATATATATATATATGCCGTTACTTAAAAACAATAATCCTCAGACAAAAGAGGATTGTACTAATACCTTTTCAGCAGCAGCTGGAGCTACTGGGGCCTCTACAGCAGTGCCTTCAATTTTAACGCCCTGACCCTCTGCAGTGACACCGCTGATATGCAGAATATGTATAAAAATTATATGCTTCATGGATAGCCAGCAAGTAGTAAATAAGAATTTTGCGAAGAGTTTACACATTGATAACATACCATATCCTTATGAGAGCATCAATATGCTTGTACCATCTAGAAACATTCACATACTCAGCTGAAGGCAAGGAAGGAATCGCAGAGTAAACAGTAATATCATCCTTGGATGCTTGATATCTGAAATGAGATTGAATATAAATATAGTTGTCACGAAAAATATAAAATTCGAAAGAACACTGCATTAAGACATGAGGAATTAAATCACTAACCCAGAGATGTAACTCCGAGAGAGTAAGTACTCGTCAAGTTTCTTAAGGCCAGCTTCCGAGTTAAGACCATAGAAGGAGATGGCCATTGATGCTGAAATAATATGTGATCTCCTATGAAACATGAAAAATAAAGATTCAATATCAAATCTCTCACTTCACCAAATCTACAACTTTCTACGATCATAAAAGACAAAATATTTTAATCATAAAATACAATTCAGACAGGCCCATATCGTGAGAAATTGGGGCCTAAGACAAAACTTTGAGCAAGGTCTAATTATTGCATATATTGCTTTTACTAGAGATCTCATTCACAGGGCCTGCTCGTGCTTTAAACCACTAAGGCAATGGCCTTAGGCCTATCTTTTAAGAAAGCCCCAAGTTATTCTCTCTTTTTCTTTTTCAAGTCCAGTCTTTATAAACAGTTCCAATAGAACTTGTATTGTATAGATTTATAATTCTCTTAGCATGAAACGTTGACCTTCCTTTTTTTTTCTTCCAAATTTGTGCTCCAATACTTTCGTTATCAATTTATTTTCTTCCCTTTCTGCTCCGTATTCCTATTTTTTTCTCCACTCTAAAATTCCTTTTTTTTTTCTCCATCTCTTTCTCCGCTATTTCTCAAAACTTAATTTCTCTCTCAACTCATTCAAAATTCTCAACACACAAATCTCTCTGATCATTCTCACTTCTCAAATCCCATATTAATAATCTTTTTCTTTCCCCCACTCTCCCCCTCTCTGACTCTCTCTGTAAATTTAGTGATTCACTGTCGTTGGCGCCACCTACATCAATTCCAGGCCTGCTAATATATGTGAACTTTTTTTTTAATATTGTTAATTTGTTTCATTGATTTTAATTGGATGGTCCTAATTAAATGATGGAATATATATTAAAAAATAATTCAGTCGAAGTATTTATTAATTTTTATAAATTGAATTTAAAAAATAATTTTAAATTGAATTAAGATGAATGTGAATTAATTTAAATTGAATATAATTTAAATGATGGAATTATTGCACATAAATTAAATATAATTTAAATGATGGAATTATGGAATATAAATTAAATCTAACTTGAATATAATTAGGATGAATGGAATATCTAGTGAAAGCAATATTTGCATTAATTAGACCTTCAAAATTTTGTCTAAGGCCCCAATTTTCACGGTACGGCCTTGCTCATTTATCCTAATTATATTCAATTTATATTCAACAATTCCATCATTCAAATTATATATAATTTATATGCAATAATTCCATAATACAAATTATATTTGATTTATATTAATTCGGATTCATCTGATTTCAATCTAAAATTATTTTAATATTCAATTTATAAAAATTAATAGCTTAGACCTAATTATTTTTATTATATATATGAGGTCATTCAATTAGGATCATCCAGTTAAAATCAATGAAACAAATTAACAATACAAGTGGGAAAAAAAGCGCTAACACATATTGGCAAGCCCGGAAATGACGTAGGCAGCACCAATGACGAGAAATTTCAGAGCGGAGAAAAATATGAATACGGAGCAGGAATGGGAGAAGATAAATTGATAACGAATGGATTGAAATGCTAATTTGAGAAGGGAAAAAAAATCAACTGATTCATTCTAAAATAATTATAAATCTATAAAATTACAAGTTTTATTAGACCCATCTATAAAGACTAGACTTGAAAAAAAAAAGATAGGAAATAATTTGAGGTCTTCTTAAAAAATAAGGCTGATGCCATTGCCTTAGAAGTCTAAAGCATGAGCCAACCATGAATTCATAAGCATACTTCAGTTTGAAATTGAAAGAAATCTAGACTTCAGTTGTTATCAAACAAGAAGTTGTTACTTAATAGAATTAATTATCTGTATTAAGTGTAGTTAACACAAGAGTCCAACTGAATTGAGTTTAAAACAGATAGTATAACGACTAGAAATTTTTAAAATTGAAAGAGTATGCCAATAGAAGTGAGATATTTTGTGTGCGCCTTTAGAATTTCCCAATACCTAAAATTAATGCAGTAAAAAAGAAGAGATTTTTATAAGACAAACAACACATGCTGATCAAATAACTTAATAAGCTGAAGGAAAAAATCCTCAAAATCAAAACTTGGGAATGTTTTCAGTCCCACTTCCGGTTTCAGATAATACAAATCAAAAAAAAGATCCAAATTTCACATGATTAGATCCAAAAGAGAGAATTTTTATTGCAAAACTAAAACCCTAGAAATATTCAAAAAACAGACAGAATCTCTGAATTCAATCGATCTACCAACTAAAAACCTAGAGACCTCGAAGTTGAACGAATCCAAAATACCTTTGGATCTGGAGAGAGGCGCGAAGAGATTACAGGCGGAGGTCAGGCAGCGAGAATGGAGGAGCTGGAAAGAGATTTCTAGGGTTTAAAAGGGGTCAATTGGTTTGTATTGATCGTTAGATCAGAATCTGACGGTTCTTTGAGGATTAAGGGTTTGGATCGGGTTTGAGGGTTAGAATCTGCACCCATACCCAATAAGGTTTACAAAGAGATGTTAATCGGGTCTGGATCCAATAAAATGAATACGCCCCCGGCCCGTCTTTATAGTAGGTTGGACTTCTAGGCTTAAGCATTCAGCCCAACATTCCCATTGGGCCCCCAATAAAAACAAGGAAAATCAGCTCAGATCCCTGAGAATTTATTTTTTAATAAATTATTTCTAAAACCAAATTCAACCATTTTCATTTCGTTTAAACCTCTTCATTCGACAATGAGAAAAAACTAATGGAAAACAATAGTATATTAAGAAAATATAACATAGAATGATAAAAAAAAAAAACGAGTTGGAATAATATCTAATGAGCAAGATTAATCCTTTCCAAACAAGGCTTTACAAAAAAATCTTCTAACCAAATTTCCTCCAACCCACAATAATGGCATTTACTAATTTTCAACTGTTGCTAACATGTTAATAATGACATTTACTAATTTTCAATCATAAGACTTGTTCAACCATTGCGAACATGACAATAATGGCATTTGCTGATATAATTATCTGCACCCTAATCCTTAATTTCTTCAAGGTTTATCCTAATGTATTAAGGGCTTTAGCACAAGATTGTTATCAACTTGATCACTGAAAGTTGAATGCATACCCTGTTCAACTGGAATCAACCTTCCTTGACTGTAACGCCCTCGTTTCTCAGCTGCTTTCCAAAACGGAGAACGCTACTTAATATTTGTACTAAACAACCCAACAGTCACAAGGATCTTGGAATAACCGAAACTACTGCCACAATCAGATAAATAAATAATACGTTTGAAACTGAAAACATTTCATTTATATAAAAAGTTAGTTACATAAAATAGCACACTGCTCTGAATATAAACACAAAAGAGAAAAACAGTGTCCGGACAAAAAGAAACATAAACAAATATATACAAAGGGTCTCTAGAAGATAGTTCACTTGCCTACTGTCGCTTAGTCTAGTCAATGAAGTACGGGTTTTCAATTAGGGTTAGTTATCCTTCTTCTCCTTTTAACCCTGGGTTCAAAACCCAGATAATTAAACCCAGTAAGTAACACAAGGAAAAGATATGTGTATTATTACAGTACTAAAGATAAAAGTATGCAAATGAATAAAATGCTTTCATTGGGGATATACTTTAATAAACAAATAAAATGCAATAAAATCGTGACAGTGTTAAACATGTCACGTGAATAATGAAAAATAAAATAAGCAAGACTGTGCATGTCATTTACAATAGCAGGTAAATATCTTGTAAAGATGTCAAGTCTAGGTCAAGTTCTTGTTAGCATTTGAAACTAAATAATGGATAAGATGTCGCGCCATTTTCCGTATTGTACAAGTACCCGTATATATCCGGGACTCGACCTCATTATTCATAGCACTGAACCATAACATGCCGCTATGCATAATAATCCAATTTTCGTACTGTATTACAGTAACGGACATATCACTTTAAGTATCAATTATCAATTGGTGATCCAGTAATCAATCAGGCCGCTACAATAAAATAATCCAAGCTTCAATCTAGAAATTGGCTAACAAATTTCTTATACAATACAGTTTTTATCCATCATGCAGTTTGTTCACTCCCATATCAATAATATACGATATACATAAATTAATGGGAATACGTGACTTGTCAAGTCAAACTGTATACATGTCCTTATCACGAGAAACAAAAATTTAGGAATCAAAAGTCAATATCATGTATACACCTATCACAAGAATACTTCATGTCATGTGATCAAGATACAAGAAACTTATTATCATGTGCCAATGAGTGGTCGTGCTCATCGTGTATCAAGTATTCAAATGATTCGTTCAAACATATCATATATTGGATTCGAGTATATATATATACCATGAATTACATATTATGTATCACATAAACTGCATCATTCATGCAAGAATCATATAATACATATATCATTAACAATTATCACACGCCACACATCATGTTATCCATCGTGTAGTTTCTCATATCCCGGGTTTATAACACATTATGCACATGACTTATAAACATTACAACATGATTTATTTTATATTATATTTGTTTGTTTATTTTCTTTTTATTTTTTAATTATTTTTCATTTTTAATTATTTTTCAATTCATCGTATAGTTTCTCCTATCCCAAGTTCATAATACATTATGCACATGACTTATAAACATCACAACATAATTCATTTTATATTATATTTGTTTGCTTATTTTCTTTTCATTTCTTTAATTATTTTTCAAATCATTTTAACATGCTTATGTCACCACGACCACACATAACATGTAACATTATAGCACATGACGTGTAATATCAAAGTACATGACTTGTAGTATGATGAATTAGATATTTGTGTCATCTTAATAATATTAATGCACAATTATATTACAATGTATTTTATCAAAATTGATTCAATAATCTGGTTCAGTTCTCAATACCAATCAATAGTCCGAATCATGGCCAGGTGCATCATAGAATAATACTGTATATTTATTTATTAACAGGTGCATCATGTAATAATACTGTATATTTATTTATTAAGGCCCACTGCATTTTATTATTTATATCTATTGTATTATTATTAATAAGGTCTACTGTATTTTATTTATTTTTTTCTTTCATATCCGGCCCAAGTCCAGTCTAAGCCCCTTTTTTCTATTTCCTTTCCCTTTTTTTTTTCTCTTTTTCTTCTATCTGGCCCAGATCCAGTCCAAAACCTTTTTCTTGTTTTTATCCAGTGCAGGTCCAGCCCAATCCCTTTTTCTTTCCTCAATTTTTTTATTTTACAAGGCTGGACTGAGCCCAGCCCATCAAATTCTCCTTTTCCCCTTTTTTTTTTCTCCTCGGCCTAATCCACCAAAAATTATCTCCTTTCTCTCCCTCTCTATCTCCCTCTCCCTCTCCCTCTGATGCATGCAAATCATGTTATTTTGCATATGTAAATTTATTATTTTATTTTTTTAAATAAAAAATGAACAAATATCAATATTTATATGTATCAAAATTTACTCACTGATCTGGTTCAGTTCTCAATATCAATCAATAATCCAAATGGTGAACTAAGCATTTTTGTAAAATAAATTATATATACAAATATAAATTAAGTAAAGAAACGAAAAATAGCAGTGTTATTTAACTCGGTTTGATCTCGAATTCTCAATTCGATTTCTTTTTTTCTTTTTTTTCTCTTTTTTTTTATTTTTCTCTTTGTAGCTTGATTCTGGTATGAGAGTGTGAGAGGAGAGTGACAACCAAATGAGAATGAGAAGAGAGTGAAAGAGTGAGACTTTTTTTTCCCTTTGTAGCTTGATTCTGGTATGAGAGTGTGAGAGGAGAGTGACAACCAAATGAGAATGAGAAGAGAGTGAAAGAGTGAGACTTTTTTTTCCCTTTGTAGCTTGATTCTGGTATGAGAGTGTGAGAGGACAGTGACAACCAAATGAGAATGAGAAGAGAGTGAAAAAGTGAGAGAATAAATACTGAGGGTATTTTTGTAAAATCCCATCATTTTCTTTAGCTCCATGCAAAGGCACGTGCCCTTTCAAAGTGCCATTCTAATTCTGGTTTCGACAAGTGTCATTTTAATTCTGGTTTTGACAACACATGACTGACACTCGATTGGGTGTGCCCTAAGAAAATTAATTGAATTTTTGGGTGTGCATATAGAATTTTTTTATTTAGTATTTTATTATTTACGAATTCGAGAAACGTTTTACAAATATTACCAAATTTATGCGGAGCGTAGTGGTCAACAAGAAGAGTGCTAAAAAATTGTCCGTTTGTTGTTTCGATATCCAGAATAAATGAACCGAAATTTCGAAATAATTAGATGAATAATTTTAATATTATTAAATTAGCAAATTTAGAAATATTTATCTGCCTCCTAAGAAAAATTTCTAAAACTCTAAATATTAGAAAACTAATTATTGTGAAAACCGAATATCATTTGGAGTCATGATTTTAAAGTTACGTTCACCGAAAGTTATTTCGGTGTCCAAAATTGAGTTCGATATGCTTATTTAGCACGATTGGACTCAAAAGAGGGATACTGATAGTTCGAACTTTTGGAATATTACATTGACCCCGTCATCCCAATTAAAAAAGAATAAATCAATAAATAAATTTTTAGAATAGCCTTTGCCATACTACTATTTGAGTTGTACACATGAGAAGAGGGGAATTTCTAAAGGAGCACACCTCTTGACTTAACAACAACAACTAAGCCTTTTATCCCAAGTACTTGGGGTAGGCTATATGAACCAAAAGAGAATCATGTCGGATCGATCACGTTGATAATCATTCTTCATTCATTCCTATCAAGTGGTATCTCCTCATTTAAATCTCTAGAATCCATATCCTTTTGTATCACCTCCATCTATTTTTTTTTCGGTCTTTCCTTTACTCTTTTAATTTATCCTAGATTGATAAACTCACCTCATCGAAATGGTACATTTGTAGATCTATATTGCACATGATCAAACCATCGTAAGCGATTTTCTCGTATCTTTTCATCGATTTGGCTACACCTACCCAAGCATGAATATCTTCATTTCTCATTTTATCTCTCCATGTATTACCACATATCCAGCGAAGTATATGTATCTCTATTACACTTATTTTCTGTTAATGACGTTTCTTTATAGCTCGGTATTCCGTATCATATAATAAACATGGCCTAATAACAGTCCTATAAAATTTTCTCTTCAACCTTAACGGAATGTTATGATTGCATAAAACTCATATTACATTTCTCCATTTCAACCAGCCAGCTTGTATTCTATACTTGATATCATTATCTATCTCTCCATCGTTCTTAATAGAACCAAAATACATAAACTGACTGTTCATTTGCATCTCTTACCCGTCCAGTGTTACAACACTATAACGTAGGGTCCGTCATTTACTAAATTTACACTCTATATACTCTGTTTTAGACCTACTCAATTTAAAACCTCTAGGTTTTAATGTGTGCCTCCATAACTCTAACTTGACATTCATCTCTGCTCTTGTCTAATAAACTCAGACAATATCATCAGCAAATAGCATACACCAAGATATCTTATCCTAAATAGCTATAATAAGCTCATTTATCATTATAGCAAATAAAAAGGGGCACAATGCAGATCTTTGATGCAATCCAATTGTGATAGAAAAATTATTTGTTAGACCACCACATTTTCTGACATTGGTTACTACTGTATCATACATATTCTTAATTATATCAATATACTTGATGGGTACTCTTTTTTTTATCAATGTCCACCAAAATCCTCTCGTGGTACCTTATCATAGGCTTTCTCTAAGTCAATAAATACCATATATAAATCTCTATTTCTCTCTCGGAATCGCTCTATAAGTTGACGAAGTAAATGAATAGTTTATATCGTCGATCGTTCCGAATTGAATCCAAACTGGTTCTCTGATATTTTAATAGTCTGTCTCAATCTATGTTCAAGTACCATTTCCCAAAACTCATAGTGTGACACATGAGTTTTATTCTACAGTATTTAGAATAATTCTGAATATCACTTTTATTCTTATATAGAGATAATATGGTACTCTTTCTCCATTCATTTGGTATTTTTTTAGTTTGTCAAATCTTGTTAAAGAGGTCTGTTAACCACCTCACACCCATCTCTCCTAAATATCTCTATAGCTCAATAGGATCTCATCTGAATCAA
Organism: Dracaena cambodiana; assembly: GCA_036321105.1. NCBI lineage: Eukaryota > Viridiplantae > Streptophyta > Magnoliopsida > Asparagales > Asparagaceae > Dracaena > Dracaena cambodiana. The sequence continues at coordinate 33,021,526 of JAYEPQ010000017.1, forward strand.
CAGTTTTTCTTGACTTCATTATCTTTAAAGTCTTTTTTATTTCAGATTTTTTAATTGTACGCATAAAACTATGATTCATATTCTCATATTGAACAGTAAGATCTCCCAAATCTTGATTAAAACTACCATTATACAATCTGTCAAAATAATATATCCATCTCTCCTTACACCTCTTGACTTAGTGAGCACAATTTTCTTAGTGAACACACCATCTCTTTTAAAAAGAGAGTTATTTTCCCAATGAGCACATCATTTTTTTTTCTTTGTCATGTTAAGTTTATAACTAGGAGGGTAGATAGAACTAGTTGTCATGTTAGGTGAACACACCATCTTATAATTTAATTTTAGCAAATACTTGGTTTAAAAAGAGAGTTTCTCACTTAGTTACTTTTAAAAGTGGATCGAATGCAAGCCAAATGGATTTCTTTTTAATTAGGAGGGTAGATAGAGCTAGTTGTATCAATTGTATGGTAGTGTCAGGTGAGAGTGTAGTTAGCTAATATAGACTCTTAGTTTTAAATATTCAGATTAGACAAAAACTTAGAAAAATTAAGTGTAAATTAGATCCTATGATTAAGTTTTGGCGATTAGAAGGTAATCAAAAAGTTTTTGTAGATAGAGTAGTACAAGAAACAGATTGGAGAGACCATGATGATCCTATTGTAACATGAAAAAAATGGCTAGCTGCATTAAAAAGATAGCTAAAGATATATTCGGTGAGTCGAGGGGCGGTGCTCCACCATATAAGGATATATCATGGTAGAATGAAGAGGTAAAAAATACTATTAAGATCAAGCGAGACCTTTATAAAGATTTGAAGAAGAATAATAATAATAATAAAATAAGTTTTGAGAAGTATAAACTAGTAAAGAAGGAGGCTAAGAAAGTTGTTCGGGATGCAAAAACTAAATTATATAAATAAGTATACGAGAAGTTGGATAATAAAGAGCCAGAAAAGGATATATATAGAATTGCTCGAATAAGAGAGAGAAAGTTTAAAAACTTATATACTGTAAAGTGTATTAAACATGAGAATCAGACAGTTCTAGTTCGAGACGAAGAGATTAAAGAAAGATGAAAAAATTATTTTGATAGATTATATAATGGTAGTTTTACTCAAGATTTGGGAGATTTTACTATTTAATGTGAGGATATGAATCGTAGTTTTATGCGCAGAATTAAAGAGTCTGAAGTAAAAGAGGTTTTGAAGATGATGAAATCAAGAAAACCTGTTGGTCCAGATGAGATTCCTATAGAGGTATGGAGATACTTAGGAGGGATTGGTGTGAGATGGCTAACAGATCTTTTTAACAAGATTTGACAAACTAAGAAAATACCAAATGAATGGAGTAAGAGTACCTTATACCTCTGTATAAGAATAAGGGCGACATTCAGAATTGTTCTAACTATCGGGGAATAAAACTCATGTGTCACACTATGAAGCTTTGGGAAAGGGTAATTGAACATAGATTACGACAAACTGTTAAAATATCAGAGAACCAGTTTGGATTTATACCGGGACGATCGACGACAGAAGCTATTTATTTATTTCGTCAACTTATAGAGCGATTCCGAGAGAGAAATAGAGATTTGCATATGGTATTTATTAACTTAGAGAAAGCCTATGATAAAGTTGCACGAGAGAGATTTTGGTGGATACTGATGAAAAAAAGAGTTCCCATCAAGTATATCGATATAATTAACGACATGTATGATGGAGTAGTGGTCAATGTCAGAACATGTGGTGGTTTAACTAGTAATTTTTCTATCACAATTGGATTACATTAAGGATCTGCATTGAGCCCATTCTTATTTGCTATAGTGATGAATGAGCTTACTAAAGCCATTCAGGATGAGATACCTTGGTATATGCTATTTGCTGATGATATTATCTTAGATGATAAGACAAGAGAAGGGGTAAATGCCAAGTTAGAGTTATAGAGGTATACATTAGAATCTAGAGGCTTTAAATTGAGTAGGTCTAAAACAGAGTATATGGAGTGTAAATTTAGTAAACGACGGATCATAAACTATAATGTTGTAAAACTAGATAGGCAAGAGATACAAATGAGCAGTCAATTTAGATATTTTGGTTATATTATTCAAAATGATGGAGAGATCGATAATGATGTTAACCATAGGATACAAGCTGGCTGGTTGAAATGGAGGAGGGCAACGGGAGTTTTATGCGACCGTAACATTCCGTTAAGATTGGAAGGAAAATTTTATAGGACTGCTATTAGGCCAACTTTATTATATAGTACGGAATGTTGGGCTATAAAGAAACGTCATTCACATAAGATAAGTGTAGTAAAGATGTGCATGCTCCGTTGGATGTGCGGCAACACTAGGAGAGATAGAGTGAGAAATTGAGATATTCGTGCTAAGATAGATGAAGCTCCCATCGATGAGAAGATGCGAGAAAATCGCTTACGATGATTTGGTCATGTGCAATGTAGGCCTACAAGTGCACCAGTTCGAAGAGGGGAGTTTATCAATGTAGGACAAGTTAAAAGAACGAAGGAAAGACCGAAAAAAATATGGATGGAGGTGATACGCAAAGATATGGAGTCTAGAGGTTTAAATAAGGAGATATTACTTGATAGAAATGAATGGAGAAGAAATATCAAAGTGATCGATCCGGTGTGATTCTCTTTTTTGGTTCATGTAGCCTACCCCAAATACTTGGGATAAAAGGCTTAGTTGTTGTTGTTGTTGTTGTTGTCATGTTAGGTTTATAATTTCATGCTATTGCTGGTCGGGATCTAAACTCGGACCAAACAATAATCAGTTCAGGGTTAAACCTCGTTTGTCCGAAACTAAATCCCGGATGAGTTATTGTTTGGTCCATGTTAGACCTCGACCAGTGAGATTTGCTTCTTTCTCTTAATTTCTAGTGGGTCCTAGTACCCGAACTATACACTCTATGTCCGGGTGCTAATATCGGTTGCAAACAACTCGTCCAACCGACTATTCTTCAATTCGAAAAATTCTTCTTTTTTTTTTTTGGGGGGGGGGGGGGGGGGGGAGTGGGGCAAATAACATGTTGAAATTTCATGGAAGATCTGCTGTAATTTTAAAGAAAAAAAAATAGAGAGGAACAAGAGATTTCCTTTATAGTTTACCGGTTCAAATTCTTTGTGTGAGGTTTTTTTTGGAGGTGATTGAGAGAGAGTTTTGAGGATGAAAATAAGGACAAATTTGACCAAATAAAAAATTACAAACTTGTAAATATATAAAACTTAATGAGGTGTGCTCCTTTAGATATTCCCTCAGAAGACACATTAAAATAGTATTTAACCAAAATTCCAATGCTAATATTTAATTGAAAATATCATATCAAATTTTGAGAGTTTTCATATAATATTTCTAATATTCAGCATTAATTAATATTGAAACCTTCGGTAACCTTTGGCTGCTTAAAGAATATCCATAGTCATGTAGCTGTCCACCTGTTTAGAGAATTCATTAAAGTTCACATTATTCCTTTTAAAAATGAAAAAAAAAAAAAAAAACTAAGGGACCTGTCAAAATTGACCAAAGAATTATTCCCCGCATCATCGCTTGCACGCCAGATCCTCTAGAGGGGAAAGTCTAAATGAGCACACCACTTGACTTAGTGAACACCACAAGTCACTAAGTCAAGTTGTGCTCGCAGGTTGCTGATTCTGAACGGTGCTCGTTAAGTTGAAGGGTGTGCTCATTTAGAATTTCCCCTCTAGAGGCTGCTGCCAACTTTAGCCAACCCAGCTGCAATTTTTAATAATATACAAGTGGGAGGCTTTAGTCAGCCCAGGTTGTAACTTGTATGCTCACGTACAGGGGAGGTTTTAACTCTTCCCTTGCAATGCATTAGGATGTTAGTGTATATAATATTCTACTTATGAACAGTTTGGTACCAAATGCTAAAATTTATTGACTATGGAAGGCTATTGTATGGACAGTGGTGTTAAAATATAGTATCAGAGAAATCCGTGTTTAAATTTTGTCGGGCGAGTATTTAATTGCAAGTTTTAAAAAATAATAATAATAATACCGTTACATAAAGTCCAGGTTTTTATCCAAAATAGATTTTCAACCTGTGGGAGCGTCTTAAAATACAAAATAATTTCTCTCAAGACTCACCATAATTTTGAAATTTTGGTGCAGTGAAAAGGAATTCAATAAGTGGAAAAAATTTCGGAAAATCAAATTATGTTGGAAGGTGGTGCTTTTGGTATTCTGCATCAATTCACACACTTTATGACTTGCACCTGTCATCTTTTATTTCAAGATGATTGCTTTCTATGTAGTCACTTCTCTAAAGTTCATCTGACGTTCATGTTCGACACACGTGGAGAGAAGATAATATATGTGCAAATTTTGTAGCGAATAAGAAAAGCATATTGGGTGTTAAGAGTGTTTGATAGGAAATTTTTCGCAATAAAAGATGTTTCTAGATTTTATTATAAAAGACCGTAATAGTTGAAGTCATGTCTTAGCAAAAAAAAAAATAGAATGGGAGGATCTAAATGGATCATTACTTAAATTAGTCATATTCATAATTTTAAATTAGAAAAATAAATTTTTTTATTTTTAAATTCAAATTTTTTAATAGTAACGGTAAAGGATTAGCCTTTGACTCCTCCATTAATTCTCATTCCCATGCACCAAAATACAAGCTGCACAGTCAAACTTGATGATCCGTCTTGTTTATTTTAATACGTACATCTTCAAACATTTATCGATAAAAAATCATACATTTTAACGTCATTTAACCATGTATCAAGTGGTTGTAAAATAAAATATTTTTACAATAGAACGTGAAGGATTTTGTTGCACGTAAATTCCTGATTTTGGTTTACAAATATTTCATGTCATGTAAAATATAAATTAAATTAAAGTGAGTGCATGGTCAAATTCCAGGGGGAGTAACTAAATTAGTTAAGCCCTGTAAGCATTAGTACAAGCCTTTATAATTTACAAAATGTTAGCAGTCCACTATGTGGGATTGTAATAGATGCATCCATAGATCAATTTTTGACACGTTTTATACAAAATTTTGAATTATAAATATTTTTTTTTAAATTTAAAATTTTGTATAGGACAGACCAAAATTTAATCCGTGGAAGCGTACATAACCATCCCTATGCACAAGTATTTTGCAGATCAGTGAAGATCAATAATAGTTTAAAGGGGTATTTATTGGTTTGTCCCTCAAATCTTTATATATTATGATTTAGTCCCACAAATCTTCATATTTAGGATTTAGTCCCCCAAATCTTCTAAGTTAGTACAATTTAGTCTCCCTCCCTAACTTTTGACCTGATATTACCATTTTACCATTTCTTATTCATTCTTTCTCTTCCTCCCCTCTTCTCATTTCTTCCTTATCTCTTCTCCTTTTCTTTATTATTCCTCCTCTCTTTTCTTTTCTCTTCCTTCTCTCTTCCTCCTCTTTTCTTCATTGGGAGAAGAGAGGAGGAAGAGAGAAGGATAAGAGAGGAGGAATAATGAAGGAAGAGAGGAAGAAGAGAGGAGGAAAAGAGAGGAAGAAGAGAGAATGAATAAGGAGGGGTAAAATAGTAATATCAGGTCAAAAATTAGGGAGGGGATTAAATTGTAGTAACTTAGAAGATTTGGGCGACTAAATCCTAAATATGAAGATTTGGGGGACTAAATCATAATATATAAAGATTTGAGGGACAAACCAGTAAATACCCCTAGTTTAAATGGTGGGAATTTTGTGTGATGTGTTGAGGAGTATTTTCAAGAGCATTTCATTAAATGCTGATTATTGTTTTTAATAATAATTTTTTTTATTTAACTATAATTTTCAACTAAATATTGTTATGAGAAATTTAAAGTACATAATTCATTTCACTAGAAAAGATATAAATGTGGTATGAGCAGATATCTTATCGATTCTTATTTATTTTGTTACTCTTTTTGCTGGTTAAATTCACATGTACATATATTTTTTTCTTTTTTATAAGGTTATCCAAATTAAGCCTCCAACTTGAAATTTTACAAATTGAACAGAAATAATACCACTAAAAGTAAGTTTCATTAGCATTAGATGTGTTAGTTACCCAACCTTTCCAAGGTGTCATTCTCTTGAATTTCTTTTTAACTTCCAAATTAAAAAATTTGCAGACATTTGGTCATATTATACTTTACAACTAAGATTTTTAATTTTATTATTATTAAATGATTAAAGTATAAGAAATCCCATGAACTCAAAAGTTTGTGTTAGTTAGCAAAATCTTATGTTGGTTAACTAACACAACTAATGCTAATGAACTAATAAATAGATTTTTTTTTTTTTTAAAAAAAAAAAGACTTTTAGCACATCGATCCCTAACAAACTTAATATTTAGATATTAATTTCTAACAAATTATTATCCAACAATATTGGGATTACTTATTATGAGTCTCTTAAATTAAAAGTCCTTCTAAAGACGAAGAATGTATAGTTGAACTTAACGTTCATTAAATATTGGATGTATAAGGATCATAATAAACAATCTATTATTTATTTTACGAATGACTTTTAATTTAGGAGATTCATAGCATAGCATGATATTCGAATATTACTGGGGACTAATATTTGAATAACAATTTGTTAGGAATTAATATTTGAAGGCAAAATTTACTATGAACTAATATCCTAAAAGTCCTATAAAATGATATTCTTGGGGGGAGTATCGAGAAAAACGTGATAGTTTATGGAGTTTTTTAGTGTTTCGTGTTCTAAACAGTTTAATTCAAAAAAATTGTCATATGAATAACTATATTTTATAATCTAATCACAAGGGTTTTTTTAAAAAAAAAAAAAACATAAAGAAACATTATAATGCTTTTGTTAAAATTATAATTTTTTCCTAATCTATTTTTTAAACTAAATTTAAAAGACGAAATGGTCAAAATGAGTCGTTTTTTTTTAAATTTTTTTTTCTAAACCAATGTTTTAGACATAATTTTGCCAGTTATGACCAAAGGTATATGAAGGAATAATCACACTATGATAACATGTATTAATGGATGAGAGAATAAGCACATCAATTTTTTTTTTATTAACAACTGATATTTTGTGCCCATGCAAATAAAATAATTTTGATAGATTATATAGTGCTAGTTTTACTCAAGATTTGGGAGATCTTACTATTCAATGTGAGGATATGAATCGTAGTTTTATGAGCATAATTAAAGAATCTGAAGTAAAAGAGATTTTGAAGATGATGAAATCAAGAAAATCTGTTGATCCAGATAAGATTCCTATAGAGATATTGAGATACTTAGGAGAGATTGGTGTGAGGTGGCTGACAGATCTTTTTAATAAGATTTAGCAAACTAAGAAAATACCAAATGAATGGAAGAAGAGTACCCTAGTAGCTCTGTATAAAAACAAGAGTGATATTCATAATTGTTCTAACTAACATAAAATAAAACTAATGTGTCACACTATGAAACTTTGAAAAAGGGTAATTGAATATAGATTGAGGCAAACTATTAAAATATCGAAAAACTAGTTTGGATTTATGCCGGAGCGATCGACGACAGAAACTATTCATCTACTTCGTCAACTTATAGAGCGATTCCGATAGAGAAATAAAGATTTGCATATAGTATTTATTGACTTAGAGAAAGTCTACGATAAGGTACCACGAGAGATACTTTGGTGGACAAAAAGAGTTCACATCAAGTATATTGACATAATTAAGGACATGTATGATTTAGTAGTCGCCAATGTCAGAACATGTAGTAGTTTAACAAATGATTTTTCTATCACAATTGGATTGCATCAAGAATTTGTATTGAGCCCGTTCTTATTTGCTATAGTGATGATGGACTTACTAGAGCTATTCAGGATGAGATACCATGGTATATGCTATTTGCTGATGATATTGTCTTAGTTGATGAGATAAAAGCAGGGGTGAATACCAAGTTAGAATTATGGAGGCACACATTAAAATCTAGAGGTTTTATATTGAGTAGATCTAAAATAAAGTATATGGAGTGTAAATTTAGTAAATAATATTGTAACACTGGATAGATAAGAGATACAAATAAACAGTCAGTTTAGATATTTGGATTTTATTATTCAGAATGATGGAGAGATCGATAATGATGTTAAGTATAGGATACAAACTGGCTGGCTGAAATGGAGGAGTGCAACGGGAGTTTTATGCAACCGTAACAAAGGAAAAATTTTATAGGACTGCTATTAGGCCAGTTTTATTATATGGCACGGAATGTTGGGGTATAAAGAAACGTCATTCACAGAAAATAAGTGTAATAGAGATGCGCATGCTCCGCTGGATATGCGGCAATATTAGGAGAGATAAAATGAGAAATGAAGATATTTGTGCTAAAATAAGTGTAGCTCCCATTGATGAGAAGATGCGAGAAAATCGCTTACGATGGTTTGGTCATGTGCAACGTAGGCATGCAAATGCACCAGTTCGACGAGAGAAGTTTATCAATATATGACAAGTTAAAAGATCGAAGGGAAGACCGAAAAAAATATAGATAGAGATGATACGTAAAGATATGGATTTTAGAGGTTTAAATGAGAAGATATTACTTGATAGAAATGAATGGAGAAAGACTATCAAAGTGATCCATCCGACGCGATTCTCTTTTTGGTTCGTTTAGCCTATCCCAAATACTTGGGATAAAAGGCTTAATTGTTGTTGTTGTTATGTGTATGATCAAAGGAGCTTAGGAATCTGCTAGTGTAATTCTTCTATGCAAGAACCACTTTAGATGGTGTTATTAATTTTTAGACAAGAAGTGATAAGTGGCAATATCATTGTTAAAGATGTGAACATTTTAATCTAAATATAAAAAAAGAAGTGTGTTACTTCCAACTCTAGGTTCGAGTAGAGAAAGATAACAGAAACTGAAGAGATAAAATTTAATATTATATTTTGACTTATGAGGAAATGTAAAGGCAAAACTAGCAAGATAATAAATTTAGAATACATTTACAATATTATTTCCTTAATTCCCATCCAAAATTTCAAATGTTGTGTGACAATTTGAAAGAAAGAAACAAAATAAGTTTGAAAAATAAAAGAGAAATAGGACAATGAAAGGGCCATTCTATCTAGTATAGGTATTTTGAAACCAAGCCTAGTCCTCTAGCTTGTCACTATCTTGGCTAATGCTTGGAAAACTTAGCTATCATAGATTATAAATTTATCATAATCTTAAAATGTAGGATAAGGTACACACAAAAAAAAAAGGTTAAAAATATTTGTACACCAATTGTTCGATTCTAGTTTTCCATCAAAATTATTATCAACTTCTCATTAGGTTTAGACTTCTTCTAAGAAAATGCGAAGTCAAATATTTTACACCCTTTTATCAACCCAAGTAGTATTATAAGTTATAATCATATTATTATAAATAAAATTACAGTAATATAAAATGATGTAACTTGCATTACTTAGTTTGGATTAGAATTTTAAAATTTTAATTTTTTATCTTAAAAAAACTACGAGGAATACCATATTTTCTAACAAAACAAATACTATTTGAAAACGAGAGTCATAAGTCGTCATACACGCTTTTTTCCTCAACTGTAGTTGCTATAAATACGTGAGTGGTTGCAATTGCAGTTGTAAAATTTTACAACTACAACTACAAATAAGCAATATAAAATTCTACCGTATGTGAAAGGCAATTACAAGTCGCCCACCTTCCACATTTGCAACTAGGGATGGTAATGGGTACGTCCACGGATCAATTTTTTATCCGTCCTATTTAAAATTTTGAATTAGAAAAATAAAATTTTTATTTATAATGGCGGGTCAAAAATTAGTCCATGCACATATCTATTATCATCCTTATCTGCAACTGTAATTATAGCTAAACCATATAAAATTTTGTTTACATATAAAATAATTATAAATCATCCAATTTACACGCTTGCAGCTAGAGATGGTAATGGACGCATCTATGGGCTAAATTTTAGTCCATTCTATACAAAATTTTGAATTATAAAAAATTAAATTTTTATTTTTAATTCAAAATTTTGTATATGATAGACCAAAATTTGGCCTGTGGACGCATCCATTACCATTCCTACTTGCAGCTCATACTAAACGGCTCCTTATTAGGAGAGTTTCTAAATGAGCTCACAATTTTCCCTAGTAAACCCACTTTATAGTGTTATTTTGAAAGTCTGAACAGTTATAAAGTGGACTCATTAGGAAGATAGGTGTGCTACTTTGGAAACTCCCCTTATTAGAGCCCTTCATTGTGTGAGGAAGTTTTAAAAAAACTGTTATTTTCACCACTTTTGTTCTTTTAAATTTCTTTAAAAAATTGGGGGAGCATCTATGATTAATTATGGGAGTTTCCAAAGGAGCACATCACTTTTCCTAGTGAGCCCATTAGGCAGTTCTTCTTTGTTTAGACTTTCAGTTAGAAATTGGGCTCATTAAGAAAAATGGTGTGCTCCTTTAGAATCTCCCTTAATTATAGGCTCCTTTCTTTCTACTATAAAAATTAATAATTTCGTAAATTAACGGCGTAGTCTCCGAGGTACCAGACGACCGACCACCCTTTCAACGTAACGGCAGAAAATAGCCGCCCCTGGCGAAATCCAAAGTTCAGACTTGTGGGCCCACCGAGGGTCGTGGGGAACAAATCCGTTACCGTCAAGGACCCGCTCCTTGTGGGACCCACCCACCCAATCCACACAGCAAACACGCGGTGCAATAAATAATTATTATTTATGCTTATCATTTAGTACTGCCAGAAGGATATTTTGGTCTATTTGCAATTATACCCCTCAAATTTAGAATTTTGGAATCAGCCAAAACAAATTATTATTTGTATATATTATGCATTCAAAATAACCATAACAAATATTTACTTCTCTATAAGTGATTCTTCATCATTTTTCCTTAGGAGGGAGAGAACACTTAATAGTAATATCATTTATAGGTATTATTTCTAGCATTTAATATGAAGTTGATTACTATGTAGATTGTTGAATTTTAAATAAACGTTAGAACGATTTTACTGTAATCGGTTAGAAAAAATATGCTTACGTACAAAATAGTTGATTGCTTACTTCTCGAAGGATGTATTGCATGTTTTCTTTTGCATTCAGATTTTTAATAGTTAAAAATATATTTACTGCATTCGTATTTATAACATAGATTTTGAATCTATGGTTTTTAAACCTATCTTATTTGATAGTTATTTTTTGTACTTGATTCACTATAAAATAATAAATGGCTCTTTCGATGATAAATCGCGCATGATAAGCTAAGTTTATCCATTCCAAAATCTATTATAATTTTGCAAATCTAGCCAAAGTTGATGTTTTGCAAGCTTTAAAAAGTACGAGAGAAAAAGAAAACTATTTTTCACCCTTTTTCTCATTAGAATTTGGCTATTCTCTTTTTTGTATCTGGATTCAATCGAAGAATAGTCCAATTTTGTACCCAAGTGAGCTACAAATCTTGTTTTACATAAATCTAATTCAATTGAAAAGCTTGCTAAAAATACAATATAAAATACAATAATTATTAATTCACAAACTATACTTTGTAAGCTCGAATTATAGATACTCTAAAAAAAATTCTAAAAAAATAGAAACTACGACTTCAGAAATAATTATTAAGCTCCATGATTTTTTTGTAAGATTGCAAAAAGCTTTGTTATGTTTTTTTTTTTTTGTTACCCAATAGTTATAATCCCGTATCTTGTAGGAAAATCATAGGAAACTCCTCATAGACATTTGCAAAAATATTCGAAATAAAAAATCATTTGCAGAAATAAGAACCGCGTTTTCCAAATATTTTACCACCCGCCACTCCGCGTCTCCCACTGCCACTGGGCCGGGCCACAACAAGGAAGCCCCCATGCACCCCCCCCAGTCCCCCGCCCCGCGCACACCCCTCACACCCCCCCCCCCCCCCCCCCCCCACCAACTATAAAGTTACCCCCACTCCCCCGAATCGGATCTATTCCCAAACTCTCCCCTCTATTCGATTTCTCCATCTCTCTCGCTCCCCGCAGCCATGAGCTACTACAATCAGCAGCAGCCCCCAGTCGGCGTCCCACCTCCTCAAGGTCAATATCTTTCTCCGCTTCTCTTTTCAATCTAGGGTTAGGGTTTCTTAGTTGCCTGACGGATCTAGGCTATGGTTGATTAGGTTACCCGCAGCAAGAGGGGTACGCCAAGGACGCTTACCCGCCGCCTGGGTACCCGCCTCAGGGGTACGCGCAGGGATACCCACCCCAGGGCTACCCGCCCCAGGGAGGGTACCCGCCGCAGTACGCCCAGCCCCCGCCGCCCCAGCAGCAGCAGAGCAGCGGGCCCTCGTTCGTGGAAGGATGGTGAGTTTCTCTCAATCTCGAGAATCTCGATCTCTATTATTATTAGGGATGGGAACTTCTAGATGGGCACGGTTTTTTTCCTAGTGAGCCCATTTTTCCTAGTGGGCACACCCTCTCTTTTATAAAAACCGAGGAATTTCCTAGTGAGCACACCAAAATTCCTAATATGCCCCTCTTTCTCTTTCTGCTGCTCTCTTTCTCTTTCTGCTGCTGCTGCTTCTGCTTTTGCTTCTTCTTCTTCTTCTTCTTCTTCTTCTTCTTCTTCTTCTTCTTCTTTTCATCTTCATCTTCATCTTCTTCTTCTTCTTCTTTTCTTCTTCATCTTCTTCATCTTCATCTTCATCTTCTTCTTGTCTTCTTCATCTTCTTCATCATCTTCTTCATCTTCTTCATCTTCATCATCTTCATCTTCATCTTTTCAATTTCACTCTCTCTCTATCTTTGAAAGAAAAAGGAAATTTACAAGGCAGTGCGACTAATTCAACATAATAAGATGAAAAAAAAGAGAAAAAAATTGTGCATGCAGGGAATCGAACTCTAGTCAATTCCATAGGGGGGCAATATGATACCACTACACCAGATGCACATGTTATGACATGAAAATTTAATTTGTTTTATCTCTCATCTCTCATCCGGGCTAACCAGCCCGGACCTATGCTCTCTGTCCGGGGCTGAAAGCCCGGATGGGGAGGCTTCATCCGGGCTGGTTAGCCCGGATCAGTCTTTCAGATTTCTGACCAAAATGAAGGCAGGGTATTTTTGACCATAAAAAATAATGGCAAAGTGGTAAATAAAACGATCTTTTAAGTGGGCTCACTAGGAAATATGCTGTGCCCATCTAGAAACTTATTATTATTTAATTTTAATTTTTCTGTGGTTTGGGGACTTTGGCTTCGTTGGGCATTAGGGCTGAGATCTGATCGGCAATCCTGCGTACGCGCCTGGTGATCAGCTGGGAGTATGTCGTCGGCGCAGGATAGCTGGTGAATTCGCTCCGTGCTATCGTGCGCCGCTACTAAAATCGCTATGGAATTAGTAATTGTTTTTTTTTTAAATAGAAGAATTAGCGAGACTTTGGCTTCGTTGGGAATTAGGGCTGAGATCTGATCGGCAATCGTGCGTACGCCCCTGGTGATCAGCTGGGAGTATGTCGTCGGCGCAGGATAGCTGGTGAATTCGCTCCGTGCTATCGTGCGCCGCTACTAATAGTAGTTGTTTTTTTTTTTTAATTGGAGAATTAGCGAGACTTTGGCTTCGTTGGGAATTAGGGCTGAGATCTGATCGGCAATCGTGCGTACGCCCCTGGTGATCAGCTGGGAGTATGTCGTCGGCGCAGGATAGCTGGTGAATTCGCTCTGTGCTATCGTGCGCCGCTACTAAAATCGCTATGGAATTAGTAATTGTTTTTTTTTAAATAGAATAATTAGCGAGACTATTGCCCTAAGATCTTTTTTCTTTCCTAAGTAGAATTTTAGAGATTATAGTGGATATCGTTCGCCTTGACGCACTGCCGATCCCGTGGCCAAAGCTCGTCCTTGAGAGGGGCGCACGATAGACGGATCCGTGCAAAATTGCGCTCTTTTTTAGAGTTAAATAATTATAATCTCCGGAGCGATTCGGCGTTGTCGCCGGTGGCTGCGCACGATAGCGTTCCCGAGCGGACAAGCGGATCGTGGATTGCGACGTGTTCTTGTTATTCTCAATGTTTGTGAACGTTGACGTTGACGTGTTAACAACTCCACTTTGGGAAGTTCGTAAGAAAAAAAGTAGAAAAAAATTAATTCATTTTGGAAATTTCATCTTGATTGAAAGAAGAAATTATAATAAATTTTGAAAGAATTATATGGATTTTTGAAAAGAAGACGGGGAAAATGACAAATGTGCGATAAAAGTGTGAGGGGTGTCGTTAGAGATCAGAGGGTGAATTTAGAATTCCCCTCGACTCTTCTTTGTACTGTTCCTGGTGTCCTAGAATATCTTCGGCTGTTTCCCCAAATATCCCCTTACTACGAATTGTTCTGGCCATCGATCTGAGCGAAGTACGACGACCAACCCTAGTTCCTGATAGCACGGCCCACTGCCCCTGGTTATCCTGAGCCGGGCGGCCGGATTGGACTGTGGTCCCGTGACCAACCTTCTTCAACCATGGGAACTTCTATTTGTGCACACCACTTGGCTATGTGAGCCCACCACGGGAAATTCTATTTGAGCACACCTCTGTTCGGGGGACTAATCCCAGGGTGGGATCATTGAGCAAAGTGGTGTGCTCAAATAGAATTTCCCCTTCAATCATAGATGCCGCTTGTAAGATTTTTTTTTTTTTTTTTTTTTAATTTGAAATAAAATTTGCTACTTCTCTTTAATTTAAAATGAAATGCGACTTGTTTTAAAAACATAATAATCGATAATTTCGTGTCAAATTTGGTTTGCAGCTTGGCGGCTCTCTGCTGCTGCTGCCTTTTGGATGCGTGCTTTTGAGTGAGCGTTGGGTGTTGGTGGGCGGCGGCTGTTGAGAAATTGAGAGATGCCGCCAGCCACTTGGAAGCATGAAACAGCATTACTTATTATCCGTCGCTCTTGTTAATTTTTTTTTTTTTTTAATCATGTGGTATTGGGAACTCTTGTTAAATTTGGAGTGTAGGTATATGTTGTATTGAAAAATTAATAGGTTTTGATGTCGATGATTGCGTTGTTGGTTGGCTTTATGTTGCATTTTGATTATTTGTTAATTGCTGGATATTCGAAGTTGGTTTGTGCTTGTTGGCATCTGATGGGGAAATTCTATTTTAGCTCGCCAATTTGCTTGATGAGCCCACCTCCTAATAGAAATTCCTTTATGACCAAAGTGGTGTGCTCAAATAGAAATACCCCCATTTGATGTAAAAATTTCCCTATTTGATGGAAGGGGATTTGGCAGCTAGCAGTGGCATCTCTTCTAAGAAATGTATGCGTTGGACGTGATTCTGATTCCTCCATCTCCAAGTACATGTGATTTGTGGCTGCCTTTATGCTATCAAATTTGACCCAAGTACTTGCATAGTTTGTTAGTAAAATACATAATAGACTTGTTGAAGCATTAAAGACATGAATCCTTGGCGGTTAAGAACATGCACAAACATGGATTAATATAATAAGAGGGATTAGGGGAAGTGGTATTAAGGGATAATCCGGTTAAGACAAATGTTTTGTCAGAAAATCAACATCTTAGAGCGAACCTATTCAACCTGTTGCAGCAGCATATATAGGTAGATTAGTAAACTCTCATTTAGCTTGTGTTAATTACCATAGGGAAAATCCTCCATGAGCACACCATTTGACTTAGTTAGCACCTCATCCTAATTAGAGTGAGCTGCACAAGGGAAACTGGTGCTCACTAAGTCAAGTGGTGTGCGCATTTAAAATTTCCCTTACCATAGTTTTGTCAATCCAACTTATTTCAACTCCTTTAGTTACACAACCTAAAATTGAATTGTTGGTTCTCGACACCCAAACACTTTAGGTATAACCTGTCATCAAACAGAGCCTGAAGAGATAAAGAAAAAACAAAGTAGGGGAAATTCTAAATGTGCACCACACTTGACTTGGCGAGCACCACATCCTATAGTAAAGAGATGAGCTGCACAAGGGAGAATGGTGCTCGGTAAATCAAGTGTGGTGCGCATTTAGAATTTCCCAAAAAGTAGGGATGTAAACATATACAGATAATTCTATGGATACATCAATATATGCCCTCCATTTCGAATCTCTCACTGATTCGGGTACGTACAGTAAAATTGATTTATTTTTTTTTAAAACTAATACGGATACAAAGTCGGTATCCGTTTCCATACAATTCGTTTTTTAAATCTCTAACCCATCCTATTATATTGCCTACTAGTCAATCTTTACCATTGATATTGTAAAGATTGACCTGTGTTTTGTTGGGAGAGCTCCGTTCATTCATTTTTCTCTGTACATATTAAAAAAAAAAAATCAAAAATTTTAATTTACTACTAGTTGGCATTGGATATAATATTCAATTCATATTCATGTCAATCTGGGTAGAAAATGCTATTTGTACTCGTAGTTGTATTCTTTAAATAATTCTGGATAAGGATATAATAAAGTTTGTATCCAATCTGTATCTTACATTTCTAGAAAAAGAAAAATGTGAATAATAAACCACCAACAATTAGGGTGTAAATGAAGTCGGATAATCTGATCTAGATCAAATACATTTAGAACTAGATTCGGGTAAAAATTTGTGCTTATGATAGGATTCAAACAACAAATCTCTCTTTAGGTGGATCAACGATTCAAATTCAGAGTAAGCTTTTGAAACCGTATTGGGATTTGGATAATCTGTTTAATTATATCAATTTAGTAGCCAATTAGACTGTATATGCATAATATATATTTGATACGACATATATTTATTGCTTAGTATGGTGCAGTGATTTAGTAAATATGATATGGAATATATTTGTTATTATAATATATATATATATACACACATCAAAATATATTTATGAAATTATTTGCTTCACAATTTGAACTCTTTATTTCTATATAAAATATTTAGTATTATCTCATAACATATTCATATTGTAATGATCTAAACATAATTTCACAATATATTAACATTCTATAATGAACATGACCGCACATGAGACGAAGATTAATTTAATGAGAGCTTATTTTCTTGGGGAGATAGCTATCCAATTTTGCTATAAATATATCATAAATATAAGTTTCAATCGAATATAACAATTTCATTAGAATAATTCACATTTGAATTGTTCTTTAACCCACAACTTCAAAATTATCAATATTTTTGTTTGCTAGGGGAAAAAACTATGTTTAGATTCAAATATGACATGAATGTTTCTATATTTATGACTTTAAATTATTTTTTTAGAATAAAACCTAAGGATAAGGTTTAGACGTTGGTTAGGAGTAGGCTTGAAGAGTAGATGATAGCCCAAAATTCAAGTAGCATCTATTCTGTTTAGGTGGATCATCTTCATAATTCATATGATCTCATGTTTTTGAATTTTATTTTTCAATTATATTCGTGGAAAATTAAGACGTTAAAAGGAATTGTTGATCATATAAAGTAGAGAATGTGAATCTAGTGTGAGAACAGTCTATGGGCACTAAAAAAAAAAAAAAAAAACAATCAGTTGAAACAAAAGCGTCATACGATCGAGTGTACCAAGTAGTGCACATAAGGATGAAGCACAACTAGGACCGTGCGCCGAGAAGCGCGCGCTGCACAGACGAGCGCATCTAATATCCATAAGCATGCGCACATCCTGGCATGCGCGCATAAGCCAGAAATGTAACAAGGGGCACGCGCTGAGAAACACGCTCCTGGGCACTGTAAAACGCACACCATGAAGTACGCACCCTCCAGACGAATGCATCCCATGCCTAGGAGTGCACGTCCTCAGCAAGAGCGAGTCTCGCAACCTAGAAATGTAACTAGGAGCACATGCCAAGGAGCACGCACGTTCTCAGCAAGGGCGCACCCAATCCAGAAATAGAACTAGGGACATGCACCGAGGAGCACAACCCTGGGCACCATGGAGTGCTTACAAAAGAGCACACGTCTCCCAAACGAGCGCATCTCATGTCCAGGAGCACGCCTTCTAGATGAGCATATCGCATACTCAGGAGCGCACACGTCCTCAACATGAGCACGCTTCCCAAACGCATGCAACCTAGAAACATAACTAAGGGAACGCACTGAGTAGCACGACCCAGGGCGCCGCAGAGCGCACACCAAGGAGCGCGCGCCCTCCGAACGAGCGCATCCCATGCTCAGGAGCTCGTATCCTTAACAAGAGCATACTTCCGAGGTGTGCGCAACTGAGAAACGTAACTAGGCACGCGCCGAGCAGCATGCCACTTGGCACCTCAGAGCGCGTGCTTCCCAGACGAGTGCATCTTATGCCTGATAGAGTGCGCCAAAGGCAGTACGCTCATGGTAGTGCAAACCTAGGTACGCGCAGACATCCAGGGGAGCACGCCCAAGTGCACACGCTCTTAGGGCTACGCACGCCTGAGGTGGCGCTTGCCCGAGGCAGCCGCGCCGAGGGCTGCACGCACCTTAGGTGACGTGCTCCCGAGGCGGCGCGTGCACTATGGCACGCCCATTACGTGCGAGTGCACGCGCGCCCTGGAACGCACACACCAAGCACAGCGCATGGATGCGCCCGCATCAAGGAGAAGGCGCACGCTGAGCGCTCTGAGCGTGCACACCTAGGTGCACGCTACGTGCGCATCCCCCGGTGTGCATGCTTCATGCGCTCCAAAGTTGCACTTCATGTACGAAATTGGTTGTAACGATCCAGGAGATCTGTTTCTATGATTTGATCTCCGATTACAAAGGGATTTAAGGGAACAGTTACATTCTCAGAGGCTATAAAATGACCTCTCTCTAAAGAGAAAAGAGGAGACAGATGGGCAGATTGAGAAAAATCCTGATAGCAGAGAGTGCTTCAAGAGCTTGTTTTCTCCTACAGCCTACGCTTGGTGCTACAAAATTAGTGAGCGTCTAGACTGTCAACGAAAGACACCAACGATCTTTTACCGCTTTCCAAAGATCTCACAAATTAAAAGGAAAATAAGGTCATCTCTTTTTCCTACCCCCTATAATCCGAATCTACAGTTGTAATTTTACTTTTATTTTGCTGTAATTCTTTCTAAATGGCAATAAAAGGAATTCCTTAAATTCGGGCGTACAGAAATTCCCGTGGGTGCGCACTGCTCTCGGGACTCGTGCTGCTCCTTGGTTGTGCGTGCGGTGGGCCCTATGCGCACGCGGTGCGCCTTGGGCATCGCATGTCGTGCCTTGAGGTGTGCGCTTCTCGATATGTGCTCTTTGGCGCACATGCATGCGCTCTTTGGTGCACGCTCCTAGGTGCGTTTAGCCTTTAGGTGCACTCCTTAGTACGCTCTCCCGGACGCAGGGGACTGGCACTTTTGTTTCACTAATTATTCTATTTTAGTGCTTACAAATACTGCTATGGTTGAGTTGCTTCTCACTACCATTGAAATATTGGTTTTAGGCCTCATTTATTAGAAAGCCCTCAAATTATTTATTACTTTAATTTTTCCAAATCCAATCTTTTATTTCCGATGGCCCAACAAGCCTTTTGTATTTTTATATCTTTCTAATTTTAATTCAATTATTGAGCTTCCTAGTTTTCTCTGACGTTAGTTCTTGCCTCCAATCCAATCCAATTGCTATAAATTTTATTGTTTCTTCTGCCCAATTCACTCTGAAATTACTATTTTTTTCTTAGTTTCTTTATCTGATCATTTTGAAACTTAATCTTTCTCTATTATAAAATTCTCAACTCAATTATCAAAATTCAATTTTTCTAACTCAAGTCCCATATTCATAATCTCTCTCTTTCATACTCTCTCTCTCTCTCGTTAATAATTAATTTTTCAGCTTCAAAAACCAAAAACAAAATGAAATCTCGTGTGAAAATAATTTTCATAATAATTAGATATCTTTTGCTTAATACCAAACTTCTCACTTACGGTCTCGAGAGGTATTTACTCTTGTCCATTCGGGGGAATTTCTAGATGGGCACAGTTTTTTTCCTAGTGAGCCCACTTAAAATCTTCCCTTTATTTACTATTTTGTCATTAAAATTCTTGGTCAAAACTGTTATTCCCTCTTTCATCCTCCCATCCATCCGGGCTAACAGTCCCGGATGGCTGGATCTGATCAGGGAGAGGGAGAGGGAAGGGGGAGAGGGGGAAGGCGGGATGGCGATATCGTCGGGGAGCTTCTAGAAATTTCTGTTTTTTCTCAAAGATAGAAAGAGTGTGAAATTGAGAAGAAGAAGAAGAAAACGAAGAAGAAGAAGAAGACGATGAAGAAGAAGAATAAGAAGAAGAAATCAATCGGAGAGAAAGAGAGAGGAGCATAGTTTAGAAATTTTGGTGTGCTCACTAGGAAAATTCTCTTTTTTTAAAAGAGAGGGTGTGCTCACTAGGAAAAAAACTGTGCCCATCTAGAAATTCCCTGCATTCGGGTATTAGATACTATGGGGTGCTCAAAGAAAAGCCTCAAGAAGGCTCGAGACCACAAAGTGCCTGCTAATGCTGTGCCCACCCCACTGGACCTTTCTAGAGAGGAGATGAGTACATTAGGCAGAGACTAAAACCTGGGGCACTGGAGAGCCGTTTGTCTGTGATAAGCACACACACTGCCATTTCCAAGTACAACAACAAAATTTTTATTTATCAGTTTAAAATTTTAAATTAGATTAATTATAATATTTAAAATCCAGTATATTTCCCGAGAACAAACGTTCCTCCCAACAAGCACCACCGCTTCATGAATAGGTCGGCCCTCTGCCAACCAAAACCGTCTCCTTTTCCGCATGCAAGCCAAACAAAACCAAAACAAGCGGACAAGAAATTATAATATCAATTTGTATATATATCCCTGCTAGAATTATAATTTTATTTCCACTATACCCTCATCCAACAACTGGGGTGAGGAAAAATTTTCCAACAGCGATCGGAACTTCTATCTTCGAATCCGATAGGAGAACTCTGATTTGCGACCGATCGACCAACTGAATATCCAAAGACAAACTTCACTGCCGACTCCGGCGACTTCGTCCGACTCAGACCAAAATCGATCGGAATTCGGTCAGAAAATTTTTCCGATGATGGTCGGAGCCTTCTATTCTCGTATCTGATCGGAAAACTTCAATTTCCGACCGATCGACTGACTGAACATCCCTAAATTCAACGCTTTTTGTCTTGAATCCGCTTGAAAGTAGAAAAAGTAATATTTTTGGACAAGAAAAAGGCTAATTGGTTCTATCTACGTAGACTAATTTACATGAAACAACCAATAAAAAATTAGAGATAATTTTCCATGATCACTTCTATGAACCAATCAAGCAAAAAAAAAAAAATAAAAGCTACTAAACTCGATCAGTCTACTTTTCCCTTTCCATGAAACATTCGACCCCTAAATGTCATACTTGCTTTGAAGTAACCCCTAAACAATATCATGCTTGCTTGCTTAGAAGTAACGTCGAGGGAGGTTTCAACTCTCAACTGTCTTTTTGCACACACCACATTGTGCAACTGGTTTTATTCTGATAAATCATTGCTTAGTTTACCAAAAAGGAAATGGAAAACATTCTATGTTCAAGCAAGGATCAGTTGATATTTGACAAAATCTTCCTTATACAAATTATTTTTAATTTTGGATGAAATTTTCTGGTCTGTTATATGCTAGTGATGGATGATTGCAATGAGAGATCCGTTATTATGTTTAACTCATTGCAGTTTTATAGGACTAGTTTTATGTCATACTTGGGACAAAAAGCTTAGTTATCATCGTTGTTGTTATTATGCCATGTGACCCTCTCTGACTAACATATTAAGTTCGAGCTTTTTTAGTATTGCACCTAGTGTAAGGACAAGGCGTTTGCAACCTCACTCTCAAATCACATTGCTTTTGTACCAAGGGGAACGGAACTATATGTAGACAATAACGATTCATGACCTCCCTCCCTCACTACAAACACACAAATAAACATAATATTGCTAGACACTTAAAACGTCAAAAAGGGATCTGTTACTTGGATGGTAAAGGTCTTGTATGGTTTACAAAAGATATTAGGATCGATATACAGTATCCATACTAAAATATTTGAAATAAATATTATTTTGTCACTACTTTTGATTTATTTTTTGAATGATTTTTTTAAATTAACTGCAGTAATTTCTATTATTAGCCCCTCCAATTTTAAAATCCAAGTTCAGTTCTTGTGCGCCTAGGCCCTTCGTACTAATGTATTGTCAACTATGTCATGTCACCTCTCCATCTAGTCAAGTGGTACTCTAGTCTACATATATGTCTACAAGGTTACACTTTGATTGCAATGAGTTTGAATTGCAAAATCAAAATGTACCATCGTCTCCCTACAAGACTTACTAGATGGGTAGTCACGCTTCTTGGGGAATTTCTAAAGGAGCGTACCAGTGGATTTAGTAAGCATAATCCATAAAATCGGTTTATATTATAAGTTTGCTATTGATTTTTTTAGACAAACTTGCTCTTGTCTTCAACCCCTCATTTCTCCCTTTCTAAACCAGTCATCTTTGCCTGGGAGCGACTATACGAGGGCGGAGGAGAGAGAGGCACGGGCATTAGGCTACCTAAGAATTGAGCTGCAGACATCTCGAAGGCAAAGGGAAGGAAGCGGATGGATTTGGGGATGAGAAAAAAAAAAAAAAAAGGGCAATGAATAGGGAGGGAGGGAGGGGGAAAGGGATTTTTTTTTTTTTGGAAGATTTGATGTGCTCACTAAAAAAAATTCTCTATTTTCTAAAGAAAGGACATGCTCACTAAGTAAGGTGTGCTCACTAAGACTAGTGGTGTGCTCCCTTAGAACAGCAACATCCAAACAACGGATACCAAGTAGAAAAACACTAGTAACTTCTTTACAAAAGGGCATTTCAGCACATTAGACTTGGACATCAACCTCCCCGGCCACTTTTTGAAATCAGGACAAACAACGGATACCAAGTAGAAAAACACTAGTAACTTCTTTACAAAAGGGCATTTCAGCACATTAGACTTGGATATCAACCTCCCCGGCCACTTTTTGAAATCAGGACATTGATGTTATTGAACCTTTCTATCATGTCGACTCTTCTCTCTTTGGTTTTGACATTGATTTAGAGGCCGATTGGTTTATAAAAGTAAAAAAATGGAAAGTAAAATAGTGAGACCAGCAATTTTTCATTTTTTTTTTCATTTTTCCTGATTGATTCATAGAAAGTGATCATGAAAGATAATCCATTGAAACTCTCTATTTTCCATTAGTTATTTCACGAAAAGTGATTATGGAATTGATTTATGAACAGTTGAGTGTGTGTGGTTACCTTAGTAAACTCAGTTATTCAATTAGATAAAAGTAATTTGGTTAAGAGAAGAGATAAGTTTACCAAATAGTTTAATGAAACTGTAAAAAAAATAAAAAAGGACATAGATTGGTCTGAGCAACAAATAGATTGGTTGGCTGCTCTAGTTAGACAAAGTTGGTTTGGTCAATCCATAATTAATTACAAAGCTGAACTCTGGATTGGTCGACCAATTATAAAAACACACAGAACTAACTCTAGACTGGTTCACCAACTAGAGTTAATTGACCAATCCAGAACATATAAAGTCACATATATATTGGATTGATTGACTAAAAGAGAGATTAGTCAACCAATCACACTTCAAATACATTGTTCACAGTGAATTAATATTCCAATTGAGGAATTGATCGACCAGTAGAGAAAGGATGACTTTATCCTCCTCTTGCACAAAAAAATTAAAAAGGGAGAATGCTTTCTCTCTCCATTTTCAGACGGTTTCAATATAAAAAATATTGAATCCAACACTTTTCATGCTAGGTGGAAAAGAAAATTTTCCACAAATCCTGTTTTTCACGAACCAATTCATGAAAAATATACCGAGGTTGAAAAGTTCTTGTTTTCCATGAAGCAATTCATGAAAAGTAGAGAGATGTTAAAGTTCTCTCTCCCTGCGTTTCAAAATACTTTCCAGCACGCCTCCAACGAAGCAGTTAGCCCCAAAAGTCTTACCACTCTTAATAATTAGCCGTTTTGGGCTAGCAAATGAACTGACGCCGGTCTCTCAAGACTTAAAGAGCAGTCATCTAAACGCAAAACTCACTTAAATTCTAAATACAACGGCAGTATAATGAGCCTATGTACCAATCCAAGTCCTATTAGATCCATGACCTCCCTCCCCCACTCCCAGCCAAACCCCAATCCATCCCTACGTGTCAGCCAACTCCCCTCCACGTATCCAACCCTCCCCACACGCGCCACCCCACCCTCTCCCCTTCCCTCCCAATACCTGCCCCCATCCTATTGGCCGTCTCTCTCGCTAGAACGAACCCCCCTAAAAAAGAAAAAAAACCTCACACTGTTCCCATTGTCCATCAGCTTCCTCCTTCACAAAGAGGGCAATGCATCACTCTCTGGACGTTGCCAAGGCCCACCAGATCATGGCCAAGTTCCGGCCGATCGCCCCCAAGCCTGCCATCCCGGCATCCCCCGATGGCTCCATTAAGCCTTTAGCCATGGCTCGCCCATGCAGGGCCCGGAGGCGTGGCCGAGCTGGCCTCGCCCCAAGGCCGAACAAGCGGCTGAGGGCTGCCCTCACTCCACTCTTCCCTAACCATTCTCAACTGGCCCAATTTCACCTTTTGACGGCCCAGGGCTTCAGCCCTTGGGTTACCCTCTTGCTTAAAACCCCTATAGGCTTGGAATTGCCTCTTCCTTCTAATGAAAGAGAGGTCAGTCCTCCCGCGGAGCAAGACCTGCTGAATAAACTGCAGGAGCCTAAAGTTATCACGCCTCAGCCCATGAGGCCGGTCGTGTCGAACATTACCGTCGGCTGCATTACTGAATCCTCTACCTCCTCGGCTCTCAAGGCCCAAGTCTCGAGAAGGCCCGAGGAGGTGGAAGAGGAGGTAGAGGCAGAAGCTCTGCCGGCTGTTATCTCAGACTCCAAGAACAGGGTTAGGCTGGCAAATTCCGCATACAAGGAGATGGTCGGACAGCCGGAATGCCCGTGGCTCGACTCCATGGTGGAGTCAAACAGCGGCCATCTCGGGCTGAAGATGCGTACAGGGGTTTCATCAAGGAGGATCAACGGGGAGGTTATGCTCGAACTGCAGGAGTCCTTGGAGATTCCGGTGGTGGCCGAGGGGTTCTCATGCAGGGTGAAGATAGAATGGGCATGCAATGGGAGGAAGAGCTTTGTCGACGCGCCATGCGATGTGATCAGACTCTACTGTGATTCTGAGGACTACCTGTTCACTTGGAGGATCCACACTAATGGGGCCTTTGAAACCAACTGCAGAACTTAAACATCCTTCTTCTTTCTTCTGTTGTGCCTATTATGTAAATAATATGAGGTAGCTAGTAGCAGAGGATATGTAAGTAGAGAAATATATTATAAAGAAAATACTAATGCGTTCAATTATTATTGAATAAGTCTAGCTTGATCCTCATCCTGATTTGGACATGGATGCCTTTGGTTTTGGATGATGAAATGAAAAGGAAACAGATGATAATTGAAATAGCAAAAGAGCTCAAGGATTAACACCTAAGCTTCAGGTTTTGGTGGACCCTTCCACTTGAAATTATCTGAATAAGCTTTCGCCTGCATTATCGCAAAAATTAAATTTCAATGAGAGATGCATTACCAAAACCCTCGTGCTAAGGCTCCATGAGATGAAAAATGAAACGTTAGTACTGAATGCTAAGAAAATAATCATAAAACTTATAAAATAAAGAAAATAGACATAAATAAGTATTGTACATTATTTATCTACCATCTACGAATGGACAGTTACTGCAGAATGAAATTGAAGCATCAGAAGCTCTATCATCTCAGGATCTACCAGAAAACTACATTGCATTGAAACCAAAGGAAGTATTCGATGTTACTTGTGAACAATCTAGGAGACTGGATTCAAGGTCAATATACTCAATACAAATGAGGCCTTTTCGTTGGAACTGATGAATTGATTTTGATGAACGAAACGTCTCCGATGATGAGTTAGTTCGGACTCAATACTTTAGAAGCAGCTCAGTTTACTGAAAGCATTGCTTGCATTCATGAAATAGAGATTAAAGACTGTCTTGCATTCAGTGGTTCAAAATGTTCATGAGACAATGAGATTACATGTTTCAAATGCGAAGTTCTCCCGCTTACTGACTACCATATATTTTGCCAATATCCCACATAGGAAATAAAATCACTCATCACAAGAATAACTAAAGAAGTATAATAAATTTATAAGGCTTAGAATCTGAAACTAGAATAAAAAACTGTTTTTTTTTTTTTTCTGGTGGTGGTGGTGGGGGTGGGTGGGTGGGGTGTGGGGTGGTGTGGAGGGACCTCCAGAGCAAAAAATTCTCTGTGGACTTTGGATTTAGAATTATCATTTCACATCAATATCCTACCCTCCTGCTTCTCATAGATACATCTGTGCTAAAATTCATTGTCTCATGAAAACATCATGTCTAGACTTTGATCAGCTTCATATTTCTTTTGACAGTCTATTTGAACTCTCTCCCTCACTATGTTGCTCCAACATAACCTACCCTTTTTGGTATTACAGAAACATTATATCTTCCCTTGGGAAAAAGAAATTCATAACCTTCATCAGCTTTTTTAGGCTGGTCAAGAATTAGGGTGATTTGAACAGTTCAAACTGGCATTTAGTGAGCAAATTGTGTTGATTCATGACCTTGGAAATTTTGGGTCCCCTCCTACACTTCCATTGAGTTCTTCAGAAGCTTGTTCTTTTTTTTTCTTTTTCTTTTTTTTTTTTTTTGTTCTCCCAATTTTACAAGTTACAGTACCTTTCTAAAGGGTACATGCTATAGATTGAGAAGTAATCAACTAATATATCCTTTCCAACAGGATGTAAGAATCCCAATCTCATTGTTCCAAAAGTGAGTAACTTTAGATGATAACTCGTAGAAATCAATACTAGAGGATTTCTCAGATCAAAGTCAAAGGAACCCATTCATCAACCAGAACAATCGCTACTATGATGTAGGGATTTGGAATTTTCAGCTTTACCAACTTCCTGCATGAGGATACAATATTTTCTTTGTCCTTAATTGTCATAATGAATGTTTACATTTAGATCTATTTCACGCGTATATGGTATCTTTTTGTAATACAATATGAATTTATCATTCAAAGTATCTCTCATCAATCTTTTTTCCTCCGGAAACTAATGAAATACAAACTTTTACACTTATGAACAGGTACCAAAATTTTAGCGGTTGATTAAAATGAGGGAAATTGAAAATTTCCAGTTTGATTAACAGTCTTTCCTTCTGAAATTAAATCCCTGAAAATCTTGTTATGCATTCTCAATTCAACTTGCACGGCTCATTAAGATGACAAGGAGAAACCTTGCGAGTACTTTGACAAAACTAAGGTAGGCAACTTCCATAGTCGCTGCAAACAGTGGGGTGGTGGGCAGAATTTGCCAGAGAGGGAATCAGAGTAGAGAGGGGGTTAAGGATTAGTTGAAGATGATTTTCATTAATTTGGAGACAGGACCACAAACTCAAGACTCATGAGTCGTTGATTGGAAGAGGTTATTTGTGAAAAGTACTCCCATAAGGCTTTATTTAATCAGCCCAAGAAGCCACATATGTATATATATATATATATATATATATATATATATATATATATATATATATATATATATATATATATATAGAGAGAGAGAGAGAGAGAGAGAGAGAACGGGAAATTCACTGGTGCTGAAGGGAGTTCCTTCACTGCCGCTTAGGTGGCCCAATACAATTATTACACGTACCGCCACTTAAACTAACAAATAAAAGAACTCTCTTAACCGTCCTTTGAATGTCGTCACGTGTAATAATTGTATTGGGCCATCTAAACGGCGGTGAAGGAACTCCCTTCACCGTCGGTGAATTTCCTGTTTGCTCATATATATATAAATATATATATATATATATATATATATATATATATATATATAGAGAGAGAGAGAGAGAGAGAGAGAGAGAGAGAGATCGGGTACGCTTTACCCATATATACATATATATTGATCTATACTTGTATAGCAATTAGCATATAAACTATACCTTATTCAATATCACACTAAATAAATTTATATATACTACAATAGTGGGTATCATACCGGAAATTAAGGAAAGTACATACCAACAATTTCGGGTCAATATATAGGGGATAGTATCAAAAACCTTCTAGATTTTTTGTGCTCTCCAATACCTTGTCAATGTCTCAAAGATTTCCATTAAATAGTTGAATTGCCACCTTCAAACTTTCTGAAGCCAGGTGACACGTTCCATGTTTTTCTGTGAATTTCACTTCTCTTAATCACCATAATGTTCAAGCTTAAATATTTCACTGTCATCTTCTTACAATCACCATGAAGCCAGGTGACAAGTTCCATGTTTATCTGTGAATTTCACTTCTCTTAATCACCATAATGTTCAAGCTTAAATATTTCACTGTCATCTGCTTACAATCTACAAAGGATTCTCCAATATTACACAAGGCATCCAGTGAAAGTAATTGGAGCATTAGTATGCCCTCCTCTTAAAAGGTTCTATTTGCCTCAATACATAAATTTGTCCATATAGGTGGCTCCGTTTTCTAGATAATCTATAACATTGCTCCAGTGATGTACTCTTCATGACGGATCATTTTGAAGATTTAAAATTTCAGGTTGGAAGTTAATAAAGCAATTTAGCCTTCATGGCATCTATCCTCTGAACTCATTTTTCACAGATTAATATTTAGGTCCCATCCACTTGTGTTTTTATCATACAAATGCTCTTCGTGTAACTAAGCCAAATTGTATAATGTTTGCAAACCAGGCAGGCCTAAAGTAATCTAGCTTGTGTTGATTTGGTAGAACAGCAAAGACTCCATAAGAAGGTGAAAGCATCTTGTCTTATAGTAACGATACTATCTACCCCCAGAGCAGAATTTCTCATTGACAATGCCATTGCAAACATGGGATTATGGTGTTATGAAGGACATTCAACAACTTTTGATGTTGTCCAGGTCCTGATTCTACATGTACAGTTCCATTATATTAAGCAATTTCTAACTCATTTGCCCTATAATTTCCTACTATTTTCTGATTATGCAAAGGTTCAAGCACTTTTGAGTATCATTGTTCTATCCCTTCATCTACTGGAAGCATTAAAGCATTTCACTCGTATATATAAAGAACTAAATAAGCAGGAAAACCAGTATTTCTGTAACATTTTAATAGTAACTCTCCCTCAAAGTTTAGGTAACATACTAACTTTAGGTTCATTTCAATGTCTATCAGCCTAATGATTGTTACAAGAGTAAGTCACTACAAAGTTCAACATAGATTAGAGGACCATGATACAAAAGTAGAATAGACATGCATATGGCTAATATGACTAGTAGACCTGAAATACGAAAGGCTTCTGAATGAAGGAAAAAAAAGGGTTCTTTCAGCTAAGCCTTAAAGATTGGAATAACAGTATTGCTGCTTCTGTTGTTCTGCCAAAAATTAAAAAATAATACAGATGTCTACGTAGCATCCAGTACCAATAAACAGATATTGTTTTATATATACGATAAAATATTGAAGAGGCATCATAAATGAATAAAAAAACATAGTGAAGTATTTATTGAGTCAAAAACATACCCTCAAAAGGGGAGTGTGACGCTTCTTAACCTGCAAAAATGGCATCATGCAGACACTAAGGCAAACGCAAACTCACATAATTAATCAAAAGCACAAAAAGGTACTGCCACAACAAATATTCAATTAATCATCGTAACAAAGCAACAATTCTTGCAATCTATGTTCGGTTTGATCCCATAAAAGTTACTGTAGATCTTCCATGCAATACTTCAGTTATCTCCTTTAAGTTTTAGGTTTGAGCAACACTGAAAAGTGTTGCTACACAGGCACTTTAGGACAATAAAATTGCTGTATCTTTTTATTCCACAGAATTGTATTGCATACATCTACTTCCATAGTTATGAGATGCCACTGCCAATTCTTCTAAGGCATCATGTATATCTTCATGAAATATGTCTAATCCAACTCTGTGTTTAACTGTGTTTACCATTATCCTTTATATAATTGTTTATTTGTTAATGATCAAATTCATAATAGAAAGTTAGAAGGATAAGAAGCAACACAATTGGTCATAATTATTTCATGTAGATAGAGTTTACTGGTACAAGCACAAACGCATGGGACAGGCAATAGAAGCCAATAAAGTGGTTGGGTTTCTCACCACGTTCCCTGGGGCTGGGTCTTTAAGTTGGGAATAGCATTGACCGTAACCAAGTACAGAAGGTGTATACGTGTCTTTGCAACAATAGTAGGTCCAATGAGAGCAATTGAACAAAAAAGAATAAATCCACATATAAACCCTCATTAATAACCAAATTAACTGAATTCATCCTAAGCAATCAAAACCTGCTATGGTAATGCAACATCATATCAAATGAACTCGATCCATGTCAAAGGAACCAGACCTGTTCAATATATGCAGCAACAACGAGGAATTTGACTTTCATAATCAAAACTAATCAAGTAGGAAGGAATCCATTCTGCTGTCTGTTAACATACACAACAGGCTACCTCAGAAGTAGATGGATAATATAATGGAATTATATTATAGGATAGCAGCCAAACAACAAGACCCAACTTGGAGATTAATGGATCTAGAAATCTCAATGGAAAACAAGCATGAGCCAAAGACCAAACTCAGATAAAAGTGCACCAAGGAGCAAGGAGCTGCACTGCCAGAATATGGGCTTGTGCCTTGGAAAGCTACATGAGGCCGAGTTTGAAACGTGCACATTGAGGAAAAAAGGGAGGAAAAAAGAAGAAGCAAAGGACACATATTGGCAGAATAAGAGGAATCAACAAATACCCATGACTTTACAGCTCGAGCTTCTATATAGGGTTATAGAGTACAGTAGATCAACACTTTCTCTGTGGTCCGTTTCAAACTCAGACTCATGTAGTTTTCTGAAGCACAAATTCATACTGCCAGTAAAGAGGGAATCAACAAATACCCATTCGACTTTACAGCTCAAGCTTCTACATAAGATTATAGATGTCCTGTAGATCAGTAGGAATGTAAATCTCCTTTGGTATGCCTGTTTGTGATCATTTTTTAATTATAAATAACAAGGCAACCAAATATTCCTTTATAAATAAAGGTAATAAGAATCAAGATCATGATATACTTGAGGCAGAGGAGAAGATAACAAAGTTTGTGATCTTGCATTTGACCACTTTATGTACTTTCTACATTTCATATTCCAAATTCAACTTCGCACTTGTTAGGTTCTGCTCAGATCAAAAAAAGCCATTCCAAAATTGGTTGAAGAAAATAAAATAATACAATTAAGTCAAATAATGGGGGGAAACGGAGGCATTTTATATTTTCAAAGCAAATTTTTAAAAGCAAGGTTTTAAAAAACAGTCAGCACCAATATATCTCGCATATATCATACCAGATTTTGAGGTACTCGATATAGAATATATATATATATATATATATATATATATATATATATATATATATATATATATATATATATAATATCGATCCAATATTGCCGATATTTACGACGTTGCCGATACAATATGCCAAACATGCTGATTTTTGAAACCGTTAATGATCAGTGGATACTGATTCCAATATTTTAGCTTTTGTCAAAAGCATTGGGACAGTTGAGCTAGCAGATTTAGATAGTGAGCATAGTGCATGATAGGCATATGGTTAGGTAACAGTTCAAAATTTAACATGTTTTTGACATCTTTAATATATATGTCACAAAATACTTATACTTATCCAAGCTTAGCAAGAGGCATCAAGTAATGCTTACCATATAATCCCATCCATACTTCTCAGCAAATGCTTTTGCAGCTTCTTCACTGTCAAAAGAAAGCGCAGCATCTCCTACATTAGCATATGGGTCCCCTGTGGAGGTCCAGCCCATCAATGGATTTTCCCACCTACATAGCAAAAACTATAAGGATTAATGCATATCATAGTTATCATCTCATGATCTCATCATTAAAAAACATAACCTCCAAAGCCAGATATTTCAAGTGTTTGTGCATCTGCGGGTGGACAAGATTCGAGTCTGCGAGCACAGCAAACATTGGGGGGCAATAATGATGAGGGCACTCTCAAGGTAAGAGCGAACGTGGCTAGCTGTCCACATATCTAAATAAAAACATACCTCTGGAGAAGAGGATGTTGAGCTAGCTATCATATAGTAAAAAAGAAGTTGGAATCAGTTAGTTTGGCTCCTCAACTTATGTTAGCTCAATTGCCAAGGGTTTTGGAGCATGAATAACATTTTAGCCTTCAATTAGTTAATGACTGAAAACACACTCTATACTCGCACAGTCTTCCTGTTTGAACCTTATCACACAAGTGATTTGATAGCTAGGTATAGGTTATTAGGGAAAAATATTTAATTAATGCCCATCATCATGACATGTACAACTCGGTTGTCTAACAATGCAGCAGGATATAAGGTTTTCCAAGTTAAAAATTTGAAAAATGCACCAAGATGAAATTTTAATGACCGAGACAGTATGTTATAGAAGTTGATCAGATTCTGGTTAATGTCGGATGACAATGTCAGGGAATTCAATGATTTCAAGGTGCATATCAATGCAAGTACAGTACGCATAACAAGTCAAAAGAACTAAGCCTGAAATAAAAATTATAATCTACATGATAATTGAAAAAATTGCCCCCATTTTTGGGCATATACATCACAGCAAAGAGCCTTCCATCTGTGCACAGCTCTCCTTAATTTACATTCAACAACTTCATTGTGCAATTTGCTCAAAGGCACAAGATAAATTCTGGGTAATCTTCATGGCTAATTGAAACTATTCACCTATGTGTCCTTGTTTTGAAGGCATTCCTTTAAAAGGTCAACAGGATGTAAAATACTGTAGAATCTAGGCCAACAAACTGCAGGTGAAACCTTCCCTAATAAGTAGGTGAAACATGTTCTCAATCCTTTTTCACAATTGTCTACATTTCGTCTACATTTCTCTCATCCTCTAATACTCAGACCTACGAGTTCACGACTTTATATAACATACTTCATGGCTACAGTGTACCAGCGCAGGCTTCTGATCTACTATTAAGGCACTAGTATTTGGTAACTTTATCGTGCATTCTCATGTATGAAGCTAAATTTTATCAATCAATTAGAGCATCGGTTCTATGCTGCTCTTCCACACACGCACACACACAAAAAAAAAAAGATCTTTTATTATCCACAAGAAGTGTGCATTAGATCCTTTACTAAACAAGCATCCACACTACCAATAAATGATGTCCATCCTATAGGAAGTGTGCTTCCAAGAAGATACACTGTTAATTGATATTCAGCATTCAAAAAGAAAAACATGAGAAAAGCTAAAATTTACAGTTTTGTTGTTGCATTATTCACTAAAAGTATATCTTTAGAGTCTAGTGTACAAAAATATCATGAACCTTCATTAAAAAATGCAGGCTGCCAATTTGGAGGTTTCATTGACAATTCAAGCTTCATACTAAAGAAAACATGATTTAATGTCACCAAAGATTTTGAAAGTAGTGCTTTATAAGAGGAAAAATTAACAGTTAGATAATCTCTATCACATGGTGATTAAAAGCTTAGACAAAAGGGCACTACAGTTTCATTTCTTTAAAAAAAAAAATTTATCTTTGCACCGCTAGCACCCATTTACTTGATTAGAGAATGTCTCCATATATTTATTTTAAGGGTTCCAATAACCATTAAAAAGTTACAAACGTTATGTTAAAAGGTGTCATGTCTAGAAATGAACAAGAACACTAATTAACTTTAGAGCTTATAAAGTAAGTTTTACCAGCTTACCTTACCCATATATTGTAACTTTTAGGGTAAGGTTAAGAACATTATATCCATTTGTTTAAACAGGTAAAGGCTAAGAGTTTTATATATGTTTATGAAAAATAATAAGGGTACAGGTTTTATTCCTACCTTTGCCCAAGCTCTTTTGATACTTAAAGGGAGGAATATAAGATAAAGTGATTACACATACATGACAGTAGAATAACAAAGAAAAGTTATAGCATAATTAATGCCCTATTCGAGACTAAAGCAGGAGGGTGGCAATCTCATCTTAAGTGCACCAGAGCGCCTTATGCATTAAAAAAAATTTCTTCACGGATTTGTAACGTTGTTTCTATCTTTTGCATATAGGTTAACTTTTCATTTAAACTTAATTTTTAATTAGGATTTCTCAGAAGAGTTTTATGTGCATACCCTAGTAGAGTAGAGAAAACTTTCACCCTTTACCCATTAGGATTGAATAATTAAAATTATAAAATTATACGGGTAAAAATTAGGTATTTAGGCAAGGGAAAGATCCTTACCCATTGTCACTACTTAATAGATTGTTTTATTTCAATATTACATGTTGAATGCAAATGGTCAAAATGAAAGCTATGTGAAACAAAATGCATAAAAAGAAACAGTTGAAAACACCAAAAATAAAGAGTCCTAAATCACAATAGCACCCATCCTACAATATGACTTAACATGCTATACATAGTGAAACTTAAAACTAAAATCACAAATCACTATGCAGTTCTTGAAACTCCAAACATAAACTATCAAAATGTGTTAATAGGCATACTTTTGGGTAGACATAAAATTGATTTTCCATTTTCCAACTTTTCCAGCTCCCTGCTGTGATGCTGTCCTTGCTGGAGAATAGATTATGACCTGCCAAAGAATATGTCAATGCGGTCAGAGGTGTAGTGGGGGAATATGAAGTGTGATAAACAAAAAATATCAAGGAAACTGAAAGTACAATTGATATTTGATAACAAAATATCAACTGCCAAAAACATTACATGACTACCTACGAGGAATGTGCTTTCATGAAAACAATAGTTGCTCAACATAGAAAACAGGGGAATAAGGTATAATTCTCATACAGCACATGAACTCTAGTTTTTGTTCTTTTCACTGTGCTACCAAGACAGAATCTAATAAATCACATTACTTAATAGTAAATGCATTTCTCATTTCAAGATAAAGAAGCTAATGAAAGAATAATATGTAGACCTTTTAGCTTTCAAGATAAGTAGCTATGTGCTTAACAATATAAAAAGAGAAATAAAATGCGATTTTGAAGTCTTCTTCATGTCCTCTACGTGTCATAAATAAATGGTAAAATACACATGTTCCTGGTATGTCAGCCATCAACACATGGGAAAGATAAAGAAAATTCTTCATTTCTTCAGGAAAAAAATATTACATTAATTATTGAAATAGAAAGTTAATCTATGCATAACCTTTCATCACAAAGAGGTTATCCATTTTAGTATTGATGTCTAGAACATATTGCCAGTGTGGAAATTTTAAAACAAAAAAGATACGTTAATATTGAAATTCAAGTGAAATCTTAAAAAAGTAACCAATATATTGGTTACTGACACAATGGATTGGGGAGCTATAATTTTATGTTGTCGTGATTAAAAGATGCAGAGCATTTGTGGAAATGGTTCAATAACTGGGTCAGCTACAAAGCAAATAACTTGGATCAATAGGCTTTGAGGAAAACAAAACAGCTTTCACGGCCATCAATATCTATGACCTAAACTGCGAATTACAGAACACCTGGCTTCTGTAAAATGTTAGCTTTTGTAATGTAACCTAGAAAAAACAATGAAAAAATCTACACAATACGACCAGATTGCAATTATTTTGATGCAATCCACAAAACCCACTCAGCTGCACATTCCTAGCCAATCAATAACTGTCTTTGCCAAGATCCCTTATCAAATATTACATGCAGAAGGCAGAAGAATGAAATGTGTTTTCTCAAGAGATATTTAAACTCATCAAAAAGGGAACGACTGAAATAGTTTCCATTTCTTAGATCGTAGGAACACATGGTTCGATCACCTCTCCCACATAGGACCTCAAATTGGTTCTACAGTTACATTCATATTAAATACAGATGAGAAGTTCCAATATACCTTCTAGAAAGTGAACTTTCTCCCTAGAAACTAATATATTTCAACATTTTACTAGTGCATAAAATTTTTACTTTCAGAACTATTGTGTATGATCTGTTTCTAAATTCAACAAGTGTGTTGTACACATAATTCTATATCAAAATTTAGGCTAAAATAAAAGAAACCCCCCACAAAGTATTGTAATTTTTCCAGAAACCCACATGAACTATTTTATATTATGTAAACTTCATGAGATTTCTAATTTCATACAAGCTCCCAAACGGTGTTAGCGAAAAGTTAATGGATCGATTTAAAAATACAATAAATAACACTCTCTCACCTTTCAAAATACCCACATCCGGATTTAATATATTTTACTAAATAAATGTATGTATGAAATATCGGAGTGTGGATATTTTTTTTGTTTTTTAAATGGTTTAATTATTTTTTCCATTATGTTGTTTGGAGGTTTCCATGAAATTTGAAAATCCGTGGAAGTTTTACATAAAAAGATTTATGGGAGCTTATGGCAAAATTTTGATACTTCATGGGGGTTTTCTCTACTTTAGCCCAAAATTTATTTACAGTATAGCAGACTAATTTCAAGTAAAAAATTAAGTTACAGCTTCCACCAAACTTGCCATCACGTTATGTTGGTTTTATCATTACAACTCCCCTTGACATAGCCCCTGGATTAGCTATCTCCGTCTCATATGACATTAGTTGATAGGCCACTTGTGTCATTCATGGCTTAATAACATGTGTTATGGGAAGGGCAGATGGATGATGCGGTTGTAAAAGGTGGGTTCAGATGTTCGAGCATGCCAGGATGGAGGGTCGAAAGTTGAAGGAGGAAAAAAAAATAATGAAAATGGGAGAAACAAGTGATGGTTGGTTAGGGTGATGGGACTAAAGTCCAAGCAAAAAGATAGAAGATATGGAGGGAGGAGGTGGTGGAGAAAACGAGAAAAAAAGGAGATGAGGAAACAAGGAAAGATCCTTCTATATCAAGTTACTAATCAAGCAAGGGTAATAACATGACAACATATAGAAGACAGAGGCAGCACAAAAGTTCTTCCAATACTGATTAGTTGAGTGTACGACTGGGGAATGTTGACGAACTTCCATGAAATTCAACCTAAACAAGACTATTTTACCTAATACTATTATACCAAAATGTAACCTATATGTTAAACATTTGAAGTGCATTCAAACTCATTTGTCTTTATGGAACTTAGTAGACGAATACCACTCCTTGAGATCCTCAAACTCCGTACATGATCTTAATCGAAAAATTATTGATCATACAACTTACAGGAAGACTGTTTCTTTAATGTAGAACATATTAAGTAACATTACAAAACCGTATTTAATAATTCTATCATATTATCTTTCTTTATCTTTTATGTTAAAGAGAAGATTTCAGGTGACTCTTCATTAATCTTCAAAACAGAAACTAAGGCATCAAGAAACTATTTCCTTGGGATTCAGTTTCCAGATTCCAAAAGGAATTGAGTTTCACAGAAATAAAATGGCATGATTAAAGCACTAATATTCTATGTTCAGATTAAAGCACTCGTATACATTTCATCTTCAGCTGAGCTTGTATTTGGTAGAAATGTTGGGCATTTATATTTCTTTGGCGACCTTAGGGTAAACCAGCCTCAATAATAGTTGATTTTTCTCAAAATACCAGAGTCATCTGACTTCTAAGTTTGATATGTTTCAAGTCTTAGTTATTAATACTATCTAGTTGAATCATAATTGTGTGTGGACTTGGATACAACATACAGAGTAGATTTCTCTTCTTATTGTATATTTGTCATATGCAGAGCTTATAACATTGCAAGCTAGGATTAGTTTAGGGTATAATTTCTGGTTGCACCTCTTGGATTAGAAATTGCTTGCATTTCATTTATTTTCTATAAGTTTCTTGAACATTTCATCGCATATAGTCCTGCATCATATCTGTAGTTCAGATCTGTCCCCTATTATATGGGCTTTTCATAATCCTAGGAGGCTAGTTGGGAGGTTCCTAGACTTGAGTAAACATCTAGAAGTCTATAAGAAGCGAAAAAATTTGATAAATTTGCTATAGAGGCATGCAACTTTCAAGCACACATAAAGCCAGAGTCGAACAAAACGCATCTTCCTTGATACAAACACACAAATACAAGAAGGAAACTCAAAAGGATGGATGATGATGATGATAGTGATGAGAAGAATTCTTGAGATGGCATCAAATTCCTTGAGGTAGACTACGAGTATGGAAATGAAAGAGGTTTTCAAGATAAAACTAAGGCCTTGTTCGAGAGGGATTAAAGAAGACCGATTTGTGAAAGAAATTGCATAGTCATCTTGAAGGATTTCAAATCAGTCAAATAATGACTGATGAAATTTTCAAATAATAGTTTTATGTTTAGCAATACAAGTAAAAAGGAGTTATTTTTAAAAGACTGCCATAAAATCTTTACCCATCATTTGTTTGGAGTCAAATGGTTAAATTTTAATCCATCTCAAGAGGTGAGTTTGTTAATCTCTATTTCTGACGGGTTAACACCACAAATTAACCTATCTTGAAGGGTTAATGTCAACTTAATTGGCTGGCAAGCTAAGGTGGGGTAAAAATCCCTTAACTATTCATTTAAACTGTCACCAATCAGTGCCTAAGGAAATTAAAGGTACACCAATTTATAGTTTGTTGAGCAACCAGTTCTAATAGAGATAATAGTCTAGTGGGCAGATAATATGTATTGTGGGCCTAAGGACAGATAATATGTAATGTAAGCCTAGGAATATATTAACAATTAGGTTATGTAACTTTTGTTTGACAAGTGGTTTTAACTCTAGGATTATGCTAACTCCTAATCAGTTTATAAAAAACCAGAGTTAATGTGTAACGTTGAATTTGGAATTATCTTTAATCCACCCAATGCCACCCTCGAAGCCACCAGATTTAGGCACAACTCCTACTTCTATTAGGGAGACACTTGGCTGGACGAAAGTGGGCATCAACTCTGAAGGTGAATCATTGCCAATAACTCCAAGTGTTTGTTTAGGTGAAAGTAGCATCCAAAAGTGTTGAAACGACTTTCGCCACATAGGATACCTTTCATGTTTTACTTCTTCTATCTTTTTACTTGCTTCAAAACAATCTTTTTGCACTATGATGCTAGGAGGAATCATTTTCAGCTTCAAAAAAGTGACATTTACACTTTCTAGTCACTCTCATCAAGCCAAATGGCCCTTAGGCAGAATTACTCTCTCTCTCCTTTCTCTATATACTAATCCATAACTGATAGAGATGATATTAGTTATTTAGTTGGATTTGATTTGATTTGATTAGGAATTTAGTTAGATTTTGGATTTTTAGAGATTTGCTATTATCTTGTTGTTTTAGAATTCTCTATATATATAGCTTGTAAAACTCTAATTGGAAATATAGAGTGAAATATGATTTATTTTGAGAACATATGATTTTTTTTATCAAATCTTTTTTCAAGTGATTCGTGAGAGAGTGGATGTGTGATTTGCCTGGACGTGAGGTCCAAACCCTAATTTATCCCCCAAAACCCTAAATTCTTCCCCAATTTCTCCACCACAAACCCTAAATCGCTTCCGTCCTACGTCAAATTGGTATTAGAGCACAAGATCCACATCTTCAGGTATCAGAGCCCAAATCCATCTCCATCTTCTTCCTTCCACTTCCATCTTCTTTTTATTTTATTTGCAAAAAAAAAAGAGAGAAACAGATTAGAAAAAAAAAGAGAGAAAAAAGAGAGAAAAAAGTGAAGAGAGAGAAATAAGAGAAGCTGCAGCAGCAGCAGGAAGAAGAAGAAAAAAATGAGTGAAAAAAAAGTCAAAGAGAGAGAGAGAGAACCAAATTTCCCCTCTCCGACATCGCTTTCATCTCCGATCTCCCTGTTTAACCTTTGCTTCATCGCCCATCCTTTTCCCCTTTGCGACGCAAGCTGTTGAAGTAAAGAGGTAAAGTCTAATTGGGTTTAGATTTGAGATCAAATCGGGTCCAACAAAAACCTGAGAATA
Organism: Dracaena cambodiana; assembly: GCA_036321105.1. Taxonomy (NCBI): domain Eukaryota; kingdom Viridiplantae; phylum Streptophyta; class Magnoliopsida; order Asparagales; family Asparagaceae; genus Dracaena; species Dracaena cambodiana. The sequence continues at coordinate 33,061,531 of JAYEPQ010000017.1, forward strand.
AATTGGACCCAACCCAATAGCAACAGTAGAACCGATACCCACTCCAGTGCAGATCCAGTCCAACTTAACTTTTGGGTACAATTAAGAGTTAACAACAGAGCAAACCCGTTAAGAGGAAAGCAGGCCTGTTAAAATTTTTTGGTTGATTTTGAAGCTATTTTGACTCCAATTCGCATCCAATTTAAAGCCCAGTTCACATCAGATTTTTCTGGTATTTTCTGAACTTGCTCTGAAAATTTCGGAATCATGGGATTTATATTTTGTGGTAAATATATCGACACTGATGCTAATTTTAAACAAGTGGAGTGTGATATATACAAAGCAGTCTCATATTTTCATGGTTATAATGATCATAATGGTTATGAAAATTGGAAGAGCAATTTAGAACAATTTTTCCGTTACTTTTCTTTGACTTCAGAGCAAGAATATAATTATGCTAAATTGAAGTTGATTGGAGAAACTTCTAATTGGTATTTCAACAACTATAAATCCCGTCCAACTTCGAAACGGTTGTAGTTTTTTCTTTGTGCACGGTATACTCTACATCTTATATTTAAACAATGTTTAAAGTGTGAAGTATATGGACACTCTGCTCATTAGTATCCTTCTATCAAATGTTCGGCATGTGGAGAATTTTGACATTATGAGTATGAGTGCCCTAAAAAGAGTCCAGATACCGATATATCCGCTTCCAAGATTTTAGGCGATAAGACCGAGTCCAGCATACAACTTGCCACATATCCAAAAGTTGATGATTCGATTTTTCTGCCAAAACGAACTACAGAAACATTCATTTGCCATGTTCATGAGGATCGTATTTTCAGTGACTTGCTAGCTCACATTCCAAATTCTTCATTTTCTACAGAAGCGACAGATTTTGATTTCTCTCCAGACCTTCTACAATTATTACTGTTGCCACCATGAAAATGTCAGATAGCATACATTTGGCTTCCAAACTGTTCAATTTTCTTATATTTATTTCGGTGGAAAAGTTTGCCAGATTTCGAGAAAATTGACCAATTTCAATTGACCGTATTTCTTTTTTCTTATCGCTATTCACTAGATGTTGAATATTTCCAAGTGCAGGAGAATTAATAGAGATGAGATTAGTTATTTAGTTGGATTTGATTTGATTAGGAATTTAGTTAGATTTTAGATTTTTAGAGATTTGTTATTATCTTATTGTTTTAGAATTCTCTATATATATGACTTGTAAAACCCTAATTGGAAACATAGAGTGAAATATGATTTCTTTTGAGAGCATGTGATTTGCTTTATCAAATCTTTTCTCGAGTGATTCATGAGAGAGTGGGTGTGTGATTCGCCTAGGCGTGAGGTCCAAACTCTAATTTATCCACCAAAACCCTAAGTTCTCCCCCAATTTCTCCAGAACAAATCCTAAATCGCTTCCGTCCTGCGTCAATAACTATTGCTAGTTATATCTCCATTAATAGTTCCCATAACTCCTTTTTGCTAACTTTGTTGCCAAAGGCAGCCACATCATCAAATTGTTGAAATTTGATCTTAGACAATCGAGGCTTCACAAGACTTCATCCTATGACATACATTGGCATAAAAAAATATAACCTACTTCGAAATCATCTGCTTGAACTGACAACCAGGAGCAACCAACCCTTCAAGATTCACCATCACTCAAGTTCCTAATGGATTTTCCGCACAATAATTTTTGACAAAATATTTCAAATAAATTATAAGTACCTAATACAGCTACGATCTCTCTTATTATTGAGGATTTCAGAAAAAGCTAAAACGACATTCAAATTCCCTTCCTACAACAAACTTGCTAGCTAAGATCTATCATTAAACACTGCCAAAAGGAAGCTAATTACAAGAAATTGATCGAGAGGCATTGATTTACCCTGCGTTTGAGGTGCTCCTCAGGGACACCGGAAACGATCCCGATTTCACCGGGCTTGATCTCGACGAGGGCGTCGGCGGAGAGCGACCTCGTCTGAAGAGAGATTTGAGCTGAGCGCGAGACCAGAAGGCGAGCAATGGACAAGCCCCGGTTTTTAAGAGAGTAGGCGGCCATCGATCGATCGATGCCTTCGATGGCGGCGGAGATTTCAGCTACGGGCTATTCTCTATTTGGGCAAATTGTGAAAGATTGGTGAGAGAGAGCCAGAGGAGACGAACAATATAGAAGCAGACAGCGATGAAATGTTAGACCGTAATTTGGTTTTGGGCCGGACCGCTTCGACCCCTCAACTCTCACGGCCGTTAATCGGGATGGGGGTGGTCCAACCGGCCTGCCCGGCCCGGGCAAACCCAGAAGTGCCTGGCGGCCCGTCGAAAAATGGTTTTTTAATTTAAGAAATTGACATAAGAAAAAGAATTTAGACACCACGAAAATCAAAAAAGTTAAACAAATACTGGAAAAAAAATTCACATTACGCATGATTATTTTTAAAAAAATGTAACATTCTTCCTCATAAAATTGTCGATATTATAAGTTATAGAGAATTTATAATGTTAAAAAAAAATTCAATTTATCTGCCACTCTCATTGCAAGTTTTACATTTTATATCCCTTATGTTTTTTTGCAAGTGCCCCACCAGTCTTGCAAATAAACTACTGTGTATATTATAGTTACGTCTAAAGCATTTTTGTAGTCATTGATTAAGCATTTCTTATAATACTGTAGGTGAATCGACGGCTCAGGAAAAAATACGTGAGGTATCAACAAAAATATAGTTATCCAGTGATTTCTCTTCCAAATTTTTCTATAATTATGAGCTTTAAATTATTAACTTTAATAAAATTAAATTTCATGAGTTTTGAAGTTTATTTACATTTTCATTAAGTAGATACAAAATATTTATTCATTATAAACTATTAAAATTAGTGTAAACTTAATGGATGATCAAATCAAAACTTAAACCTAAGAACTTGGGTATTTGTAAACCCTAAAGAGTCGAGATCATAATCCAAAAGAAAATTTTTTAAAAAAATTTATTGGAGATAGTGAAAATAAACTTCAGTTCAGATAACTTTCATGAGCTATAAGCTCATTTTTATTTTTCTTATATATATATATATATATATATATATATATATATATATATATATATAGACGCATTCATATTTCAATGCTTAGCTATGCAACTATCGGTCAGGTTCAAAATTTTTAAGGTTATTAATGTTTACGTAATGATCACTTTTTAAGGGAAAATTGTGTTAGGATGTTTGTTTCAATTTGGTGACATGGGATTTGGAACTTGGAAATTATGTCAATTTATTTAAAAATTAAGTCTGGAATTCTTATTAATAAATATAAAAAATGCAAAAAAAAAAAAAAGTATTGTTAGATGCTAATCACGACTAAGCTTTGTTGAATATTCTAAAAAAAAATTGATGTTAGGTGCATTCAACATTAAATTTAGAAGTTAGATTTTATATTGCAAAAATAAAAGAACACAGAGAGTTGATGGTGATATCTTCCAAAATAGAGAAGAGACAGACTGTTCGGTTACTTGCACGCTGTTGTAAGTTGCAGTTTATATTGTTGTAATTAAAATTAGAAACAATAAAACTTGTTGCAACTTGTACTACTGTGTTTGGTTTGAGAATACAAGTGCTTATTAGAAAAAAGTTGGAGGGAAATTTTGCTTTCCTTTTACTTTCTATAATTGGCCCCAGCAAGAGGAAAAAAAATTTAAAAATGAAAAATATGGGGGTCAGTTGTTTTGTATAGTTAACCCCTCAAATCTCTATAATGAGCATTATCTTTATTTTGTATTTAAGCATTAAACAAAATTCTTAAAATTTAAGTTACATTTTCCTACGCTTTAAGAAATTTATATTTTATTCTTTAATTTTTTTTCAAATAAATTTCATATGATTTGCCTATATTCAAAATATTATAGAAATATCTTTTTAAATTCTTAATATAATGTTAATTTATTATCTTCTTTTAATTTTTAAAAAACATGAGTTTGCTCCGAATGAAAATTTCACTTAAGGATTTATTGAAGAATACTATATAATCTAAAATTATCACATCTTAGTTTGGTAACATATAATTTTACTTATTTTAGTAGCAAAAAGATTTAATTATTTTAGGCACTATAATTTTCAATTAAGTATTGTTTGAATTTTTGCATTTTGAAAAAAACTATATGCCTGATTATTAAACTATCTACTTTATCAATGAATATGTTTGGCTATTTTCTATATAAAAAGATATATTCTTTTATATGTTTCAAACTATTTTTGAAACTTTTTATCTTTTACTTATAAAACTATATGCTTATAGACTTAAGACTCAGTGGGGCGTTTTAAAAAAATGCACACATTAAAATATTTTCAATAATTTGTGTAGGCTTCCCACTTGTACAATAACTATTGGGAAAGAAGAGAGGAAAAGTGTTTGATAATTGTAATTACTATAAATAACTAGTAAATACGATTACAATCAAACATCAGAAGTCACTGCTTATAGCTAAATAGTTGTAATTTTAACCACTTTTCGCACGCAACTAAACACCCAAAATACTCTCAACAAAATATATCAATTTTTTAAAGTCCCTTCTATTGCATTAATACTTTGAAGTTCTATTGCATTAAAACTTTGAAGTTGTGGTGAAGGTTGAGATTAATTATTTTATATTTTTAATACGCTTCGCAGGTTAAAAGTCCATTTTGGACAGAAACCTGAGTTTCACGTAGCGATATAATTTTTTTTAAAACTCGTAATTAAATGCGTGCCCGATAAGAATTAAATTTGGATTGCTCTGATACTATTTATTGGGGAGAAACGTCGGGTCCAACCGAGAGCATGAATTTGGGCTTCAATATCGGCTTGACTTGAATTTAGACTCTAATACCAATTGTGAAGAGAAATTTTGGGTCTAATCGGAAGTATGATGGACCTAAATATAAAACTGAGAACTAGTCTGATTCAAAAGCAAAAATTTATACTATGCACCAAAATTCTGAAATTGTGGTGAGGACTGAGGTTAATTATTTTGTATTTTTAACTCAATTTACTCGGGAAATTCTAAATGCCACCGCACTTGACTTGGTGGGCACCATTTTCCCGTTCTGCTCATCACTCTACTTTGTTTAGGATGTAATGCTCACTAAGTCAGCTGTAGTGCGCATTTAGAATTTCCCAATTTACCCTGTGCCTGCGGAGCAAAGTAAGAAAAAACCGGAGCTCGATCGATTTCCAATTCAGGGGATTTGACGACTCCGTTGGAGAGCGAAAGATTGAGATAACTCGTGCCATCTTCCCCATATCACTCCGTTTCGGGAAACTTAGCGAGCCCCACATCCTATACTAAAGTGATTTACAACATAGGCATAAATGGTGCTCACTAAGTCAAATGTGGTGCGCAATTAGAATTTCCCCTCCGTTTCCTTGCCGTCCTCTCCATTTCTAGAAATCTAGTTCACTCTTTCTCTTGTCTTAATCTAAAATCGCTGCGATTTCAAGAAAGGGCTCTTACTTGTTACTTCGTCGCAGGTAATTTTTCTAATTTCCCTCTCTCGCTCTATTTGATGTAATTGTGAGTACTTTTAGGGATAAATTGATGATATAAATCTTGCCCAAATTGTTTGATTTATTTGTTGTTCAGTTAAACAGTTGGATTTGGTTCTTCGTTTAGATTCTAGAAGAGGGGGGAGACATGAGATTCTTGGAGTCTCCTTTAATAATTTTCATCTATAATCACTCCATCCACAAGAATCTGCTAACTTTGCCCAGTGATTTAGGTCAATTTTTCCTTTTTTTAGTTGAATATTTCCGATACTCTTTTAACTTAGGATTATTTTATTTTATTTTATTGTACAACACCTAAATTCTCATTCCTTGTATTAATGCTTGGGTTTGTTCATTTTTTTTTAGCCGTTAGAGATGGATGATAAAGGGAACGAAGGGGAATCTTTAAATTCTCGCATGGAACAACTTCAGCGTGGTATTATCTCTTACATCCTTTGTGTTCTTGTATTTGAAGTTATTATTTTTTTAGTTGTTTTCTCTCTATTGCTATGCAGTATATGTATTTGATTGTTGTGCTTGCTTGGTTCTAAGTTGTATCGATAGGTTGTACCCATCTGCAGTGTCATTCATGTAGTCTAAGAATTCTCAATATCATGTTGGTTTACTCGCAAATAGAAACATGAGACCAGTCTACAACAACAACAACAACTAACCCTTTTATCCCAAGTATTTGGGGTAGGCTACATGAACCAAACAAACAATCACGCCGGATCGATCACTTTGATATTCCTTCTCCATTCATTTCTATCAAGTAGTATTTCCTTATTTAAACCTTTAGACTCCATATATTTGCGTATCACCACCATCCATGTTTTTTTCGGTCTTCCCTTCGTTCTTTTAACTTGTTCTACGTTGATAAACTCTCCTCTTCGAACCGGTGCACTTGTAGGCCTACGTTGCACATGACCAAACCATCGTAAGCGACTTTCCCGCATCTTCTCATCGATGGGAGTTACACCTAGCTTAGTACGAATATCTTCATTTCTCACTTTATCTCTCCTAATGTTGCCGCACATCCAACGGAGCATGCGCATCTCTGCTACACTTATCTTATGTGAATGACGTTTCTTTATAGCCCAACATTTCGTGCCATATAATAAAACTGGTCTAATAGCAGTCCTATAAAATTTTCCTTTCAATCTTAACGGAATGTTACGGTCGTATAAAACTCCCGTTGCCCTCCTCCATTTCAACCAGCCAGCTTATATTTTATGGTTAACATTATTATCGATCCCTCCATCATTCTGAATAATAGAACCTAAATATTTAAACTGACTGCTCATTTGTATCTCTTGCCTATCAAGTTTTACAGTATTATAGTCTATGGTCCGTCGTTTACTAAATTTATACTCCATATACTCTGTTTTAGACCTACTCAATCTAAAACCTCTAGATTCTAATGTATACCTCCATAACTTTAACTTGACATTTACCTCTGCTCTTGTCTCATCAACTAAGATAATATCATCAGCAAATAACATACACCAAGGTATCTCATCCTGAATGGTTTTAGTAAGCTCATCCATCACTATAGTAAATAAGAATGGGCTCAATGCAGATCCTTGATGCAATCTAATTGTGATAGAAAAATCACTTGTTAAACCACCACATGTTCTGATATTGGCTACTACTCCATTATACATGTTCTTAATTATGTCGATATACTTAATGAGAACTCTTTTTTTCATCAGTGTCCACTAAAGTATCTTTCATAGAGCCTTATCATAGGTTTTCTTTAAGTCAATAAATACCATATGTAAATCTCTATTTCTCTCTCGGAATCGCTCTATAAGTTGACGAAGTAAATGAATAGTTTCTGTCGTCGATCGACCCGGCATAAATCCAAACAGGTTCTCCGATATTTTAACAGTTTGTCATAATCTATGTTCAATTACCCTTTCCCAAAACTTCATAGTGTGACATACGAGTTTTATTCTCCGATAATTAGAATAACTCTGAATATCGCTCTTGTTCTTATACAGAGATAGTAGGGTACTCTTCCTCCATTCATTTGGTATTTTCTTAATTTGTCAAATCTTGTTAAAAAGATCTGTTAGCCATGTCACATCAATCCCTCTTAAGTATCTCCATATCTCTATAGGAATCTCATCTGGACCAACAGTTTTTCTTAATTTCATCCTCTTCAAAGCCTCTTTTACTTCAGACTCTTTAATTCTGCGCATAAAATTACGATTCATATCCTCACATTAAATAGTAAGATCTCTCAAATCTTGAGTAAAACTATCATTATATAATCTATCAAAATAATTTTTTCATCTTTTTTTAATCTCTTCATCTCGAACTAAAACTGTCTGATCCTTATCTTTAATACACTTTACAATACATAAGTTTTTAAACTTTCTCTCTCTTATTCGAATAATTATATATATATATATCATTTTTTGTCTCTTTATTATATTTATCCAACTTCTCGTACGCTTGTTTATATAATTTAGTTTTTGCATTCCGAACAACTTTCTTAGCCTCCTTTTTTGCTAGTTTATATTTCTCAAAACTTATTCCATTATTATTATTCTTTTTCAAATCTCTATAAAAATCTCGCTTGATCTTAATAGCATTTTTTACCTCTTCATTCCACCATGATATATCCTTAAATAGTGGAGCACCGCCCCTCGACTCACCGAATATATTTTTAGCTATCTTTTTAATACAACTAGCCATTTTGTTCCATGTTACATTAGGATCATCATGATCCTTCCAATCTGCTTCTTGTACTACTCTATTTACAAAAACTTTTTGATTACGTTCTAATCGTTACCACTTAATTTTAGGATCTAATTTACACTTAATTTTTCTAAGTTTCTGTCTAATCTGAATATCTAAAACTAAGAGTTTATATTGGGTAATTACACTCTCACCTGACACTATCTTACAATCGATACAACTAGCTCTATTTACCCTTCTAGTTAAAAAGAAATCTATTTGGCTTGCATTCGTTCCACTTTTAAAAGTAACTAAGTGAGAAACTCTCTTTTTAAACCAAGTATTCGCTAAAATTAAATCATAAGACAAAACAAAATCTAGAATTGAGTTAGCAGCTTCATTTCTTTTTCCAAAACCAAATCCTCCATGTACACTATCAAACCCATTACGACTAGTTACTACATGCCCATTGAGATCACCACCAATAAATAGTTTTTCTCTAGCGGGTGTTCTTGTACTATCTCATCTAGATCTTTCCAAAGTTAATGTTTACTGGATTCATCAAGTCCTACTTATGGTGCATAGGCGCTAATGATATTAAAAATATCTCCATCTAAAATAAGTTTAACTAATAAAATTCTATCACCATTCCTCTTAAGCTCCACTATATCCCCAAGTAATTACTTATTTATGATCACACCTACCCCATTACGATTTATATCTCTACCCGTATATCAAAGTTTATAATACCAAGGCTCCATGACTTTAGCTTTCTCATCTACCCACTTAGTCTCCTGCACGCATAAAATATTAACTCTCTTTCTAATCATAACATCAACTAATTCTGCTAATTTACCTGTAAGAGAACCTATATTTCATGATGCCAACCGAAATTTATGTTTATGAGTTAACTGTTTTACCCCCACCCCCTCATTAAGATGTGGGAACCCTCTTATATTTGACCCCACATCCGGGCGCTGACGTGGCGCGTCGCTTCTAGGTGACGACCTAGCAACACTCACATATTTTTCACTACATCCGGGTTTCGATGTAGCACGTTGCTCAGTAGGGAACGCTCCAACGAAATTCGTATTCTGGCTCATGTCATAATATGTGATAATATTTTACGTTGGCTGTCACTGACCTACCACAACCCTCCTCTTTTATCCTGGCTTGGGACAGACAGTGCATAGCACTGGCGGAGTTAATATGAGACCAGTCTATAACTTGATATATTAAAATTGACCTTTTTTTAAAAAAAAATATAAAATGTGGGTGCAAGGCTGAGCACTGTTCTGTTCATTTTCCGATTATTTCTGGATAAGCATTTCTCACAAAGTAATATTGTTATGCAGAACGTGATGAACTTAGAAAGGATATTGAGCAATTATGCCTACAACAAGCTGGCCCAAGCTATCTTGCTGCTGCAACTCGGTTGCATTTTCAAAGGTGTGCAAGTGTCTATTATTGCTTGTGCGCTTCTTCTGGTTTTGCTTTATTTTAGTACAGTCAAATTAAAGTCCTATTAGGACAGCTGGTTTGGAGCAGGAGATTGAGAACCTAAAAAAGAAACTGGCAGGATTCGCAAGAGACAAGCAGAACCTACAAGAGGAGCTTTCTGAAGCTTATCGAATTAAAGTTCGGGTCTTTCTCCTGTATTTGTATATACTATTTTGCAAATTTTCTATCCACATCTCTGGTTTATCATTTATGTTTTTGGGTTTAATTTTCAGAGCCAGCTGGCTGAGCTGCACACGGCAGAAGTTTTGAAGGTATTATGTTCATCTTTAATTGCTTTAGCACCTCATATAATGTGAAATCTTATATGGTAGATTTTTAGATGCAATCGTCGATGTTTGCCTCATGTTATTGTCACATTAGGTCCAATCAGGCACTCTTTTATTGAGATTGTGGGTATATCGCCAAATATAGACATGCGAGAACAATTATAAAGAGCAACTTGTGATGCGTCGTGCAGTCAGGTTCACATTGTATGCATAAAAACTGATGTGTTTCAGATTGTGCCAGCATGCTTCAGATTGTACACCTAGGTGTTGTGTGTGCATATAAATACATACTTTATACTGCAACAACTGGCTGAAGATTTTCATGTATACTCCAGCATCCCATTTATATAACTTGCATATCTAATGTGTCTAATATATGTCATTGTATTCCATTCCCTTCAAAACTGACTTCAACTTGAGGCAAGATAGCTCCACAAAAGAATTGACCTTTATATTTTCAACTACTTTCTTAGTTTTCAACCTAATGTTAACCCTTGACAATTGCTCCATGATTTGTTGCTCCCCACGGCATCTGTTCACAGGTGAAGGGGTTGTCACGTAGTAGATACTGTAGATTTATCTTTTAGGTCGTGATATCCCCAGGAACAGCATTCAAATTCTCCAAGTGTGAGAAATATTATGGAGAAAGAGGTCACATGGGAGATGTTTTGCTATCGGGAATTACATTCACCTGCGGAGCACAACTATGCAAAGCACTAAGTGGAATTCACATTCTGGGTGATCCTGGCATGTCCGTTTGTAACAAAAATGTATTTAGACCATAAATGGTACACATATGTTCAGTCTCATGTATTTTACTAGTTTAAAGCCTTATTCATCATTTTAGCATATAGTTCTTTGATCTTTAAATTTTTCTTTCCTACATTATACTAGATTTTTCTGCTAAATTCAGAGATTGTAACTTTACATGAATGAGAATTGTTCATTGTCACCAATTTTCACTAATATCCATCATTTCTGCTAAAGTATTTTACATTTTGATTATGATATATGTGATCTTTTCTCCTTTTTGTTTTAGATCCATATTCAGTTTTTTGCAGTCTATTTGTTATCCTGCCTTTGTGAATTTTATATTGACTGAACATCCTTTTTGAGGTGATGGGTTTCAATATATGTTTAAGTGTTGCAAAAAAGAAGGGAGAATCTAGTTAGATGAATACTTTGAATAAGAGGCTGAACTTGATGCAATTGCACTATAAATAGCCATCTATAGGAATTTTGGTGGACATGGAAGGGATTCATAGAGCAGTCACAACCATTAGGGTAAAGCACATTAACAATGGCCAAGATAACAAGTAAATAAACTTCCCATCGTAGAAGAAAAATCCTAGCATTGTTAGCAGGCTGGAGCACTCCCCTTATGATTTAGCTTTTGCCGTTGGCACGATAATACTATTGACTAGTTTAAAATTCATGAGAAGTGAAATTGCAATCTAGATATGACAGCATTGCCCCATATGTCTTTTTATCTTGTCTTTGAACGTATAACAATGTAATCCTATCTCATTTCGTTTCACTAGGAAGCTGAAAATGAAGCAATGTGACGCAGAAAGGTTTTTGTATGTGTTCTACTATATGTCATTGTTGTAGCACTACTACTAAATATATGTCATTTAAACAATCCATAGAACAATTTGCAGTAAACCACATTCTCTCTTAGTCCAAATAAAGAAGACTGCTTGTTTAAAAGAGTCCTTAAGGGAAGGATATTGCCCTTTAACAATGTTTGATTTGTCTTATTTTGTTTTTATTTTTAATCTCCAATTGTTGGTTACAGCTTTGCAGAGTTCCACATGACACGTAAATTCTTACAGCCATCTATACCTTGGCTCATTGTTCCAATAAATTTTATAAATGCAGAAGTTTAAATTCATAGATTCTAGTTTTAACAGCTTATTGATTTTATAGTTTGAGTGCTCAAGTTTGAAGCAGGTTACAACTTTCTCTGATGTCTATTACTGGTTAAACGTCAAGTTTATCTCTTTGAATATTCTAAGCTTGCGAAACTTTTCTTTCTTGTTAGCTTTATGAAAGTCTGTTATGCTGCTGCAGAATAATGAAGCAGAGAAACAATTGAAGTTTTACCAAAGTTGTGTTGCAGCTGCATTCTCGGAACGGGACAATGCTTTAATGGAGGTTTTAGCTCTAGTTTATCTTTGTTAGTTGTCATGTTTACAGCGTCTGATTTATTTGCTTGCTTATGTAATACTGTAATTTTCTATTTTTATTGGAACAGTCTGAGAAGGTCAAGGAAAGGGAGGAGACTGCATCAGAGAGATTAATCATTGCTGAGAATAGGTACTCATTAGATGTCAAGTCTATGTAAAGAATGAAAATCTCTGCATGTTTCTTTTTGGTTGTTCTGAATATTATGTTTACTACGAATATGCCTTGTATCTGATCTGATAATCCTTGTGATGCATAGTGATTACATATCTATCTTTGACGACAATAGTTTCTGTCACAACATTGCGAGAAATAGGTTTCCATGTACAATGATCAAGTTTTATGCTGTCAGTTTGAATATATGCATCAGATATGCTAATACTAAAACTAAGTATGATCAGGACTCTAAACAGCCAACTCTAACTATTATTATTTAGTGGAGTGTAAGTATTGTGATCTTTTGAGAGAAAAGAGTAGCAGCAGAAATAGCAAAAACTTCATTCCAAAGCTTTTGAGGGTTGGCTATAGAAATCTTTTTCCCATTTGGTTCTATTAAAAGCCATCTACTCTAATAAATTACTTACTACCATTTTTTACTGCTGCTGTCTAATTTCATCTTGGACGAACCCCGTTCCAGCAGCTCTCTTCAATTACTATCCTAACAGTCTTATCCAAACCGTCACATCATTCTCTATTAAAACTCCTAGCCATTTTAAATAATTCTTAGTTACTTCGATTGATGACTAAACCTAGCTTCAACTTCATATCCCATCTTTTATTATATTGCCAATATTTATATATTATATTATATATATGTGTATGTGTGTGTGTATGTATGTGTGTGTGTGTGTGTGTGTGTGTGTGTGTGTGTGTGTATATGTATGTATGTATGTATGTGTGTGTGTGTGTGTGTGTGTGTGTGTGTGTGCGTGTGTATATGTATGTATGTGTGTGTGTATGTGTGTGTGTGTGTGTGTGTATATACATACATACATTACAGACACACACATATATTTCTTATTTACTTGCATGATCAATAACTATGCTCTAGCTTGAGAGCAGTGTCGAGAGTATTCTGGTGTTATTGTAATTTAATTTTCCTTTTATAAATAAGGGGGTCAACCCAAGTTAGGATTTAAGTTGTCTTGCTGTTTCTGAATCATAACAAGATCATTTTGAAAATTGGTCTTAAGTCCTAACATATGAAGTGCTCTCTCTTAAGTAATTATTGACCATGTATGTGAATTGTTCAATCCTTCTATATCTTTGGCTATTACATTCCCATGTAATTTGTTGTACACACGCTAATTGTAACTTTTAGACTGTAACCATCTATCATCATTTGTACTTTAGATAGTATCCCTAGTGTAGAAAAAATGTGCTCCGTAATGTGTTTTAACGCGTTACGGAGCGGAGCGCAAACAATTCGCTCCGTTGCGGGACGATCCTGCTACGGAGCGCTGCTTTTTTTAAAAAACGCACGTTACGTTATGTAATTTGGTAATGTAACGTGCATTTTTTTCCCCACTTCGAGTCATATAAAAATATCGGGTGAAAAAAACCCTAACCCTAAATCTATCGCTCTCCCCCCTCGTCGAGTTCTCGCTCGACCCTCTCTCCTTTTCCTCTCTTTCCGCCGTTGTTCCGACTCCAAAATGCCAGCAAGAAGCTCCGATCAACCTCCTAAGCCTTCATTTTGCTCAGAATTTTCGATCGATCTCCGGTTTGGCTCCGGCTCCATCTCTCTCAGCACTCCTCAGAATCCTCAAATCTTCGATTCATCTTCCCCTCTCTCTCCCTCAGCGCTTCGGCTTTATCTCCAGTTCGGCTTCGGCTCCATCTCCCTTAGCGCTCCTCATTTGGTTTCAGTACCTCTTCGTTCTCTCTTCGGTTCAATAGAGGTAAGCATTCCAATCAATTTTTCTTAAAATTTATTAAATAATATACTTAATTGAGTTAAATCTTTACTGTTGGATAACTTGGATTATTTGCATTCATGCAATTTTGCACTGTTGGAATTATGTGAATTATGTGTGAAATTATGTGAATTATGGAATTATGTGAATTGGATTGTTGTTTGAGTGGAATTATGTGAATTATATTTGCTGTGGAATTATGCTTGCTATGGAATTATGTGAATTAGATTGGTGTTTGGATTGTTATTGTAAATTAGATGATCACACGGGTTTATCTTCATATTATAAGGAAAAACAGTATTTTATTGTGTATGACTTAAAAAATTGTTGTGATATTTGCTATGAAATTTTATAATTTTTCTACGCATTTATATTGATTTTACAGTATTTTATATGATTTTTTAGATTTATTTACTTATTTATAAAAATTATTAAATACAGTTTTATATTTATTTTAATTAAATAAATAGAAAATTGCATAACCCACGTTATGCGTTACGTTATTTGCTACATAACCTAACAAAAAAAAAATGTTACATTAACATTATCGTTATTTTACATTAACATTATCGTTATTTTAAACATTGAGTATCCCTTCTCTAGACTCCTCATTTAATCAAATTTCATGTGTAAAAAATAACATTCAGCGTGAAACTTCATGTTGGATGTATGTAGAAAGTTCATCCATAATTCATGCAAAGAGTTAGGGTTTTAATACGCACGTTTAATGTTAGCCTATGGTGAAGATATGTGGCTCTCAAGTGTGTTTATGTTAGTTTACTTGCTACTCCATGTACACTGTCCATAATCACAGTAATATACTATCACACACATCTTCTTTCCAAAAAGCCATCGCATGATCTCCATGGATACCCTGTCATACGCCTTATCTAATATATGGAAATCTGTCCTATTTATAATCCTTCCATCAATATTTTTTCTTTAGATAAAATTTATAAATTGGTTCAGTACGTTCTTGTGAATAGATGACTGTCCTAATTGTGATGCCTTTGCTTTTTACAATAAATGATGCACATATTTATGATGTGAAAACTTGTTTATTCTGACAGAGCAGAGGAGCTTCAATCGGCATACAATGATGAAAAGCAGCGCAATACTGGCTTGCAGATGGAATTAAGGGAACTAAAAGAGCAAAATGAATCTTTTGAGAAGGTAGATAAATGATATCTTTTTATCCCTTTTTCTTCAATGACACAGTCATATCATCTTAGCCGCCATATATATTTAGTTTTCCTTTATATTGCAAATACCTTTAGGATTTTGCAGTTGTAAGCTTTAATGTCTACTAACGTGAATGTCTCATGTACTTCTCCAAATTTCATATCATGTTTTTTTCCTCTCTTTGTTATGCATTAATTGTTCTATATATGACTGTTGAAATATGAAACTTTATGTTGTAGGCACCAGTAGAGCACTGTTTTCCCCTATTCTACTTCTAGCTGAAGATCAATATGACATTTAAATCATCTATTCCGCATACACTGTTGACCTGTCCAGAAAACCATTTCCTCCCTTTTTGGATTAGGGCATATTTATTTCCTTTTCTTATATGAGAATTTATTCAAAAGTGTCCACCAGAAACTATATTGCACGGACATGGACACACATGCAGCCAATTTAATTCAACTACTATCCTTATCGTGTCTCAATCTCAATTATTTTATAATGTATTTTCAACTTTAGTTGCATCTCTTTTATGATTTATTTATTGAGTTATGCTTGAATATATGAACTTTTTCCTAATACCCTTTTATATATACATATACATATACACACACACATATATATATGTTATGTCATACTAGCTAGATAAATGAATTAAATCACCTCTAATGTATCAAATTTACATATTTGACGTGTATATATATAATATTTGATATGAACGGCCGATATGAACTCATATCCTAGATATATCGTCAGATATCTGCTATCTGATATAAAAAGAACACATCTTGATATCCGACATTTAGAATCTTAACGATAAAACATGGACATGGGGACAAAATAAACCCTAAAAAGTAAGAATCGGGGACACGATGACATAAATATGCTCGTTTATACATATGCATGTTTATCGAAACTCGTAATCGTTAAGACATGTTTTCTTTAAAGTAAAAAAAGAAAAAGAAAAATTTTAATAGTTTATAATGTAGATTCTAATTAAGTTACTATATTAAAGAAAAGAATCTAAATTCAGCCAAATGGACTCGTCCTTTGAATAAAATATTTCAAGACCATATCTTCGCAAGGCATTTGGGGTCTATTAGTTTAGTATCTCATTCATTTTGAAAGAATTTTTTGTCGACAATAAGACTTCATCAATGCTCAAAACGCTATCTCTATGACTTTTGAAAGCGGACACGGTTCTGACATGTGATTTTTATGACTTTTTGAAAGCGGATATGACTCAAATACGTAAGTTTTTGGGTTTCTAAAATTTGATACGGTTTCAATGTGTCTAATGCGTCGACAAGTGTCGTGTAAGTATTGGTGTCTGATACATATCCAATACGGACACAACACTCATTATTTATTATCCGTGCTCATAGATGTTGCCACTATTGTCGATGGGGTGAGATGTTGCCGGTAGAAAATTTCTTTTCATTTCTGTTTTTTTTTCTTTTTTCTGTTCTTTTTATCTTTTTCTTTTCAAATTTTTATTTCAAACTAAAATTAAACTAGAAAGTAGAAACTGGAAGCGAAAGGTGGAGAAGATGAAGGGAGATGAAGATGATGGGTTTATGGTTTGGTGAAGGACATGGACTCAATATTTTTAGTTCTGATACCAAATTTTATTCCCTATACTAAACAGCTGGTGGAATGTAGGCGTTTATTGTGGGTAATATTTTGTTTTGATTTGTTAAATTTTATTCCCTATCCTGCAAAATATTTCTTAGGATTTACTGTTTGGCATCTAACTTTATGCTCATCAACTAGTACTAAATTATTTGCAAATAACTATACCTTGGTGCCTCTTCTTAGTATTAGTAATAAGTTTGCCCATGTATACGTATATTGATGATGATTTAGTGCTGAAACCTGTAATCCTTGGCACTTGTGAAGTTACTAATAACAGCGCATACCTAGCTGGAATTAGTAGAATAGCTACACTACTGGCATTGTTTAATAGAACACCTTATGTATGTGAAAGGTGTTGTCTTATTGCGAACCACCCGAGAGTATCGTCAAATTACTAAGAGAAAACCAATATCCCATAACGTGGCTAGTTGAGATCTGATTGCATATATAGATACTGCAATGTATGTACCGAGTCCGACCTGTTTGAATGTGGGAACTGAAGGGAGGGGATGTTGCTGTTATGTAAGTGGGTATATAGCCATAGTTTCACTGCACTTTGGTATTTGTTCTTCTCATAAAAACCATTTTCTATGAGACTTGAGCAAACTCCAAAAGCACAAAGAATGGAAAAGTGCTGTGAAATTTGTTGCTTATGAGAGTTTTAATTACCATAGCGAAGCTATTCAATACTAGTTGTTCAAAGCATTGTTTTAAATATCGGCCGATATACCGGTCGATATATCGGATTTTCCCCACAAACGAGACGTTATGGCCAATTTTATATCGCTTATCGTTTTCGACCGGTATGGGCCGATATATCGGCCACGTGGCGAGATATTGACCGGTATCCGGTATGATAAATACCGACCGGTATGAGCCAATATCGGTTTTTTTGTTAACGGATTTGGGTTGTGGTTGAAACCCGTTTACCCTTTCGACCCGATCTAATAGGAAAAAAATAAAATCCACTTCTCTCGCATTCTCCCCCAAATCCATCGCTCGCGAACCCTAAACTCCCGTTTTTTTCTGACTTCCCTCTCCTTCTCCTCGACCGATCGAATGGTCGCAACTCAAAATCCACCCAAAAAGACATAAAAAACTGCTTAGCGAGACATTGAGAGTTCTCTCCTTCAATTGATTTTCGCTAAAGAAAGTTCGGCAGCCCGATTGCCCTAAAACAACTTCGCCGGCTCCCGACTTCCCTCTACTCCTATTGCTTAGCTTCCAGTGGCGCCAACGAGGAGCTTGGTGGTCAGTGCCTCACTGATAAAGTGGTAAGTCCAGCTAGCCCCAAATTTCTTTTTTTTTTATAAATATTTTGGTTTGATTGTCATGTGTTTGAGAATTTGGGGCTTAAAATTTGAGATAATTTGGTTGTTTGCACACATTGATTGGGTGGAGTTTCACTGTTTCAGTCAGTGAATCAAATTCACCGAATCAGAATCACACCGAATCACTGATTCATGTGAATCAGGGATTCAGTTCACTGATTCACATCGAATCAGTGAATCGATTCACTGATTCGGAGTGAATCAGTGAATTTGATTCACTGACTGAAAAAGTAAAATTAGAATTTAGAAGTTAATTTGTTTGAACAGTGACAGTCTAATTAGAATTTAGAAGTTAATTTGTTTGATAATTTATTGAGTAATGAGTAATTACTAATTAGAAGTGAATTTGAATGAGATTTTGCATACTGAAAATATGTAGCAATATAGTATATTTTAATTAGGATATTTTAATTGTGTGCATATAGAATATTTTAATTGCAGGACATTGAGCAATTGTAAATTTATAATTATATGACATTGTAATTTGTTGTATTTGTTAGATATGTTAGGGTTTAAAATTTTGAATTATAGTACAATGTTGTTTGGTTTATATAGTTTTAATGAAATAATTTTTTGTAAGATCTAATTTAGTTTTGCCTACTATATGATTAGATTAGGATTGGGGAAAAAAGTAGCCAATAATTATTTATATTGGGCACTCAACTTCAAATAGATTTGATTAGGATTTTTATGAAATAGATTAAGTTTATTATATTTTCTATTTATTTAATTAATTTTTTATGTCTTTTTTTAATAAAATTTGAAGTTAGAAATTACTTGAAAAATGTCATCTTCTGGGGCTTCTAATGTCCAAGAGAGACTGATATTTAAAGTTTCTAGCATGTTTCAAATAAACTCATTTAAAAGACAATGTTGTAATTTTATAAATTATATCACTTATGTATTGTAGAAACACTTTTATTTTATTTTGAAAACTTATGTTTCTTAATTTTATGATTATGTCGCTTTGTGTATATGCGAACGTTCTAAATGGTATCTGCAAATTCGTAAGTTGAATGCAAATAAGCCAATGTAACTACTATAAACTTGTTTTATGTGTTTTAATATGTTCTATATAGCCAATTATATGATTATTTTTTAACCCGTATGACACCGATTAACAATCCGGTATTTAGGGTCATATCACGATATCCCGCCCGGTATCCGGTAACCGGTATGTAATTTGGCTGACCGGTATGTGACCGATATCCGATATTTAGAACACTGGTTCAAAGTATAACTATGTGAGCTCATCTTAGGAGTTGCAACAACTATGGAGGGTCCAAAGTGGTTAGTTTGCTAGCCAGCTTTTGTAGATTTCTAATTTGTTTTAGTTCCTAAACTCACACCATTTAATTTGATGCAAGCCTCTTGAGTTTTTGTCAAAAGTACAGTTAGACCAACCTTACGTTATCGGATAGAATGCTAGGTAATCATGACTTGTGTCCAATAGATGGTGTAACTGAAATGGTAACATTATACAGATAAAAGGAATAATGAGAAAGATATGGTAGGAAATGAGTGTACTTTCAGGAATTTTAAAATAGCATGATCTGAGTTGGTTCAGGCATTTAAAGGGGAGATACATCATTGGTTAGTTTTTCAGTCGCAGGTGATGCTAGGAGAAGATGTAGTCCTGGTCTGGGCTGAGTTTCTAAAGAAAGATCCGAAGGTCACCAGTTTTAACTGGTGAAATAGCCCTTGAGAGAATTTCCCCCCCTTTTTGTTGTAGATTATCACAGTCAAAACCATTGATTTGAAATCACGATCTATAATTTAATGCCATGGAATAGAAGTTACTGGGTTTGCATTTGTAGAATCAAGGGAACCTTTCTTCTGCAGATGGTAGTGGTACGCAGATTGGATAGGAATTAGGGTTTGATTGGGAAAGGTGACAATTAGGTTTTTTTTATTGGGGAATAACCACGGCACCATGAAGCAAATCAACCTTGCCTTGACAAATGGAGCAACTCTCTTTCATTAAGGAGAAAGCAATTTCTTTTGTGATGTTAATTGAACCATTGATACTTTAAAGAGCAAATCCTTAAATGTAAAAGGGTTGCTAATCCTGGTAAATTCAAAAGAATTCTAAATAAATCTGAAAAGATCAAGATTAATCTTTATCAATCGACAGGTTAAAAAGTTTCAAAAAACCAAAAAAAAAAAAAAAACATAGTTACTAGCTAATCAGGAATACAATTCCTAAGTTCATGACTTTTATCTAAAAGTTAATCAAACTAATGAACACTTCTAAAACTATCCAAAACGATGACTGACCTTGCAAAGAAATGAAGTTTTAACTAATATGCTTGTGTCTTCAAATCTGCCCACATTCATCTTTTTTCTTTTTTTTTTGTTTTAAAAAAAAACAAAGGCCATAACCAATCCCTATCCCAGTAAACTCCCAATTTAAAGGATGCAAGTGGGATTTTAACTCTTGACCTCTTGCAAACTTGCTAAGATGTTTTGCGACTGTGCTATCAGACACTTATCCACTTTCATATTGAACTCAGGGGATCATCCCTCATGATATGGCAAAATTCCTTTCTTCTATTTCTTTGTTACTTGCCTTTCTAATTTGCTATGCTCTGGGATGTGTCCGATGACCAATTCATTTGCCAAGTCTTTCATCTTGCGAGTTCTTTTCTCTGAAAGCTAATATTTTGTTTTGGTTTCAGGTTGTCAATAAGTTTTATGAGATTGTTGAAAGAGAGATTGGATCCTCTGGAAATCAGACATGGCAAGGAAAGTGTTCACGACTTCTAGATGATCCTTCGGACAACTGGACTTTTAACAGTGATAGTAAAACCTCCACTTCGAAGTACATTGTAAATAACCCTCATCTATTCAGCTATTACTTTTAATTTCTATTTTTCTGATACTTACTAGGTATGCTTGAAGCAATGTTTTTATGCTGTTCAAAGCTCGTCTGTATGCTTGATTTTACATCTTGCAGTTACAACTTTATCGTTCCTAGTGAAAGATTTGCCTTTACATTTGTAGACAATGCCTTGTTTTTTTTTCCTGGAAGTTTGCCGCTTTGTTTTGTCAGCATTTGATTATTGACTAAGTTGATGGTCTGATTTCATGTGAGATTTGCCCTGAAATTTAGAATGTCTGAGTAATCCTGGTCCTGCTTAAAATCTTCGAAGGAGTGAACAAAAAGCAATTAGTACTGAATAATATTAGAGAAGTTGTTGAGTTCCAGAGGAACTCTCAAACTTCTCTATAGGGCTGTTGCTCAATTTTGTATCTTACTTGACAGTAACTTATGACAATACATGCAGATTGCTGCTTGACCCATTAGCAAAATATTTGAATTCATCAGTTTATCACATGTATTGATGGAGGATTTTGTCAGAATACATGCACATGGTAACAAGACAGAAAACTGCTAAAGAGACGTGCTAGCTTGATTAACATTCAACATTTAAAAAAAATCTGAATTAGCTCAATTGTTTTGATGTTTTTATTCTTAATTAGTCCCCAAGTACTTGGGATAAAAGGCTTAGTTGTTGTTGTTGTTTTTATTCTTAATTAGTCTTTGTAGTTTGAACTAGTTCGTATATTCTCCTTCAATTTTTGGGAGAAAGGCCTTATCCTTCCATCAAATTATTGAAAGAGTATTGTTTTCAATTTCTTCTCTGCCCACGCTTGTTTGGGAGATGCATAGCAAGTGTTGTAAACATAATTGGAGGAGTTTCTTTGACAAAATTTTAGATCATTCCTTTTATACTTAAATTTGCCATTACTTCTTGTCCAGAATATTTGGGATGTTTCATATTTGGTTGGCGGTCCTTTGTATTTGTTTCTGACAGTGTCAACTAAATAGCTGACCTGAGCAATTCTTTGCTCGCTAAGAGAGAGTCTGTGACGATTGGATTTCAGACTGCTTGGATTAGCTTGTATTCTATGGAAGGGGTTTCCATAATATAGGTGGTTATATAATATGGGCTTTCTATTATTTTTGTAGTTTTTATATTAAACCATCTATGTAGCTATATATTTGGGGATTGATCTTATCAATAATAGTAGGAAGATTTATTTGTTTTTAAGTTTATAATCTTTACAAGTTCCATTAGCAAATCTGAAGCATTAGCAACATCTTCTTGACCTTGGCTTGATTCTTTCTTAGTAACTGTTGACTATATGTTAATGCCAAGATTGACATATCATTTCATTTTAATCTCTTAGCCAAGTAAAATCCGTTTCCACTAGAGGGAACTGAATATGTTAAAATTAGCTCTGATCATGCGACGGGGCCAGCTGATGAATGTTATTATTCAGTTCTTTGGTTATTTGTACAATAGACAAGACATGGTAAAAGGTGTCAGGGATGACTTATGGGAGGTCAGAGAAATTTATCTGTGGATTTATATTTCCGCACCATAGATGGTACCTTTTACACTCCTAATGTGAAAGGAGTGGATGAGAAGTTGATATTTCCTCAGCATAGGTGGTGCCTTTTATACCCTAATCTGGAAGGAGTGGATAAGAAGTTTCAGTTACCACTAACGGTATCTAAAATTTCCCTAGCTGTTAGTACTGCAATGATTTTCCACATTTGCAATAAGTAGGGTTGTACACTAAATAGACCAAGAATTCCATCCTGCTTTACTTAGTACTTTATTCTATTTTAAAATTAAATTTTAATAGGGATTAGAGAAAAGACACTTCATCCTACCGTTGATTATTCCACTAACATCAATTTTGAGAAGATGTAGATGAGATGATATAGGGAATACCTATTAGAGAAAACTCTTTATCGGTGATGAGCTCAGTGAGCATATAGGATCTAGTTATAATGGGTTCGATAGTGTTGCATGGATTTTGCTTTGTTCTATGATTTGATTTTAGCGAATAATTGGTTTAAAAATATAGTTTCTTACTTGATTATTTTTAGAAGTGGATTGAGTGCGAGCCAAATAGATTTCTTTTAAATAGGAGGGTATATAGAGGTACTTAAATCGATTGTAAGGTAGTGTTAGATGAGTGTAATAATCCAAAATAGATTCTCAATAGAGTTATGGATACAAACATTAGAATGTAGAGGTTTTATATTGAGTAGGTACAAAATAATGTATATGGAGTGTAAATTTAGTAACCGAAGGGCTCGAGACTATAATGATGTGATACTAGACGAGCGAGAGAAAAATGAGCTATCAGTTTAGGTAATTGGGTTTTATTAATCAAAATGGAGTAATTGATAGTGATGTCAACCATAGGATCAACGCTGGCTGGTTGAAATAGAGGAGCGCAACTGGAGTTTTATACGACTGTAATATTTCGTTAAAGTTAAAGGGAAAATTTTATAGGACTGCTAATAGACCCGCTTTATTATATGGCACGGATAGATCTACATATGTATTAGTTCGACAAGTAGAGGTTATCGACGTAGGACAAGTTAATAGAGTGATGGGATGTCCGAAGAAAATATGGTTGGAGGTGATATCAAAAGATATGGATGGTAGAGGCTTAAAATGAAGACATATTGCTTGATAGGAATGAGTAGAGAAGGATCATCCATGTGATCACTCCGGCATGATTCTCTTTTGGTTCATGTAGCCTACGCCAAGTATTTGGTATAAAAGGGTAGCGTGTTGTTATTGTTGTTGTGTAGCATTCAGACCACTGTTCATTCTTTAGTTGGAATAAATTGGACAGCTTTCACTTGGATGTAACAAGATTTATGTGGCTGACCAGCTTATATCATGACTTGTTGATGTTTGAAGTATTAACTAAATGTAATCAGTTAATTATGTAATAGTATCTCCTTCTTTTTTTTTTCCCCCTGTATGCTTTTGCACCACCCTTATTCTACATTTCCCCATGTTTATTTAATAATTTCATAGTTGATCACAAAGGTCAATAATAATTTCCATAACTTTTTGGTTTCAAATGGTTCTGGACTTTTTGATTAAAATAAAAAAGTTCTGGACTTTGTGGTACCTGACAGGTAGGCAACATTGTGAATCAAAAAATTTGATTTGCACATGTCCTTTCTGCAGATGCATGCTATAACGATCATGTATGGAATTTGTTTCTTGTTTTATAGCCTGCAATATGCATAATGTAGGTTGACTTCTAACAACTTTCAAAATGTACATCTATACAGGCTTCTTTAGAGGAGGAACTTGAGAAACGGAAAATGTCTATAGATAATCTTCAATCCAACTTGAAAATGGTATGACTTTTGCTACATACTATGAAGTGTGCTAGTTACTTAATCTAGATTTGGTCAATCAACTATCTTATCCTTTTGCATGTACAGGGACTTCAAATTGAGAGACATTTGAAAAAAAATATTCAATTTCTAGAGAGAAAGCAAGTACGAAATTTTCTCTATCTGGATGATGGCATGTTTCTTTATGTTTCAGTTTTGCTTTTACTATCTCATTCCTTGAACACGACGCAGAGTAAATTGGTCAATGCCATTAAAAATGGGTTATTAGCATTACGCGATTCTCAAAATCAGCAAAGATCTGAAGTTATGAAAATATTGGAAGATGAAACATCACAGATGAAGTTAGTTCTGGTTGAGGTCCAGGAAAAGCTGAATCAAATTCAGAAAAACAGTGAGCTAAATTATGAAGCTCTTGACAGAGGACAGCAGTCAGTTGATGCCGAGTGCAGGGATGTGCATATTACGAGTGATGCTGATTCTGATGTTCATGCTGAGGTCTCTGTTCTGAACATCTGATTTTTTTTTTTTTCATTCATGAAACAGGCTTCTATCACATCATTGTCATTGCTTAACCTTGCTTTCTCATGTTTTAATGTCAGTTTCATGATATATGCATACAGCATACCATGACATGCATTATTTTATGATTCTGTGTTGATGCCAATCAATGTAAGAATATATAATGATCACAAAGAATGAAATATAGTATTCCTTTTCCCTAATTTTTTTCATTGTTAAAATATTTGGTCTAAATTTGAATCAGATAGTATTGTGTTTATACTTGTTCTAAGTATGAAATATAGGTTTTTCTATGCTATGCTTTTTTAGAGAAGTTGCTATATCTAAGGTAACTGTAAATGTTAAACACATTTATAGTGCTTTAGACACACATGCACGCATGCACGTGCACACACACATATGGGGATTACTGTAAATGAGCCGCTAGATCATGGTGAGGTAGCAGCAAAAAAATAGTACTCCTATTATTTTTTTATCAAGACTTTTTTAGGATCATGATCTCAACCTCCATACCTTTTGGATTAGATTTTATAGATTTTAGAGTTTATTTGCCACTCTATCAAGTGGATACAAAATGTTTTATTTATTGAAAACCATTAATTTTGTATCTACTTGATGGAAGATCAAATCACAACTTAAAACCTAAGTAATTAGATATGAGTAAACCCTTGGGGGTCCAGATCATAATCCAAAAGTTTTTTTTTTTTTTTTTTTAAATATTGGAGATAGTGGAAATGGGCTCAGGTAAGTTATGTGAGAATAATGGAAATGAGCTGATAGCTCATGTAAGTTATCTGAGCTACAATCGATTTCCACTATCTTTAAAATATATTTAAAAAAATTTCTTTTGGACTATGATGTCGACCCTCTAGGATTCACTCATATCCAATTTCTTTGGTTCTAGTTTTGATTTGATCTTCCATCAAATAGACAAAAAATTAAAAGTTTTTGGTGAATACAACATCTTGTGTCTACTTGATAAAAGGGCAAATGAACTTCAAAACCCATGAAATTTGATTTTAAAAAAGATAAGGAGGAAGAGATAATGATTTAAAACAAAATTGAAAAAATAGTGAGACTACTATTTTTTTGCTGTTAGTTCATGTGACTTACTTGAGTTGGTGGCTCATATACTGTTTTTTTGTTGTTATTGTTCTCTCTCTCTCTCTCTCTCTCTCTCTCTCTCTCTATATATATATATATATATATATATATATATATATATATATATTTGATTCTCTAGTTTTTTGATTTCTCAGCACTAATACAGAATCATTGGCTTTATTTATTTTGCTTGATTCAGAAGAACGCTTTAGCTACATCAAGTATTCCTGTGGTCAGAGCATGTGATGCATCAGACACTCTTGCACAAGCATTACAAGAAAAGGTTGGTCATTGTGCTTTGTCAAGTTTGTTTTGTTATACATAGCATATAGTTATTAATTGCATCCTCTTCCTCTGACACCCTAGCTCTCTGTAGTGCTATTATTTCAGATTGTATATTATTTTTTACGTTACTGTTTAATTTCCAGGTTTCCGCGCTATTACTTTTGTCTCAACAGGAAGAAATGAATCTATTGGAGAAGGAAGTAAATCAAGTTCTTCAGAAAAAGCTGGAGGAACTTCAGAGAAATTTATCTCAAGTAAAGTTCTTTCTAGTAGTTTTCTTTTACAGGCAAAGCAGTTAAATATCAATTTTTCAAGTCATATGAACTCTTTATTTTCCTTCAATTTGTCTGCACTCAGGGATATGTTTTCTTTTTGGGTCTTACCTTTGTTCTTTAATTCTGTTAAGAAATATATGAGTAGGAAATCCCTTTTAGAATGTTATTAATTTGTCTTATATAAGGACTGTGAAGCAGTTGTACTTTGGTTTATTATTTTCTGAGAGTGTTGGAAGTACTTTGTTCATGTATGTCTCGTGAATTTTCCTTAATCTTAGTTTTTGTTTTGATAGTGGAGATCTTACTCTTCAAACATTGTTTGTAGTTTATTTGCAGAGAGCTATGTCTAAGAGCAACTAAAGTAATAACTCTTATGGAAAGGAACCAAGACAGTAAGGCTACGATAATCACGTGGACTTGAGAAATCACTGTTTAATTAGGCCTAAGTAGTCCTTACATGTTGAAATACTAGTTCTGCTTTCCTAGACTGGTTAATCAGGATAGATGGAAACCTAGACCGCATTTTCTGGTTTGTGCGTAAGTAGGGCCTAAAAACAGTGTCTTCTTGTGGTCTTTTAGAAAATGAGTGTGGTGTTTTGTCATTTAGATTTACAGTTTTTTGTATATCAGGTATGTTAATACAATGTCCAATTATGAAGAGTCCATAATTCTCTCATTTTGTTGAAATAAGACATGATGGTGTTTGTGGTGGTGGTGATGATGCATTCCAGATACTTATACAGAAAATTGCTAGCCCATTCATTTCTATAGTACTATTATTTGTATATATCTTGCTTTCCTCTTCTTTTCTTTCTGCTGAATTCTTTTTATGCGGACTGTCACTTATTATGGGAAGTCCAATAATAGCTATTGTTAGATTAGAATAATATTTTGTATTTGGGTTTAGTTTGAGTTCTCTATTGCTCAAAACACTTTACTATACTTTGTGTTCTCCATCTTTTTTTTATGGTATCATCAATTTCAGGTGATTCATCTACTACTAGTACTACAATTACTACCATGACTGAGAATTTATATCCAAAAAATCTTACTGTTACTACTGCTAAGTTGAATGATAATAATTATCTGTTATGAGCTCAGTCGTTCAGAGTATTTGATGGTGCTCAAATAAAAATTACGCATTTACTGGATGATCCATCAGATGCACACGATCCTCTATATTCTGATTGGTTTGTTAATGACTGATGCTTGATTACATAGTTTCTTAATAGTATGGAAGAAAAACTAAGTTCTGGTGTTATGTTCTTGAAAATTGCAAAAGAAATATGGAACACCCTTAAAAAAGCATATGGCAATGAGAAAAATATATCATGAGTTTTTGAACTGTATGAGCGCTTATTTACTCTCAAACAAGATAAAATGTCTGTATCCGAGTACTATTCTGCTCACCGAGGCATATTGGATGAGTTTGAGATTCACCAGCCACAATGAACCGTGAACCGCAGAACAAATAGGTTCATGGTACGGATAGGTTCACCATGAACTGCAGTACAAATAGTGTAACGAATAGGTTCACTATAGGTTCACCATGAACCACAGTACAAATAGTGTAACGAGCTAATTCTCCTCGTTACATTATTTGTACTGCGGTTCATGGTTTCAACTGCAATTTGTTGTAAATAACTTGCACTAATTTATGGATGGACACTGAATATGATTGATTGTCAATTTTTTCATAACTCTTATATTGACACATTTGACCTGCTGATGTAGGTTACAAATGAAAAGGTGCAGGTTCTTATGGAGTTGGCACAATTAAAGCGAGAATATCAACAATTGCAAGAGTATGAATAGTGAATTTTTTTCTTTCTAAAAATATTTTTCTGTCTATCCACACCGTTTATTGTTTTTTGATGTTAGTATATTGAGCTTTCTAACATGTGAGCAAAAAGAATCTCTGTTCTTCTAATGCCAACTGAGTTTGATAATTCCCTTCCGCACACCCACCCCAACATACACAAAATTATCACCCAACCCCCTCCTTTTCTAATATTTTATATATGCCTTTAGACGACTTGTGTTCCTGTTATCATTTTGTTTCCTAAACTTTGGGCACAAAGAGAACTTCTGGGAATCTTTTACCTTTTAACCATACATGTTATGCCATTTTGTTTGCTACTTATGACCATGTCCTCAAGATCTGCTGTCCTTTGGTATAATTGTTTCTTATCTTAAACTTAATGGTACATAATGGAAATGGTATAAGCATTGTGCATAAAGCCAAAAATGGAAATGTGAGACATTTATTTTTAAGTGAATAAGCAAGAACTAGTTTCACTACATACTAGTTATGACCAGGTTTTGGATGAAAGTTATTATACCAAGGTGGTATATTATCTTGGAGGCATAAATTACCTTGTACTTATAGAGACGTAGCTTCCAAACAATACCAATAGCAAAGTGGATATCTATCTTGCATTTGTTAGCTTGTTTCTTCAGGGGGTGTGCATTTGTCAGCTTGGGTCAGGTACATGCATTTTTTCCCCAATCCTAAACCGAACGGAATTGGTTTCAGATCTGAACCAATCTACACTGATTAGGTTCAGTTCAGATTGGTGAGTTGTGCAGCAGAGGAGCAGATGGGACCCGGGGGGGGGGGGGGGGGGGGGAGAGGCTGGGAGCGTGGGACAACACAACGGCAACGAGAAACTTGATCTTCGAGATGGAGATCGAGAAGTAAGGGGCGGCGGCATTAAATGTGGAGAAAGGAGGGATGGCAGGGCGGAGCTGGAGAGGAGAAGGAGAAGAGCTGAAGTGGGAGGACGAGTAGGAGATGGGAGATAGTGGGTTTGAGTCCCTTGAAGAGGAGCGCAGAGTCTTCTAGGGTTAGCTTTCGTTTGGAGCCTGATATTTACCTCATAAATTTTGCGTTTCACTCCAATATATCTTTCTTTGGTGATTCATTTTTACATAATTGATTATACTGAGATATCACCTAGCTGATTTTCTCTTTTAATTCCACTGGACTTGATTTTATATACTGTGCATTTGTTCATGAAACTTTTAGTGCTTTTCTAATTTTTTATATCTACTGTCATGCGCTTTCTTCTTCTTCTTCTTCCTTTTAATGCTTTTCTAATTTTTTATATCTACTGTCATGCGCTTTCTTTTTCTTGAACCTAGGACTTCTCATGACCCAACACCAACCATCGCCATGTACTTATGTGGATATATAAAGACACATTACATAATTGATGATTAATCAATATGCGCGTGTGCGTGGCTTGCACAAGCAAGAGGCCAGCAAATCCTTGTGTTAGCAGTTTTCCTTGTGAATCCTTCTCTACCCATCTTTGTTGTGGGCAGCCACCTGTCTCCAAGTTCTTTCTTATCCTTTCCTAAGTGTTTGTACAAATTTGGTCCCCTATCTGGACCCTCAGTTTGCATTGCTCATCTATGGCATATTAATTTGTTCTCCGCTGCACTTTGTTTTGCACCAACAATTTCACATCACCAATAATTGAGCATTCCTCACCTTGTCCTTTCTAGTTGTTCAGTATGTCCATTTTAGCAGTCTACTTGCCCACATCCATCTTCCTTACTTGGATCCCTATATTGCCCAAACAGTCTACATTTTACAACTTATCAGGACATCTGTGTATTCCCTTCATTCACTAAGCTTTAATCTTGTTAGGAATGTCTTCATCTGTATCTCAAACTTTTGCATAGAGATCTGAATATTTGATCTGATTTTGGAATTTCTAAGAATTGCTTTATGGTACCATTTAGAAATGGAGATGCCCGGTAAAACTATGCATAAAAGGATCAACAGGTATAAGTGAAAGCGAAAAGAACGTTCTGAGCGATGAGCGATACCTTATATAACATGCGTTCCTTTGTGCTACATGATAAAAAGTCCAAGGGCCTTGTTCTGAATAAGAGGTATTAGGTAATACTGAATTGTCAGTATTGTTTCACAAATGACGAGTATAAGGCCATTTTTTGGCTTTATACCCACTCACATATCATTTCCTAAGGGTACCTGATGCAAGCTAGATTAGGACCAGTAATAGAGGACCAGATAGACAGGAAATAGGAAAGAATGTATGTAGGAATTGTCCTAGGATGCCACTCACTCGAGGCAGAGATTGCCACTCAACGCTAATCATGGATGCCAATTAACGCGACCAAGCTACACTTGACTGGGTAGAGGAATTACTCACTCTAAGCAAGATGTTGCAAAGAAGTTTCAGATAAATGCAAGACTTTTTCTAAGACACCTACATTCTTTCGGAACATTTTTAAGAGACAACTTAATATTCAAGCCAACTACTGTTATTTAATGACTCAAAACTAATCTAGATAGATGAAATTGAACCGTTATTATTGGTCCAGTTCTATGCTCTTGCATCAACACCTTAGTAGTTTTTTTATGATACACGTTCCTAAAATGACTAAAATTTGATATCGTTGTTTTATGTATCCCCGATACGGTCAATATATCTCCTGATATATCGTTTTTCGTGGTTAATAGAGATGATGCATTAAAAAATCGGGTCATATAATTTTGTGTGCATATCGGCCAATATTCGCGATACTGATTGATATATAATCCCGATATATCACCCTGATATATCAGCCGATATGTTTCATTTTTAAAATTGAGTTTTAACTTAGAAATAGATTTGATGTTCGTATCAATATTATTTTCATATATAAAGAAAATTCAAATTCTTTCACCTATGCTTAAATCAACTAGATCTTTAAATTATTTCTAGGAAAACTTTATATCTTACAATTGCTTGATATACATTGTGAAATTTAAGTACTACTCAAGGCCTAAAACTTTCGCAAAATTCTCTTCTTCTTCCACTTCTCTTTTTTTTTTTACGTCTTACTTTCTAGCTATTGTTGTTATTGTTACCATTATTGTTATTCTCATTGTGACTATTATTGCTACCAATTTTTTTTCAACTACTATCATACAATTGTTCTTGTCGTAATTGAATCTTAATTATTTTTATAATCTATTTTTTTCAATTTTGGTTGAATCTGTTTTGTTTGTTTATTTTATTCTTTTATGCTTGATGTATGAACATGCTATTGAATACCTTTATATATATTAATATCATATTAGTTATATAAATGAAATTAAACCAGTTCTAAAATATCAAATTTATGTATTTGGCAATATATAATGTTTGATATGGACATCCTATATGAGTGCATATCCCCGATATATCGTCCGATATTCACTGTCCGATATGAAAAGAACCCATTCATTAAGATCCTGATGTCCGATATTTAGAACCATGTTTGATATAAAACCCCACAAATAAAATTTTACTTAAAGTCCTGTACAATGTGCGTAGAAGCTGTTATGTCTCTTTGGTAAAGCCATTTTGAAGGGATGGAAATCATAGAATATTATGTAATTACCTAATGTTTGTTAGGCTTTTTACCATCATACCCTTTTTTTCCACCATGCCTTAGCAGTTTCCTGCCCCATGATTTCTGTAAGAATCCAGTGGCTTCTTTGTTCTTCTTCGTTTTTCTCCATTAATCTAGCACATTCCCTTGTCTCCCAACACTATTCTCTTTGCTCATCCTTTTTTTCCCCTTCATCTCATTATGAAATGTCCTCAACAACTCTCTTTCCTTCTCCCTGACATGAAACTCCCCCTATATTTCTAACTCTAATCTCCTTTCCTTCATAATCAATTCTAGATTTTCTCTTTCATCCTCTATCAGTGGCTAATTCTAGTAAATGCACAAGAGGAAGAATTATATTAGTATGAATAGAGAAAATGAAAGTAGTTTTATTTTCTTTTTCTTTTTCTCTAATTGTGAGTTTATATGTGGACATTTGTCTTTTCACATCGTTCGACCCTTAGTCACAGTTACATGAATGCTTTTGAGAGCTTGATTCAGATCAACTCCTTGGGTGATTCTCCCAATGGTGACAGACTGATCAGATTTTAATTTTATGGGTGACTAATATCAAATTTGTGCTTTCATTAGGTCTTAAAAAGTCTAATCCATAAAAATAATTAGCCAATTTTTTACCTTACCCTGAAGACATTTCCTCTTTTCTTTTCATTAACAAGAATCTAAACTTTCCTTATTTCATCCTTTAGGACTTGTGTACTTATAAAATATGGTTCTTTGTAGAAATTTGAGTCGCAAGTGCATCCATTATTGTTTAAAAAGGACTGTACTTTGTTGCTGAGGCATGATGTTTCCCAATGTGGCTACTTTCTCTACCCACTGCTTGATGATTTATGTTCTTAATAAATTTTCTGCATCCCTACCCATAGTGTTCACTAAATTGTTCCTCTGTTACCTACATTTTTCTTGGATCAGCAAAATTTTTTGATGGTTCTTGCTCCTTACTCAAAATTTTTACATCAACTTCGTACCTTAAATCCTCAGTGGTCAGGTCCCCAGGTAGAGAAGTCCTTTTCTTCCCCTTTGATTGATATTGCTTCGTCATTTCCCAGGGGCCATGATGTGATGTTGTTAGTAAATCAGTTTGATTCTAGATGATGAGAGAATTTTTATTGCACAATTTCTCTCAAATGGTTTGCTTTTATCTTGTTCATTGTTATTCAAGATTTTTAATAAGCTATTGTCTACAGTACCCCAAGTTTTGTTTTGTTTTTGCATACTCTGATTGGTCTTTGAGTTGGTCCCTGTGGCTTACCTATTTGGATATCATTTAACTGTATCTCTAGTTCAGTTCTACAATGGAACAACATGGCTACTTACCTACAACGTTTTTCTTTTTTTTATTTAATTTTAACATCACCTTGAAATACCCTTTTTCTTGTACCTCATTTTCTTGATCCATCTAGCATAATCAATATTCTTGTTTTCTTCTCAGCATCTAGGAAGGTTAGACTTTCTCGTCTTTCTTGTCAAACATGTTGTATGGGTTCCATCATAACTGCATACTATCTTAATACATGTAACGTGGGTATTTATCCATACTGACAAGCACTCTTGCATCCTTACTTTAGGTTTCTTATATCTTTCAACATCTGCTGCATATTTTTATCCCTGTTGTATGTTGATAAAGTACTCTTTTCTACAGTTGCTACCTTCTGATTTTCCATGAACTTCTGTCTTTCATCAATTGTTTGCCTCTGAGTGATGCAATTTTCCTTTTAATTTCCACAACATGGCTATAGGGCGTACCTTGTCACTGCCTTTCTTTTCTTTTTGATTTGTGTGTGTATTCAGGAATATGATGCAGGATAATTTGGAGTCCAAACATGGTTATTGAATTGGAGCAATTAGATTGAGCATATATATTAGGCTTTTATTGTGCCTTATATTAAATCCTTTTTGCTAATACCTAGATTAGGTTTTTATTTCCATATTTTAAATCCTTAAAGTCAGTCTTTTTGGTTGCTTGGATAATTTTTTTCTAGTCTGTTGAAAACTACTATATCTTTTCTTTCGACTATTTTGACAAATCGCACGAGGTTTTATTTATTTTTTAATCTTTCTTTTTATCATACTCTACTGCAGGAGCATCAGCGATGTTTGTAAGCATAGAAAATCTGAGGATGATGGTTCTGGAAAGAATATTTCTGTTCATGAACAGGAAGGGAAGCTGAAGTATTTCTTGAAGAGATCATACCTGAAGCGGTGGATTGAAAAAGGTGCCAATGAGAAAGAAATTGATGTTCGTGGAAGCACTGATGAAAGCAGTCCTAACAGAAAAAACATCCCCTCTGCAGATTTTGCAAGGTTTGTAGTTTTACTATATATGTCGATGTTTTGGAGTGTCTGGAATTATATAGTTGCTTTCATTTTTCCTTATTATCATCCTTTCAATTTGTTGGCTAGTTAGTAGAAAATTGACTCTGCACTGGGCTGCAAGTTTCCTCACAGTTATCCGAGAGGTCAGGAACTTCTGTAAAGAACCTATAGTTTTGGTTCTCAACTCGAGATTCACATTGTATAATATAGACTTTGTGCCACTCGTGTCAATAGCTTGTTTGCCTTTTTGGTGTGTTACAGTCACAGACATTTTGCCAAATATCTCTACTCATGCAACGGAAAAGGATGTCCATTGTAAGTCGTATTCAGTGGCGTGGGCCCCACCCACTATAAATGCAAATGAAAACCCAGATTAAATCCAATGCAAATTTTTATGTAAAACCCTAGACAACTTATGAATTGGCTATCAACTCTTCAAATGCCAAAAGGCCCCAGTTTTTTCGTATACATCTTTCACGGGCTGTCAATTTCCAATAAGATGATTTTGTGATCATTGTGCACGTCAATGCACGTGCCAAGATCTAGTAGTACTTATACTAGAAGATGAGCTCGACCAACAGCAACAGCAACAACAACAACAAAGCCTTCATCTTAAACTTTTAGTGGTTATGCAAAAATGAGACCGCCAGTTGTGAATGTGTTAAGTAACTAGCACCATACCGGCTCATGACATGATTTTAAAAATTATTGTAATGTGTAGACATTTATATTTCGTAGCATCTTGCTACTATTGGTGTAAATAACAATGCTTCTGATCTAATCCTGTATTCACAGTATTGTTCAATATGGATATCCAGTATATCTCCATTATAAAATACTTATACAAATATGGAATAGGACTTTCGGATAATATCATATCCTGTGCTTGCACTTTGCCAATATGCTCATCCTCTGCCTAAATTGCAGGAGATAAATACGAAGAGAAGAAAAGGAAAAAGAAAGTGAACATTCGTAAAGACATTTGTGGGAGTTTTAGATTCTGATGGTTGGCTTGTAAGCTTTAGAGAAGATGGCATATGGAACTATGTACTGGATATGGAGCAAACACATGCATTTAATTAATAATGCTCATGCTTGTTTTTTAGATGCAGTAAACTGTAACCATGTTTTTTTTTTAAAGCTAAAGTTGCTTGTGAATGCTAACCATGATTGATATAACTCTTAGATTTCTAGTTCTTTAGGAGTAGATGTTTTTATCAAAAGGAATCATAAATGCACAAAAGAACATGCTCAAAGAGATTTGGGACTAGGGAATGTGCTTTCCATGTATATGAAATGAGCGCCTTTGTAGAGGAGAGGCCCATCTTTTGTGTGTTTGTGCTGGGGCAACACACAGAGGCTTGTTGAGTAATGCTCTGGAAGTGTGACAGAAACTCAGTAAGGATGGTGTTTTACATACTGTTCTGGGAGCACAAGTGAGAATGGTCTTGGTGCACTGAATGAGCATGGTCAGATGTGCAAATGCTAGTGCAAAGTTACTAATACATATAGTGGAGCTAGCTTAAGAATAGAACCAAATAATAGAAAATATTCAAAGAACTTGGTAACTTCATATAAGCATATATGTGGGAAGTGATGGACACAGTGCAGGACGGTGTGCTGTGGAGTTCGATAGGTGGTTGTTGTGGTGGTTTGTGGTGATTATCACCCAGGATAGGAATTTGAACTGTGACAGCAGATTTGGTCCAAGAAGTGAATGACTACCAAGTTTATCCATAATGTTCTTTATGTAGCTTTACAGGTCTTAATGCTCGTAGTTCCCCGGTAAATTTTTTTTATATTTCTTTTCCTCGAATATGTATGAGTGTGACTGAAACACTATTATAAGAGATAGTTATATCATTTACATCTTTGCCTTCCAGATTTTGGGCCTCATCAACCCTTGTGTCATTCCAGGAAACATAGCCTTATCTTTGAATATAGGAAATATTTCATCAAGTTGCTATCTATGACATTTTGTTGCTTTCAAATTCGAAAAGAGGTTTCTGTGTCTTATTCCTTGTGTGTGTGTGTTGTGTAAGCTTATCTGAATAACAAATTTATGTATATTCTCAATTTCTATAAATTCGAATAAGCATCTGACGGCGGACGGAAGCGATTTAGGGTTTGTGGTGGGGAATTGGGGAAGAACTTAGGGTTTTGGAGGATAAATTAGGGTTTTGGACCTCACGTCCAGGCGAATCACACGCCCACTCTCTCACGAATCACTCGAGGAAAGATTTGATAAAGAAACAAATCACATGCTCTCAAAAGAAATAATATTTCACTCTATCTTCAAATTAGGGTTTTACAAGCCATATATATAGAGAATTCTAAAGTAACAAAATACCAAATCTATCCAAATCTCTTATCAAATCTAATCAAATCCTAATCCAACAAGATAATACCAAATCTAACTAAATTCTAATCAAATCTTTATCAATTCTCCCCCGCTTGGAAACATTCACCACCGGTGAATGGCAACTGGAAGAAGATCAAGCACATCGGATGAAGTCGAACAAGCGCCCGAAAATTCGGAAAACCTTTCCACCATACCAAATATGTATAAATCAGACATATCCGAAACCAAATATCAGTTTTCGTGCTTATCCATGGCGGTGGAACTCGTGGATGTGGAAGAAGTGGAGCGGGGTGAAAATCTGATACCGTGAAGAATGTCGGGCAGAAAACAGAAGCTCGATGATCTTCTAGAGTAGAGCACCAGGGCACACGTGAAACCATCACGATCGAGCGAAAATCAAGGGTTGTTGGAACATTCAACTCCAAAGAAAGCATGACAAACTCCCGCAAAAACCTGAAAGGGTTCGTACGTTGGGTATGAAAATGCTCTACATTCCCAAAAGGGAACCTCGTAGGTGGAACCCTAATCAGCACGGATCGAGCTAGAAATACCTGCACTCTATCAAGTATATCTGCAATAAACTTGTAAATGTCATTACTAAATATAATTTGCCTATAGAGATTCACACACAAACAATACAAAAGTGGTGCAAGTAAATCTATGGGTGAATCAGACTTGTCAAGTGATATGGATCTCGACTTGATAGGCTCAGGATTTTTATGCACAAAATAGAGCAATTTATCATCTTGAGTTAGTATTATTAACCCATTCTTTTTATTTTTAGATGGACTCTTGGGTGGAGGAGTCAACACAATTTTCTTTCCATTATACACAAATGCATAGGTGTTGGACTTTCCATAATTCTTAACATCTAGGTCAAATAACCAAGATCTACCGAGTAAAATATGTGCAGCATCCATGTGTAAAACATCACACCAAATATGATCACTATAACTTGAAAATTGAATAGGCACAAAACAACGCTGAATAATAGCATGACAACTCTTATCAACCCAAGTTACATTATACGGTTGAGGGTGTGATTCAGCTTTGAGGCCCATTTTGTCAACAGTCGATTTAGAAATTATATTTACACAACTACCTCCATCTATCATTACTTTATAACTCTTACTGTTGTGTGTGATATATGTGTGAAACACATTAGATCTACGCCAATCCTCATTTCTTGATACAGAATTCAAACACCTAACAACGTGTAAAGGTGTATTCATTAGGTCATCTTCAACATCACTAAAATTTCTTTAAGGTTCGTAAATTTCTTTTTCAGTCTCACTATCATTTGTATTATGATTCTCATTTATTAACAAATTTCTTGTAGGACATTGATAAGTAAAATGACCAAAACCATGACACTTGAAGCACTCAGTTTGTTTTGTGGCTGGTTTTGACGACTCACTAGCGACTGATTTACCTTTTGTATCCTTAAGGACAGTATTAGTATTTGTAGTATTAGTGTCAGATTGTCGCTTGGTATACTCCGTAGTTCTGAAAGTGGACTTTTTGTCAAAGGGTGTGCGCAAATATGCCTCATAGTTAAGAGCGCACTGAAATGCATCCTCAACAGAATCTAAAGAGTGTGTAAGCACTTCTCGTTTGAGTTCGGGTTTAAGTCCAGTGCGAAATCGTGAAAGAGTTAAACGACTGTCTTCTTGAATGTTGCATCGCACTAAGAGCTCATCGAATTTATGCATATATTCAGTCACACTCATGTTTCCCTGTTTTAGATTAGACAGCTGATCAAGAAGGCGATTCTTAAAAGTTGGAGGAAGATATTTCTTTCTAAGTTCTTCTTTCATTTCAAACCATGTTTCAATTGGTTCTTGTCGCTCTCTTGCTAACCGTCTCTCAACTGACATCCAATAGATTTTAGCTGACCCTTGTAATTTTAATTTAGCGAAACGGACTCTTCGGGCTTCAGACATCCCATACCATTCAAAAAGATGGTCCATATCCGCTAACCAATCACAAAAACGTTGGGGGTCATAAGTGCCATCAAAAGAGAGAACATCTATTTTAACTTTACGTGTGATATCATCGTGTGGATATTCATTCTCAAAATTATTATTTCTTCCAATATTATGATATCTTATATACTTTCATTCCTCTGATTATTTTCAGCAGGTTTTTGCTCATTGACTTGTATTTCTAGATTATCTAAACGTGTATTTATTACATCTAAACCAGTTTGAAGTTGTTTATTAGTGTCCATTATTTCATTTAATTTATTTAAAACCTCAGTAAAATCCATGACTTCTCTAAAATTTTTGCCACTACGAAGCTGGCAATAATTATCTATATGCAGTTGCAATAAAGCACACAGATGAATATGCAAAATCCTAGACACAAATTAAATGCATGACTATATGATCAAATAAAATATTCTAATGTCCGAAAGTTGCTATATGTGAGGAAGTGCAATTCCTATTTATGCAATATAATATAACACACAAATAAATCTCGTGGCAAATTATAAGTAACAATAAATTTTTCCAAGTCTATGCAAATAACAAGATTGGGATGCAAGATGTTACTAACCGAATCGACAGTGTGATTAGAAGTTACCTCAATGTAGAGCAAATCACACTTAGGCACGAATTTCCTTCTCAGATTGTTGGGAATTTTGCACAGACTCTGGAGTAGAAATCCCACAGATCAGCTCAAGAATTAGTGCAGAATTATTAGGCTTGAACTAGGCTCAAATCCAATTCAACCAAACCCAATAACAATCAAATCCAAAACCCAATAGCTCTCTCTTCCAGCTTTTGTTCGACTGCTGATGTTGTTGCTGCTGTTGTTGCTGAGTTGTCTGGGGTCGACGAGGTGGCCGGAGTGGAAGTGGAAGGTGGACAAGGACCACGAGGCGGCGTTGAGGTGGCGAAGATGGGGGTTGGACAGCATCGGCGGTGAGGGTGCGATCTGCTGATGGGGTCGCCGGAAGTGGGGGATCTGCTGATGGGTGGCCGACGAGGATACAAAAAGCGGTGTTGGAGAGGGCGGTGGTGCTGCTGTGGAGGGCGGCGGGTGGCAGGCGAGGATGAAGGCGGCGGTGGCGCTAGTGGCGCTGCTGCTTCTGCTTCTTCTTCTTGTTTTTTTTTTTTTTTTTTTTCTCTCTCTCTTTTTTTTTTTTCTCTTCTCCTGCTCCTGCTCTTTTTTTTTTTTTTCTTCTTCTATCCTGCTGCTCCTTTGCTTCTTCTTCTTCTTCTTTTTTTCTTTTTTTTTTTTTCCTTCTTTTCTTCTCCTGCTGCTCGCTTTTTCTTCTTCTTCTTCTTCTTCTTTTTTTTTTTTTTTTTTTTTTTTTTTTTTTTTTCTTCTCTTGCTGGTGGGTTTTGAAGAAGGGGCGGTGGAGCGATGTGGGAAAGGGGAAGGGGCTGCTGTTACGGGGAGAAAGAGGGGAATTTTTGGTTTTTTTTTTTTTTTTTTTTTTTTGATGGAGTGCTGGTGGGTTTTGAAGAAGGGGCGATGTGGGAAAGGGGAAGGGGCTGCTGTTACGGGGAGAAAGAGGGGAATTTTTGGGTTATTTTTTTTTTTTTTTTTTTTTTTTGTCTCTCTGTTTTTTTTTTCAGATCTCTTTTTTTTTTTCACTGTTTTTTTTCTCTCAATTCTAAAAGAAAATTAAAAAAAAAAGATGATGGAAAGATAAGAAGATGGAGATGGATTTGAATTTTGATACCTGAAGATGTGGATCTTGAGCTCTGATACCAATTTGACGGCGGACGGAAGCGATTTAGGGTTTGTGGTGGGGAATTGGGGAAGAACTTAGGGTTTTGGAGGATAAATTAGGGTTTTGGACCTCATGTCCAGGCGAATCACACGCCCACTCTCTCACGAATCACTCGAGGAAAGATTTGATAAAGAAACAAATCACATGCTCTCAAAAGAAATAATATTTCACTCTATCTTCAAATTAGGGTTTTACAAGCCATATATATAGAGAATTCTAAAGTAACAAAATACCAAATCTATCCAAATATCTTATCAAATCTAATCAAATCCTAATCCAACAAAATAATACCAAATCTAACTAAATTCTAATCAAATCTCTATCAGCATCTAATCCTTACTTTGTACATAACAGGAGGATGCAAATTTGGTTTGCAAAACGATAAAGTAATACCCTTGAAGAAAATATACATAGATCCAATTTCTGAAACCTCTCAGTAAATTTAACTTGATTTTCATGAGCCATCTCCCAATCAGTGAAAAATAATATGATGAGCTACTGTGACTCAGGAAGTAAATGAGTAGATTCCAGATAGTTTGGTATAAAAAAATAAACAAATGAGATAATAAAATAAGAAAAATATTTTATTGATAACCTTTTACATAATTTTATTTTGTAAGAAAATAAATGGATGCGTGAAAGCTACAATTTATCTTAAAATCAGTTTCATGCATGGTACAATAAACAAGTTGCATATCAATGTGGTGAATACTTGATGCTTCGGTTGACTAGACATACCCCACTATTAACTAACTCGTGGTTGGGACTTGGGACTAAAGGCTGGTGATGGAACTCTAAATTTGTGATTCAAGGCTCATGGAGTGAACACATTGAGCCCCCATGTAACTTTTTGTTTCCAATAAATACCGTTAAATTAATTCTATTAGACAATACACGAGCCAAAAATATCATTAACTTTTCCATTATAGAATACAAGTGTCACTAACAACAATCATTGTCTTGTGCTCATGCTCATACATCTCTTCCTCGCTATATGAAAATTACTTTCATGATAAATGCGAATTCTCACAAGCATAAATAATATGTGAAACAATGTTATTATCCACAAAGTACAACAAAAGTGTATTATAATGATTTCTCTGTCTCACAAAGTAATATTAAAATATGTGATTTAGGAAATGATTTTATTTTATAGTGATATAGTGAGTCAACTTATGTTATACGTCAAGGCAATGCTTCCTATTTTATTTTTTTTTAACAAAAATATGTAAGTACAAACTAGAGTAGATATTCATTACTTATAATAAAAGAAACTGAGTAAACGAAAGAAAAGGCCACAAAAAAGGAAACAAGATATCTATTTCGGCGATGGAGAAGGCATCTACGAAAACCAAGAGAAGTTCTAGATAACAAAGGGGTCTACGAGTTAGCTTAATAAGTTAGCTTCATGAAGAATTCTGTTTGAGATATTGAAGCTGTGCTATCTCCTGAGCCATTTACTACATTATATTTTGAGATTGCTTGTGCTTAATTGTTAGGTTTTGGAGTTTAATTTTCTTTACTGTTAACTTATGAGGATACCTCATGATGAGCGTAGAAATGATCCTATTATTTAATAACATTCCTCTAGGCTTGCTTATAGAGTTATCATTGTACTTTTTTCTTGTTTTTAATTTTTTTTTGTAGTGCAAAGAATTATTTTACCGTTCGAAAGATAATTAGTGTTTACAAGATAAGTACATAAACTAACGAAACTTTGTGTTACTCGGCATCCATGCAGTGTCTAACAAAACGCATTACATCATGATGGGTCTTCCTTTTGGTATATTTATTTTTGAATAATTTAGATTTTATTGATATCCCATCATATGCATATCCATTGATAAAAAATGAGTGCAAGGTTTTTTACCCTACTGATTTCTGTTATTGGTGGTCACATCTGCTTAATCAAACTAGAGGTTAATGTGGATGGATATACCTATATCCTGTCTACATCAAATCTCTTTTCAGCCAAAGAGCTTCTCGTGAGAAGTCATTTCACATTGTTGATTTATGGCCTCACATCTCATTCTTTCTTTCTTCTTTTGTGGTCACTAACTTCTTCCTGTTATTTTGTTTCAAGCATATCTCAACATTTCTTTCTCCTTTGAGGATGAATTGCATCTTCAATCTCATGACATTTCAATACTAGCGCAATTCCAATTTGAGTCCACATTTCATTTCGTATTATCTGTTCTTAAATCATTGCAGGTTGAAAGTTGAAAATGCAGCTCTTCAAGAAAGCATGGCAAATCTAGAACATCTTACATCTGCAGTTCACCGGCTTCGTGTCACTCTTTTAAAGGTTAGGTTTCTAAATACCATATTAAAAATTAGTTGTGGATTACCATCATGCCGAAGGAAAGGCCAGCAATGTGGGGTTGCTTTCTGTGTCATGGACCCTGAGTTCGTTGGTGATTGGCTAGTCCAGTGAGGTTGAGTTTACTTTTTGTGTACTGTGCATGATGATGTTACTGATCCCCGCTTTTTCTCGGAGCACTCCTTTAAGTATATTATTACTGTTATCTAAAATTTTGTTCCTTTTCCAATGCTATATCAGGGAATTTAGAGATAGTTTTCTTGTATGAGATTCAAACTTTTTCAAATTTACTGTGGTAATGGTAATGTGTAAATTAAATAAGGGCAGTGACGAAACTTAGAATAGTGTACAAGTGGAGAACAGTATCATTCACAAACATAAATGTTAGGGCTCAAGGAATTTTGTTTAACTCTTTCATTTCCACAATCGTATTATCTTTTAATTATATTCGTAATTCATTTTGTCACATGCCGCCCTGATATATGGTAAACGAGTACATACAAGTACCAAAAACATATTCTATCGGTTTGAAAATGCTAAAGCCTCGAGTAGGATAACAAGAGCTAATATAGTTTATAATTAGCTATGGATTCCTCCCCCCAAAAAGGCTAACTACGGTTAATGGTTTTATTGGAACCATTATAAACTATCTAGCTCTTATCTCACATCTGATGTGGGACTATTGAGTTAGGGTAT
The DNA here is from genome assembly GCA_036321105.1 of Dracaena cambodiana. Taxonomy (NCBI): domain Eukaryota; kingdom Viridiplantae; phylum Streptophyta; class Magnoliopsida; order Asparagales; family Asparagaceae; genus Dracaena; species Dracaena cambodiana. The sequence goes on from JAYEPQ010000017.1 coordinate 33,104,975, forward strand.
TATATTCTCCTCCCTTTTAGAATCCGACGTTCTCATCTGAGAGGCATAGTAACACGTTAACACTTCACCAAGCGGTGTGGGATTTTAGGGGCAGCCCCCATGAGTTTCTGGAGGTGGCTCCTAGGGATTTAGTATGTGGCCCCCACTTCTGTTTGGCAGTTTGTTCCGTGTAATATTTAGGTTCATGTGACATTTAGTTCCGCACACTTTCGGCGGGTGTTTGGTTTTGATTCCACTTCAATACCTGTCATGCCCCGCTTCGATATACGGTAAATGGACATATACAAGTACTGACAACATATTTGGTTTAAATATGCTAAAGTCTCTGACAGGATAACAAAAGAGTTAAAATAGTTTATAATTAGCTACGGATTCCTCTCCTAAAAGGGCTAGTTATGATTACTTAATGCTTCATTGGAATCAGTATAAAATACTGTAGCTTTTGTCTCGCATCCGATATAGGACTATTGAGTTAGAGTATTACACATTTTATTAGAAAGTTGTGTTTGAATTTTCTCAAAATAACTTACTCTTGGAATTAAACCACAATAGGAGGAAGATGTGACAGATAAAGAAATGAGTTCAGTATGAACTCATGGGTGAGGCGTTGACTAGAAACCGATCTGTTTTTTACACTTCTTCTTCAAACCCATCCTAGAGGAAAGAGAGGAAAACATTCGTTTGTCTCAGTTCTCACGTAGTTAACTATATGCAGGCTGGAAACTGATGGTAAGGATCTATTTCTCTAGTAGTATTATAATGCAAATATCTGTACTATTTTAATGCAAAAGGGAAGTGTGAAGTTGTTTCTATATGAACACAAAACAAGATTTATAGCCAAGCATAATTACCATGTATAAATGCTTCATCTATTGTTTTGACTTCCTAATAAAGTCATTCCTTCATATAAATACTTGTAAATCAAGTTCTACTAGAAGTTCTATATTTTATTTGCAATTGCATGTGCATTTGGTTTTGCCCAAAATCTTATATATTATAATGTAGAAGAGTGGTGAAGTTGTTTATGAAGCCTACGCCAAAGAAAACCAAAAGAAAGAGAGATTCATCATTTGAAAACAACCATGTATAAGTGCTTTATGTGGCTTTTTGATTTCTCAATGGAATTCTCTTTGTACAAATACTTTCACAATCAATTTTATGTTGGAAATTTGAAATATTTTATACTTCGTTTAAATTGCACATACATTTGCAGGTGCTCAAAATTGTAGTTTAGGGAAATGAAATTCATTTGACATTTGCTGTATAACCGTTATACCCTATGTTTTGACAGTTTGACCCTGTAAAGATGAAATTGTTACTCTGATTCAAATTATCAGAGTGGACTTGCTTTAATTATTGGGGACTATGTCATCTGTTATGACTTGCCAACTAGCTAATTTTCCCCTAAAGGATCGTAAGTTTGTACCAAATGTCGCTTTTGTATTGTAGGCACAAGATGATGCTACATCAGATGGTCCATTGGAGAGTGCAGCTGAAGCACTGAGGAGCGCTATTGCAGAGGCAATCCGTATGAAGACTGCTCTTGGCAGCTCGCTTCCAGTCAGCTGGACAGCTGATGCAGCAGTTGATGCTGCAACTTACGAAAATCTTTGTGAGCCAACTGATCCTGTGGAGGCGATCAAAGACAGAGTTAATCCTGTCTCTTCTGCTGGACTCGAGATGGCGGAGCTCCTGATACTAGCCGCACAGCTCCTACAGCACAGTTTAGCAAGAATCAGTACGAGTGAGGATATCGTGGCCGTTTGATATTTGCAAAGTTGGAGTCATTGCTCATCACATGTTATCGTCATTATATACTCTTTTCCTCTTTGTACATGGCCATTTTGTGAGAGCTTTGTACATAAGTTCATTTTGTAAGTACATCAAAGAATACATGTAGCTGACCCGAACCTTGGGATGAATGCTTTGTTGCTGTTGTTCTCTCTGTATTAGAACTGGATTGAAAACGTATTGATACAAAAATGGAAGCTAAAATGAAATTGTTCTGTAGTTTGGAGGAAGATATTGGATATGGGTTCTGTTGTGGTGCTTTGGTATCTTAAATGTATCAGAGAAAATACCCAAGTACAATACTTGATTATCCTGTATAGAGATTTGTTTGTCGTGATTTCTGAAGTACAATACTTGATTATCCTGTTGCTTGCAGGCTCATGTAACTAATCTGGGTGATGCCTGCCTGCTGAATGCCATGCTTCTGAGTCCAGTTTGTGGAGCTCGGTCATCGTTGCAGCGCACCTATTCAAGAAATTATAGGGGAATTCTATTTGAGCATACCACTTTACTCAGTAAGTCCAGCTGTAAAAAATTACAAGTTTATCATTTATTCTGGGATTTTGTTTTCTATGATTGGACATTAATTTTCAAATAATATTAAATCCATCAGGAACTAATTTTCAAACGGTATGAAAACTCATCGGAAAACTAATTTCCAACTTAGAAAGGTGGGTTCACTGCGCAAAGTGGTGTCCTTAAATAGAATTTCCCAATCATAGAAGGTGTTAAGACTCTCATTATCCTTCCTTCGACTATTTTTTCCTGGCTAGGCATCCAAAGGAAGCTGCAATCTGCTGTAAAACACACCTGATCGTTGATTGAGATGTGGGCAAACTTATTTGGTCATAGAACTAAGAGGGTGATTGGTTCCTTGAAAGTGAATTGGAAAGTGTTTTGAAAAGTAGAATGAATAAACTTTCCACTCTCTCTACTTTTTTATGGATTGATTTATGGTTTATAGAAAGTTATTTTCTTTTTTATGTGGCATAGAAAGTAGTAGGTGGATTCACCGTTAAAAATTATAAGTGCCGAGTCATTTTGAAAATGGAGAAAGAGTGCATTTTTTTTTATTTTTTTAATTATTTTTTTCGTACAAGAGGAGGATAGAGTTACCATCGTTAATCGAACAATTTCTTTGTTGGTTGAGCAATTCACAGTTAATAATGTATCTAATGTATGATTGGTTGACTGGTTTCTCTATTGGTTTGACAAATCCACTATATGTGTAACTCTATATACTCTGAATTGATCGACTAATTTAATTTTATGGTTGGTTGACTAATTCAGAGTTGGTTATGTGAGTTTTTATAACCAATTTAAAATTGAGCATCATAATTGACACGAAATTGGTACACAAATTTAGAGTTCAAATTTAAAAAAAAAAGCAATAAAAATATGAGAATGCACACATTTTTCTCAAAGGCTAATTAAATGCTCAATCATATATTTTCTTATTTATTAATAATGATAAATGATTTACTCTTTAAATATTTTTAGCTTGCTCAATCTTGTTGCAACTCTGTTCTTACCAAGTCAAAATTCAAACTCAAAGTATAAAGAATGATGAGATTAAAATATAGTTGATTATAAATTATTATAAGTTATAGGTTAGCCAGCGGCCCATTAGGGAAACTTCGAATTTACAAATTCGAATATTCCAGCGTTGGCTCCGTTTCCAAACCAATCGGCCCACGCGTCAAATCAAAAGTTTTACCAAAACGGCAAACAAGAAGAGACTAAATTCACCCCCGATATCATATTCATCCACGCTCGCCCTTCCTATTCTCTAGCCTAAACACACGCATTTTGTCTAAAAGGGTCGTGAACTTATCATCAACAGAAAGGAGGTTCCGATCGGTTACTCTATCAAATTCCACCGCCCTAAAGAATTTCCCCCATTTTCCCCTGAAACCCTAACCCTAATCGGCCATGGATCCGCCGCCGGCCTCCTTTTCCGACTTCCCCGTGGACGTGCAGATCGCCGTCCTCTCCTTCCTTTCCCCGGCGGAGCTCTCCGCCTTCGCCTGCACCTCCCGCCATTTCTCCGCCCTCTGCAGCCCCAGATCCCCAAGCTCCACCCTCTACCTCTCGATGTGCGATCGCCGCTGGGGGAGCAAGACCCTAATCCGCCGCTGGGGGCCCCACAACTTCCCCCACCTGTACAAGGTCCTCGACCGCTGGGACCCACTCATCGGGTTCTGGCGCCAGATCGGGACCTCGAAGAATCTCCTGTCGTCGCCGCTCGTCCTCTTCGAGTGGGGCTCGTCCTCCATCACCGCCTCCAGGGTCTCTCCCTCGCCCGACCCCGGGAGCTATGGCGTCGTCAAGAAGCCCTTTTTATGGATGGCCATCTCGAAGACCGGGGAGCCGGTGAGCTTCTTGTCGGGTTCGGATCCGGATTCGGATTCCGAGTTGGTGCCCGTTACCGTCAGCTTCATGGGCGGGAACCACGTGGTGGTGGAGGAGAGCAGTTGTGGGCTGGGTTTGGATCCGAGAGAGGAGCAGGAGGAGTTTAGGGGTTCGGGGTCGCCGCCAGATGAGGCGACGCTGGAGATTTACCAATATTTTGCGAACAGGACGAGCCCTTGTGGGGATAAGGGGTTGAGGAGGCAGAGGAAGAAGAAGTTCGGGAGGCGGAGGTGGGACCCTGAGCATTTTGTCAGGATTGAGAGCTGCTGCCCGAGCCCAGCTCGGCCTTTGCAGGGTCTTTGGAAGGTAATTAGTTCTTGTACTACCTTGGAAATTTGTGTTATGATTGAAAGTTTCAATCGTTTTACCATTTCCAACTTTGGTGCATTTGATAAAGGTTAGAATTTGGGGAGAGATGTACACAAAACTTGAAGAAATAGATTCGTAGGTGAAAATAGAAAGATTTCTATACTATTGAGTCAAAAATTTTATCTTCCTCGAAGGCCCAAGACAAGAAGCCTAGCGAGCCTTCACACCCATAATCTCCATAACTCAGTACCATTTAAGATAGTCTAAATAAGGAAGTTGACCCCGATACGATTTCTCCATCCATGAAGGTTCCTTGTTGGTCAAATTGTTACTAAATTAGTACCTACATTGAAACTTCTTATCTCTCTATCATGCAGTGCTTGATCCCTGATTGAGGATCTCAACCTCCAAAAGGAGCCTCCACTATGAATACCTCATTATTCTACATAATGAGCGATGATAGTTCTTCTATGTCAGATCTGCACTGCAATGATAATCAAGTCTAAGCGGAGAGAGATCCGTATCTTGTAACCTCGAGGGACGAGAGAGATCGAGTGCCTGAAATTTCTCCATAAATAAAGTGCTTTTTAAACAACTTATTTTGCCTGAGGATGTTGGCCCGAGTCCATCTCATCCGAACCTCGTTAACTATCTCTTTTCTCCTTTCTCTCTTTGTATTGTTTTTCTCAGGTTACTTGTCCGTTGGTGTTAGGCCGATTCACTCATATCAGTCCATTTTGGACCCGAGTGAATTTTGAGTTCAACACAATCTATCAAGGACACTAGATGAATGCTAATATGATCTATATGAAGGAATGATTAGGCATTTATCAAGACCACTAGGTCAAATGCAGTGGTGACCTATGTTAAGGAACGGTGTGAAGGAATGGTTTGGCTAGGAGCATATCAGAGGAGACATTGTTTCAGGAGGTGAAAAAGGATATGATGATAATTAGTAACAGAGTAGCATGGTCCTAATGGAGAAAGGATTCATGTAGCCGATCTCAACAATTTGGGGATAAAGGCTTTGTTATTGCATTATCCTGAGAAGCATAGGAAAGACAGTGATGATGTGACATCGTTGAGTCATCAAAAACTAGCTACATTAGACAATAATGGCTGAATAATACATGGATGAATCATGAATAGATAATGGAAAACTCGTGCTTATTCTTTGAAATTTTGAAGTAGTCAAATTTTTTTTTGGGGAAAGGTTCAGTACCATTCGAGAGCTCTTTAACTGATAGTTTACTTGAAAGAGCCAGTGATATGTAATTGTCATTGATGCGCTGAGGCAATTAACTTAAGTGATTAAGTCTCCAGTTACGCTTAGAATAGATTTTTTGAATTTCTTGATTTGAAATTTGACAATGCTGCCTTTGTTGATCTCATGCTTCTTGCGATGGAACAACTACCTCAAGTTCTTTAAGTTTCAAGCCAAAGAAAGAAAGAAAGAATTATGCTCAGATTAGTGCATTTAAACAGACCTTATTGATTATATTTCATCTTTATGTCTAGTTAAATGTGCACTTTCTGAAATGACATTTCCTCTAATAGGGGATTTGTGAAAACATGTGCTTGGATTTCTTTCTCGTGACATATGATGATGTCGGAGGCATATCTTGCCGACGGGTTGGTGATTCGAGAGAACCTTTCTCTGGCTATTCCCCCGTCTTCTGGACATCAAACACTCAATTTTCCTCATTTTCTGGAGAAGAACAAGATCTTTATAGTGTCCGTACACATGTTGCTCAGAATTACTGCAACATTGAGAAAGGAGTCGTCTCTCGGTATCTCGCCATCAACTCGAGCTATGAATTGGTGTTACCAAACCTGTCTGGCTCTTCTGGTGATCCTCGGAATGTGGAGGGAAGGATATGGGAGTACCAGAACGGGACATTTGGATTTGGATTCCTTAGGAACAATTTTATTGTTGATTTGAAGCACATTGCTCTGAATGGGCGTCTACTCGACACTGTTGAGTATAGTAGTAGTAGTTGTTGTACTAGTCCATAGCCTTTGTTTGTACAGCTTGTACAAATCTTAGTTGTGCTTGTAATAAGTTACTGTCCTTTGGTTATCTGTAAAAATTTGACATGGTTATTAGGCATTTGCTGAAGTTTTTTTTTTTTTTTTTTTTTTTTTTCTCTTTGGGTAATGAATGATCTTAATTACTTCTTCTTCTTTTTTTATGTTATGGGTGAAAAAATCCCCTGCAAGATCGGATCTGATCTGTAGTGAACCTTTCGTGTTATCAAGGCATTGGTTGATTGTATCTTAAACAAGAATGAATGAAAGAATGTTATGTACCTGAGTTCTGTCCATTGTTTTGAAAAGTTCATGTTCCCTAACAATGTATTGCTTTGTTAGAACAATGCTGAAGCTTTGCAGATTTTCCATCAACTTTTATATTTTATGGCTGCAAATTATTTCCAAGTAGCCTTGCCAGCTTGTATGCAGCATTCTTCTTGTTGGAGAAAATATTACCACACAAGCACATTGTTTCTCTATATCAAGTGTATTGTAGTGAAATGTAGATCAAAAGTCTTTGCCTTTTTTCGATGTGACAAAACTTTAATTGGAAACTGAATGACTAATTGCTTATTACTAGATTGTTGATATCTCCACCATAACTTGCATTCCTATTCTGAGTCTCTGATAGAGGAGTTTCTAGAGGGGCACACTATTTTTCTAGTGAGCCCACTTTTCCTAGTGAGCACATCTTCTATTTTAAAAAGAGAGGGTTTTTCATAGAGAGTATACAAAAAATTCCAAACTATCCTCTTTCCTCTCCCTACTTTCTTAAGAAAGAGAATTCCAACTCCTCTCTCTCTCCCCCCCAACTCCTCTCTCTCTCTCTCCCAAACCGTCTCTCCCAAGTCCTTGCATCCCGGCCGCGAGCTCTCTTCCAAGCCCTTGTCGGACCACCGCCCTCTTTCCCAAGCCTTCGCCAGACCACCACCCTCGCTTTCCGGCTGCTCCCGCTGCTCGCAACCCTGTCAGGTTGAAAGGAGGAGAGGAAGAGGTGGCTATTTGATAAAAAGGTAAAAAATAAAACCCTAATTTTTTATGTCAAATTTAGCATTTTGATTTAGGGAAAAATTTAAAAATGAGTGTTGATGAGGGTAGATTTAGTTGAGAGGTAAATAAATTGGGAAAAAAAATATTTCTTTACATTTTTTTATAGTGAAATTAAATGCTTCATTGGTTAAAAAAGCTTATTTTTTATTATTGTTATCATTTAATGATAGTTGGATTTTGTAATCGCAGACCCCCGCCGAAGGTTCCAGCTCTGCAGGACACCGTCAGCCTACTAGGAAGCAACCCGCTTGGAAGCAACGAAGATGCTAGAATTCGTTGTGTTTTTTTTTGGAGTTTTAAACTGTAACTTACTATGCTTGTTCTTGTCAACATAGAAATGAAGTTGTTATCATGGAACATATATTTACTTTATGTTGTCGTCTGTAACATGAAACATATCATTGAAATGAAGTTGTAGTCATGGAACATATTATGGAAATGAAGTTATAGTCATGGAATATATCAGTTCAGATATCAGTATTATGTATTTTGATACCAAATTGGGGCTATGGAATACGGACAAGTAATTATATTTGTTTGAGTTATATTATTTATCTTTTGTGCTACATAAAGTTATTGTTTTCCTGATTGTACCACCATATCAAACTACCGTATCAGAATATACTGGGTCTGTGTCCTTGATCCGGGTAGACAGTCCGGATCACGTAAAATTGATCCGGATTTACAAAACCGGATCAATTTGAGGTGATCCAGGACTGTAAACCCAGATCAAGGAGCCAGAGAGCCAAAGTTCTGGCTCTCTGATCCGGGCTAGACAGCCCGGATCAAGCCCAGTGATCCGAGACTGTTATCCCGGATCACTGGGCGTGATCTGGGTTGGCTAGCCGGATCAACAGTACTGGATCACAAGGCTTGATCCGGGCTGTCTAGCCCGGATCAACCCGTTGATCCGAGATAACAGTCCCGGATCACCGGGCTAGCGAGCCCGGATCAAGGAGCCAGAGATTCTCACTCTTTGGCTCCCTGACCCGAGCTAGCCAACCCGGATCAACCCGGTTGATTCCGGATAATAGTTCCGGATCACCTGGGTTGATCCGAGCTGGCTAGCCCAGATCAAGGAGCCAGGTCTTAGGCTCCTTGATCCAGGTTTACAGATCCGAATCACCTTAAATTGATCTGGTTCTGTAAATCCGGATCAATTTTAGGTGATATAGGTTGTCTAGTCCGAATCAAGGACACACACCCAGTATATTCTGATACGGTAGATACAATCTGGAATACAATAACTTTATATAGCACAAAAGATAAATAATATAACCCAAACAAATATAATTACTTGTCCATATTCAATAGCTCCAATTTGGTATCAAAACACACAATACTGATATCCGAAACTGAATTCCATGAAACAGAGCAAATAGAGTGGACGATAAAGAACATCGACAACATAAATTCAACATATCAACAATTCACTCATAGCTTTAAAGATATAATTAAATAGTGATATCCAAAGGACAATTAGGGTTTACAAAAAAATTGATTAGAGTCAATCTACATATAATGTAGAACTTATTGAATAATTTTGATACAAGAATAATATCTAAAAATTATTCAATACGGTCTACGTATCATGGAGACCATATATTGTATTTGCTTCCCATATCATATAGGTACCAATGATATTTGGTTTAAAGAAAAATATGCACATAATTATTTCAACCATTGTATCATTGATTACAATTCAATGATATCTTGTGTTGCTACAGTCAGTGGCACAAGTTGTTTGAATTGTTCAATTCACTCTACATAAAATGCATCCCATTACGAGAATAATATCTAAAAATTATTCAATACGGTCGTACATGACATTTCGACGTCTCCATTACAGCAGAAGTCTCGCTTTGCGATAGTCTTTATGTATACGAGTGTCCTTCAAGATATTCTAGTGCAATATGATTATGCGTACTACAGATAACCATAAGTTTCCGTTCGGACCCCTCAACAGATATTTGTTGACCATTTAGCTTAAAAGGGCATCCACATTTTTTACTATCCCTGAATCTTTCATCATCATTTAATTTTTTGAATCTTAAACTTTCACCTCTTTCACAACCAAACTAGATTCTTCCTTTCTTATAAAGACCTCCAGTATCAGATTTTGAAACAATTATGACCAATCCTAATGTCTTTCTCGTATCACGAACCCAATTTGCAAGCTCGTCTCGTTTTGCAAAAGTCTACAATCACAGTATTTCAGTTAGACATCTCCACCAAACATAATACGTTAAATATAAAAAATATTCTATGTCATCATACCTCACCTGTTGTGAATGTCGAACTATAATCAACAACTAACTTACTTCGATCTCGGCTATAATGTGTTGAGGATTCATCCTATTACCCCAAATACACATAATAGAATGAGAAGATGAACGGGTGCGAAATCAAAGCCGTTCTTCCTAACTCATCTCTATGCTAATTAAATTTATTTTTTAAAATTAAAAAATATAGAAATTAAAAGAGAATGATGGATTCATATCTCCAAAAATTTTTGATCTTTGAATGGAACCACTACCAAGTTGCGCATCTCCATTTTCTTCCCGTAGACCACAAAAGAAAAAAATTTGCTCTTTTTTAGGATTTTTCAATGAAAGAACCTATTTAAACTAAATATAGACTTTAATTTCCGTAATTATTTACTGAAAGAAGTAAGTATTAAAGAGGAATGAGATTTGGACTCTAGAGTCAGATTTTTCCCTGCCATTTCTCTGCCTTTCGCACAGGAAAACAAGCAGGCAGGCGCTGGGAGGGAGAAGGAGGGGGGTGAAGGAGGGACAATTTTGACCATAAATTTTGATGGCAAATTGATAAATGAAGGGAAGGTTTTAAGTAGGCTCACAAAGAAAAAAGATGTGCCCATCTAGAAATTCCTCTGATAGGCATCCAAATTTACTGGAGTTTTCACCTGATTCTTTACAGTGCAAACCGATACTGTAAATGAAATGTTTATAGATTAATTGATGTCAAGTATAAACCCTAGTTGTAGAGCTCCACACACACACACTAGGTTTTAGAGGATCTTCGATTAGAGATAAAACCTGTTGGCTATATTATAATTCAATATGGTTGGCATGGTGTAATGTATCTATATCCTCATTATAAATTTCAAGGGTTTCATATATATATATATATATATATATATATATTGGTCTCCTTAATTGTTCATATTTTTGACATTAATCTCTCAAAGAAAAAGAAACCAGTTTCCTAATTAATTCCTCTCTCTCTCTCTCTCTAGCCGCCCATCCTTACCCAATTACTTAATGAGTTCCTCCCTCCCCCTTTCTCTCTCTCATGCATGAACCAACAACCCAACCTTGCCAAAGTACCTAAGAACTCTGGCATATGTCTGTGCTTGTTAGAGATAAATAGGCAAGTTAAAAAGTCAATATTTAGTGCGTCTTATTCTAAAATTTGAGTTAAAGAAATTTTAAAAAAAATGGCCCTTAAACTTATCCATTCTTATCCGCTCATATTGTTTCATTATCTGGAAAGAATTCATGGAATGTAATGGAATAAATTCAAACTTCTTATGACCTCAATAATACATTTAGGTCATGTTAGGCTCCTTGGATTAGAAATTGAGAATAGTATTAGTAGTTTTAGGATAGTTAATTCTATTAATAGTTCTAGAATAGTTAATTCTGATACAAATAATCTTTTGTATGGCTTTTAGTTTTTTGTTTGCCTTCAGGATAATTACTACATGATTAACAATGGTCTAAATAATAGTGTGTTTCTTTATCACTTCAAGAAAATTAAGATGGTTGCTATTTATAAAAGAGTAATGGTTGTGTTTAGAAGTAAATGATAAAGATAAAAATGTCCACCCAAATTCAAAGAGATAAAAATATAGGACTAATAATTTTAGGGAAATTTTGAATGCACCCCAATTTTTAAGCATCCCCTCTTACTAAATACACTCCCTATAAAAATCAAATTTATGATTTTTTTTCTTCTAAATATACGATCTTATATTCCCAAATTATCATTCTCCTTTTTCTCTCGAATTTCTAATGTCTCTCTCTCCCCTAACCATTTGCTCTCTTATAAAAAAAAATTTAATACACTAAACACCTCAAAAAAAAAAATTGATCTTCTTCTGAACAGAAATAAATATTGAGATGTAAAAGGAAATATATTTTTTAATTATTTTATTTATTTTTTCAAATTTTATCTTTATGCAAAAGTTAATTTATTTTTTTTGAAAAATTATAATCTACTTTTGTTGTACTTTTAATTGCAAGATCTTTTTGGAATTTTGTGTTGATTGAAAGAGGAAAAACTTTGTTATTTATGGTATAGATTTTTAGAGAGATTTGAAGGAATTTATTATTTAAATTTGGAGAATTATTAGGATTTTGAGACAGCTTAAAATAGAAGAGAGGGGAAGAAGACTAGAAATAGAAACTTCTTAAACATTTGATGGCAAACTTATAATAAAATTCAATTTTTAAAGGGGTGCACTTAGAAATTGAAGAAGTGCATTAATTAGAAGTTTTCAAAGGGTGTGTTTGATTACTAGAAGTGGTGGAAATAATGAAGAAATTAAAAAGTAACTTTCAAAATGGAACTATAAGAAGAGATTATTTCTTGTGTTTGTTTGTTAAATTTTGAAAGGAAAAAGTGTATTTGAAAGTGGGTTGTGATTATTATTTAATGAATTAAATAAGTAATACTTATATTAGTTTGTTTGTTTTATTTGTATAAAATACACTTTTTGAAGGGTAATGATAGTATGCTAATACAAAAATATTTTGTTTGGTTGATTTTGTACTTCCTAGAGCTCTTCCAAGTCAAAATAAGATGAAAAAAATTTTGAAAGTAATGTGTCATATAACTGCATGCTTAGCATATAAGAAGTAACTTTCAACTTCTTTTTTAGCCAAACAAACATTTGAAATAGTGGAAGTAGTCTTACTTCCACTACTTCTATTTTACTTTCATGCAAACAAACACCCCCGCAGTTCCAAATTGGAGAATTACTAATCTCATAGAGTAATTTATTCCCCATCATCATCGCAAAACAAACACATATGGAATTGAGTGGGATTAATTAACTTAACTCATCTAAACAAACATAACTAAACAAACATGGCCTTAAATGTCAAAACCACACATCAAATGAAGAAAGTGCAGGTTTCATATATTTTCTCCCAAAATTCACAAACTTCTCAATCCTTCGTGTTCTATTAATTAGACTTTAATGAAACATAGCCACATATACAACAAAGCAGAAACTCACAAATCTTAGGGATGAGCTCAAAGGGAAATGCACCCACAAGGAATTAAACTGTCTGTTCATCAAACCCTCAGCATTTTTAAAGTTTTTTTTTTTTTTTGACACAAACCATATTTTATTAATCAGAGTTTAACGAAACAAGATTATTAATGAAACAACCAAGAAAGAGAGAGAGAAGGAGAAGGAGGAGAAGAAGAAGAAGAGCTAATTAAGCTGCAAATTTTCTCGACGAGAACTAAGCCTCGGTGATCTCTGCAGTGGCTGTCTTGTGCTCCACCCTCTCATGCTCATTCTCGAGCTGGCTGTAGTTTCCCTTCTCCTTGATGAGTTGGGTGTGGTGGTGCTTGCAGTAGAGCCTCCCCTCATGAGCAATGTAGTTGGAAGGACTTATCGTGCAACCTCCATGGCTGCACTTGAAGCAGCTCTTGTGGTACGCTGTTCCGTTGACCGTGACCTGACGAAAATGGCATGGCATGTACGTACGTACGTACGTATCACGATCGATATACAGCAAAAATGGTATTTATTGAAGTATATATTGTTCGATCGAGGGCACGTACTCTTTCAGTGGGATACACCGTTTTCTTGCATCCGACACATTTCTCTTTGGTGCCAGCGAATGCGCTTGAAACCTTGCTTGCTGCATTCTGGAGATAGCCAACAATATGTTTCGGTTCGGGGTGAATGCAGTAAAAAAAAAAAAAATAATAATAATAATTAATTAATTAGAAACTATATTTTTACCTCATCTATCGGCTTCTCTTGTTTCACGACCTTCGGAGTCCCTGAGAAGGTAAAAAAAAAAAAAGTAACTTAGCGGTAAGTTTTTCTCTAATCAAGAGATGTAAGTTTTCCAAAGAGAAATTAAGATGATGATGACGATGTTTGAAATGGTTGGCAACCATCAAAGCTCTTCTCTAGGCTGCCAGTCATTTTGAATAGCTGATCAAAGTGAGGTCTGCAGTAGAGAACTCCCTCAAAGGAGTTGTAGTTCCCTAGCTGCATACATGTAACCATCCATAAGTGAGCAAAGATCTCTACAGAATTCAATCCATCTACTCATTGGTGAGCAATGAAAACTCGTCATTTCTAATTTCATCATGGAGTTTGTTTTCACAAGAGCATGATTAAGTTGGAAGGAAAAATATATATATATATATAACATATTAACAAAAAATCATATGAACATACATACTACGTACCTCTATTTGGATTTAATTCCTTTACAGGGAAATAATATAAATAATACCTATAACTAGCTTGTTCCATTAAATTTTATTAATGAAACACGAAGGGGTGGGGGGGGGAGAAGAGAACTTACCTTAAGAGTGCCTCTGCAATGGTGGCATCTGAAGCAGGCCTTGTGAAAGATGCGCTTGTCGGCGGTGAGTTTGTCGACGAGATACACCGTCTTCTCGCACACCGTGCACTTCTGTTGAGTCCCTGCGAATGCCATTGCTCTCTGTCTCTCTCTCTCCCTCTCCCTCGCTCCCTCCTCCTCTCTCTCTCCTGTCCCTTGAGGAACAACAAGAGGACAGGAAATGGGCAGAGAAATGGAGGGGGAGAGGGGGCAATGTATCTGTGGCTATTCAAGGAGATGGATATATGGATTATTCCGAATTTATAGACCACGCGTATATATCTGGTTCTGTTATGGCTTATCAATCAAATACGGAGGGCCATAGCTAACCATAAAGGCTTGGTCAAGAAGAAAAAAAAAAAAAAGGGGGTGGTGAGGGGGAATGATTGACGGAGATGGACAGTTGTAAGCAATTGCGGAGAGTGTAAGCAAAGAAAATAAGAGGAGGAGAGAGAGAGAGAGAGAGAGAGGGGGGGAATAAAAAGCAATGATAATAGATTGAGATCCACGAAAAACAAAAATTGAGAGACTTATAAAAACGGTGAATGTATTATGTTTTGGAATGTAAATAGCAATGTTGAAAATAACATGTCATGAAACCCATTGTATTGTGTTACATAACTTAACGGAACCCCGCGTTACGTAACAACACCGTAACAGTATATTTTTTATGTTATTTTACTTTATATTATGTAACGTTACGGTAAATTACGTTATTTACCATTACTTTTTTTAGTAATTTCTATATTACGGTTGATTATTCTTTTGTTTATTAGCAAATTGCTATAATTTTTTTGATTAGATGTTATCTTGTTTGATTACTTATGGAATTACTAACTTGTTAATTTATAATTATTTTCCTGTTTGCTTATTATAATTCCTCTTCGGTTGTTGAAATATGTTACTTATTAATTTTATTGAATTTTTAACTGAACTGAAATCAACAATTATAAATAAGATAAATTAAACATTACAAAATATAAATTACAACAATGATAAGAACTGAAATTGAAATAAAAAAAATAAAATCTTGTTTTTATGTTTAAATGATGGCTGGAATTACGGTTAGAGCCTTAATATAATTTATGAAGATAAATGTGAAAATTATTGTAGAATTTAATATAAAATTAGAATAGATTATATATTACAAAATTGTCTTATATTCTTTTTTTAGATATTTCAAATTTATTTTTAAATTTATAAAAATTATTTTATATAGTTTTACATTTATTTTTAATTAAATAAATAGAAAATTGCATAACCTACGTTATGCATTACGTTATATGCGACATAACCTAACAGAGACAAAATGTTACGTTAACGTTATCGCTATTTTAAATATTGGTAAATAGAGTGGATACGAAGCGAATATTAGCAATTACCATTTTGTATTTATTTTTTCCTTTTGTATGTAAATATAAATCGGTATATTGTTCTAATACTAATTTTACTATTGATAATTGACAAAGTAGAATATAGAATCCAACTCAAATCTGGATATTAAGCAGACATTGTTAATTATTATGATATTAATTTTGAGAGAAAAACTAATCAAACCTTAATAACTATGTCTTTACCAGCAACAATTGCCTCTTAATGCGTTACAAGATGTTAAATTGAATTTATTCTTTATATTATCATAAATAATCCTACGTATGCTGATATTATTCGGATATTTGAATATATTAAAAACAGGGTAAAATATATCGTTATTACATGTTTCATTCCACCATGTGGTTGTGTTTGTGTACGGGTGATAGAAAATCTTAGGAGAACCATTTGATTCCACAAGCAAAATTTAGGGTTTTTTTTCTTTCCCTTTTTGGTATAATATAGAAAATAAATTGGATGACTTTGCCTTCTTTCAGTCTAAGAAGACACTAACCCAAAAAAGTTTCCATTGAAACTTTTAATTTACTCTGCAGTTTAGGGTTTAAATCTACCATATTTGAACTTGAAGGCCCTCAATTAATCGGGAGTTTTCAAAAGAGCACACCAATTTTCCTAGTGAATTCACTGCATATTAAAATTTTGGTCGGACTGAGAGTGAAGAAGTGGGTTCACTTGGAAACTCCCAATTAATCATGTCCATGCTGCAGCTTAATAATAGCTGGTTGCAGGATACAGAGTGGATACAGGTGTAGCTTCTCTCTGCCTGGTTGGTGTGGCATCTCATAATTCTCATTATTTGAAGGGACCCACCCTGCAAAAAAAAAAGGAAAAAACTTTATATCTTTTAATTTTCAAAAAATTTTCAAGGCGATCCTCCTCAAGAATCCTCGATTTTTTATTTCTATCCTTTTGAATTTTCAATTGTTAATTATGAAGATCATAATTATTAGAGATGAACCGATAAAATTTTATTTCTTGAGACTGAATAAAGTAATTTTTACTTTATTTTAAACTTCAAAAAACAAACTCAAACGTACGTCTAAATGTCGATTGTTATTACATCTATACAGCTTAACATGCTCAATAAGAGTGTAGGTGATAAAAAAAGAATATTTTTGTTTTGTATCTTTTGGGTTGTATTAAGTATTATTAAAACTAAAACATACTTGTATTGTAATGTCTCAAATACGTATATGAATTATAAAATAGAAACACAAATTATAGAATAGAAATACCCATAAATTTATTAGGAGTTTTGGAGGAAAAAAAAATGATATATTTTATGGCCCCAGGGGCTCTGTCCCCTATTCCTTTAGGACAGCTCAATTTTGTACCCTGATTTAGCTGTCTAGATCTGACCTTAGATTTATTTTATTTTATTTTTCAAATTTGTTTCAAAATTCTCTTTCAATAGGTTGGTGGTGTTGGCCCATCCTAGTATGATTTAGGGTGGTGGTTGAGATTTGTGGACACTTTTCACATGGATTTGGATCCTCTTTTGGGTGTAATGGGGGGTGGTTTTAATGATTACAGGTTTTAAATTTATGTAGTTGAAGTAAGGATCACTTCAGCTGTGGGCAATATCTGTATTAGTTGAAGAAAAAGTTGAGCTTTATGTTGTACCTTTTCTTTTAAAGGCCGCGGAAAATTCTATTTGAGCACACCATTTGCTTTGTGAGTACACCTTTCTCGGTCGGCCCAACCAAGGCAAAAGATATGATCACAAGAAGAAATGACATACTTATAATTTTTTATAACTTTAGAAAGTAGGCTCACAAAGCAAAGTGGTGTGCTCAAATAGAATTTCCCTAATGCTATTTTGGGTTCCAGTGTTGTTGCATTGTCAATAAACACCACCTCTCTCTGCGTGATAAGTTATTTAGCGAATTTTCTGTACAACATGTCAGAAGAGAAGGGAAACATGAGCATTAATCATGTGGCAAGTGACAACACAAGGGTGCGTATGAAAATAATAACTATTGGAGTTTGCACCAAAATATGTCAGAGGCCTGACTTATTGGTAAATTAGTAAGAAGAAATTTTATCAATAAAGTAAGGTTATGCGTTATTGTTCTACTAACATTTTTAACGTTTTCGAAATTATAGATTACACTTGTAATCCTTGTTATGGTAGAATATTTTAGATACGTGCATATTTACGTATTTTTCCAGAAAAATGATAACATCTTTAAAAATGCAACCCCACCATGATCTTGCAAAAATGAATAAAATATCATAATTGTGGCTATTTATGATAAGAGATCGTGATTATATAGTATAACTAAAAAGTAATATTCCTGTATGCGGTAAAAATAAATAAATAAATAAATATGCTATGATGTGTTGCTGAAAGTTTAAATGATGTCATGCATGTGAATAATGATGAAGCTTCATCAATTAAATTTTTATTGTATTGAGATTAACTCGTGATTTAAGATATACAAAAACTTTTGTACATATAATTGATTAGAATTTATTATGCACATAAATCTTAGGTATTTGGAGTTATAAATATAATTGATAAGAATTTATCATGCGCCTTATATCTCAGTCTCTCCGTTTGGTTTGAGAAAAAATAAAGAAAATAAAAAGAAAATATTTTCTATTATTTGACATGAGCGCGAAAATTTAAAAGGGAAAAAAAAATTCCTTACTAAATTTAAGAAAAAAAAAATCAATTTTTATCTTACTTTTCTCTTTCTTTTTCTTTCTTCCATTTTCTTTCAAACCAAAAGCAGCCTAGCATTTAGATTCATGTGTGGATCAAGTAAAAAAACTAAGGAAGAAAAATTGTATGGGCATCCCTCTTAAAACTCATAAGCAAAATTTAGCAAAAAGAACATTTTTATGGTATTGAAAATGTTTGAATTTTTTTATTTTTAGGGATATAACTGGATAAAACTATATTCACACTCGACAGCTATAAAATTTAGGGGCCCAAATGTACATTCTGACAAGTCCGATCGGACAGGCCCATCCCAACTCCTCAACATTGTTCAGCCGAAGTAACATGCATTTTGTTGGGCCTTTTCCAATGTAAGCCCAACTCTTCAGGTTCCCGCAATGAGCAGTAGTCGGATTCGGATCCCACTGGATCAACTAGGATCTCATAGAACCCATTAGAAATTTATACTGATTAAGAAATATAATTCTTTCTTCTAGAAACTAGTTTACTATTTTATGTTTTGATTTAGAACAAAATTAAATCTAAATTTGACAGGTCATGATTGGAAAATAATTTTCTTCCAAATTAATTTGTGGAATTATTTTTTATTTTTATCGCATTCTAGAATAATCTTCTTTTCCGAAGAGTTTTTCAAGGAGCACACGAAAAAAAGAACTGTTTAGTGGCTAACTAAGCAAAGTGGTGTGCTCTTCGGAAACTCCCAAAATGTGGATTACATGAATCTTGGACCTGCTGACGCTATTATCCAAAATCTCTATCCAAATCTAGGCTCATGTTCATGAACGAATAATACT
Source organism: Dracaena cambodiana (assembly GCA_036321105.1). NCBI lineage: Eukaryota > Viridiplantae > Streptophyta > Magnoliopsida > Asparagales > Asparagaceae > Dracaena > Dracaena cambodiana. The sequence goes on from JAYEPQ010000017.1 coordinate 33,124,063, forward strand.
TTAAGCCTCTCAATACAAAACCGAGCTCATCCGAACTTTCTCTTTCATTATAAATCAAATATAGTTTCTTTTTCATTCAAATTCTGTTAGCTATGGCTATGCTGTGCGGCAACAAAAGTTTCAATCTTGTAGACGACCATGACAGCTGCAAGAAGAAGCAAAGCGGTAGCAGCCAAAATCCTTTTTCGGCTTCGGGCCTCGACAAGTTCGAGAAGGTCCTGGAGGAGCTCGACAGAAAGAAGGCGAAGGTCCTGCTGCGAGCCAAGTCGCATGGGGATGCTTCGGTGAGGTTCACGTACAAGCTTGAATCCGAAGATTGGATACCGATCATCATCAGGAAGAGGGAGGCCAAGGAGGCGGAGGAGGCGAGGCCGGCGAAGGCTAACTGTCCACGCAAGAGGCTGTCGGCGCCGCCATCGTTGAGGGTTGAGAGGGGGTCGGGGGGAGGAGTTGTGAACAAGATGAGGAGGATTGTTAGTTGGGAGTTAGGGAGGAGTTGCGCTTGGCGTGGGGGTCGGTGTTGGGCTTTGGTGATAATTGTGACATTGATACTTGCGTCATTGATGATTGGGAGGTCCTTTGCCATATGTTGGGCTGCTGTGTCGTGGTATTTGGCGCCATTGGTGAGTGGTGGGAGCAGTGGCTTGAGGGGGAGGGAGTTAGGGAGGGGAGTCGGTGGCAAGCATTTGAGGAGGAAGGAGTTAGGGAGGGGAGTCAGTGGCAAGAGTTTAGAAGGAAGGAGCTAGATGAGAATGGGCGGATTCATGGTCAGTCCGTATTATTTCAGGAGTAGTCATAAACCCATCCATTCTCATTCCTAAAATTAGCGATCAGAGTTTAAAAGGAAGACGTTAGAGAGGAGAGTTAGTGACAGAAGTCTATTTAATATCTTGTGAATTAATTATCTTTGTCAATTGGGAGTTTTATTATCTTGTGCATTGGATTAGACTGGGCTATTATTGATATTATTCAAGTATAGATACTGTCAATCAAGATTTAAGAACGGACTGTTCGCAACAGAAATGTCTTGTCTTCCTTCCATTGAAATAACTTGATTTACAACGAAAGTGAACAAAAGAAAAAGAGAACAAACGAGAGGATTTATATTTTAATCGCTCTCTTTTACAATATGATGTGAGATCTGTGTGGCGATAGGATCTATCGAGTAACTCCATTGGACGATCTGACGTCGAACTCTTCTCTTGAAGATGGCGGCCGACTGTACTTGATCTTCTCAAGTCTTGATTCTTTAAAGCTCTATGCGTAACTCGAACTGCTCAAAAACTCCAGATGAAGATGATCCGAAAAAAGATCTCTTTAATATTGATGATCATTTATGGATTGATCTATTATTAATTGATCCTCTCTAAAATCTCTTCAAAAATGCTATTTATAAACTTTAGTGGTTATGAGAGTTTCCATAGGAATAAGAATAAAAATTTCCATAGGAATAGGAAAAAAAGGTTTTTTTTGTATTTATCAAGGATTCTAATCAAATATTTAATATTGATTTAAATCTCTTGATTTAGAATTCTGATTGGACTCAATTTGGGTATTTGGATAAGCCCAACTCTCAATCACAATCAATTTGGAATTCTAATTGGACTCAATTTGGATATTAGATAAGTCTAAATCTCAATCACAATCAATTTGGAATTCTAATGAAATTGCTCACTCGGAATAAACGCGGAGCTAAATTCATCAGAACGCGGAGCTATGAATTAGCTCCGCGTTTTGCTCAAACGCGAGACTAAAATAGCCAAACGCGGAGCTACGGAGTTAGCTCCGCGTTCTGTGTGGAAAATTTCTTTTTACTTAGAAATTTTCACTGCCAACACGGACGCTCTAAAATAAAAAAACTATTCTAGTGGATGTTATCTATCATTCATAAACTATCTATAAATAAACTTTCATTAGAATTTGATGTGATTTACTAACGAATCAAGTATCAAAAAATCAGTAAATTTTATAACAGATTTGTACGTTCATGTTGTTTGCACTTGATTTATAATTAAATTAAATATTATTCTCATGAATCATATTTGTAAATAGTTTATGAATTATATATCACATTTACTAAAATATATTTTTATTTTAATTTATCAATTATTAGATCTTAATTAATAGTATTCATTGCCAAATACTATTAGATAATAGTTCAACCTAACTCCAATTTGCTAAGTACATTAAATTATGACCTCTATTAGTAGTGCCTTCCTAATTATAGGCATCTCAAAAAAAAAAAAAAAGGATAAATAATATGGTTAGTTCATGTAAATGAACCAATATATAGGGGGATTTTGATGTGGACAAAAATATTTTTTTGTTTTATTTAGTCACTTAGTGGCATTTCAAATATTACTAATGAGCATTGACTTGGTTCATTTTGTTTTTGTTTTTGTTTTTTGTTTTTTCTTTTTTCTAGCAACATAAAGAAAAAGAATGTATAAAAAATAAAAACAGAAATCAAGCAATACTATGACCGTCTAAATTAAAGATCAAATCTTCTTCTTCCGATTTCCTTGGCAGTAGAGTTTGGATCAGTAACATTTCTTGTAGGTCGAGGCTCGTAAAAGATAAACAAGTTCATCGTGAATATAGCAACTAGTTCTTCACAAATTTTTATCAAGTTATATGAGAGTTTAATGGTATTTAAGTTTCATTTTGGGGCGGCTTCTGACCTCTCTTCCCTTTTCTTTTAGTTTTGACTTCAAATTGCAAACGAAAATATATTATCTTAGCAAGAGTTGAGATTGAATTAAGCCGGCGATGATTACTTAAATAGAGATGTTCTTGTAGTCAAATATGACATAATATTGTTTACTCTCCGTTGTCAACAATGCTCAAGTTTTTTTATTTTTTATTTATCACCTTTTTTATTACTAGATTGAGATCTATTTGATTCTGTCAAATTTGGTTCATGTTCAAGCGGTACCAATATTTTGCATTTTTCTATTAATATTGTTAATCACTCCACGCCACCCTTTTTTTTTTTACTCCTCCTACTTACTAATATTTAGTATTTATTTTTTTTTATTTTTTACACCAAAGCTCCAAAGTTACGATAAAATGCACACACTGTGCGATTTTTTTTTTTTTTTTTTTTTTTTTGTTTTGTTTTGTTTTGGTATTCAAACAATTTGAATATGAATTGCTCTACATCGCACCAAAATTCTAAATTAGCAGTAAAAATTGAAGGAAATTATTATATATTCTAACAGTACTATTGTGATACCTACAAGTAAGTATATAACTCAGTATTAAAATTATAATAAACAATTGAAAATTAAGAGAGCTCAAATGCAATTAACGGACTCACGCAGCTAAACTGCAAAAAGAAAAATGCATGCGACTATAAGAAATGCATGCAGTTAAATTCGAAACCTCTATTTATAAGAAAGAGAGGTAATGTGACTAAAAACAAGACTCTTTTTGCCAATAAAAAAAAAGTACTTTATATTCACAACGAGACACCAACCAGATCGTATCTAGACCCAGACCGTATCTGGACCGTATCAAATAACTCTGGACCAATTATGACTGCGAGCGACTTTTGCTATTGTCACATGAACAACAAGAGTTTCTGAAGGAGCATACTACTTTTGTTGGAAATAAACCATAATCATGCTAGATTATCAAGGATATATATAGACAAATACCTGGATCCATCTGTTGGTTGATCACCTTTTCCAATGCGGAATTGGTTGACAATTTGGATCCATCTGTTAGTTGATCACATTTTCCAATGTGGAATTGGTTGACAATCTGCTGAAAACAGATAAGAAATAACCGGGTGGTTTGTGGTCTTTCTCAACTAAATCTCCTTAATTTCATAATAGGACAGCAGTCTCTCTTCCTGATGGAGAGAAGAGAAACTTTACGTGATTTAGTCTATTGGGGACCATAACCTATAGGGTCTATATATACTGCTCAAGTAGGGCTCCCATAATCCCCTTACTTGGTCAATATGCGGTATCTACTCATTCATTCCATATCAATTGCAGCTCATTAAGCCTCATAAATTGCATTGACCCATTACATTCCATAACGGTTCATTTAAATAGCTAACATAATTGTATAATAAATATGTTGACCCACTATTATAGGAAATAAATATTTCCTAACAATCTCCCACTTGGGTTACATATTTTTCTTGAAACAATTATATCACAAATTCCTTAAGCACGCATCCATATGCTATTTATCCTTAGTCTTTTCCTTAAACAATCTGGTCCATCTCATGTATAAATAATGGAACCAACGCGGCTTTTATCACAGTAGAATCGTGACTAAACCACAATAATCACCATATTAATACACTTAATGACATAGATCAAATATGGATGAGCAGCATGGAAATTACATGTAAAGTGATCTTAAGCATGTCTATTTCCAACTGGTCCTTCTTTAGTCTTTAGTGAGATCAAAGTTCTTTATGCAACGTAAACATTGCACACACTTAAGTTCAGAAATAGAATCAAAATACCATCAATTTACTCTGCAGAAAATCAAATAGTTCAATATTTGTAACAAAACATAAAACATATAAAAAAAAAAGGACTCCCACTAAACCAAGGTATCCTTAGAAATGACACCCATACGAGTAGTGTGCTCGTGAAAGACTTTAGGTGTTAAGCCCTTGGTTAATGGGTCTGCTAGCATAGATTCTGTCCTTATATGTTCTATAGATATCTGTCTATCTTGAACTCTCTCCTTGACAACTAGGAACTTGATATCGATAAACTATAACTTTGTTGAACTCCTGTTGTTGTTGGAGTAAAACACTGCCGAGGTATTGTCACAGTAAATCTTTAATGGCCTATCAATGCCATCTACCACACGCAGCCCAATGATAAAATTTCGAAGCCATATTCCGTGATTGGACGCCTCATAACAAGCTATGAACCTGCAGTCATGGTCGAAGGAGCTATTAAAGTCTATTTAACAGACTTCTATGAGATAGCTCCTCCAGCCAATATAAAAATGTATCCTGATGTAGAGCGCTTGCTATCATGACATCCCGTAAAATTAGAGTCAAAGTACCCGATGACCTCTAAATTGTCTGATCTCCGATAAGTGAGCATGTAGTCTTTTGTTCTCTTTAAATAACGCATCACACGTTTGGCTGCCTTCCAATATTGCAAGCCTGGATCACTCAAATATCTGCCCAGAACTCCCACTATAAATGCTATATCGGGACGAGTACAAACTTGAGCATACATTAGACTCCCTATTGCAGACGCATAAGGAACTTTTTGCATCTCTTTTCTTTCAAAGTCATTATTGGGGCATTGTTTGAGACTAAACTTGTCTCCTTTAGCTACGGGTGTATCTCCTGGTTTACTATCTTTCATGCCGAATCTACTTAAAACTTTATCGATATAGCTCTTTTGTGATAATTTAAGAATATCTTGAGAGCGATCTCTTAGTATCTCAATACCTAATACAAAAGAGGCTTCTCCAAGATCCTTCATCTTGAAATTTTTCGTCAGAAATCTCTTGGTTTCATGTAGAAGGCCTATATCGCTACTAGCAAGTAGAATGTCATCAACATATAACACCAGGAAAATATATTTACTTCCACTGAATTTATGATATACACAATCATCAACAGCATTTGTCTCAAAACCATACGAGCAAATTACTCGATGAAACTTATGATACCATTGACGAGAAGCCTGTTTGAGACCATAGATGGATTTCTTCAACTTACAAACCATAGACTTTGGATCTCCCGAAACAAAGTTTTCTGGTTGAACCATATAAATTGTCTCATCAATGTCTCCATTGAGAAATGCAGTCTTGACATCCATCTGATGTAACTCTAAATCAAAATGAGCCACTAGTGCCATTATTATTCTTAAAGAGTCTTTCGAAGACACTGGAGAGAAAGTCTCTTTAAAATATATACCTTCTTTTTGAGTGAAACCTTTTGCAACTAGACGAGCCTTATATCTCTCAACATTGCCTTTTGAATCATTTTTGGTTTTAAATATCCATTTACAACCAATGGGCTTCGCACCTTCAGGCAACTTAACGAGATCCTAAACGTTATTGTCTTTCATAGACTTCATCTCATCATTCATGGCATCAATCCAATTTTGAGAGTTAGAACCACGCATGGCTTGACAAAAGTTATTTGGATCATCCTCTGTCAAGCCAATGCCATCCTCATGTTCTTGAAGAAAGACGATATAATCATCTGGAATCGCACTTCTTCTCTCTCTAGTGGATCTCCTTAATGGCACTTCTTGAGTTTGTTGAGTTTGCACAGCAGGTTGTTCTTGAGGAAGAATCTCATTGTTGTCTTGTGTTTGCCCGAAAATTGAATCTTTGATTACATTGCAAAATTATTTGAATTACAACGAAATTGAGATTACAAAAAATATCGAGAAATAACAAGAACGGAAATATTAATTTATTCCCTTTTTTATGTGGGTTCGGGTGGCGGTGGAGTCTTGTTGCTGCCTCCGTTGACCGTCCGACCAGGAGAAGATGGCTCTGCTCTTTTCCTTGATCTCAAGAGCTCGCCCGTAATCGTCCCAAAATCTCCCAATCCCAAAGTCCCTTCTCCAGTTAAATTTCTGTGTTTTATAAACCGAAGAAGCTCCAAATCCGGCTCAATTCTCTCCTGAAAAATCGGATCACGGATTATCAGTCCAAAAATAGGAAATAAATAATCGGAAAAAGAATGGAAAACAACCCGCGGGTTGGCACCTGCGGGCACTCGCGGGATCGTTCCCGCGGGTGGCAACCCGCGGGATCGCCCCCGCGGGGACTCCCGCGGGTTGCATCCCGCGGGTACTCCCGCGGGCACCCGCAGGTTGCAACCCGCGGTGCAACCCGTGGGTGTGCCCACTTAGCAAAAATGATTTTTTTTTTTTTTTTTTTGGTATCTACATAACCCCCTCCAAAGTTTTCGAAGTTCTATATTGAACCGTACTGAATTTCAAAATACTTTGGATTCTTTAATTTTGGTTATAGACCTTTTAAAATATTTGGTCGATAGAGAATCTGTTAATATATTCATTTATTCAATGACAAGCAGATGTATGATTTTAACGTACTCATTAGAGGGCAAGCAGAGGCATGATGTTAACATGCTTATTTTAGGTCAAGCAGAGGTATAATATTAACGTGCTTATTTTAATCATAACCGTTCAGTGACATCTAGTATGACGAATCAGGAAAAGACAGAGGTGACATTAAACGTGTCTTGGAACTTAACCTATTCAGAGGATCTGGTTGTGATAGGGACAAGCTGACTAAACAGAGGTGACGGTTAACGTATTTAGTTTTGGAATCGGACTATCAGAGGTAACTGTTAACTTGATAGGGAGGCGATTTTCGTCAGAGGTGATTTTTAACTTAACGACATCAAAAGCACGTTCATCAGAGGTTGTAATGTTGGACTTGATGAAGTGTGAATTTTCTTTTCTGTCAGAGGTGATTTTTTTTTTTTAACGTGACAAGGGATTTAATCGGATCTTATCTCATTTGATTTTGAATTATGATGTCAGATGTATGATTTTAACTTGATAAATATTTTGGAGTGTCGCTTGCTCTGTTAGAGCAAAATGACAAGAAAAGTTTTGCTGTCAGAGGTGAAATCTTAACGTGACAAGAGATTTATCTGATTAGGATTTTTAGCAAACTCCAAGCTATCAACGGGTTTAATTTGCCTTTACCAACTACCGTTTGAGTCGGGCTAGCCATGCTATTCCTCTCAGCATGGTGAGTTGTCAAGGATTTCATTTGGGCTTAAATGCCAAACTTTTCCTCTTCCCTTTGCCTTAGCAGCTTAGGGCAGTGATGTATTCTTATATTCGGATAAGAATACTGTTGTGACAAATTTGTTGTGGGATTTTTAGCAAACCCCCAGCTATCAATGGGTTTGATTTTGCCTTTACCAACTACCGTTTGAGTTGGGCTAGCCATGCTATTATCCTCAGCATAGTGAGTTGTCGAGAGTTTCGTTTGGGTTTAAATACCAAACTTTTCCTCTTCCCTTTGCCTTAGCGGCGTTGGGTAATTCATACTTTTACCCCCAGTATGAATGGGTTGGCGAGAAATCTATTCTCTTCCCGTAGCTTAACGGCATTGGGTGATTCATACTTTTTACCCCCAGTATGGTAGGGTTGGCGAGAAATTTATTCCCTTCCCGTAGCTTTAGCGGCGTTGGGCAATTCATACTTATTACCCCCAGTATGATGGGGTTGGCGAGAAATTTATTCTCTTCCCGTAGCCTTGTCGGCGTTGGGCAATTCATACTTTTTACCCCCAGTATGTGGGGTTGGCGAGAAATTTATTCTCTCCCCGTAGCCTTGTCGGCGTTGGGTGATTCATTTTTTTTTATTTTTTTTTTGTTTTTTTCAATGTTTATATATATATATATATATATATATATATATATATATATATATATATATATATATATATATGAGGGTTTAAATTAACCGCCTTGAGCCCATTTTTTGGGAATTGTTGTGAGCCCAAGTGGTACCTTTAGACCTCACACATTAAATGTGTCGGAGTTAGCTCTAACTCCTTTTTTGTTCAGCTTTGAGCTGAACTGTTTCAGCGTCAATCAACGCTTGAATTTTATTTTTTAAGATAAAATAATTTTTTATGGGGTGACCTACAATCCGATGGTACAGGCAGTAATTCGGATCGTTAGTTTTCCCTACTTCTTCAGGCCTCTTGCTCTCCGGCAACTTAAGCATCTTGCGATTGCTGAGCAGATTGAACATAGTAGCAGTATGTTCATCCTTGAACGAATACTGTTTTTGAAGCCTGGGTGACTTTGCTGTGTTGCTTGTAGTCGGCCATGGTTTCTGCTTCGGTGTACTTTCTACCGGTTTCTGCTTCGGTGTACTTTCTACCGCCATTGCCGTTATGTCTTTCCCTTTTGAACGGGAAAAATAGAATGGAGATTCGTTTGTACCGTCTCCGGTTGCAGACTGTTGCATTTCGAGACGTCGAAGTATTTCTTCGGCCTGTTCACCCTGCTTAAGCAGATCCTTCTATGACTTGGATTCGACCGAACCCATCTTGTCTAGGATATCGGTCAACAAGTTATGTCTGCAGGTTTCCACTAGAGTATCATGCGTCATGCCATGTGGGCATCGAACAGAAAGTTCTCGGAACCGCTCGATATAAGTTTTGACCGTTTCGCTTTCTTCTTGCTTCACTGCTAGCAAAGATAATATGGAGACTTCTGTATCATCTTCAAAAAATCGGGCTAAGAACTCACGTTCTACATCGGCCCATGATTTAATTGTTCCCTAGGGTAGCTGCATGAACCAGGTAAATGCGGGCCCCCGTAAAGTGCTCGCAAATATCCTAGTCATAGTTGGATCATTCCCCATGAGATGTCCTGTCTGTGAGAGGAAATAGAAGATGTGTTGCTGCGGCGAACCTTTACCGTCGAATGATTGAAGATTCAACGGTTTATATTTTGTAGGATAGGGTACGGTCTCCCATTCTACGGGATATGGACGGACTACCCCCACCTCTTGTAGCTTTTTGCGATGAAGAAGAGCTTGTAATTGGTTCTCCATCTTCTCTATTTTCTCTGCATGAGGATTGATGATAACTTTCACTTCCTCTTCCTCTCTTGAATGAGGAGGCACTTCTTCATCTTCGTCTTCGTTGTCTTCATTTATTTGGACAGGCCGTTTTCCTTTCTGCCGACCAGAAATAGACGACGAGGATTGGTTCCTCCTAGTTTGAGCCAGTAACTCAATTAAAAATTGTTTCATTTCTTCTATGGTCTCCTCTTGCTGTTCGAGACGTTTTTCTTGTCTCTCAAGCCTTTCAGAGACTTCTTCTAGAAGCACGCCCTCTGGTTCGATAGAAAATCCTTTCGATCCTGGAGTAATTTCCTTATCCGAAGGGTTGTTTCCGACCACCTTTTTGCCTTTATTAACCATATTTGATGAGGCAACAAGTAGATCGGTTCCAGAGTACGCCTTTTTCACCGACCGTATTCTTTTAGGTTCGGTGATCCGCTCAAAAACTGATCGTTTCGAATTGCACTGGCAGTTTGATAGAACAGTTGAGATCAGCTGTTCGCATTGGCAGTGAGGAACATTTTGTGAGGAGTTCTTCTTCCAATTGAGATATTCTCTCAAGTCTTGAGATACTTCTTTATCTCTATTTGCAACCTGATGCCGCTTGCGTCGCAGACTTGGTTCATAATACTGGAAAGTTTGCAATATTTCAGGGCTGAGAGCTTTTCCCATATCAACACGGTCTCTTTTATTGAGTCTTCTAGAGTGTGTGCTGGCTTGCGCAATTGCACGGGCCCCGCACGCATATGACTTATCCTTCGAAATATGTTCATCAGAAGAGAAACTTGAAGACATATCCTCAGGTGAGTGCATGAGCACATCCTTATATTCATTTGTAGAGGAACGGGATGGTACACCTGAGAGAGTAACCAAAAAGTTAGATGTGCGCTGTGTGCTCACTGCGCGTGTGCCCGAATAGACATTAGAACCAACCCCTGATTTTTCCTGCGGAGTGCAACCCGCGGTTGGAACCGCGGGTTTGCACCCGCGGTTGCAACCTCGGGATTGCACCCGCGGGGTGCAACCCGCGGTTGGAACCGCGGGTTTCCACCCGTGGTTGCAACCGCGGCGGGTGCAACCCGCGGTTGGAAACGCGGGTTTCCACCCGCGGTTGCACCCGCGGGGTTGCCCCCGTGCGGTGCAACCCGCACTTCTACCTGCGGATTTTTATTTTTGGAATTTTTCTTCTCTGATGTTTCCTGATCTGGATTTTCTGACCGCAATTTTCCAGAGGCACTGTTGAGGCGGGCCCGCTGGGCCTTACGCCTCAGGTTTCTCTTCTGAGAGCGGGTCAGGGACTGGTTTGACTTTTGGCTTGACTTTGGAATGGGTGATAACGCCGTGTTCTTGACAAACGATGACGTCCTGTCAATTCGAACGGGCGATGACGCCTCATAAGTTTTCATAGGCGATGACGCCTTTTCGGTGGGCGATGACGCCTCACCTTTTTTTATCGTCACCCGGCGATGACACCTAGGCTCCGAATCAGAGGAGGAAAGAAATTCCTCATATTTTTACTGGTCAACTTCTATGACCAGCGTCTCAACCATTGAGCCAATCGGCGCCCGGTCGGACTGCGCCACCAGATTCTCTGTCGTAAACAGAGGAGCTCTCACTGTGGTCGCCAGTTCTTGTTTGCCCGAAAATTGAATCTTTGATTCCATTGCAAAATTATTTGAATTACAACGAAATTGAGATTACAAAAAATATCGAGAAATAACAAGAACGGGAATATTAATTTATTCCCTTTTTTATGTGGGTTTGGGTGGCGGTGGAGTTTTGTTGCTGCCTCCGTTGACCGTCCGACCAGGAGAAGATGGCTCTGCTCTTTTCCTTGATCTCAAGAGCTCGCCCGTAATCGTCCCAAAATCTCCCAATCCCAAAGTCCCTTCTCCAGTTAAATTTCTGTGTTTTATAAACCGAAGAAGCTCCAAATCCGGCTCAATTCTCTCCTGAAAAATCGGATCACGGATTATCAGTCCAAAAATAGGAAATAAATAATCGGAAAAAGAACGGAAAACAACCCGTGAGTTGGCACCTGCGGGCACCCGCGGGATCGTTCCCGCGGGTGGCAACCCGCGGGATCGCCTCCGCGGGTTGCAACCCGCGGGAATCTTCCCGCGGGTTGCATCCCGCGGGAATCTTCCCGCGGGTGTGCCCAGTTAGCAAAAATGATTTTTTTTTTTTTTTGGTATCTACATCTTGGTCTGGAACAATGTCAGGAATAGGAGCCTGTACATTGTTATCTTGTATTGGAACCATATCATGAACAGCGATAGGTATAGTGACATGATCACCTTCAGTGACAGATTCTTCTTCAAAGACAACATTCCTTTTGTTTTCTTCCTCCAAAAACTCAACATCCTCAAGAAATCTCGCATTTTCCATTTCAAAGAAGGATCTTGATGTGGGATTGTAGAATTTGTAGTCTCGAGAGCGTTCAGAGTAACCAACGAAATAACAGCTAACTGTTCTTGAGTCCAGTTTTCTTTCTTGTGGCTTATAAGGTTTAGCCTCAGCTGGACACCCCCAAATGTGCAAGTGCCTTATGCTAGGCCTTTTGCCTGTCCACAGCTCATAAGGGGTTTTGGTAATTGCTTTGCTTGGTACTCTATTAAGGATGTATACAGCAGTCTTTAAAGCTTCTCCCCAAAGTGATTCTGTTAAGGAGGAATGACAAATCATACTCCTCACCATATCCTTAAGAGTCATGTTTCGTCGCTCTGCAACACCATTCATGCTAGGTGTTCCTGGCATGGTGTATTGCGGAACAATTCCACACTCTTTGAAGAAAATTGCGAAGGGTCCTGGACGTTGTTCTCCTGATCCGTCATATCGTCCGTAGTACTCATCACCACGGTCAGATCTGACAGTCTTTATTTTCTTTTCAAGTTGAAGTTCAACTTCAGCTTTAAAACACTTGAACACGTCCAAGGATTGTGACTTCTCATGTATTAAATATAGGTAATGTAGATACCCAAAAAAAAAAAAAAATTGCTAAGTGGGCACACCCGCGGGTTGCCGCGGAAGCCCCTGCGGGTTGCCACCCGCGGGAGGATTCTTGCGGGTGGCAACCCGCGGGGGCGATCCCGCGGGTTGTTTTCCGTTGTTTCCCGTTGATTTGTTTCCTATTTTTGGACTGATAATCCGTGATCCGATTTTTCAGGAGAGAATTGAGCCGGATTTGGAGCTTCTTCGGTTTATAAAACACAGGAATTTAACTGGAGAAGGGACTTTTGGATTCTTGGACTTTGGGAAGATTTCGGGCGAGCTCGTGAGATCAAAGAAAAGAGCAGAGCCATCTTCTCCTGGTCGGACGGTCAACGGAGGCAGCAACGAGACTCCACCGCCACCCGAACCCACATAAAAAAGGGAATCCATTAATATTCCCGTTCTTGTTATTTCTCGATATTTTTTTTGTAATCTCAATTTCGTTGTAATTCAAATAATTTTACAATGGAATCAAAGATGCAATTTTCGGACGTACAAGAACTGGCGACCACAGTGGGAACCCCTCTGTTTACCACAGAGAATCTGCTGGCGCAGTCCGACCGGGTGCCGATTGGCTCAATGGTTGAGACGCTGCTCATAGAAGTTGACCAGCAAAAATATGAGGAATTTCTTTCTTCCTCTGATTCGGAGCCTAGGCGTCATCGCCGGGTGACGATAAAAAAAGGTGAGGCGTCATCGCCCACCGGAAAGGCATCATCGCCTATGAGAATTTATGAGGCGTCATCGCCCGTTCGAACTGACAGGATGTCATCGTCTGTCAAGAACACGGCGTTATCGCCCATTCCAAAGTCAAGCCAAAAGTCAAACCAGTCCCTGACCCGCTCTCAGAAGAGAAACCTGAGGCGTAAGGCCCAGCGGGCCCGCCTCAACAATGCCTCTGGAAAATTGCGGTCAGAAAATCCAGATCAGGAAACATCAGAGAAGAAAAATTCTAAAAATAAAAATCCGCAGGCAGAAGTGCGGGTTGCACCGCACAGGGGCAACCCCGCGGTTCCAACCGTGGGTTGCACCCCGCGGGGGCAACCCCGCGTTTGCAACCACGGGTGGAAACCCGCGGTTCCAACCGCGGGTTGCACCCCGCAGGTGCAACCCCGCGGTTGCAATCCCGAGGTTGCACCCCGCGGGTGCAATCCCGAGGTTGCAACCGCGGGTGCAAACCCGCGGTTCCAACCGCGGGTTGCACACCATGGGTTTCCCTCGGGTTGCACTCTGCAGGAAAAATCAGGGGTTGGTTCTGATGTCTATTCGGGCACACGCGCAGTGAGCACACAGCGCACATCTAACTTTTTGGTTACCCTCTCAGGTGTACCATCCCGTTCCTCTACAAACAAATATAAGGATGTGCTCATGAACTCACCTGAGGATAGGTCTTCAAATTTCTCTTCGGATGAACATATTCATGATAGAATCCTCCAAATCCCGAAGAACAAGTCAGATGCGTGCGAGGCCCGTACAACTACGCAGGCCAGCACACACTCCAGAAGAATCCGCAGAAGGGTTGGAGAACAATCTAATGCTGGAAAAGAGCTCAGTCCTGAAATATTACAAACTCTCCAGTATTATGAACCAAATTTGCGACGCAAAATGCGTCAAGATGCTAATAGAGAGGAGAAGATACCTCAAGATTTGAGAGAGTATCTCAATTGGAAGAAGAACTCCTCACAAAATATCCCTCACTGCCAATGCGAACAGCTGATCTCAACTGTTCTATCAAACTGCCAGTGCAACTCAAAACGATCAGTTTTTGAGCGGATCACCGAACCTAAAAGAATGCGAATGGTGAAAAGGGTGTGCTCGGAAACCGATCTGCCTGCTGCCACATCGCATATGGTTAATAAAGGCAAAAAGGTGGTTGGAAATAACCCTTTGGATAAGGAAATCACTCCAGGATCAAAAGGAGTTTCTATCGAACCAGAGGGCGCGCTTCTAGAAGAAGTCTCTGAAAGGCTTGAGAGACAAGAAAAATGTCTCGAACAGCAAGAGGAGACTATAGAAGAAATGAAATAACTTTTTATTGAGTTGCTGGCTCAAACTAGGAGGAACCAATCTTCGTCGTTCATTTCTAGTCGGCAGAAAGGAAAACGGCCTGTCCAAATAAATGAAGACAGCGAAGACGAAGATGAAGAAGTGCCTCCTCATTCAAGAGAGGAAGAGGAAGTGAAAGTTATCCTCAAAGTGAAAGTTATCCTCAATCCTCACGCAGAGAAAATAGAGAAGATGGAGAACCAATTACAAGCTCTTCTTCATCGTAAAAAGCTACAAGAGGTGGGGGTAGTCCGTCCATATCCCGTAGAATGGGAGACCGTACCCTATCCTACAAAATATAAACCGTTGAATCTTCAATCATTCGACGGTAAAGGTTCGCCGCAGCAACACATCTTCTATTTCCTCTCACAGACAGGACATCTCATGGGGAATGATCCAACTATGACTAGGATATTTGCGAGCACTTTACGGGGGCCCGCATTTACCTGGTTCATGCAGTTACCCCAGGGAACAATTAAATCATAGGCCGATGTAGAACGTGAGTTCCTAGCCCGATTCTTTGAAGATGATACAGAAGTCTCTATATTATCCTTGCTAGCGGCGAAGCAAGAAGAAGGCGAAACGGTCAAAACTTATGTCGAGCGGTTCCGAGAACTTTCTGTTCGATGCCCACATGGCATGACGCAGGATACGCTTGTGGAAACCTGCAGACATAACTTGTTGACCGATATCCTAGACAAGATGGGTTTGGTCGAATCCAAGTCATGGAAGGATCTGCTTAAGCAGGGTGAACAGGCCGAAGAAATACTTCGACGTCTCGAAATGCAACAGTCTGCAACCGGAGATGGTACAAACGAATCTCCATTCCATTTTTTCCGTTCAAAAGGGAAAGACATAACGGCAATGGCGGTAGAAAGTACACCGAAGCAGAAACCATGGCCGACTACAAGCAACACAGCAAAGTCACCCAGGCTTCAAAAGCAGTATTCGTTCAAGGATGAACATACTGCTACTATGTTCAATCTGCTCAGCAAGCGCAAGATGCTTAAGTTGCCGGAGAGCAAGAGGCCTGAAGAAGTAGGGAAAACTAACGATCCGAATTACTGCCTGTACCATCGGATTGTAGGTCACCCCATAAAAAATTATTTTATCTTAAAAGATAAAATTCAAGCGTTGATTGACGCTGGAGCAGTTCAGCTCAAAGCTGAACAAAAAAGGAGTTAGAGCTAACTCCGACACATTTAATGTGTGAGGTCTAAAGGTACCACTTGGGCTCACAACAATTCCCAAAAAATGGGCTCAAGGTGGTTAATTTAAACCCCCATATATATATATATATATATATATATATATATATATATATATATATATATATATATATATATATATATATATATATATATATATATAAACATTGAAAAAAACAAAAAAAAATGAATCACCCAACGCCGACAAGGCTACGGGGAGAGAATAAATTTCTCGCCAACCCCACCATACTGGGGGTAAAAAGTATGAATTGCCCAACGCCGACAAGGCTACGGGAAGAGAATAAATTTCTCGCCAACCCCATCATACTGGGGGTAATAAGTATGAATTGCCCAACGCCGCTAAAGTTACGGGAAGGGAATAAATTTCTCGCCAACCCTACCATACTGGGGGTAAAAAGTATGAATCACCCAATGCCGTTAAGCTACGGGAAGAGAATAGATTTCTCGCCAACCCATTCATACTGGGGGTAAAAGTATGAATTACCCAACGCCGCTAAGGCAAAAGGAAGGGGAAAAGTTTGATATTTAAACCCAAACGAAACTCTCGACAACTCACTATGCTGAGGATAATAGCATGGCTAGCCCAACTCAAACGGTAGTTGGTAAAGGCAAAATCAAACCCATTGATAGCTGGGGGTTTGCTAAAAATCCCACAACAAATCTGTCACAACAGTATTCTTATCCGAATATAAGAATACATCACTGTCCTAAGCTGCTAAGGCAAAGGGAAGAGGAAAAGTTTGGCATTTAAGCCCAAATGAAATCCTTGACAACTCACCATGCTGAGGGGAATAGTATGACTAGCCCGACTCAAACGGTAGTTGGTAAAGGCAAATCAAACCCGTTGATAGCTGGGGGTTTGCTAAAAATCCTAATCAGATAAATCTCCTGTCACGTTAAGATTTCACCTCTGACAGCAAAACTTTTCTTGTCATTTTGCTCCAACAGAGCAAGCGACACTCCAAAATATTTATCAAGTTAAAATCATACATCTGACATCATAATTCAAAATCAAATGAGATAAGATCCGATTAAATCCCTTGTCACGTTAAAAAAAAAAAAAAATCACCTCTGACAGAAAAGAAAATTCACACTTCATCAAGTCCAACATTACAACCTCTGATGAACGTGCTTTTGATGTCGTTAAGTTAAAAATCACCTCTGACGAAAATCGCCTCCCTATCAAGTTAACAGTTAGCTCTGATAGTCCGATCCCAAAACTAAATACGTTAACCGTCACATCTGTTTAGTCAGCTTGTCTCTATCACAACCAGATCCTCTGAATAGATTAAGTTCCAAGGCACGTTTAATGTCACCTCTGTCTTTTCCTGATTCGTCATACTAGATGTCACTGAACGGTTAGGATTAAAATAAGCACGTTAATATTATATCTCTGCTTGACCTAAAATAAGCATGTTAACATCATGCCTCTGCTTGTCCTCTAATGAGTACGTTAAAATCATACATCTGCTTGTCATTGAATAAATGAATATATTAACAGTTTCTCTATCGACCAAATATTTTAAAAGGTTTATAACCAAAATTAAAGAATCCAAAGTATTTTGAAATTCAGTACGGTTCAATATAGAACTTCGAAAACTTTGGAGGGGGTTATGTAGATACCAAAAAAAAAAAATCATTTTTGCTAAGTGGGCACACCCACGGGTTGCACCCGCGGGTTGCAACCTGCGGGTGCCCGCGGGAGCACCCGCGGGATGCAACCCGCGGGACCCCCGCGGGAGTCCCCGCGGGTTGCAACCCGCGGGGGCGATCCCGCGGGTTGCCACCCGCGGGAACGATCCCGCGAGTGCCCGCAGGTGCCAACCCGCGGGTTGTTTTCCGTTCTTTTTCCGATTATTTATTTCCTATTTTTGGACTGATAATCCGTGATCCGATTTTTCAGGAGAGAATTGAGCCGGATTTGGAGCTTATTCGGTTTATAAAACACAGAAATTTAACTGGAGAAGGGACTTTGGGATTGGGAGATTTTGGGACGATTATGGGCGAGCTCTTGAGATCAAGGAAAAGAGCAGAGCCATCTTCTCCTGGTCGGACGGTCAACGGAGGCAGCAACAAGACTCCACCGCCACCCGAACCCACATAAAAAAGAGAATAAATTAATATTCCCGTTCTTGTTATTTCTCGATATTTTTTGTAATCTCAATTTCATTGTAATTCAAATAATTTTGCAATGGAATCAAAGATTCAATTTCCGGGCAAACACAAGACAACAATGAGATTCTTCCTCAAGAACAACCTGCTGTGCAAACTCAACAAACTCAAGAAGTGCCATTAAGGAGATCACTAGAGAGAGAAGAAATGCGATTCCAGATGATTATATCGTCTTTCTTCAAGAACATGAGGATGGCATTGGCTTGACAGAGGATGATCCAAATAACTTTTGTCAAGCCATGCGTGGTTCTAACTCTCAAAATTGGATTGATGCCATGAATGATGAGATGAAGTCTATGAAAGACAATAATGTTTGGGATCTCGTTAAGTTGCCTGAAGGTGCGAAGCCCATTGGTTGTAAATGGATATTTAAAACCAAAAATGATTCAAAAGGCAATGTTGAGAGATATAAGGCTCGTCTAGTTGCAAAAGGTTTCACTCAGAAAGAAGGTATATATTTTAAAGAGACTTTCTCTCCAGTATCTTCGAAAGACTCTTTAAGAATAATAATGGCACTAATGGCTCATTTTGATTTAGAGTTACATCAGATGGATGTCAAGACTGCGTTTCTCAATGGAGACATTGATGAGACAATTTATATGGTTCAACCAGAAAACTTTGTTTCGGGAGATCCAAAGTCTATGGTTTGTAAGTTGAAGAAATCCATCTATGGTCTCAAACAGGCTTCTCGTCAATGGTATCATAAGTTTCATCGAGTAATTTGCTCGTATGGTTTTGAGACAAATGCTGTTGATGATTGTGTATATCATAAATTCAGTGGAAGTAAATATATTTTCCTGGTGTTATATGTTGATGACATTCTACTTGCTAGTAGCGATATAGGCCTTCTACATGAAACCAAGAGATTTCTGACGAAAAATTTCGAGATGAAGGATCTTGGAGAAGCCTCTTTTGTATTAGGTATTGAGATACTAAGAGATCGCTCTCAAGATATTCTTAAATTATCACAAAAGAGCTATATCGATAAAGTTTTAGGTAGATTCGGCATGAAAGATAGTAAACCAGGAGATACACTCGTAGCTAAAGGAGACAAGTTTAGTCTCAAACAATGCCCCAATAATGACTTTGAAAGAAAAGAGATGCAGAAAGTTCCTTATGCGTCTGCAATAGGGAGTCTAATGTATGCTCAAGTTTGTACTCGTCCCGATATAGCATTTATAGTGGGAGTTCTGGGCAGATATTTGAGTGATCCAGGCTTGCAATATTGGAAGGCAGCCAAACGTGTGATGCGTTATTTAAAGAGAACAAAAGACTACATGCTCACTTATCGGAGATCAGACAATTTAGAGGTCATCGGGTACTTTGACTCTAATTTTGCGGGATGTCATGATAGCAAGCGCTCTACATCAGGATACATTTTTATATTGGCTGGAGGAGCTATCTCATAGAAGTCTGTTAAATAGACTTTAATAGCTCCTTCGACCATGGCTGCAGGTTCATAGCTTGTTATGAGGCGTCCAATCACGGAATATGGCTTCGAAATTTTATCATTGGGCTGCGTGTGGTAAATGGCATTGATAGGCCATTAAAGATTTACTGTGACAATACTTCGACGTCTCGAAATGCAACAGTCTGCAACCGGAGACGGTACAAACGAATCTCCATTCAATTTTTCCCGTTCAAAAGGGAAAGACATAACGACAATGGCGGTAGAAAGTACACCGAAGCAGAAACCATGGCCGACTACAAGCAACACAGCAAAGTCACCCAGACTTCAAAAGCAGTATTCGTTCAAGGATGAACATACTGCTACTATGTTCAACCTGCTCAGCAAACGCAAGATACTCAAGTTGCCGGAGAGCAAGAGGCCTGAAGAAGTAGGGAAGACTAACAATCCGAATTACTGCCTGTACCATCGGATTATAGGTCACCCCACAAAAAATTGTTTTATCTTAAAAGATAAAATTCAAGCGTTGATTGACGCTGGAGCAGTTCAACTCAAAGCTGAACAAAAAAGGAGTTAGAGCTAACTCCGACACATTTAATGTGTGAGGTCTAAAGGTACCACTTGGGCTCACAACAATTCCCAAAAAATGGGCTCAATGCCAGTTAATTTAAACCCCCATATATATATATATATATATATATATATATATATATATATATATATATATATATATATATATATATATATATATATATATATATATATATATATATATATATATATATATATATATATATATAAACATCAAAAAAAAAAAATGAATCACCCAACGCCGATAAGGCTACGGGAAGAGAATAAATTTCTCGCCAACCCCACCATGCTGGGGGTAAAAAGCATGAATTACCCAACGCCGATAAGGCTACGGGAAGAGAATAAAATTCTCGCCAACCCCACCATGCTGGGGATAAAAAGCATGAATTACCCAACGCCGATAAGGCTACGGGAAGAGAATAAGTTTCTCGCCAACCCCACCATGCTGGGGGTAAAAAGCATGAATTACCCAACGCCGACAAGGCTACGGGAAGAGAATAAATTTCTCGCCAACCCCACCATACTGGGGGTAAAAAGTATAAATTACCCAACGCCGCTAAGGCTACGGGAAGAGAATAAATTTCTCGCCAACCCCACCATACTGAGGGTAATAAGTATGAATTACCCAACGCCGACAAGACTACGGGAAGAGAATAAAATTCTCGCCAACCCCACCATGCTGGGGGTAAAAAGCATGAATCACCCAACGCCGCTAAGGCAAAGGGAAGGGGAAAAGTTTGGCATTTAAGCTCAAATGAAATCCTCGACAACTCACTATGCTGAGGATAATAGCATGGCTAGCCCAACTCAAACGGTAGTTGGTAAAAGCAAAATCAAACCCGTTGATAGATGGGGGTTTGCTAAAAATCCCACGACAAATCTGTCACAACAGTATTCTTATCCGAATATAAGAATACATCACTGACCTAAGCTGCTAAGGCAAAGGGAAGAGGAAAAGTTTGGCATTTAAGCCCAAACGAAATCCTTGACAACTCACCATGCTGAGGGGAATAGCATGGCTAGGCCAACTCAAACGGTAGTTGGTAAAGGCAAATCAAACCCGTTGATAGCTGGGGGTTTGCTAAAAATCCTAATCAGATAAATCTCCTATCACGTTAAGATTTCACCTTTGACAGCAAAACTTTTCTTGTCATTTTGCTTCAACAGAGCAAGCGACACTCCAAAATATTAGTCAAGTTAAAATCATACCTCTGACATCATAATTCAAAATCAAATGAGATAAGATCCGATTAAATCCCTCCCCTGTCACGTTAAGATTTCACCTTTGACAGAAAAGAAAATTCACACTTCATCAAGTCCAACATTACAACCTCTGACGAACGTGCTTTTAATATCGTTAAGTTAAAAATCACCTCTGACGAAAATCATCTCCCTATCAAGTTAACAGTTATCTCTGATAGTCCGATTCCAAAGCTAAATACGTTAACCATCACCTCTGTTTAGTCAACTTGTCCCTATCACGACCAGATCCTCTGAATAGGTTAAACTCCAAGACATGTTTAATGTCACCTCTGTCTTTTCCTGATTCGTCATACTAGATATCACTGAACGGTTAGGATTAAAATAAGCACGTTAATATTATACCTCTGCTTGACCTAAAATAAGCACGTTAACATTATACCTCTGCTTGTCCTCTAATTAGTACGTTAAAATCATACCTCTGCTTGTTATTGAATAAATGAATATATTAACAGTTATCTCTATCGACCAAATCTTTTAAAAAGTCTATAACCAAAATTAAAGAATCCAAAGTATTTCGAAATTCAGTACGGTTCAATACAGAACTTCGAAAACTTTGGAGGGGGTTATATAGATACCAAAAAATTTAAAAAAAAAAAAATTACTAAGTGGGCACACCCACGGGAAGCAACCCGCGGGAGAATTCCCGATTCCCGCGGGTTGCCACCCGCGGGAGAATTCCCGCGGGTTGCAACCCGCGGGAGGATTCCCGCGGGTGGCAACCAGCGGGGGCGATCCCGCGGGTTGTTTTCCGTTGTTTCCCGTTGATTTGTTTCCTATTTTTGGACTGATAATCCGTGATCCGATTTTTCAGGAGAGAATTGAGCCGGATTTGGAGCTTCTTCGGTTTATAAAACACAGGAATTTAACTGGAGAAGGGACTTTTGGATTCTTGGACTTTGGGGAGATTTCGGGCGAGCTCGTGAGATCAAAGAAAAGAGCAGAGCCATCTTCTCCTGGTCGGACGGTCAACGGAGGCAGCAACGAGACTCCACCGCCACCCGAACCCACATAAAAAAGGGAATCCATTAATATTCCCGTTCTTGTTATTTCTCGATATTTTTTTTGTAATCTCAATTTCGTTGTAATTCAAATAATTTTACAATGGAATCAAAGATGCAATTTTCAGGCGTACAGGTAACCGTATCTAGAGTAATCATTTATGAACGTAATGAAATACTGTTGTCCGTTCCAAGAAGCTGTAGGGAATGGACCACATATATCAGTATGTATTAGTTCTAAGACATCTGTAGCTCTTTCAGCACCTAATTTCTTAACGCTTGTTCTTTTCCCCTTGATGCACTCAATACAAACTTCAAAGTCTGTTAAATCTAGGGGTTCAAGAATTTCATCAGACACGAGTCTCTGAATTCTCTGTTTAGATATATGACCTAAACGCTTGTGCCATAAGGCAACAGAATTCTCATTTAATTTTTCGCTTTGTACCACGTAAACTTGTTTGCAGTATTTCGTTATAGGAACTAACCACATCAAGCATGTATAGATTATCAATTATAGGACCGGAACCAATAAAACTTGAATTTTGATAGAGACTAACTTCATTATTTCCAAATGAACAAGAAAGACCTGATTTGTCCAAAGTAGAAATAGAAATTAAATTCCGTCTAAAAGTCGGTACAATAAAAGTCTCAAATAAATCCAAATAAATTCCAGTCTTTAATCGTAATATGAAAGTCCCTATGGCTTCCACTGCAACTTTATTGCCATTGCCCACAAAGATGTATCTTTCACCATCAGTTGGCGGTCGGCTCCACAGGCAACCCTGCATAGACATACTTATGTGAGTAGTAGCACCAGAATCTAACCACCAAGTATCTTTAGGTACAACAGCTAAATTAACTTCAGAACAAACTAAAGTTAGAAGTTTACCCTTCTTCACATGCCATGCAACATACTTGGAACACTCCTTCTTCATGTGTCCCTTCTTCTTGCAGAAGTAGCAAGTAAATTCCTCATCTTGCTTCTTTTGTTTTTTTTGCTGAGAAGATTTTTCTACAACATCCTTAGTTCTTTTCTTTATCCTTTTTTGAGAAGTTGAAACTAAGTGAGCACTTTCAGTCTTATCCCGCATTTGCCTTTCTTCTTCTTGCACACAATGAGATATAAGCTCATTGAGAGACCATTTGTCCCTCTGAGTATTATAACTCACTTTAAATTGCCCAAAGTCTGCAGAAAGAGAGATCAAAACCAAGTGCACGAGTAAGTCCTCAGACAACTCTAACTTAAGTGACTTGAGTTTTGATGCGAGATGAGACATCTCCATGATGTACTCCCTTATGTTCCCTTTGCCTTTATACTTCATGGAAACGAGTTTAGCCAAAAGGTTACTTGCTTCCGACTTTTCATTCTTGGCAAAATATTACTCAATTTCCTCAAGGAACCTCTTAGCATTCTCATTCTCAGAAATAAAGCCCCGAAACGCTTCTGGAATGGAGCGTTTATCCCACTTCTCAATTTTAACCTCATTGAGGTTTTCCGTAGTAGAAGTGGGTCGATCCGTTCGAAGTGCCAGATCTAAATCCATACAACCGAGGACAATCTCCACGGTTTCTTTCCAGACTTTGAAATTCGTCCCGCTCAACATTGGGATATTGCTGACTTTGGTAGAAACATTTGAAACAATAGCAGCAGAGACTGATAAAGAGAAAAAATAAAAAAATACTCACATTTCAAATAAAACAAGATATGGAAAATTAATCCAAATTTGGAGACCCATCACAAGATACCTAGCACAATATTAATTCTTAGTTTTTGGACAAGAAAATTAACTGTAAGTGGTACTCTCAATGCAATAATCAAATATTAACGATCAATTCTGTCAAACAATAGCCTTTCTTTGGATCGACTATTGTTCACATGAAAACATTTACAATCATCACATATTTATCATCGCAGTGTGTCGTTATTTGGCTAGACTATGACTTCCTTTGGGTCGAGCACAGTTCGCATAAATAGCAACACAAATAACATCTATGTTTATTATTGTTATTATTATTTTTTTATTAGATAAATTAATTTTCCACAATAGAGGTTACTTTGGTAACATATTGCTTGAATTAATTCAATAAAAAATAATAATAATAATAATTCCCCTTCAAATTTATTGTTCAGGTGAAAAGAGTATGAACTATACCCGACAATAGCTATTAAATAGACAATTAAAAGAGACACCAAAATTCCATAAACTTGAAATATTTCTTTATTTGTTTCTCTTTCTCCTTATTTGTCTATTTTTCCTTATTTTTTCATTATATTTCCTTAAATGAGTCATCCATGAATATTTATTTTCTATAAATAGATCTTTATAAATATATATATTTTTATATATTCCATAAATATACACAGAATTATTATTATGTAACCACAACTTTAAATTACATATTCACTACGTAATAAATGTTTATACAAATATAAACTAAATGTGATACATATCACCCAAATATATTTTTATATCTCAAATATTAAATATTCCAAACAATCAAATCTTTAATTATATATTTTAAAAATATATATATATATATGAACCGATTGTAGAAATATTTATTACATTATATTATATATTCTAAAACGTAGTCATATGCGTATAATTTAACAAAACTGGATCAAATCCAACCAAAATTCAAAACTGTATACGAACGCATACCAAATAATTTAAAAACAAGCCATATGCGTTCATGTCATATAAACAGAAATTCACAAATCATCCCAATAATCTAACAACGATAACTGCTCTGATACCACTTGTTGGAAATAAACCATAATCATGCTAGATTATCAAGGATATATATAGACAAATACCTGGATCCATCTGTTGGTTGATCACCTTTTCCAATGCGAAATTGGTTGACAATCTGCTGAAAACAGATAAGAAATAACCGGGTGGTTTGTGGTCTTCCTTAACTAAATCTTCTTAATTTCTCAATAGGACAGCAGTCTCTCTTCCTGATGGGGAGAAGAGAAACTTTACGTGATTTAGTCTATTGGGGACCATAACATATAGGGTCTATATATACTGCTCAAGTAGGGCTCCCATAATTCCCTTACTTGGTCAATATATATCTACTTATTCATTCCATATCAATTGCAGCTCATTAAGCCTCATAAATTGCATTGACCCATTACTTTCCATAACGGTTCATTTAAATAGCTAATATAATTGTATAATAAATATGTTGACCCACTATTATAGGAAATAAATATTTCCTAACAACTTTTCCCAGTGAGTCTACTTAAGAGTGTATTTTTTATTCGAACTTTTAACTCGAATCGTTTTTAAGTTGGCTCACTAAAGAAAGTACTGTGCTCCTTTGGAAACTCCCATGAACTCTAAGTAAAATCTAAAAATCATTGACACAGGACTTCTAGAACATTGAAATTAGTCACATAACAACCAAAAAGAAAAAAATCCCTTGTCGACAAGACTCCAAAGTCCAAATATGTGACTTGCCCGCTTATTTCAAGACGAAACAACCCTATATTAACCATCCCATTCATGATGCATTAGATTTTGCAAGTTTATCCCAACATAACTCATCAAGAAACTTGATGACCCCTTAATTAAATCATTTACTTTTTTTTTTATTAAAAAAAAAGGACATTTATCCATCTAAAACATGGTCTTCTTCGTTGATCAGCAATAGTGGGTAGGGGTGAACAGTCGGTCGGAGGAGCCTAATGTCGGAGGATTCTGAATGAATCCAACCAAGTGGAGGAGACGAGCTTTCAACCGTCTTTCTCATTGGAATCTGACTGTCTTTGGATCGGTTAGATACGGTTAGATTCCGATGGAGACGGTCGAAGCTTAATTTTAGTAGGAGAGAGAGGGAGGGAGGAAGGAGTTGTAGGGGCATGGGGAGGGGGGAGAAAGAAATAAAGAAATATCAAATCATAAACAAACCAACCAGAGAAAAACAGTCTCAACTGCATTCAATTTCCTATACACCTCCAATTTGAATAAGCAATTCAATTTCTGATACAGCTCCAATTTGAAAAAATAAAAATAAAATACACAAGTTTAATGAATTGAGCTCCCACCAACTGTGCATCTTGATCAACATCAAATTGCCTAAAGTGCGGCAGAAGAGATAATGAAGATAGCATTTAAACTCCTACATCAACAACAAGAAGAAGTATCACATGAGAGAGATCTAGAGAGAGAGAGAGGAAGGGAAACGAGGGGGACCGGGAGGGAGAGGGAGATGGAGAGGGGGGAGAGAGAGAGAGAGAGACCAAGAGAGAGAGAGAAGGGATGGAGTGCAGGAAAGCTTTCAACCTATACGATTTCGAACGGTTCTTGTTTTCAGTCTCCGACCGAATCCTGACCGATTACAATCGAAGTCGAATTCCGATCGGAGTCGGTTGAGTTGGTCACACTGAGAGTCGGTTCATCCCAAATAGTGGGTCACTAGATTATTGATAGCCTCATGATTTTTTTTAAAAATTTTCTACCTTACGTTCAACCGTTTACCAAAGAAATTTAAGCATTCGTGAATTATACACAACTTCTCATGTATTTAATAACTAACTTTGTATAAATAATATTTATCAATCTAAGACATGGCCTCCTTCATTAAACAACAATAATGGATCATCTTCACTAGATTATTTAATTATTTCTTAATCTCTCATATTAAACTTCAATAAATCATAATAATTCAAAAACAGAAATAATTCAAACCTAAATAATTCTCAATATTTTAAAAATTAGAGAGGATTCAAACTCTAATAATTTTCAGTATTTCAAAAATAAAAAGAATTCAAACCGTAATAATTCTTAATAATAAAGAAAATTCAAAAATCAAATTAGAAGTAATTAAAGAAGTATATTTTTAAGATTAGCTAAAGTTTTTAGAGGGACAGTTGGGCTGCTTGGATTTCCTTAAATATCCATATATTAATAATACAAGTATTCAATAGTGTATGTATTCAAATTACATTAGAATAGTACTCCACAGACCAATTCAGACCTTGACATTTCCCAAAGATCCCAGCCCCGTCCAAGCTACGCTGCGCCCAGTCAAACTTCAAAAGAGATGACAGAAGACTTCTCTATCAACTGATCAAGGGAAATTCTATAATTTGACTCAGTGAGCACCATTTTCCCCTATGTTGTAGTGCTCACGAAGTAAAATGCGGTGCGTATTTATAATTTCCCTCTGATCAAGTCTTCTAACAAACAAACTTTCCAAGGACCCTCTCTATATTAATTTCCCACCAGAAAACAAACCGAACCCGAGACTTTGAAAAAAAACTAAGAAAGTCCTTACCCTTTCACATGCACCAATGTTCACCTGCGGCGCCGGCAACTTCGCCCACGTGGATCACGACGGCCCTCCTCCTCCTCCGTCGTCGCCGCCGCCCAAGGGGAGGAGGCATCACAGCAAGAACCCCTACGCGACGAGAGGGCTAGACAAGTTCTCCATGGTACTAGCGGAACTCGAAACCCGAAGAGAGAAGATCATCGCCAAGGCTGGCGCTCAGGGCGTGGAGATAATACAGTTCGCATGCGACAACACGCAGGACTGGGTCCCGATCGTCGTCCGGCCCAGAGAGGGGAAGGGAGTACCCCAGCCGCCAACAGAAGAAGCATCGGAGGAGGCGGTCAAGATAAAAGATGAGAAGAAGAAGGAGGAGGAGGTGGTGGTGGTGTTGAAGAAGCCACTGGTGGGGTTGAAGCTGAGGTGGAGGTATGAGTGTTACTGGCATGCGGTGGTGGTGTTGATGTTGATACTGGTGTGTTTGGTGATGTTTGGGAGGGTGTTTGCGATATGCTGCACGTCGGTTTGGTGGTACGCGGTGCCGACGATGAGGGAGAGATGGTTTGTGAGGAAGAAGAAGAAGAGGAAGGAGATTAGGAGGAGAACGAGGTGAGCAGCAGAGGAAAAAAGTTGTAGGAAATGGCCTCCTCTAGAGCTCACGGAAATGGGAAGAAAGGTTGTACCTTTTTTTTTTTTTGTGAAGGTGTTTATTGAGCTTTTCTTGAGCTCTATGTTCATTATGGGCTTCAATGGGAATCAATACCCAAATCTCAGAATCCTGTCAGTTTGTTTTCATTTACGTGTTGATATTTGATATGTTGAACTAGTCTAGTTCTTATTTGGACTGTGTCATGGTTAAGGTCAGAAGTCAAATACCCTGCGTATTTGTTGAAGTTCAATCTGGAGTTGTATTTGGATTGGACTCTAAAATGGAGGGATACCATAAATATTTGTTTCCGTTAGATTTCGAGAGAGCTCTTGTGGAAATTGATCATAAACAATATAGAATCCACTTCAGTAAAATGGTCTGTTTATTATCGCAGTTTCCAAAAATTAGCGTGTCATCAAATCGTAATCTACCCGTTTACAGGTTTCTAAAAGCAGATTACCTTAACTTAAAAAGAGATATCAATCAAGTAATCCAATTTATGATTAACCGGAGACATAAATCTCACATAATAAGAATGAGATATCTAGAAAGAGAGAACGTGATGAAAAAAATTAAGCCCGCCCAACTTGACCTAATGGAGAGACTACTTGGCAAGCACACATCATATCTTAAGATAATTTTAGAATTGCAAAATTTTCCACTTTGTCAACTGCCAGCCTGAACAAACATTTTATAGAGACACGAGCATGACAAGAGACGTAATGCCAGAAATGACAAGGAGAAGCTTTTAACCAAGAGTACATGATGCTCAGATAAAGATCCTGCATCCAGAGATGATGCCCCAAGTATAGATAGATGTCAGAATACATGAGCCAAACTCCATGATGACAAAGAGAACCAAATTAGAAAGTTCTGATATTTTTTTTGCCAATTCATGACAACTTCCACAAAAACTCTGAGCTGATACAAAGATCGCTCAGCTCATATTGCCATTAGGAAGATCTCTATCATAACCCAGACCTATCCGTGAAAATGACTGAATCAATCATGAAATGATCATAAACTGGAACCAGTTGGGAAACAACATGGCTGACATAACTGTAATCTCTCAAAACTGTTGGAGCAATGACATGTAGTATTAAGTAAGCAGAATAAACTCTTTGTTTGCTGGCAAATGCCTTCCTCTGAGTACAAAAGGCAGATAAATGGACTTGTAATCATGCACAAGCACGTACCAACTTTAAAAGGGTCATCTTTCATCTTGTACAATGAAGAGGCAATACAAAGATAAATCCCAGCGAGTAACAATCCCAACGGTAGTCTTCGTTATGTTCTCTTCGCTGACTGATGAAGTCTACGTATTCACAGGGAAAGATACCATCCTACAAATGCTTGAGAAGGACTCTTGCTTACGAATCGGATAAATAACATAACATGTTATGATTGGTAATCTTCATTGTGTTCTCTTCAGTGGTTGTTGGAACTTATGTATTCAAAAGGGAAGATATCATCCTTAATCCTGTCTTTCTTCCATGTATCCAGTATATCTGATGCTGAGGGTAACTTTGAGAATGAACTGTCCACGTCATCAGTTAGCAAATCAAAAGACGACTCACCAATCAAAGAATTTGAATTGCCCTTCTGAATAGATCCCCGCTGTTTGCCCTCATTCCCCGTAGTTGAGCTAGATACTTCATCACAATCAACTCTTTCTGGCAAATGCATATCTGTGAGCTGCCTAGTGCTCGATTTAGCATCACAGTTTGAGTTTTCAGGAGTAAAGTAATCCACTTTCGGTTGTAGTCTTCCATCACTATCACTAAGGGTATCATTACTAGGAAGATGACCCTGAATCCACTCTCTATGCTTCACACCTCTTGCACTTTCATGGAAGACAGAACCCTCATCTGAATCATCCCCAGAAGCAGAAAGTACAGGAGTGTTAATCGATGGTAGTTGCACGTAGGACTTCACTGATCTTATGAAATTGGGGACAGGGTCCTCCATCACTAGGTTACTACTGTCATCAAGATAGTTCAATAAGTTCTGCAATATCTCCTTATCAAGCTGATCTTTGTTCGTGTGGAAGATGTCTAACCATTGGCTTTCACTGACTTGCATTGAAGCATAAGCCATGCCATTGATTAAAGCGACTGTTCTCTTGAAATTTTGTTGTGAAACGGTTTGGCGTATGATTTCAGTAAAAAGTGATCTGTGAGGAATTTCTCCTGCTTCCAGAATTGAGTCGATTGCATGCTCAAGCAAATGCCACTGTAGGAAAACTAAGACAGTTAGTGCTTTTAAAAGTTTTCCTCACTTAAATTGATAATCAAAACAAAGACAAGACTAGTAATGAACACAAAACATAAGATGGTAACAATAACTTTGATGCCCTCAATACAGTATAAGCAGAATGGAATGAAATCAATAGTGTCACGATATGAAGTAAATGCAGTTAAGTACCAAATATATTGGATTGCTCAAGAAATCTTCTAGTTTCTGATTTCTATTAAAGATTACCATGGGTGACACTTCATGCTTTCAAAATCCCTCCTCATAATCAAATACATAAGGCTTGAGATTTCGTTCGGCCTCATTCAGAAGAAAAATAGTTGTGTTACCTATAAAGCCTTTGTGTTTGTCTTCACTAAAGCAATTAAAAATTGCATAGTTAAGCCACTATGTTTACAAAATAACTTGGGGCATTGTGTTTAACTCAAACTTCTTCGTCAGGAGTCATTGTAGAACATTGAGCATAAGTTCAACCTCGACATACAGTCCTAGTCATGCAAGGAAATAATCAGGTGCAGAAGGGAGGTATTGCCTCGAACAATGAAACATTCGTTAGCTTATGATAACTGCTAGAGATGGAAGATCCACTTATCCACAGTTGCAAAAGATGATATGTAAATCTTGGAGAAATATCTTTAGGAACTGAATGGCATGGATCAGACTAAATACATATAGCAGTAGCTTAAATTGCCTAAAATACATCATGATTGAAGTGCAAAATTAATGCTGTGGAGTCAATAATTGAACGCAGGAGGGGAGATTCCAAATGGCAGTGATAGTAATAAACAAATAAATAGATATTAGGTAGCATGTTAGAATTAATAAAAGAGATAAAGAAAAAGAAAGAAAGAGAAACAATGATTTTGATAAACATTAAAAAAATGCTTTTAAACTCCTGGCAAGGCATTTAAAAAGGAAAGGAGAAACTTCGAATATACCTTGCCAGCTCGGGATGCTGCAACCAATAACCTTGCATATTTATTTTGATCTAATTGAAAACGACATAGAGTCATCTCCTTATAAACATGCTCAAAGTATTCCCATTGATGAGCAGAAGCAGATGCCTCGAGCATAGCGGTGTATGAATATGCATCTGGTTTCAGCGACGTTCCGTCATCTAGGTAGGTAGAAAAATCATGTGAATTATACTTGATAGATTCAAATAACACTTTGGCTTTTGCAAACATGTCACTGCGGCCATAAACTTTCAGCATGGCATTTATGGTCCCAATATTAGGTGCACAGTGATCTTTCATGTATTCAAAAATTGAGATGCAGTCGCAAGGGTATCCACCATCCAATGAAGATAGAATCATGCCAGTGAATGTCACCTCTAATGGCTTAGTCTGAGGAAGCCTTTTTAGCTTTTCAACCTACAGATGTGACATGTAAAATGTCAGACAAAACTTTATATGCAATGCAGAGCATCAAGGATTTTAGAGAAACACAGAGAGAAACAAGTAACATCATCTTACCATTGCTTAATAATATTCTCAAGTTACAATGAAGATGCAAGTACACCTGATCTATTATTTTGGAAAATAATACAATGAAAGTAACACAATGCAATTGCACCAAGGACAAATTCAGTTTCCATGCGTAAATATTGAAGCCATTCTTTCAATAGGCTTTGGCATCAAATATCAATAATACACAAACCAACAATAAAAAGAAATGCCAAAAACAGCTATGGCCAGTGTATTCCGGTAGTTATGCTTGCTCATGAACTCTATAAACAATACACAGTTTTTAAACCCCTGATATATGAGGTTTTTGGAAAAAACCGCATCAATCTATTTTCCTTTCTAAAGGAAATAGAAAGAACATATTAGTAAGAAAAAGAAAACACAAAATATAGAAAACAGAAAAGAAACTCCTTAAATGGGAACATATTAACTACTAAAAAATAGTCCTAAACAAGTAGATTCTGTATAATACAGCACACTGAGATGACTGGTAATGCAGGTTATTAATTGGATATCCGATGCTAAAACCAGGAGATACACATTGGTAAATTAATCTGGTACCGTATCAAGCAATGAATGCAGTAGGCCAGCTGAATGCTAAAGATGTTATGGCCTTCCAATCAAAAAGGAGAGAAATCTTAAGGAAGATAGCCATAGCATTGATATTACTCAGATAAAGATGTACAGGTCATAAAATGCGTATACAAACATCAACGGTCAACTATAAAGAATGCTAAGATTTTTTTTTTTTTTTTTTTTTTGGGGTGGGGGGCAAAAGCAACAATCCAGCCAATAGATAAACAACAAACCTCTAGCATAGCATCTCGCCACCTTCCCTTGTTACAGAGGCAACATGCTAATTCATAGTAGACACTAGCTGTTCCTACCACTCCTCTTCGTTCCATGTCCCTGACTGCCTCAACTGCTTTGTCTGCTTTATCCTCTTCCCAAAAGGTGCTCACAAGAACTGGAAGAATTTGATTGATATGTCACAAAAAAAACATAAATAAATTAAAAAATGAATAATAGTCATTATCTACCTTTATAAGTCAAGGCTTTTGTAGCTAGCCCACCTCTCCTCATTGTATCAAAGTATTTGTGAACCAGATCATACTTCCCTGCTTTCAGCATCACCTTGTAACAAGCACTGCCTGTAAGGCTAAACATACAAATATAATCTGAGGATAGATAAAGTTCAATGCACAGCTATCTAGAAAATGATTCATGCAAAATTGAATTACTTCTAATTTCCCAAACTCACATTTCCTGAAAGAATGCTCTGATTTGAATCTAATAAAAACACTCCACACTCTTGTACCAAATGACTTTTTGAACAATGCTCACCAACTTTCCATAAACATGACCAACCAAAAATACACCAAACAACAACAATTGGTATTTGTGAAATATAGACCTTGTGTGACAGAATTTTGTGTATTCTAAATGCATTGAGCAAATTCAAACACA
The DNA here is from genome assembly GCA_036321105.1 of Dracaena cambodiana. Classification (NCBI taxonomy): domain Eukaryota; kingdom Viridiplantae; phylum Streptophyta; class Magnoliopsida; order Asparagales; family Asparagaceae; genus Dracaena; species Dracaena cambodiana. The sequence continues at coordinate 33,157,445 of JAYEPQ010000017.1, forward strand.
TTCCACATCACAATTTTTTGAAGATTAATTTAAGTGCAGAGTCATAACCTTTACGTCTAGAATAAGTCAAACTCGGGCACAAATAGAGAAGTACAGCGAAGATGGTGCTCACACATTCAATGCTTACATCCAAATTGTTAAAGGAATTTCAGCCCCCCACCCACCTCCATACAAAAAAAAACGGAGAGGAGAAAACAGGGAAAAGGCCCCACCCTCCCTATCTCTCTAAGTAAGGCTCCTATATAGCACAGCAGAGTCTTTAGTGTCTTAAATATCAGTTTATGTACAAATATATCAGTCCATATCTCAGTGTTCTACCCTAAACCAATACAAAATGTGTGTTTTTATATTTTTTCTTGTTTAGGACCGTAATTGGGTGAGCTATGATGTATCAGCTCGATGGCGAGATATCCAGCAACTGGTAATCAATAATAACAAGTCCTCTTTCAATTATACAAAAAGGACCTGATCTTACCCGACCAGTTAGCTCATAAACTCGACTAGCTATATACATGAGAAGGAGATAGAACTATACCTCAATTAATAGTACTGTGCCCTTCCATGGATCGTTCCTCCATGAAGAACAGTGACTACGAGATGCAACATTGGTTTGCGGTACTAGCAGAAGAAGCCAGTAGCAACACTACATGTATTAGATTTTATTTCTATATTTGTGAAGGTTAGATATTCAGTTGGTATATATCATGATGCATTTGAGAAAATTCTACATTCAGTAAGTTATTTATAGGTAATCCAAATTATTAAGGTACATATTCCTTAAATTCCCAACTTATTTTGAAGCTTATATTATTTATATAGGCATAACATGTATGTTTATTATCAGAGAAGATGTACGTCTAATATAACAACTGATGTTTAGTAAATATCGCGAAATATCACCTGATATATAATATCCTGCATAGAATATAACTTAACTGATATCCAATATTTTAAACACTTGAAGCTATTCATCTTAACGACAATACGATGTCCTAGGTACCTTGAACTTAAGTAGCCACTTTATAGGTTGGACCAAGAGAACTACTGACCTACTGAGAACGACCATTCTCCTTAATTGCACCAAACGTCTCCCTGATCCTGACAAGGGGGTTCCGTAATCATGTCATAAACCCTTAAATGCCTTTGTAGATTGCTATCAACGGATCTACAAGCTAGCTTAGGCCCAACTACTGGCACTATCATGTATGTATTTGATTTGTACAAAAAATCTTTGAGCATAAAAAGTAGGCTAGAAATTGGGTCATGCTTAGCTCAAGTCCAACTTAGTACACCCTACCTAGAGGTGGGCTTAAGCCTAGATTTTAAGTCGAAATGCAGCCTAAGGTTTTTGGCCCTATGGGTGAATAATCAAATATTTATGAAATTTTTAGCCCTAATATATGCGTGATATATAACATAATAGATATTTTTGTCTTTCCACAATGTCAAAATAATTTTGGGATGATTGATTTGGTTAGATTATGGAGAATTACTATCCTTCTTTTTTGTGAAGTAAAAAAAATATTTTTTTAATAATAAATATGATATATACCTTAGAAAGATCAATAGTTATGTAGAATATATCGATAGAAACTCTTTTTACTAGTTATCATCTTTTCACATGATTGTTTGGAATATTTTACTTAGAGTTTGTTTTTGAAAAGGCCCAACTATGGCCCAAGCCTGACCCACCAAGCCCAATTATTTTACAGGTTAGACTTAGGCTCGAGAAAAATAAACGGGTCTAGAGCTTATATAAGTCCAGCCCGAACCGGGCCATTCCCATTCCTAGTGAAAAGTGTAACCAACTCCAATGTACATGTGATGGTCCCAAAGCATAGTTGTAGCACAGTATAATGCAAGTATGCCAAGTACTAGCAGACTAATATCTTCATAGTCACAGATTTTTTATTTGAAGTCCAGTCACATTGTATCCGAAGCTTTCCAAAAGTTATCTTAAAAAGCGAGAGAAAAAAAAAACGGCAGTCCATCTTTTCAATCTTCATCGTGTTGAATGCCAGGCACTTTAGCCTTCTGCAAGCATGAGATCAAAGATCTGTACAAATACTATTCAGGGATTACCTCCATGGCCAACCCATAAGTAGTTTCAGTAGGTTTCAGTCCATTGAGTCTCATTTGTTGCAGGACCCAAGAAACCCCTTTCCACTGGCGAGAAGGGACACATGCATTCAGCACCTGGAAATATGAGCAGATAACTCACTTAAATGCTAAGATTTTCCTTAAGACAGCTGCATAAAAATTAAATTATGTAAAAATAAGGAGTTAAGGAAACAACGAGATAAAAGGCACACTGACAGCATTAAAAATGATAACATCAGGTTCCAAACATGGATCCCAGTCTTTACGCTTCATATTCTTAATCCTTTTGGAAGGTTTCTGCCTCATGGATTCGACAATACCAATTAGCTCATTGACAAGACCAGCTTGACCAAGAGTCACTGCAATGGCATGGTAGGCGGCCATATCTGGATATAGCTTGCCATCATCCTGTATTTGATAAAAACAAGAATCCGATAAGTGCACAATTATATATTGAAAATCCATACTAAGCTATCCATATAGAAAAGCAAAGCAGCAGGAAACAAGGCTACTAACTCGCATCAAACTAAAAATTTGGCAAGCTTCAATGGGTCTCCTTGCCTTCCCGAGAACTGATATAAGTTTTGTGTATACAAACCTAAAAAAATAACAGAATATGTCAACTTTTGATGTGCAGAAATCTTGAATGCAAAATTTCATATCCCCGTATATGGTAATGTTCCGATACAAAGATCAACCCAGATTAACTTTTTTCATTACCACTTCCTACTACAAACAAAAATGCACTCCTCAAAATCTCACCTGCTTTTATGATGTTCGTAATCTTTTTGAGTGTAAACCCATTCAACTACAGACATTGCAAGTCTCCAATCTCCAAGATTGCCAAGCCTTTCAACTATTCTAAGTAAATGCATCTCAGAAAAGACTATACCCGACTGCTTCATCACCCTTGAGAACTTCCAGTCTTGCACACTTAGGTTGGCACTGCTTAGCCTGCAATCTTGGGCAGATCACATGATTGAATAATCGGAAGCAGAAATAGATTGACCTATTAGTCACTAAAACCACACGGTTTGTATGCTTTGTTTTAACTTTCATTTCAAAAAAAAAAAATATCTTTCCTAATGAAAAAACAATCAAAAGAGACTCTTGGGCAGATCAAATTATTGAATAACAACAAGCAAAGAATAGATTGACCAATATAAGTCACTAAAACCACATTGTTTGTTTGCTTTGTTTTTAACTTCCATTTCAAAATACATCTTTCCTAATGAATCACAATCAAAGGAGTTCGCAGTAATTTGATATAATTAAGTGAATGCAAATAAATAAAAGAAGAAGAAGAAAACTTTTTCAAATATCTAGATAGCAGAGTTCAATATAAAGCTCGCACCTTTTCACTAGCAACTGAATCTTCTCATCCTCGCTAATATTTTCCCTCAATTTTTTAATCCGCTCTTCGCCATCTCCCCTCACTTCTTCAACGTCATCGTCATCGTATAGAACCCATCTCAAATTCTCCCCATTCCTCTCCTCCAACACCTCCCTCAGCTCCTCCAAGTACTCCCCTTTCAGCTTCCCCAGGCTGAACCCCACCAAATCGACAGCCTTCCTCCTCTCCCACGGCCGGCCCTTGAGCTCGAGGTGGCCCCCGATCGCCCTGTACTCAGCCTTGATGGTCTCGAAGAGGGCGGAATCATCGTCGGAGGGGGCGGCGGAGGGGGGTTGGGATTGGGCGAGCTTCTTTGATCGGCGGAGGGATTTTAGGGTTTCCTTCTTGCGAAGCGCATGGAGAATTTTGGGGGTCGGGGTCACGCCCTTGGAGAGGAGCCTCCGCTTGAGGTGGTCGTCGGTGTTAGGTTGACTGTAGGGTTTCGATGTTGACTTGGTTTTCTCGCAGCGGGGGAAGAAAGCGGGCGAGTGGAGGGAGAGGGCCATGGCGAATTGGGCGGGGGATTTCGAGAGAGAAGTGGCGGAATTGAGAAGGATAAGGGTTTGGATTTTTCTATTTTTTTTTTTTTTTCCTCCCTCTTGCCTCAAAGTAACTTGGGGGAGGTTCTAAATGCGCACCACATTTTACCTTGTGAGCACCACATCCTCTCGTAAAATGATGAGAGAGAAAGGGGAAGATGGTGCGCATTTACAATTCCCGTAACTAGGACGTAACTGTCAATAAACCTGGGATCAAATGAAATTAACTTAATACGCTTAAGCCAGAGGTTTTGAGTTTAACTCCATAAAAGACTGAGTTTAAATGAATTTTAAAATTTAAAGACTGAATTTAAATGAATTTTAAAATTTATATATTTGTACATATGACTCTCCAATTTGGAAGAGGATTGGAGTTCGATTATGAAAAAAAATACACAATTATATCATAATTTACTTAACTAACTAATTTTGTCAAATGAATGAATGTGTATCTTAACTCTAAAAGGATATTCAACTTATTTAACATCGAAGTTATCTCGTTCATATATTAGCTTTATCTTCGTCTATCTAGATGATCTCTCTTTCTCCAATCAATATTATTGAAATTTGGTTCGAAAATTATTCTCCTGTAAAAAAAATTTGAGTGTTATAGGCTAGCAAAGCTCGATTAAAATTGAAATGACTGGTCAAAACTGACCCAAACAAGCAAAACCGAACAGACTGTAATATTTTTGGTTAGTTTTCAGTTTTGATCTTGAAATCTGAAATCAAACATAACAGACCAAATTATGTTAAAAAAATATATATATATATATATATATATATATACACACACGCAACATACATATATTATTATAGATATAAATATATGTATATACAAATACATAAACATGTTGTAGATAATTAATCTAGCACCAATTGTATATCTTTAAGATATGTATATTAAAATGATTAAAATTATAATATTTAAAAAAGCTTGATTGAAATTTTTAAACCAAATAATCAAATTGAACCGAATCGAAATAGATTTGTTCGATTTTTGTTTCCATACTTAATCGGTTAGATAAGGTTTTAAAAAAAAGACAAAAATCGAATTGAAACCGAACAATACTAACTGACATTATTTGCTAGATTGGATTTGATTTTGCATTAATCCAAATCCTATCTCATCATCACGGCACGAATATGAAAATGAATATTAGGGACGATGCAATTCAGACCGTATGAGTTTTTTTTTTTTTTAAGTAAGAGTTTACTATGAACTGTTATAAGGTTAATCTTAATGTTCTAGTAAACTTAGATAATTAATTTTGTTGAAAGCTGAACTTTTTTTTTTTAATCTTTTAATCTCGTTGATATTGAAACAAAATCGTAAGATTAATCTTGTTACTGTTGTAAGAATATAGCTACAAACGACAAAGGCAAAGGGGTAAAATGTTACTTTGAATACATTTAATTTTTTTTTCTCACCAATTTTTTAATTTAATTTTATTATTATTTTTTTATTAACAGAAGAATAAGTTCACCCAACTACTCAGGCCCAACACGTATTTGAGATGGTTGAAGATTATATAAAGCCCATCTGTAGCCCAATTAACCGGTCCAACTCCCCAGATAAAACTCCACCGTTGGATCCGCGATCCTAAACGAAACCCTAGCGAGATTACAGAAGAGGTACCGATAAAAGCGGCGCATCCAACCCTAGGGTTTACTCTCTCGTTCGCCTCCCTGTTTTCCGAACCCTAACCCTCAGAGAACGAAGCAGTAACAGCCATGGCGGTCGGGTGAGGATCTCATCTACTTCCCTCAATTCTTCTTCTCTCTGTTCTCCAACTTTCTGATCTCTGCTCTCCTGCTTGCAGAAAAAACAAGAGGATCTCCAAGGGTAAGAAGGGAGGCAAAAAGAAGACGTAAGTTTTAGTAGAAAGATCTCTCCTTTATCGTTCTCGGTGAATTTTGAGATTTGGTTTGGGAAAGTTTCGACCTTTTCTCTTTTGTGAATCGTTTGATGCAGTGTGGATCCCTTTTCGAAGAAAGACTGGTATGATATCAAGGCTCCATCAGCCTTCAGTGTTAGGAATATTGGGAAGACCCTCGTCTCGAGGACTCAGGGGACCAAGGTGTGATCTTTGTTATCTTTTGTATTACCAAATTTTCGTGCTTTGTGTTGATTTGGATGGTTGCGATGAGTTATTATGGTTTGTTTGTGCTGTTATTTTGAGTAAAGTTTGGATATTTGTTTCTTTTTGTGTTTGATTGTTAATGTTGTTTGGGACCTGATCTATTCGTACGATTCATTACATTTGACTGATGTGAATTTCACTTGTATGAAATTAAATTACAGAAGAAAGCAAAGTGTGAAGGACATAAAATTTTGTTATCATTAATTGTCAAAATCAATTTTCCCCATTGCATCTCTACAAGTTTGTATATTGCCATTTATAATAGAATCAAGACTATGGACATGTGGCTTATGATTTTTTTTTTAAAAGATTTTTTTAACCCTAATTAGTAAACTGATTCTTCATAGTAGGTATACACGACTTGTAGTTTGCATATCACCATATTACTCTAGAATCACTAGCCGACTTTGTTCGTGCAAACATGCATGAATCATAGGTTAGAACAATGTGAAATGCTTACATTATATTCTAAGTTCAGTTTGCATGTAAGCCATGAAATTAATTTTTTCCTTGATCTATGACCGTCCTATTTTAAAATTCTTAGCAATTCTTGCAGTTGGTATCAGGATATGATTTTTGGTGTGCATATTGGGTAGTTTGTCTAAGTAGTTATTAATAAGCTGGGTGCTATGATGTTGACATTTGAGATATCATCTCGTTATCTGATTTTTTTTATCAAGTCTGATATTGGTGATTCTCATTAAGTTGCATTCTTTTTTCTATGTATAATTTATCTTGTATAGTTCAAGAGTAATTAATATTTTCTCTCGATTTTCTGACACATTACACATTTTATCATATACGTGGACAAATCGGTTGAGATTACTTCATATAAATTATGTAACCTATTCAATCTTCATTGGTAACATTATCTCCTTTCAAAGAGAGAATTTTTTTTTTTTTTGTGGTGCAACGTTTAAATATCAGGTTAATTGACTATTATGCTGTATGCTATGGAATCACATATGAATAATCTATACCCTACCCTTGTTAGTGTTAGGATCTGAAATTTCTTTTCATGTTTGAGCTTCAATGTCTATGTTAGTTTTAAATTCTTGTTGAAAATTTGAGTGTTAGTTTAGAAGTGTTGGATGATACCTTTCATTAAAATGGTGGTAGTGCTCTGTGCTTACCTGCTAATTTTATTTTGTGTTTCTACTGTGTAAAATGCTACTAGATCACATCAAGTTTAATATGTTGGAATGATTTAAGTAAAGAGATTAGGTTAATATATTTGGACTTACCGCTTCTCTGATGTGTTTGTTTTATTTATTAGAATTTTGAATTGAAGAATTTGATTTGTTCTGCATATCACATGTCTTTATTAAAATAACTCCTTTTAGTATGTTGTCCACAGGTCGGTGACAGATACTACATGTAGTGTTCTTTTTGAATATTTGATTTGTAAGAGTTCTATTACCCTTAATTTGGATTGTCTGAGTTGGCTAAAGCAATATTTGTTTTGAGTTACTTTTCTTGTAGGAATCAGTGTCGTAGTGCACTTCCCTGTTTTGCTGTGTTGTTTAAATTTAGTATCTAATTTTTATGTTGGATGATACCTTTCATTAAAATGGTGGTAGTGCTCTGTGCTTTCCTACTAATTTTATTTTGTGTTTCTACTGTGTAAAATGCTACTAGATCACATCAAGTTTAATATGTTGGAATGATTTAAGTAAAGAGATTAGGTTAATATATTTGGACTTACCGCTTCTCTGATGTGTTTGTTTTATTTATTAGAATTTTGAATTGAAGAATTTGATTTGTTCTGCATATCACACGTCTTTGTTAAAATAACTCCTTTTAGTATGTTGTCCACAGGTCGGTGACAGATACTACATGTAGTGTTCTTTTTGAATATTTGATTTGTAAGAGTTCTATTACCCTTAATTTGGATTGTCTGAGTTGGCTAAAGCAATAATTGTTTTGAGTTACTTTTCTTGTAGGAATCAGTGTCGTAGTGCACTTCCCTGTTTTGCTGTGTTGTTTAAATTTAGTATCTAATTTTTATGTTGAAACTTTGGTTTTGTGACTTCATTTAGAAGTTATGGTTCAGCACCTACTTTTATACTTTTACGTATTTTTACTATATAACTTATCACTAGATCACAAGAAAATTTAAAATGTTGGGATGAATTGAGAAAAGAAATTCTGTACATTACAGTTGAATTTGAATGGCTTTTTGCAGTATTTACTTTTTTGTTAGAGGATTATTATTAACAAATATATTTGTTTTACATGTTTGAAAGTGTTTGTTCAAAAAAATCTTTGAATTGTTTGTAAAGCCCTTAATTTTTTTTCTGTTGGTTGGATTTGGCTTAAATGTTCTCTCTGTTTCAACATTATTTTCCTTAGAATTATTATGTTGATAGCATTCAATAATACCTTAAGTTGAGAATATTATTTGACCAGCTAGATTCTTTTCTTTCTATACATTAGTTCTTTGGTACAACAATATTAGATTGGGTGCTTTGTTTCCTTGTGTTTATCTTCTCAGATTTTGTTTCAGCTTGCAGCAGTATTGATGTTAGATCAATGTTGGGTTGCATGGGAATTATTCTGATCAGTGTTTGGGTAGCCAATGCTAAGCTTATTTTGCCCATGATGGCATGTTTTGTATTATGCCAATATTTTGCTGATTTTCTATAATTATTTTTTCGCATGGTTGGTGTTTTTTACGTGATGTGTGATTCTTGGACAGTATCTTCAATCCTGACACGTTTTCTTTTATTTTAAAATTTTGCTTGTATAGTCTCTTTTATCTTGTTTGTTTCTTGGTGTCTTGCTTTTGAGAATTACTTCTACCGACAAGACTATCTACATAGTGTAAGTTTTAATATTTGTGTGTTCTTCAATAATGTGCATTTATTCTGTTTTTAACTGAATATTTTACTTTCTGCACCCATTTTCAGCTTTTGGATGATTCTTCTAATGATCAGGTTTCTAGTTATTTTTAAGAGCAGGTTTATCATTTTTCTTGTTTTTTTTAATGCCTGTTAGATTGCCTCTGAGGGCCTCAAGCATAGGGTTTTCGAGGTCTCTCTTGCTGATCTTCAGACCGATGAGGATCAGGCCTACAGGAAGATTCGCCTCCGTGCAGAGGATGTACAGGGAAAAAATGTCCTCACCAATTTCTGGGTATGAAGCATTTATATTGCATTTCCTACCTTTGTCTTCCTAGTTTTGCATCTCCGAAGTTCACCTTTGTTTACCTCTCTGTACCAGGGCATGGATTTCACCACTGACAAGCTTAGGTCGTTGGTTAGAAAGTGGCAGACATTGATTGAGGCTCATGTTGATGTCAAAACCACTGATAATTACACTCTTAGGATGTTTTGTATTGCATTCACTAAGAGACGTCCTAACCAGGTGAAGCGTACCTGCTATGCGCAGTCAAGTCAGATTAGACAGGTAAAAGCCCTTGTTACAAGCCTTCTTCTAAAAGGTTTGTTATTTTGGGTTTGTCGTCTAAATTATCGTTTCTTACCCCCACAGATTCGCCGCAAGATGAGGGAGATTATGGTTAATCAAGCTTCATCCTGTGACCTGAAGGAGTTGGTTGCAAAGTTCATCCCGGAGTCGATTGGGAAAGAAATTGAGAAGGCAACTTCGAGTATTTACCCATTGCAGAATGTCTTCATTCGTAAAGCGAAGATATTGAAGGCACCCAAATTTGATTTGGGGAAGCTTATGGAGGTACTAACAAAATATTTTACCCCCCACTAGCCATTTGAATTCAGTTGTTGTAATTAGGAGTTACCTTAATCTAAAATATCCTATGAGGCTAGTGATATGAAAACTCGGTTTTGCTGTAATTGTGCATTCTTTTAGTTGTACTGACATTTCGTATGCTCTGCTTTTCTAGGTCCATGGCGACTACAGTAAGGAGGATATTGGTGCAAGGGTTGAGAGGCCGGCAGAGGACACCCCTATGGAAGGGGAGCAACAACAAGAAGTCGTCGGAATTAATTAAATATCATCATGTGAGCGCCTTCATTTTGTTTGGTAATTTGGTGAGACAATATCTTGTCCTACTGAGATGGATGAAACTTACAGTTTTGTTAGTTCGTGTTACCAAATTTTTAGTCAGTTGTTATGTGACTCGATATTAGTTTATGGGCATGTTTTGAATGGCTACTGATATCCTGATATTTGTTCTGAGCTATTTAAATATTGTTTTTTTTTAATATACTTGTTTAGTCAGATTATGTTTCTTACTTACAGTTTGCTTCTGTTGTGGTGATAATTTTTCTATGGAATGAGCTATACGTCTAAATGCTTTGAAACAAATATTGGGAGAACTTTGTATCGGATAAAATTTTGTTGAGGTTGAGGATATTTGATAGCGAGTTCTAAGTTTTCCCAGTTGGTTAAAGTTTGATGCTGGAGTCCTAACTCGTTAATCAAGTTATATTCATGCTTGAGGGCTTTTAGATTAGAATTATTTTGTTCTAGTGGCTTCATACTTGTAGTCATTGCTTCTGTTTTGATAATATTTGTGGTTAATTTGTCCTTGGTTCTATTTTGGTGATGTTTGGGGTTATTTCTCTCGTAAATCACATCATGAACAGGTATCTCACAATACGATCTCGGTTTGTATTGTGGCTAAGGGCTTCATAATTGTCGTCCTTATGGTAAAAACTGGTAAAATCACTCTTCGTGTGTATTTACTCTCAGAAACTGTGAGATGAAGAGAGATTGACGATTCTGTAGCTGACAAGGGAGGTGTGTGTGGATAGAAACCTATTGTGTCTTCGCCCTGAACAGGAATCTCCCTCGGTTCACCACTAACCCAGTGGTAAGGGAAGACCTTGGGATGCATTCTGATGAACACCACATCAAATTCCTGACTTCTTGCCTCTCGGCCAATGCTTGAACGGGAACGACGTGCTTCAAACTCCAGTTACCTCCACCGTAGTTGCTCAGAGCCCACACCTGCATTGTTTGGTTATTGCACTTGTACGCATAGTGCAAGTATTCCATGACTGCCTCAGACATCTGTTTGCTCTCCGTATGCTATGGGATGAATGCTCTTGTTCAGGAAAGCATGGCGAGTGTACGGTGTATATGTTGGCCACCAATGGCACGGTGGTGATGATCACTGACCGACGGACGAAAATGCTATGATAATATCAATCCCAAAACTCCTCTCCATCCCAAAGCCAAGAGCAATATATTGGCAGGAGATATACCGATTAAAATCCAAGGCAACGGTCCGAAACCAGTTATATATATAGTCTACAAAAATTACCTTCCCACCAAGAGAGATCATTTAGGAACACATTGTAGGCACTAAAAAAAAAAAAAAAAAAAAAACAATCAGTTGACACGAGAGAGCACATAACGTCTGCATCTGGGAGAACACACCTGGGAGTGCACATAAGGGCGCTGCGGAGCGTGCACCGAGGAGCGTCAGTCTCCCAGACGAACACATTCCATGCCAAGGAGTGTGTGCGCATTCCCGGTACGCGCGTGCCTCCCAAGCCCACACATCCTAGAAGCACACCTAGGAGTGCGCACCAAGGAGCACTTCCCTCCTAGACAAGTGCATCTCATGCCTAGAAGCACGCACGTTTCCCTGGCACATGCATTCATCCCAGCCTAAATAGAAGTTGTATTGAGGCTAAACTAACTTTGTGTGCGCGTTCAAACAAGTAGCGCACACTCAAGGCAAGGCGCGCCAAGGGCAGCGCATGCCCAGATACGAGAGGGTGCTTAAGGGAGCGCACCAGGTGCGCACGCCCCCAGGGTTGAGTGCGAACAGAGCTGTGCGCATCCCCGGGTTGCTCGCGCACAGGGCTTCACGCACCTGGGAGCGCGCTCGTGCCCAGGGCTGTGCGCACCCTAGAGCGTGCATGTTGCGACACAGCACGTGCCTCGAAGTTTCGCTTCGCATGCGGAGTCTGTTGTTACCATTTCGGAGAATCTATTGCAACCTCGCACCATTTGATCTCCGATTACAGAGATATTTGAGAGAACGGTTACATTCCGAAAGGCTATGAAAAGTCATCTCTGTTAACAGAGAACTAACGAATACAGACTGAGACTGAAAAAAGGAGAACGTACAGAAAGAACTAAAGAAGCGCTTTAGATGTTTCTCTTCTCCTCCAGCCAGAGCTTGGTGCTACAGAATCAATGGGTGTCCACATCGTCAAAGGAAAATACCAGCGACCTTCCACCACTGTCTAAGACCCTACGAAAACGAAGAGAAACAGAGTTACCTCTTTTTCCTACACCTGTAATCCGAATCAAGTTGTAATTTTTTTTTTTTTTTTGCACTCAATGGCTTGGATCATTTTTCATAATTTTAGCCAAAGTATATTAAAACCTGAGGATTTAAGGTTCCGATACTGGATTTAGTTTTTTTGAATCAACTCTGTTAGATTTTGTTCCTATGGATCAAAGTCAAACACAATGTATCATGCTAATCCTAGTTACCATGTTCTCCTATATTGTGTTTCATGTATCATTTATTTATTAATCCTTGTTGGTTTTATGTGCGAAAACTAAATTAGTTGCTTCAGGTTGAAATCGACAAGGCAAACAATTCTCACTAGAGTCCAAAATCTTAACACAAGTACAACAACAGCAACAACTAAGCCTTATCCCAAATACTTAGAGTAGGCCACAACCGCTACACGAACCAAAGAGAATCACGCCGGATCGATCACATTGATAATCCTTCTTATCTTCTTATTTAAACCTTTAGAATCCATATGTTTTTGTATCAACTCCATTCGTATTTTCTTTGATTTTTCCTTCGCTCTTTTAATTTGTCCTACATTGATAAGCTCTCCTCGTTAAACTGGTGCATTTATAGGTCTACATTATACATGACTAAAAAAAAATAAAAATACTTAACTCAATTACAAGAAAATAAAATTTAGCAGGCCCTCCGGCAAGCTGGATTCAAAGACTTGCTAAGTATACGAAACCAAATGTCAATGTCCAGCTCCTTTACAAGTCCATGTCCTCCAACCCCAAGCAAGGCGTATGTACAAAGAACCGCCCCGTCTCTCTGCAGCGGATTGAGATCGCTGCCAACGTAGCGCTCGATCGGCAAGTGACAGGAAAAGATAACAAAGAAAAACTACGTATTGGAACTTACCATGTATTCTGAGAAAAACTACGTCAAAGTCCGGATGAATTGGCGAAGAGGAGGAAGGAGCAGCCATGGGGGATGAAATGGCAAAGAGGAGGAAGCAGGAGGAAGGAGCAGCCATGGGGTTGTTATGGGGTTGTTAACAAAGAAAGTATATTGGTTTAAATAGAAACTTGTGTCCCATGTTAGAAAGTCTATGGGTTTAAATACAGGTTTGTATTGTATTGGTTTAAATAGAAACATGTGTCCCATGTTAGAAAGTCTATGAGTTTAAACACAGGTTTGTGTTGGGACCCAGGACCCCCATGTTAGAAAGTATGGGTTTAAACACAACCTGTGTTTAAACCCATAGTTCCATGTTTGTGTTTAAACCCATATATTTTCTTTGTCCTATCTGATATGAGACTATACTCACATATGAACAACTAACAAGTCCATATTCCAATGCCTCAACCAATCGATGTCGAGAAAATGGACTGGACTATACTCACATATGAACAACTATGGCGTTTGCCTGGACGTGATCTGGAGTTTACAATGAAACTGAATCGAAGAAGCTGAGGGTGTTTGGATTATTTTGTTGGATTTTTTTTTCTTTTCTTGGTACGTCATATGAATAATCAAATTATGTTCGTAGCTAGCTTTGTTGAATCTGGATCCTAGTGTTCTGAATTTATCTGTGGGTTGACTTTGTTCATTTTGGCTTGGACTTGATTTGAGAACATGCCGATTGTCAAAATATATTGATAATTATGTGCTGGTTCCATCTTAGCTGTTTCTATTGAGAGAAGTATTTTGTAATTCTTATCATGCTCTCCTCAAGTCTATACTCAATGATTGGCTTCGCTGTGATATCAAGTTTAGGGAAGAATCCAAGTCAGCTAGCTTGGTCACTTTGGGTTGGATATGCTTCTTGTATCCAATTGAGCTCAAAAACGATTCAAAAAATTATTGTAGAGGCAGGACTCCTTATACAAAATATTAAATTAGAAAAATAAAAATTTTATTTTTAAATCAAAATTTTATATAAGACAGACTAAAAATTAACTTATTGACGCGTCTATTACTATCTCTACCTCTACGTCCAATTGAACTACTACTTCTCCGGACTGGCACACTCATTGGACTCTATTGCACATGTCCAAACCATCTCAAATATTTTTCTTTATTTTATCCTTAATATATAGCCCTGTATTCAATTATTTGTAGCACTTGTAGTCTTGTCTTCTGATCGATAAGGAGTGAGTAAATTCAATTCATACAAATTACACAGCAATGATGCCAAAAGGTTATCCAAATTAAATTTATGCCAACAGCAACAGGCTTTAATTAGATCAGCTATCTGCATGGAACTTAAAAAGGGGTATTTATTGGTTTGTCCCTCAAATCTTTATATATTATGATTTAGTCCCTTAAATCTTCATATTTAGGATTTAGTCCCCCAAATCTCCTAAGTTATTACAATTTAGTCCCCCTCCCTAACTTGACCTGATATTACCATTTTACTCCTCCTTATTCATTCTTTTTCTTCCTCCTCTCTTCTCCTTTTCTTCATTATTCATCATCTCTTATCTTTTCTCTTCCTTTTCTTTTCCTCCTCTTTTCTTCATTGGGAGAAGAGAGAAAGAAGAGAAAAGGAGAAGAGAGGAGGAATAATAAAAAAAATGAGAAGAGATGAGGAAGAGAGAAGAATGAATAAGAAGGAGGTAAAATAGTAACATCAGGTCAAAAATTAGGGAGGGAGACTAAATTGTAGTAACTTAGGAGATTTGGGAGACTAAATCCTAAATATGAAGATTTGGGAGACTAAATCATAATATATAAAGATTTGAGGGACAAACCAGTAAATACCCCTACTTAAAAATGTTACATCATGATTGATAATATTCAGTAGCTTATTTTGATTATTTTGTCAAAATAAATACATTTTGATCAAGACTGTGTAGTAGGTTATATTATCTTACTCAACAAGAACCAATATTGTAACAAAAAACTCGCAATAAAGCCGTACACTGTAATGTTACCGGGACCAAAAAGTCAAATTTTGCGAAACCACCCAGTCTTTCATAATCCAAATCAAATGAGTTATACTCTCGGTACCAAATTTGGATAATATTGCAAAAAAAAAAATATTTATGAGTTTGACTAAAAAAAATCAACCCCAACCTGCGAGATATGCTCTTTATTTTCTTTCATAGAGATAGAGGAAATGTATGTCAAAAATAACACCACAGCTAATTTCTTGTCATCCGTAAGTAGGGATGGTAATAGACGCGTCCACAAATCAAATTTTAGCCTTCCCAATACAAAATTTTGAATTAGAAAAATAAATTTTTTATTTTCAATTCAAAATTTTATATAGGACGGACCAAAACTTGACTCATAGATACGTTCATTACCATCCATATCCGTAAGGTCTTTCCGGACCGATAAGCCATCAACCAAAGGAAGATGTTATTCGAAACTTGTCATTTTCAAAATCTAAGTATTTGTTCACACCAATCGAGTCCACATACACAAGGTTCAAGTCTCAAAGCCCCAATATAGAGCCATTCTAGCATAAGCACTCACAAAGCGTAACCCCCCACCAGGGGTAAACAAAGAAAGAGTGTAGAGAACTATAGACAATGGTGTGATATGATCAGGCACAAAGTTAGCTAGAAGCAGAACTTACCACCAGCAATCCCAAAAGCGACCTCAGAGACCCAGAGTGAACAAGGAGCAGATTCATACACACAAAGATTCAATTTTTCGTCTTTGAGTGCTTCACGAGCCAGTCTATAACTACATCAATGTTGGTCGAGTTCTTGCACGAAATCATGAAGCAGCAAACCTTTCTGCCGTTAATTTCCTTTAGCCCCCTGCAAATGCAACTGGTCAGCAACAAAAAAAATAGATAGAGAACAGATAAAAATGAGATGGTTAGTGCCCTTGAACACGCCAAATTTCCGAATCATAACAGATATAGTTGTTAACTAGACCCAGAAACCTACAATGTGTACTAAATTGAATAGTTATGTTATCACTAAGACAATAGTACAAGAGAGTAGGGGTTAAGTCCTGAAGTATGTTCTCCCATTCTAGCCTAGACTCAGCGGCCTCACTTTTAGTAATTAATATAAGGACTTGGTTTCTTTGTTGAAGTAGATAGATTTTAAAATATAAATCAAGCCAATCAACAAGTCAGCAGGCAGAATTTAAACAGAAGCTTCTACCAGTCAGGGGAAAAAAAAAAAGCAGTTGGGGATGACAAAATCTAGTATGATAGAAATGTATTGCTGGGGGAATTCCTTGGTCACTTACATTTGCTCTGTCAAATCCTGCTTGGTTAGAGCTTCAGGCTTGTCGATTTTGTTTCCTAGGACAAGCAATGGGATCCCATGAAGTGATGGCTTGCCCAATAGATCATGAAGTTCACTTTTTGAGATAGACAAGTTACCGTGATCAGCAGCATCAACAACATACCTGAAAAGAAAAAAAAGGAAAGCAGTTATTGTGTGTCTCATAAGCCCTTGTTGCATAGTATGCAAGTGCATCAAGTTATCAACACAATTCACATCGACAATTGCATCACAGTCCCTTTGTATTAAACCTAATGCTTCTGAAAAATAATTATTAATTTGCATACAATTTCTCGTTAACCGTTGAGATCATAACATTTAGTGACTATTTTACTGCAAATGGTTACACCACAACAGCATTTGCAGAGCTGGCAACAGTACAGAGGGGAAGGCTAGAGTGTCTCTATGGTTGTAATAGTCAGCGACCAAGTTCATCAATTGTCTATGATTCTCTTCATAGTCCATTTAAGCAAGTATGCCGATATTCTTCATTTAAGTCCAGACTTCAAGCAACCTTAACCAGAAGCAATTAGAGTCTGGTCTTATTCAGCTTTCCCAGTTACATATCTAATTTAGGTAATATTCATGCTTTGAGCAGCAATAGAGCAATAGGCAACTTTCCTGGCTGCATAAGCTCAAATTGCGTATAATAGGTATTTTTCCTTCTTGCATATTGAATTGCATAACCTATAAGTAACTCTTCCTACCTACTTCGTAAGTTTCATGATCATACCTGGTAAGCTCATAACAATTTACCACAGCTAGAATTTAGCTACATGTTATAGGCAACAGTCAGTCAAAGAATATGCAAAAAGTCAATATAGAAAATCCCCGAGAATAATGAATTGCAAAAGATATTCATGTGCCAAGCAGTAATGGAACTTATCATAGATTTAGGAAGTTATGCAACAGAGATAAATATTATTTTTTTGAAGTTTTAACAGCGACAGCGATAAATATTATTAACCTGATGGCTTAGAATCAAGAAATAGAAAAGATAAAATCCTATCCAGGAATTATATTTCTTTAAATAACTCTTTACTACAGGAATGAGAGATCAACATGGAAACTCTGGGATAGCTCGATAAAACCTGACTATTATAACATACAGCAGCATGTATAGACATGTAACCTCCAAACAGAACATTTACATGATGAATGCAGTTGAGATATGCACTTGAACAGCCCAAGATGTTATGATCTTTGAGATAGATATAGATTCCCATTGGGAAGCTGCATGGATTAGAGGAGCAGTGAGAATATTTTTATTTGAAGCATTATTTAAAAAAGAAGCCTCAGTATCATCAAAGTGGCCTTCCTCCTTAGCACCTACAGATGGAGCAGCCAGGAGCCTGGCAATACATAATATAATATATTTACTTTATAAAGTGCATGCTAAACCTCTTGCTCTTCCTTTGTGCTAAGTTCACAGCCTTCATCAGCCATAGCCAGCTGTTACAAGCTAGTAGATCTCAACATAAAGGATATCTTTACATTCCAGCTGACGATCTTTGGATTCCAGCTGGCAAGTGTTTAATGTGTATTGTGACCGAGGCTAAAATTATTAGATGCTTAGATGGCTAGTGATTGACTTTATTGATCTAATTCAACCTTCACATTTTTTTAAAGATTGGGTATCTTCACATTACTGAAAAGATTGGGCTCACTTTCTTGTTTGATTTTCCATTTTTCTTTTACCATACGAGGGAAAAAATTCCACCATCCATCCTTTTTATGAAAACACAAAGAAGATTGCTTCATTTTGCAGCAGAAATTATGTAGCTGTACAAAACAAGTTCGAACATGGAAAAAATTGTAAAATAACTCCACACCCTTGACCCCCTAGATATCTTATCTATAGCATGTATTTCTGGCTCGGATCCAGCCAAATAATGCTTTAAAATCCATCTTAACTTTGGAGGCTCAACTATCCAAGTTTAAGGAGAAAGTGAAGTATGCAATCCTGAATAGTTGCTCTTAACAAACAATTTGTATATCTGACGGTTCTATCCATCAGCATTGCTTACAGAGTTCAGACTTATCAATTAACTCCAGTTCTATTGGTTTTGTCCACCCAAAGCCGAAATATAAATAATTCTCATACCACAATTTCTTTGTTCGTTCACAAAAGCTCAGATTACCAAGCAGCTGTCAAGAATATGAAGAGGTGGCCTCACCACTTCCTTGCTTCGGGCATCTGCATAAGGCTATCTATGGTATCAAAGATATCAGCATTCTTTCATTCGTCATCGCCTAAGTTTACCAACACTTTTGCTTGCTCTCGAACACTCTGTACTGTCGTCCTATGGAGAGCCACTCAAGTATTCGTCATGTTAGAAGTCTCCGTAAGGCTACCCATAGTACTGAAGATCAGCTTGCTGCATACCTTCATAATTATTGTCAACTAAGGTTTTTCCCATCAACATGGAGTTAGCTATATGAAGCACAGCTCTTACACTGTGAAGGCCTCAGAAAAGATTGACTAATTTTTATGATTCTATGCTAACGTAAATTTCAGTGCCCAATTCCTAGCCAAGGAAATTACCGATATTACAAGGCTTTCCATAGAAACAAACTTACTGGTTTTGAAGTTAACCTCATGCAACCAAAGTCCACTCACCAATTGTTCTAATTAACGACGAGTCTAGGAGGCACTGATACATTTACTGTTGGAATTTTCCTTCATTTCTAGTGGCATAATATAGCTCAAGAGTCAATAAATTGGGCATTTACAGAAGAAAAATCAGCATATGTTGCTGGTCAGAAACTCTAAGGTCTATGAGTGGCAGACGAATACAGGAGCGCCCTACTCTAACATGAACACAAGGTGTCAAGTACGATAACTGTCCAAATTCCAGAAATGGGGAGATGACCATATAGGCATACTTCGTCTGAATATCTGTACATTTGGCTCATAACTTATTTGTCTCGGATGTTACTCATATATGAACCTAACTTACATAAAATATTTTATACAATAATTAGCTTTTAACAAAAGGGGTGCAATGTACTTCATCTTATAAATAATTTTTAAAGTGAATTATACATTTGTAAGTGTCAGTTATGGGTGTGGACATGGGATGTGTCTGCACATGTCAAAGAGGCCAATTTTCTGTTGGGTGATGTCTCCTACATATCATAGTACAAATTTTATAGATTAACATCTGCTGCTATAATTATTTGTTTCCCATTGTGCAGAAACAAACTCTTACACAATGCAAGTAGGTCAATAGTTCCTTTTCACATAAGATGATACTATTAGATAATACATTTCTCAGGTTTTTACAGTTTCATATTGTAATTCACAATCACCAGAATAATCAGCAGTTTCACATTTTGATCCACTCTCACCAAAAAAAAAAACAACAACTAATAATGGTATTGTTCACCAAAGGTACTTAGCTAATTTGAATATGAATTTACCAGCATTTGTCCAAAGGACATAGCTTTTAGGCCAACATGAAGATATTCTAAGAAGCAACTGACCTCTAAACAATCTGGCAGTTTGCGTTCTTGGCACAATGCATTCAGGATCTGTCTTCAGGGGACAAGGGGACAGTAGAATGATGAGCAGCATTGGACATCACGTGTTGCTCTCATCTCACTAATTTTTTTTAACGAGAAAAAATAGCTCTAAATTCATACACCATAGTAACTTTCAGAAAAAACTATATACATTATGAGTAGGCAAATAAGAAAAAGACAAACATGAGATTTCTTGATGAATGGGTGTTTGATAACACAGAAGACAGGCTGTTTGGATTGCAATAATCTTTAGTTGGTAAAATAAATTAACAACAAATAGAATACAAGAATCATTATAGCATTTATTTCTGCGAGATGTGCGTGTGAATCCTTGAATTGTCTAATCTCTTGTTATTGTGTATAATTTATGCGACATAGTCACTTCCTTCCCAGGAGGTCACAGGTTCGAATCTCTCCATCGCCAGCATGGGCAGGGATTTTCAAATTAAATTTGCATATGTATCAAAGAGGCATAAATTGCACAATGGAACAAGATTATTGTGTACAAAAATTATGTATGGAGATTAAAGTACCACGTGATGGATCTTTCAATGATTCAACGTAATCAAGGAGTTTCTATCTCATAAGATGGAAGCTTCTTTCTCCACTATGGCGGGTTCCTTACCCACACAATGATTATCATATAAGCTATGAGCTATTATCCAAAAAAAAAAAAATCATCTATTATTTTATTTAGTAAGTATGATGAGCTCGTCATATTTAAACGGCTAAACATTTGCCTCAACTTGAAGCTATCAAAACTAATATCAAAGATCTACTCTCTTCTTGTGACACATGTCTATCAGGAACATAATGATCAAGTCAAAGTATAAGAATTAAAAAATTTTCAATTTTATGCAAGGCTGACACGTAAAGGATTATCATATCTAATGTACTCATATAATAAAGCAATACGTTAAAGGAGGAGCAGCTTAGACATTCCATTTCTAAAAAAACCTTCACAAGACCAATCAAAGTCATCTATAAGGATTCTCTAAGAATATTCAAGGTTAGACAAAAAAATCATCACCTGTAGTAAATCATGGGAGACTCAATTCAAAAAATTGTGAACTGATGGCAATATGAGGAACTGCTTTAGAAGAATATTTAAAGATAAATACTGGAATACCAGAAAGGAGGAGATATATTAGGTCATTAAGGTTCTTTCCAAGCAAGATTGGGAAAGGAGGAGGAGGTTTGTAAATGAATTAAAAAGCCTTAGCTTATATGTAAGATATATAAGATATAAATGTACAACTTAATACATTTCTATCTGTCAAACTTTAGCAACGATTATTTCAAGATTTCTACAAGTTACCAACTGAAACACAAAATAAAAATTATAGTTGGGCGAAGATTTTTTGAACAATAATGGCTACTTTTTGTTCAAATTTCAGCTGTTGAAAACTTTCTTAAGATTTTGCAGCTACAACATTCCTTTTGTTTATGTTTCTCTAACTAGGAGTTCTCTATTTATGATATACCACACTAAATATGAAAAATTCGATTAGCAAACCAGGCATATACAGACAATGGATTCCCTGATAAGAAACAAGAACGATTTTAGGTGTTTCCGAATGGCAAAGCAAACTGAAAAAACTGTTGCTTGATGTCTATGCAAGAATATGCAAATAGCCCATTCCATTCATCAAATGAAAACTCAATGATTTGATTCCTTGACATCCCCTCACGGAATGAGGAAAGATCATTGTGGTTGTTTATACCAACTGTCTTTAACATATGATGATTGTCCTCTTAAAACATTAACCCCAATTTTCCCTTCAAATAGGAAGAGAAGAATATCATTAATTAAGGAAAAGGGCAACAGGAACAGAGGACATGGAACTACAAAGGTAAGAAGAGCCTGGGATAAACAACCACGAAGGACAAAAGCAGAGTTCAAGCAGATCATTATTCTTGGTCTCTAGATTCTCAACTGCTTGAGTAACTTGTATTTATCACCAAGGTGACTCAAGGCATGCAAAACACGTCTCAAGTTACAAGTTTTCTCTTTGAAAAGCATTAAAGACCCACCGTTACATAGCATACAAAATAGTATCAAGATATAATAATACAAAACCATCCAACAATTAACAACCGGTAAAGAATTGCATTAGGTATATGATCTATCGAAATGATTATGCTCCCAAATACGAAATGAGTCTGAATTTGCCACAGCCATCCAACTGTGGGCCCCACGTTAAGGGCCCAGAGTTGATTGTTGTGGAATCAGGGGATGTTTCTGGGTGTACACTTGTACCATGACTTTAATATGCAGCTGAGTCGTTTTAATTTTTTTATATTATTTTCTTGTCAAATTTCCCAAATTGAAAACGTAATTAGTTGATATGAGACGTCTTGAGAAAGTGCAATATAAGGTAGCAAATAATCAGCGATTACATTTTTGGTATCCTTAATATACATTTATGGATCACAACTGATTCTATGAACTATGTTTCTATATGTACTCCAAAATAAAGAAAGAAAGAATAAAAGAAACTGTGTTTCTATGGAGAGACTAGGAGTCTAGGACTCTACATGTGGCTCAGAGCTAATCCTAGAATTAGAAGGAAAATAGGAGCCAGCTTATACATAAACTGCCATTTGTGAGGAGCTCCCTCTTCTCCGAAAGTCATGGGGCCCAATGTAGTCACCTTGAAAAGCACGTCTTGTCCTTCTCATCCCTCTTTAAACAGAAAGTTCTATTCTTGTTTATTCTGACATATTCCATCCATGTCCATACTAATAACATATCTTCACATAAAAACCACTGGACAACCAGACCACATTAAGAAATGTGTGATGTTAATCTCTTATAGTCCTACATACATCAGTTCATAAGTAATTCACATGTGTAGTATTGGTTTCTTATGAGTCTACAACAATGCAGAGGAACAAGTAATATCCTTTACGGAAGATAAGCTGATCCTTAATGCCTACAAAATAAGCACAGATACATATACGACACCAGACAACATGAGACACACGCACATACATAAATTAGTGCAAACAAACAACAATGACATGAACAGGTGTGCCCAAACACTCCAACACAATAAGGCATCACAATGAAAGTAGCAATTCCCTTCACTGGTCAGCTATTGTTGATACGATGCTGTCCTTGAACAAGTGAGCTTTTGAACAAAATTTAGTATAATGGGAAACAATACCAGAATTAATGATGATCTAAAATCTAAATTTCGCAGTATAATCTAGCATTACTTTTCTAAGACCATATAAGACTAAAGCCACCACAGAACAAATTAACCATAAACCAGATACCATAGAAGGCAGAATTTATCAGATATGGACAACAAACCAATAACAGACAAGCAAACAATCGAAATTAAAACATTAAAAACCATACACGATGGCAGAGACTGCTCGGCAGTATCTCTCCCACATACTGCGGAACCTTGGCTGGCCTCCAAGATCCCACAGCTTTATCGTGACATTCCCCTTGGTCACTTTCCTCATATTGAACCCCACCTGCAAAATCCAATTCGCTCAGTAATCACCTAGTTTATCCATCAGATCAAACAAAACCAAAGAAAAAGGGAAGGAAAAAAAAAAAAAAATCAATAGCCCAACTTACAGTAGGGATCATGTCCTCACTATATCCACCAGTCTACACAACATACAAAAAATTGATCAGGATCGCCCAAACCTAAAATACATCTAATCTAGAACTCGAAACCGCAAGCGTCAACATACACATACCGCAATGACATTCACAAGGGAAGTTTTCCCGGCATTCTGCAGTCCAATTAAAGACAGCTCCATCTCCTGCTTAAAAAAGAGGCTACAAAAACAAGAAATTTGAGCAAATCAATGTACTTAAAGCTCCCAGAGAATTCAATTACAGCGAAATTCCATCTCCACATATAAAAAAATTTAAGCAGGAGATTCAAACCCTTTCAACTGCATCAACATCTAAAAATTCAAAATTTCTCCTTTCAACTGCATCAACATCTAAAAATTCAAAATTTCTACGCACATATCAGATTCAAACCCTAAAGCTATCACTTTTCACCAAAACATAATGCACGAAACTTTTTAACAGGTTGTAAGATCAGCAACTCGAATCTAGAAGCAAAACAATCGAAACAATCACGTGTAATGCGGGTAAAAGAACGGGAGGAGATTGGCGATCTCACCTCCGGAGCCAATTGAGGAAGGCCTCCCATAGGCCCATCACGATTAGGGTTTCGGATTGGGGGTGCGAAATTAGGGTTTTTTGGGGGGGAGATAAGAGATTTTAAAAAAGAGGAGGCTTTAAATCTCCACCTCCGACTTTACCATTAGCCTCGATAACGGAGAGCGCTGCGGTATTTGCCCGCGAGGCCCGAGCGCAATAAAGGGCACCTAAAATAATAATTAGATAATTATCAACGAATAAAATAAATTTTGGGATATAAATGTGCTGGATGCTAATTGGATGGGAAATTCTAAATGCAGTCCACTTTTGACTTAGTGAGCACCATTTTCCCATAGGATGCGATGCTCACTAAGTAAATTGGGTGCGCATTTAGAATTTCCCAAGTTGGAACGATGGGAGTTGCCTAAAGAGCACACCACTTTTCCTTGTGAGCCTATTTTATTGTGTAATTTTGAACACACCACCAGCTATAAAGTGGGCTCACTAGGAATCAAGGTATGCTCGTTTAGAAACTTCCTAGAGCAGCATGTAAATAATGTTTGAGAATTGCAATTAAAGTAAGTTTGAGTTCTTCCTAAATGTGAATTTCTAAAGTAGCGTACCACTTGTCCTAGGAGCACACCTCCTAAAGTTAAAAAAAATAAAAAATAACAAGTTTATTACTTTATTTCGTGACTTTTTTGTTATGGTGGGAAATTAATTCTCTGAGCATTGTTATAATTGTTCGGAAACTAGTATTGAATGGTTTGAAAACTGTTTGGAGACTAATCCAACTCAGAACAAGTGTGCTCATTAAAACAAGCGGTGTTTCCTTTAGAAATTCCCTTCGTAAATTCTAAATATTTCTACGTATACTTTATAAAATTATAGATTATGATTAGTGTGAATGTAACTTTCAAATGTTATGTTTTAAATTATACTGAAAGTTAAATTTTATTTACTTACAGCAGAATCATACCTAAAGAGTACAGTGGTTATTTGGATCTGTTGTAGCTCTTTGTGTTGTGTTTCTTCTCAATATGTCTATTTTAGCAAAAGAAAATTTTGCTCAACATAACTTGAATTTAATCTTCCAAATTTTATTTTAAAATACCTTTTTATGAAAGTTACCCGTACTAGTAAGTCAAAAAAATATATTATAATTTGTAGTTATATATAATACTCAGAATGCGTTGCTATGGGCATGAATACTGATCACACCCAAGCCCCACCCATGCTCCGGTCCTTTCAACGCAAAGATCATTTCCAGCTCATTTTTTAAACTGGACTGTGCAGTTCGGATCAAGTCCAGGCCCGTTCAAAGAGACTGTCGACCCGTTTCAGCCCACTTGTTATTCCACTAATGGGGATTTTGTTAGTAGTCGAACTAGAATTCCCTTTTTATGAGATGTTGCAATTGAAGACATCTGATTTAAAAAAACAATGAGGTATGGAGATCAAGATTATTTAAAAAAAAATTGGATTTCTATTTTTTTCCGCTAGCTCAAACAACTTATCAGAAATCACACATACACACACACACTATATATATATATATATATATATATATATATATATATATATATATATATATATATATATATATATATATATATATATATATATATATAAAACGGGAAACTATGTAGTAGGAGAGGCTTTTTCTTATGACACTTAGATAGACCAATAGGATCTCTACACTCGGGTTGACCACATGGACTAAAAAAGCTGCTATTTTAAAAAAAAAACCTCCACATAATGTTTTTTTTTTCTAAAAAACCCCTCCACATGTAAAAATTATATTGGCCTACCTAAGAGTCATAGGAGAGAGCCTCTTCTATAACATAGTTTTTCCTGTTTCCTTATATATATATATATATATATATATATATATATATATATATATATATATATATATATATATATATGAGGAAACGGGAAATTCACCGACGATGAAGGAGATTCCTTCACTAGCGCTTAGGTAGCCCAATGATTATATTACACGTGGCGTCACTCAAAGGGCAGTTAAAAAGTTTTTTTTATTTTGTTACTTTGAGTGGCGCCACTAGTAATACAATTATTGGGTCATTTAAGCACTAGTGAAGGAATCTGATGGAGATCAGGATTTGATTTGATTTGATTAAGATTTGGATTGTACTAGATATTTGATTTGATTAAGAGTTTGGATTTTATTAGGATTCTGTTTGTTAGGGTTTCCCTATATATAGGGGTTGTATGAATTATTGAGAGATGGATAATATTTTTGAGAAATTTCTTGAGAAATCTCTGGCGTGGAATTCGCTAAATCAAAATCTTTCCTCGTGGATTTGTGGAGAGTGGGCGTGGATTTGGATGGATTCCCAAATCCCAAAAGTTTTTTCCCAATCTATCATTTATTCCCCAATTTCTCTAGAAAAAACCCTAATTTCAAAACCCTAACTCTAATTTAGCCTCCGTCCTGCGTCAAATTGGTATCAGAGCTTGCGATTCCCAACAATCTCGGGATCAATCCAGTTTTCAACGTCAAGGACCTGACTCCATACCGTGCTCTATTTGACTATCCAGCAGTTATTCCGGATCTACCATCATCTGCTTCGCCAGGACATCGATATTTTTCCATCCATACACCGCCTTCTCCTGCTCCACGCAAGCACCATAAAGATCAGATTAAAGATATTCTGGATGATGAGATTATTTCGACTGCTGATGGTGGATATCAGCGTTTTTTGGTGCGCTGGCATGGACGTCCAGACTCAGATTACACTTGGTTGCGCACCGAAGAAGTCCAGCAGCTCGACCCGGATTTATTCGATAGTTATCATTTTCGTCATTCACCAGAGATTCATGTTTTGAAACCGGGGAGAATTAATAGAGATCAGGATTTGATTTGATTTGATTTGATTTGATTAGGATTTGGATTGTACTAGATATTTGATTTGATTCGGAGTTTGGATTTTATTAGAATTCTGTTGGTTAGGGTTTCCCTATATACAGGGGTTGTATGAAGTATTGAGAGATGGATAATGTTTTTGAGAAAATTCTTGAGAAATTTCTGGCGTGGAATTCGTTAAATCAAAATCTTTTGTAGATTCGTGGAGAGTGGGCGTGGGCTTGAGTAGATTTCCAAATTCCAAAAGTTTTTCCCAATCTATCATTTCTTTCCCAATTCCTGTAGAAAAAATCCTAATTTTAAAACCCTAACCCTAATTTAGCCTCCGTCCTGCGTCAGAATCTCTTGCATCACCGGTGAATTTCACGTTCTCTCTCTCTCTCTCTCTCTCTCTCTCTCTCTATATATATATATATATATATATATATATATATATATATAAGAAAAATGGAATGAACTGTCGACTAATATAAGTTATCTGATTTATAGTTTATTTCTACTATCTTTGATAAAAAAATTAATTTTCTTTTTCGATTATGATCTCAACCCCTTAGGTTCACTCAGATCTAATTTTCTTTTGAACAAAAGAGATATATTCTTTTTTTTTCCTCTGAATTAGAGCATTTTATATCCATTTGATAAAAAAAAAAAAAAAAACTAAATCCTTAAGTTCATAATATTTCGTTCAAAAGATCCTAAAAGGAGATATAGATGACTATTAAAAAATTTTTTCCAAAGTCACACCCTAAATATCTAAGGATAAGTGTGTGTGGGTGGGTGGGTGGGTGTGCCTTTATATATTTGCCGTGTGCAATTATAATTTCCCATATAAAAAAGTTGAAAATATAAATTTCTTTTGGGCCGGCAGCCGGTCATTTAAACAAATAATATATATTTTACAAATCTTGAGTTAGTATCCTTCCCAAAAACTAATACACAATTATAGAGAATCTTAAGCCTAACCTTCACTATAAAATGATTGATCAATTTTGTCCCTCCACACATGAATCCCTCTTTGACCTTCCATTATTAATCCCCTCTCCATACATTAACAATATTTGAACCAAATAAAAACATCAAATATCCAATTCAATATTAAAAAAAATAATTCCATAAATCCACTTAATTTGCAAATGATTCGGACTTGCACAGCTCGGATTAATGTATACTAATTAATATTTTAATTGATCAATATAATATTTTTGAAATTAATTTTCCCTACGAGTGGATTTATGAAATTAATATTTTTAATATTAATTGGAAAATTCTTCCTCATTGAATAAAGTTTCCTATCTTTATCCCCATTCAAACATTCTGGATTATTACACACCAACCCACATGGAGCCTGCAAGGAGAGACATCCACCTCCGAATAAAAAGAAAGGAAAAAAAAAAAAAAAGGGTTTTTACATATCTGTCCCTTACATCTTTAAAAATTAGAATTTAGTCTTCTTAATCTTTATATTTATAATTTAGCCCCTCAAATCCTTTAAGTTACCACAATTTAGTCCCTTAGCCATATTTTTGGCCCTAATTTTCCATT
This sequence comes from Dracaena cambodiana, assembly GCA_036321105.1. Classification (NCBI taxonomy): domain Eukaryota; kingdom Viridiplantae; phylum Streptophyta; class Magnoliopsida; order Asparagales; family Asparagaceae; genus Dracaena; species Dracaena cambodiana. The sequence goes on from JAYEPQ010000017.1 coordinate 33,186,156, forward strand.
ATACCACTGAGTTACTTCACTTTAGTGCTTCATTTCCTCTTCCTCCTCTCTTCTTCTTTTTCTTATTGGGTTTTTCTCTCCATTATTCTCTTCTCTCTTTCCTCTTCTTATTGGATTTCTCTGAGTTACTCTACTATAGAAATTAATTGGAAGGGGAAAGAGAGAGGAGAAGAATAGAGAGGGGAAGCCAATAAGAGGAGGAAGAGAGGAGAAAGAGGAAAGGAATGACTAAAGTGAAGTAATTCAGGGGTATAATGGAAAATTCAGGTCAAAAATATGGATAATGGACTAAATTATGATAACTTAAAGGATTTAGAGACTAAATTATAAATATGAAGATTTAGGCGACTAAATTCTAATTTTTAAAGCTTTAAGGGACAGATGTGTAAAAACCCCTTATTAATAATTTCCTCAGATGAGACCTCCGCCCTCTGACGCCTGCATCCTTTGATTTTAAGCCAGAACAGCCTCAGCACTTGCCAACCTTACCTCATGGTGATCACTCAATAGGGACTATATTAAACTTTTTTTTTCTGGGATAAAAAATATCAACTGTACTTTGGACTAGAGGAGGAAGAGCAATGAGCTCTAGGGCTGGCTTCTTGAAGTCTTACCTCATTGGTATGATTTTTTTTATTGATTTGCTATTATTGGTACTTTCTATTTTTGTTTGATTTGATTGCATTGGGGATGGTTCTTTTTGCTCATTTGCTTGATGGGTGTTTGGTAATTTGGCTATAGATTATGATTCTTGATTCTGTGATGGGTTTGAGAGAAACCCATCAATTTTGTTGTCTATAATTATTCAATATGATTGATAGTTTTGATTCTTCATGTTGAGGACAAACCCATTAGTTAGTAGAAAGAGGGAGAGATTTAATTGGTACTTAGTCTATTTAGCTTCACCAAATTGATACCAGGCTTGTTGATTTTTTTATGGACTGCCTAATTTTTATAAGTCTTCATTGATTTTTGTGTGAATGAGCTAGTCTTTTCCTGAAAGCTAGTTTTTTTTTAGTGTCCAAGCAACAAAATTGAAAGATTAGGATGTGGCTTGGATTGGAACTTCTTATTGTGGATCTATATAGGTTTTGCTTTCTTTTTGAATGCAGCATTTTCTGGGAGAATAGTTTAAAAGAGGAACGAGGATGAGGATCAAATACCGGAGACCGTCTGCTTACTGTTGGAATGCAGGAAGCAGATGGTCTCTTGTTTTAGTCGTGGGTGGACTTGTGGGATGCATCCTCATGATCCATTTCTACTCCGTGATACATCATAAAGACAATGGTGAAAGCGGTGAAAGTGAAGTGAGATTGACTTATCACCCGGTTAGTCGGGAGCTAGAGGAGGTTGAGGAAGAAGACTTTCGAATTCCACCTCCTCGGGGTAAGAGATCACCTCGTGCTGTTTCAAGAAGAGGACCCAGAAAGCCATCGACTGCAATTGATGAATTCTTAGATGAATCTTCTGATTTGCGGCCGTTCTTCTTCCCTGGTCGCAAGAGTGCTATAGACCCAAGAATGGGAGGAAATGACAGCATGTATTTTTATCCGGCCAGGATGTGGTTAGACACAGATGGGAATCCTATTCAAGCCCACGGAGGGGGGATTCTGTTTGATGAAAAATCTGAGACATACTATTGGTATGGAGAGAACAAAGATGGTGAAACTTATCATGCCCACAAAAAAGGAGCTGCCCGGGTCAGTAAAAATTTTACTTTCACTTTATTGCACTATTAGGCTTTTAGCATGCTTTCTTATTTTATTTTGATCATATGCCCTAGTAAAATACAAGTTAAGAAAGTTTTTGAGTTTTTTGAATGCACTTGCCTACACTATTGTTAAGAGCAGGAGTGCATCTTAAACTCCTAATCCAAGATATTGCAAGTCCACCCTCAAATTTTACACGGTCAAGTTTGAATTTTAAATTTCGTGACGTGCTGTAGAGAAGTAGAAAGCCTTACTGTAAACAGTGCCCAAGCGGGCTCACTTGACAAACCTGACTAGTAATTTGTAAAAACACTAATAAAAGCTTTGTTTTTGATTTAGCATCTCTCTCTCTCTCTCTCTCTCTCTCTTGCACGCACGCGTGTGCGGCATGCACGCCTGCACACATGGCGCGTGTGCATGTGTGTCTCTCTGTGTGCGTGCGTGTGCATGTGTGTCACTCTCTCTCTATACACACACATGTATATAAGCATATATATTCCTGTTTTACAACTTCTTTTCTATAATAAACTCAATAGATCTATTGACAACTTATATTTTGTTTTATCTTTTTATATTGAGCTAGATTATTGACAGGGTACAACACGTTATGGCCTTACTCATGATACCATGAATCCAATTCAGTAGGAGTCTTAGTATATTTTCAGCTCTGTGCCCTAACTCATGATACCATAAATCCAATCTAGTTGGAGCTTTAGTGTATTTTTAACTCTAAATCCGAGAACCCAGTAGAATTTTTTTTTGAAGTGGGGCAGAGCGAGACAAAGGCGATGTCAGAACTTTTTTTGTTTAATTTTTTTTGTTTATTTGTTGTTGTTTAATGGATGGTGGAGATTAGTCTAATCTTAGAAAATGTTAATATCTATTTCATAACCTTTTTTTGATACCAAATTATAGATTAACCAGTTAAATTTATTATTAGAGAAGGAATACATATATAGGTGTTTCAACATTATACAAATAAACCCATAGGCGATGTGGGACTAAATACAAATATAAGATACTAATCTAATTTAGCTTGCTCTAAAATATACTAATTATGCACGTGTTATATTTTAGGAATTTATGATCCCTTTCTCCAATCAAATCAAGGCAGCTAACTAGCCATGTTGCATGAATACTTGGATGATGGATATGTACGTATATAACAGATGTATTAGGGTGGTATTTATGCAGATGCTCAAATACTAAATGAATAGCCATATCACAGATGTATAAGAAATATATTTGTAAGACTAAGAAGTTAATTTCACACACACGCACACACACCCCCCTAAAAAAAAACACACGACATACACTTACCACATATGTGCCACCTGTATTCTGTATCCACAGACATGATCTAGTCGTAACAGTACTCTGTAGCAATGCGGTGTAAATACAGGGCAACTACATGTGCACATGCGTATGCACACACGTAACCACACCTGTATTTGGTATACATATACCTCTATGTATTTCTGCATTACAAATATGCTTGGGCATGTGTGCATATGCTTTGGACCAAGTAGCTATAAGCTCCTAAGCTTATTGAACTATTTATCTCTTTAGTTAAATTGTTGGATTACAAGTCATGTCAAATCATGTTTGGAATAAGAAAACAACAACCATATTATTTTCATTTACCATTCTAGGTAGCGCTTTCGTCCAAATCTGTTTTCATACAATTGAATCATGATCATGTGTCAGCTTTGAGTTTGACTCAAATACAAATTCAAAATTTCCAGTCAAGCTGGCATTTGACTTGATGCCAACTTTAAGAAGGAATCAAATCCAACTCTGATCATGAGGAGTCACCCCTATATCTATTGAAAAGAGGAAAAAGAAGGGTAAAAAAGGAAAGGGAAATGGATTAGGAATCTCATTCCAATTTTTATTCTTTTTGTGTGTGTAGGATTTTGATGTGGTGGAAAATCTTTAAATAAGGATCTCTTCTTTTCTTTAATCATGTTCTCTTGTTTTTTTTTTTTTTTTTGTTGTGCTGGGAACTTTAGAGTTTTGTTAGAAAGCGACTTGCGAGTAATTGGGGTTTGGAATTGGGTAAAGAGGTTATCAATTTTTTAGTCCAAGGTTATTAGTGGATGCTTCTCCACCTTTGCCTATGGACGTAGGCTCTGGTATCATATCAAACCACACAAATCTGTCTTTTCTTCTTGTGTCTTTGTATTTTCAATAGTTGTCCTTTGGTTGATTTGTCATAGGAAGCTAGTATCAAAGCTATGGGGGTTAGTTGATCAAGAGATCAACTGCCAATAGTCAGGTAAGAGATTAGAAGCTTGTTGGCATTGTCAGTTTTTTAGCTGCTAGCAAATCTGGTCGAATGCCATATTGACTCAACAAGAGTTAAATAAGATACTTATAGGGAAGGAGAAGAAGTCAACTATTGTGAAAGAAGAAACTTGGGAGGGCTTACCTAATAGCGATCCCAGGTACAGGTGAAGTTTTCAATAAATTTTCTTACCTCAAGAAATTATTCGAAAATTTATACACTATCTTCTTGAGACGGTTCAGCATGATGAGTCACTCTTAACATAAGAAATTGCTGAAAGAAAACACATAAAACAACATTGACAAGATGAGGAGCATCTTGTCCAACAGTGTCCAGCACGGCATGACTTCAGAATTTAAGTGTTATGTTTCTCATGTAGGATAAGGTAGATTTCAAGATCAATAATGAAGATCAAGCTCTTCCTTTACCCTGTTCACTATCATCTTATAAGTGTTTTAGAGGGGCCATAATTTATGGAAGGGGATATTGAGCATGTTGCTTTAGGTTGAACCATTCACATAAATTTGATTACTTTACAAAAAATATTTCTTCCAATTCAAGTGAAGAGGATTATCTACATTCAGTTATTGATGAATAGATTTGTTGCAAGGATAAGTGTACTCGACTGTGAATGTTCACATCACATCAACACTGAGATAACATTGTTCTCTGCATATACATCAGTAGAATGTGGGTTCGTTTTGATGAACAATTCTGTCTATATAAAACAAATTGGTCAAGGAACAATTCAGTCCAGTAATGTTCGCTGGATGGCAATATCATTACTCATTCAGGTGTACTTCATATTTCATAATCAAGGTTTCATATCATCCTTTAGAAGCTCTACACAGAAGGGTTCACTAATAAGGCAAAAATTAGTTGTACGAAAGTTTTCCGAGATGCCCATACCAAGCTGAAGCAAGAAGATAGACGAGTTGTTTGTGTTACATAATTCGGAATATACAGGCACAATATCATGTTCTACACCATCAAGCTTGGATATGAACAAACATCAGAAGATGACATTCAATAAGGAGTCTTGCTCAGATGTTATGGTTAGATGTTTGCTGCATTTGAGTTAAGCAGTAGCAAAACAATTGTAAATCCATGTCTGTGTTCCTATTTGGATGCCTATTCCAATTGATATTTCAGTTTGGGTTCAGAGTATAATTGGCTTTCAAGCTTAGGCTTTATTTGATGGTGTATACTATTCGTTGATAATATTGTTTAGTCGATTAGACGAGAGAAGGGGTAAATGTCAAGTTAAACTTATGAATGTAAACATAAGAATCTTAAGATTTTAGATTGAGTAGGTCCAAAATAGAGTATATGAAGTATAAATTTAGTAACCTAAGAATCTGAGACTATAATATTGTGATATTAGACAAGCAAGAAATACGAATGAGTAATCAGTTTAGCTGCTTCGGTTCTATTATTCAAAATCATAAAGAGATAGATAGTGATGTCAATCATAGGATCCAAGCCGACTGGTTGAAATGAATGAGCACAACGAGAGTTTCATATGACTTTAACATTTCATAAAGATTTTTATAGGATTACTATTATGCCAGTTTTCTCATATGATATGAAATGTTGGGTTATAAACAAATGTCATTTACAAAAATTGAGTGTAGAAAAGATGTGCATATTTCGTTAGATATATGGTAGCGAAATAAGGATATTCTTACTAAGGCAGGTATAATCTCAGTAGAAAAGAATTTGCATGAAAATTGCCAACGATAGTTTGGTCATATATAACGTAGACCTACCGATATACTAGTTCAATTAGTGAAGTATATCAATATGGGACAAGTTAAAAGAGTAAAGGGACGACCAAAGAAAATATGGTTGGAGGTGATATGAAAAGATATGGATGCTAAAGGTTTAGATGAAGATTATTTTGCTCGATAGGAATGAGTGGAGAATGATCATCCATGGGACCGGTCCGACGTGATTCTCTTTTGATCATATAGTTTACCCTTAGTACTTGGGATAAAAGGCTTAGGTGTTGTTATTAATTAATAATTAATATAATAGATTGTAAAATTAATAAAGTTTAAATAAAATTTAATCCTAATATTAAGTATTAAAACTAAATAAGAATAAACGTCAAATTAGAATTTACTAAATGTAAACTAAATAGGAATCCAAAACGAATTAGAAAATTAAATAGGAAACAAAACGAATTAGAATTCATTATATTAAAATTAAGTGGGAATCCTTTTCGAATTAGAATTTTGTTTAATTTGGAGGCCAAAAAAGGACAGACGAAGGTTTGGAGGTCAGAAAAAGGGGATAAGCTCCAAACTATTTTTTTAAAGAGTACTTATAGATTTTACTATATAGACTTCTACTGTTCTACATGTGGAATGTTAGCAAAAAAATAATAATACCAATGCAACAATCAGCATAATCTAATAGTTAACCGAAGAGAAAAATAACAGATAGAGAACGCACAAATTTAACGTGGTTCGGTGACGCAGGACGGAGGTGAAATTAGGGTTAGGGTTTTGAAATTAGGGTTTTTTCTAGAGAGATTGGGGAAGAAATGATAAATTGGGGAAAACTTTTGGGATTTGGGAATCCACCCAGGCCCACGCCCACTCTCAACGAATCCACGAGGAAAGATTTTGATTTAGCGAATTCCACGCCAGAGATTTCTCAAGAATTTTTTCAAAAATATTATTCATTTTTTTTAATTCTCCATACAAACCCATATATATAGGAAACTCTAACAAACCAAATCCTAATAGAATCCAAAATCCTAATAAAATCAGAATTCTAATAAAATTAGAATCTAATCAAATATTCTAAAATCCTAAAAAGATCCAAATCTAATCAAATATAATCAAATCTATTCCTAAATCAAATTTAATCTCCATCAATTCTCCCCGGCTTCTCCGCATTCATCTCCGATGAATGCGGAGATAAGGAATGATAAACACGTCCGGGTTGAACTGATTGGCATCCACGAAGTATCCCAATTGGGCTATGGTGGTGGTCGAGAAACCGTATCTAGTACATCACATCTGTACCAAGGCGGTGGAGGTGGAACTGGCTTCTTTCGTGAACCAGTTTCAAATGACTGTAAATCCCACAAATTATTTTGGCCATGAATAGTAGAAGCAAACCTCTTCGAAACTTCATATGAATCTGTATGTTGAGTCGGTAATTTCTTCATAATTCCTGTAATGAATCTCTCAAGAGGAACTGAAGTTTTTACCTCATCATCAACAATAACTTCTTTTCTGTGTGAAGTCTCACTTTGGATTGAAAGTTCCTGTACTCCCTGTACATCTGCAAATAGGAGATAAGAAGATATTTCCGTTGGTTTCTCCTCGTAAGTATGATCATCAGAAGTATTCACAGGCGGCTGAAATTTCGCAGTTGGTTCTATTGAAAGATCTTCAGAAATCTGAACCATTGTGTCTTCAACTTCTGTGGATGAAAAAAAAGTTCCATCTGGTACTAGTAATGGCTCATCATGAACTTCTATATCCAGTGTAGGCTGCAAAATATATTCACCAAACATAGGAATATCTGTTTCATTCTTATTAGCGATACTTTCATTGTTAACCATTTGACTTCTTTCATCCCTGCATTTAAGTGTGTTTTTAAAACTGTCAAGTATTCGGCTACACTTCTTAAGCTCATCGATCATACATTGAAGTTTTTCATCACTAGTCATTGTTTTAGGTTCAGATGATTGAAACCGATGAGATGATAAATTTGGAAGGTGGTATTGAGTATACCGATGACGAAGTAGACGTCGCAAGATATTCCAATCCAAACATAATTTATACTCTTTACTCCAAGTATAAGTTTCTCCATCTAACTTTTGTCGGGCGTGAAGGTATTTCTGTGCCGAAGTCAGATCAGAAACTAGAAAGAAATCTTGAATATGATTATCCCAATTTTGATAATTTTGTCGACCATCGAAACCGAAAAAAATGGGTATAGTAGCATACATATCTCGCTCAATTTGCGATTTTTTAGCATTTGTGTTGATGTAACGACCATAGAATATGAACCCCATATATAATCAACTCAAAGTTTTATCTCAAAAAAAGTTTAGAAAGTACCCAAAAATCACGACGGATCAAAACCGCTTGAATCGGAGTTGAAACGGACTCCGAATTGAAAGTAAACCCTTAACGGGTCTGCACTGTCAGCGGGTCTGCACTGCTGTACTGATCTGAACCAAGAGTGGAATGGATCTGGATCTGCGGGTCAGATCTGAAGCTTGCGGGTCGGACCCAAAATAAATCCAACCTTTTATTCTTTTGGATGTGGGTCTGAATAAGTGGATCAGAACCAAACCAACCCAATAACAAATAAATCCAAAACCCAATAACTCTCTTCTCCTTTCTTTCGTTCTACAGGTGGCTGCTGTTGAAGGGGAAGGAGCCGGTTCGGTTGCGGCCGCTTAGGCAAGAAAGAGGAGCTGGTGGTGTTGATGACGGGGAACCTAGGGCGGAGATGCGGTTTCGGGGGGAGATTGTAGGGGATCGCTAGGGTTTCGAGTGAGAGATGTGGGATGCTCGAACCGCTGATGAAACTGATCTCTCTCTGCTGGAGCCCTCTCGATCAGAGCAGCGCCTACGGAGGCGGCGTCTCTAACGGAGGCGGCGGCGGAGAGGGCCGCGAGGGGCTGCTGTGGTTCCACGATCTCGGGTGGAGATACGGTCGGCGGCGAGGAGGAGGAGGCCCGATCGGGAGGTCTCGATAAGCTGCGTCCTCGACAAAGGAGGCGGTGGGGTTGCTAGCGTGGCAGCGACGAGCGGAGGTGGAAGCGGTGGAGAGGGCGGCGTCGGCGGTGGGCGGCGGCTAGGAGGAGAGGGTGGAGTTGTTGGGAATTTTAGGAGAATCAGAGCAGGATAGGGTTTGGGGGCTTTTGGGGGCTTTTGGGGGATCGGAGGATGAAGAGGGGGGGCTTTTCGTTGGCTGTTGCGAAGAAAAGGAGGAGGAGAAAGTTTTTTTTTTTTCTGACCTCAGAGTTTTTTTTTTGTTACTCTCTCTCTCTCTCTCTTGCTGGTTGATAGAGGGTGAGGGTGGTTGGGTCAGGTGGAGGTTGAAAAAATAATTTTAGGCTCTGATATCAATTTGACGCAGGACGGAGGCGAAATTAGGGTTAGGGTTTTGAAATTGGGGTTTTTTCTAGAGGGATTGGGGAAGAAATGATAAATTGGGGAAAACTTTTGGGATTTGGGAATCCACCCAGGCCCACGCCCACTCTCCACGAATCCACGAGGAAAAATTTTGATTTAGCGAATTCCACGCCAGAGATTTTTTAAGAATTTTCTCAAAAATATTATTCATCTTTTTTAATTCTTCATACAAACCCATATATATAGGAAATTCTAACAAACCAAATCCTAATAGAATCCAAAATCTTAATAAAATCAGAATTCTAATAAAATTAGAATCCAATCAAATATTCTAAAATCCTAAAAAGATCCAAATCTAATCAAATCTAATCAAATCTATTCCTAAATCAAATTTGATCTCCATCATTCGGCAATGTGTCTACATCCACGGGGACACGATCGAAAGCTTCCACTTAATGTTGAAAATAATGCATTATGAAACCGTTATGTTGCGTTATGAAACCTAAAAGAAAGTCAACGTTACTTAACAGTCGAAAATAACTCAATGCACCATAACAGTGCATTTTTTATATTATTTTACGTTATGTTAAATTACATTATGTTACGTTATTTACAATAATTTTTAAATAATTTTTATATTGATTTTGATTATTTATTTTGATTGTTAGCGAATTGTTGTAGTTTTTTTCAATTGACGGCTTGTTATTTACTTATTTGATTGTTTGTGACATCGTTAGTTTGTACATCCTTATTTATTTGTTTTAATTTCTTTTCAATTACTGATTTTTTTTTATAATTCCTTTCCAATTATTGAAATTTCTTACTTCCTGATTAAATTGAATTATCAGCTAATCTAAAATAAACAATTAAAAATAATAAACAATTAAAAATAACATAAATTTAGCATTACAAAATATAAATTATAATATTGATAATAATTGAAAATAAATTTAAAATTTTGTTTTCTTATTTAGATGATGACTGAAATTATGGGTGTGAATGTAATTTAATTTATGAAAATAAATATGAGAATTACTGTAAAACTTGTTAGAAATTTAGAGTTAATACTGGGATATTTTTTTTATATTTTCTTTTAGAATTTTTAATTTATAAAATTTATTTTATGTAGTTTTATATTTATTTTTTATTAAATAAATAGAAAATCGCTTAACCTACGTTATGCGTTACGCTATATGTTATATAACCTAACAGAGACAAAACGTTATGTTACCATTATCATTATTTTAAACATTACTTCTACTATATCAAAAAAGGATTACAAGTCTCTTCCTCTCAACCACAAGAGAGAATTCAATGAAATCACACAATTTTCAAGATCAAACTCTCACCTCAAAAGGAATATAATGATCTTGTATCTGTGCTACAGTTGCCGCCCTTCTCCTTTGCTTCAGTCGGAAAGAATCCCAAAGGAAACTGCACCTTCTCCTTTGCCTTCGGCCGAAAAACAAATAGTAGCAGCAGCCGCCCATAATTTCTCTTCTCTTCGGCCAAATAATAGCAGCAGCTTGTTGGCCGAAACCCTTCTCCTTGGAGACAATAGCAGCCCTCTTAATATTTGTTCCCTTCCTATCTTCCGCCATAATTTCCACTCAAAATCAATACCGATATGAGCAAAATCTGATCCGAACCAGGCTCTGATACTAATTGTTGGGGATCGAATACCCTATCGAGATCGTAGAGACGAAGAAAACAATACAATACAAGAGCACAAAAATTAATATGGTTCGGCCGACCAAGTTCGATTTACGTCCACGGAAACGAGAGAAATATTCACTATAAGAAAAATATGTTATAAGAAGAGATTCAAGTATCTCTCTATCTCTCGCATCTCTCATAATAATAGAAGTATATATCTCTCAGCAATTGTTCTCCTCTCTCGTATTACATACAAGAGATTTATATAGTGTTTCTATCATAATCCTATTAGAATAGTACTATTACTATCTAATTGGTGTTCTAATCCAATTAAAACTCCGGTCTTCTAATCCAAGTTCAACTGGGACTCCTTGTGATGCTTGATCACATCTGGATATTCAACGGATATGAGACATAAACTCAACATGGAAATCTTGGCTCTAGGAATAGTTGCATGAAAGTTTGAGATTCTTCTCTTTCGCCTTCCTGCCAAGATCCTCTTTCTCCTTTTAATTTATTTTTTTCCCTATGGCAGGGGTTGGGGAATTCATGCTAAGATGATCAATATAAGTATCCAATAAATCGAGAAAGCTAATTATGAAGTAGGCAATCCCCAAGCAGGCAAGCAGCCAAACTTGAGATTTTCGTGTTGTTTTGTTGTACAAGGAATTAAATCAATTCATGTATTGACCCTAGGCTATGAAGCACCAATACTTTAAAGTGAGGATCATGTTCGTGTCAGACACATATATTAGTCTTCGACACTTGCATGAGATACCTATCAAACACTTTGCAGCCGTATCAGATTTAAGAACCTAAAAATTTATGTTACAAAGCAATGTGGCATTTAAAAGAATTCTAAGGTCAAGTATGGGCACCATGTAGTCAAACATTCATAAAAAGACATAGAAGGATATATTTCAACAGATACTATGCTAATACTTAATAGAACCTAAATGTCTCATAAACATGCGAGTGGCTTCATTGACATATCAAGCAATGTATTGGATTGAACTTTCATACTCTTTTCCTTGATTTGTTTCTTGGTAAGAATTTAATGATTTAAATGATTACGATTTTATTTATTTTTTTTCTATGTCTAATAAAAAATGTCCTAATCATTACAGGATACATGCATCCACACATTAGATACTCGTATTATAATGTCACCATATCCTACTTTAATAAGGATTTGTCATTTCGTATTTGTCCTTTTTTATGTTCATTCATAGTTTTTTGAGTATTTTAAAGGACCTGATATCATGGTCAAAGACTACATTAGGTAGAGTAGTAGTAACAAATACAAGTATAATAGTGACGATTCAATATGTGTGGTCTAGATGAAATTCAAACAGAAATCGACTGTGTAATATATGATATGCATGTTAGGTTAGAGATATGATTAAAAACAGTCTCTGGATTAATGGCTGTGTTAATAACTTTGGATTCACGACATGATTGTAGTTTTATTTTGTGGTTTTCATGGGTGCGTTCTTATCATTGAGCACTTGCAAAACAGTTGTTGCGTTGTTTCCTGTTGATGATAACATTCCATTTTGTTTGATCATCCGGGGCATTCGTTGCCATTAAGTAGACTATCCCGATTGTTCCATTTGCGTCTATTCCTCGCAAACATCTTAATTGATGTCTAATTAAAAGTAAATGCGCTTATATGGGATAAATAGTTGCACATTTAGATTCATCAGTGTGGTTTGACAATGTTGTTGGTACCATAGAAGACTTGAGAGTTATTTCATCATTGTGCATCTTTCAGGATTGAGTTGGCTAGTGTATGATCAATTCTAGCTTAGCCTTCCTTTGAATTGAGGTGAGCAGGTGCAAGTCTGTTGGTCCTTATTCATTTTATGCCAAGATTAGGCCTTCCCAAGTTCCCATAAAAGGTTGAAATCAGTTGGCATGCAAGCAATCCTACTTTTCTTTATTAGGCATTTCAGTTCACGCAGCCAAGAAGAGATCACTCTAATTCTTCTGGCATGAGAAGGCAAGATGATAAAGTTATGTATGTGGAATCACTTCCATCTTTGAACTTTGCTACCCGCATTTCATTTGGTGAAGAAAGAGGCGACTGTCATGTATAGGCTTGAGTCACGGTAATAATAGCATGGTGAATCCTTGGGAGAGCTTCCTCAACTTTGAGGTGTGCTCCATCACCATCCTCATTTTAGTGGGAGATCTGATTGATAACTATGTTAAAATCTACTATCCGCTGATACAGATACAAGTGTCACGCTTCAGCATGGACATGTGGTGTTGGACACGTCGAGCCTCAGGAAGCTGGACATTAAGGCATGTCTTTTTTCGAAAACTATTGCATATTTAGCTCATCTATGTGTATTAAGTTGTCATTCACATATGGAAAAAGCCAAAATAGTAAAATAATAAAAACTTAGTTTTTATCCTATGAGTGGCGTAATGCGTCAGCTTGTACAAGGCTTGAGGTGCATATAGGTGTACACATTTATAAGTGTCCAACATGGATGGACAGGAGTGTTATGTCCGCATGACTGTCACGTTAATTTTTTGGTTAGGTGAAGTGTCCTATATGTCATAAGTTAAATTGGGAGGTTAAATTAGGATCCCAATATTGTTGAAACTGAATTTATGTACTTAATTATGGTTGTAGGACCAGAACAGGGCCCTATGGAAGACCGAAAGTGAGGGGGCCATGTATAGTTGTGAACGTTTCTGACCTAAAAACTTTAGTCTATATGTAGAGGCCCAACTCTTTTTTCTAAATCTGTCATCACCATCTTTTTTTTTTTTTTTTTCAAAATGTGAGACTGTTCACATTACGCGTGATCACATAGCCCAGTACCACATGGACCACGAAGATTGCCGGAACTGATTGATAGACAAAACTTTAGTCCCAAGCGGTAAAACCCAGCTTTCTATTTAAATCCATCGCCACCTTCTGATTTTTTTCATTGTGGGACTATTCCCATCACCAGTGACCCTAACAAAGATTCTTATTGAAAATGGTTAAAATCTATTTTGATGTGATTAAATTTCTAATTCATGCTACATACTGATCTGTTGTGGGGGGTTGTCTTTCAGACAACTATAACTATAGCTGTCATGAATTTTAGAATATTTGTAGCTATTTTCTTGTTCATATATACCATTCCTTGATTAGCTATTAGGACGGTAATACTGCGTTGAGAGGTTACCAATTGCAACAGGTGCAGTAGCAGCGATATCTATTACTTAATAGGTTATCTATTGTCTTGAGGACCACACTAAACCACCCACAAGAAAGCTGAGCTAAAGAGGTTGAAAGGGGGGCCGGGTGGCCTGAAGCTCTGTGGGTCTGCCCCAAAGGAAATAGGAAAAACAATTCATTGGCCTTTGAGTGGAGCTCAAATGGCATGTTAAGGTGGAGCCTGAAGGCCATGATAAGTTATGGCATGCCGAGGCATTCTTGTCCGGTCCAATGGAGGCAACCGAAGACAAACATGACGCCAAATCCTAACCATCTCAATGCTGCACAGTATCTCATAGACACCATCCTCAGGCTCTCCCAAATTCTGATACCTTTTCTTATTTTGGGGGATAACTTTAGATCCCAAAGATATGTCAATCTCTGATTCACGTCCTAAGCTACTGCTATTAGCGGCAAAACTGCTTTTGCCCTCTCGAACCACGTTACTTTTCCCTTAAAGCAAGCTTCCATCCATGCTTCGCTGTAATTTGGAAGCACATAGAGGCATGCAAGATGGCCTGCAGCTTGACGGGCTGGGTTTAGGCCCTCCAGTGGAGTTGAAGGTGGAGTTGAAGGACGCATGACATGGGGCGGGTCTGGAGACACTTATCTGAACCCAGCACAGTTTCGACAAGAAGTTGTAAACTCCACTCTATTAAGACATGGCATGGGATACCTGAACAAGGCGGAGCATTCACTCTTATGTAAGATGTTGGCTGCTACTAGGCAGTAAGATGCACATTTCTGAGAGCTCTAGACGGGTCCAAAGAGAGTTGATCATCGATGCAAGCAGCACATTCCTATCCCAGGGAACCGCGAGGAGGGCTGCCATTCTCAAGCTAGAACACCAGTTAATAGGTGGTAAACACGTACTTCTTACTGCTGCTCTCCAAAATTTGGTTAGACCGTAAAAAGGTCGAGGGAATTTAGTGGTGTCAAGATACTCCACATCTCAGATAAACTATATGCTTGAAAGTGAAATGGAGGGATTGCTAGAAAACTATATTAGCTAGATCTGAGAGAAGTTGAACGTTACTTACCATAGGAAATAACATTCATCTCTAGTTTAAAAGGCTAAACTGAAATATAGAGAAAAAAATATTTTTGGTACAAAAATGAAGTGAAGACCGTATAAAAGTTAAAGACATGGTTTCTGATCTCGGTAGCGCATTCATTTCTTAAGTACAACCGCATGGTTTGTGCTTAAGAGCTCGACTGAAAGAATATCAAGTTTCGTTGGCTCCGCTCGTTGTCAGAAATAAATGTCTTTTCTCAGAAAATATATGCGATTGGAAAATCATAGTGCTCTCTGGAAGGATAACTAGGTGCTCCCATCTCCATCGATCGGTCGAGCAAGGGCTTCGCTACTTGTGGTTCTTTTTGCATCTTCATCCGGGACCGAGGGAAGGCATCGAATGTCTCACTACTCGTCTGAATTCTTTGCTTCTTCGAGGGGGTTTTCGTCGGTTCGAAGGTTCGAAGGATGGAAACGGTTTGTTTGAGCTCTCGTTTCTTTTGTGTCGAAGGATGGAAACGGTTTGTTTGAGGTTTGTTTGAGCTCTCGTCGTCTTGGTCTACAATAGTTTATTTAAAAAATATCTGTTATTTGTTTTTCTTGCCCCATCTCGTTTTATGAATTTCTGTCATTTTTCTCCAATTTTAGCTGAATAAATTGTTAAAAAGTTATACCAAATTAAGCACTTATGGAATTGCCTTCTTCATATCAGGTAGACATAATTGGAGTCAGCTGCTACTCTTCCAAGGATCTGTGGACTTGGAAGAACGAGGGTGTAGTGTTGCCTGGGGAAGAAACCAATGTCACCCATGATCTTCACAAGTCCAACGTGCTCGAGAGGCCTAAAGTGTTATATAATAACCGTACGGGCCAGTATATCATGTGGATGCACGTTGACGATGCCAACTATACCAAGGCCTCTGTCGGCATCGCCATCTCAGACTCTCCCACGGGGCCTTTCCAGTATCTCTGTAGTAAACGGCCCCACGGCTACGACAGTCGGGACATGACAGTCTTCAAGGATGACGACGGGAAGGCCTACCTCATCTACTCCTCCAGAAACAATAGCGAGCTGCACGTTGGTCCTCTAACTGATGACTACCTCGATGTCACAAGGGTTGCGAGGAGGATTCTCGTGGGTCAACACAGGGAAGCTCCTGCCCTTTTCAAGTATGAAGGAACTTATTACATGATCACTTCAGGGTGCAGCGGGTGGGCTCCAAACCGAGCACTAGCCCATGCAGCAGAGTCGATCATGGGGCCATGGGAGAGGATGGGCAATCCTTGTGTTGGAGGGAACAAGATCTTCAGGATGACCACCTTCTTTGCTCAGAGCACCTTTGTTCTCCCGCTGCCTGGGCTACCAGGCTCGTTTATCTTTATGGCAGATCGCTGGAATCCCTCGGACCTGCGAGATTCGAGGTACGTGTGGCTGCCTCTGGCCGTGGGGGGATTGCCTGATGAGCCTTTGGAGTACAATTTTGGGTTCCCTCTGTGGCCTAGGGTGTCGATTTATTGGCATAAGATGTGGAGGCTTCCCCAAGGGTTGAGAACTGTTTATACATGAAAATTACGTTGATATTTGTCATCGTTAATTGTTCATTGTGGTATAATAATTACATTATTCAGATCAATGTTGAAAATAACGCGTTATGAAACCCGTTATGTTGCGTTATGAAACCTAACGGAAAGTCAACGTTATTTAACAGTCGAAAATAACTCAATGCACCATAAATGTGCGTTTTTTATGTTATTTTATATTATTTTACGTTATGTTAAATTACGTTATGTTGCGTTATGAAACGCCTCCGTTTTTCAGCTGCTTTCCAAAACAGAGAACGTTACTTATTATTTGCACTAGACAACCCAACAGTCACAGGATCTTAGAATAACCGTAACTATTGCCACAATCAGATGAATAAATAACATGTCTAATCAGATGAATAAATAACATGTCTGAAACTGAAATGATTTCATTTATACAAAGAGTTCATTACATAAAATGACACACTGCTTTAAATATGAATACAAAAGAGTCAAAGAGAAAAGCAGTGCCCAGACAAAATAAAATATAAACAAAATATACAAAAGTTCTCCAGGGTGCTTCGCTTGCCTATTGTCACTCGATCTGTCCAACGAAGTACGGGTCTTCAACTGGGGCTGGATCCCCTTCTTCATGTACCAAATCTGGGTTCAAAATCCAGGAGATAAACCCAGCAAGTAACACATTTAAAAAGAGAAATTGTGTACTATCATAGTACAAGAATATCAGTGTGCATGAGCATGTTTATGTCAGTGTTATTTGTGTGAATATAAATTAACATGAAGACAACATATAAATTAACATGAATGCAAACATAAATAAATGCATAAATAAATGAACATGATAATAACTACTCTATCTATTTAATTTTATATTTTATTGGTCTCAGTCATCGTCCAATTTAATTATAAAAACTGTATTAATGGATAATATAGCGCTATTCTCCATTGTCGTATAAGTGTCCGTGCATACCCGGGACCCGGCCATAATATTCATGGCCCTGAACCATGACATGCCGCTAGGCACTACAATCAATTTCCGTACTGTATACAGTAACAGACATATCACTCTGGGTAAATATCAATTGGTGATCCAGTAATCACCCAGGCCGCTGCAGTAAAAGAATCCCGGCCCTAACAATATGGTAAGACTCTTATCCATCATATAGTTTCTCCCATCCCTGTTTTCATAATGAATTATATATATGAAAATTTTATTTTTTTCATTTATTTGTTTACTTTTTCTTTTCCTTCTTTAATTGTTTTTCAATTCATGATAACATGCTTGCATTTCCATAACTGTACATAACATGTAGTATCATAACACATGATCTTTAATATTAAAACACATGACTTGTAATATCAAATCACATGAAATGTAAAACACATGACTTGTAATATCAAAGCACATGAAATGTAAAACACATGACTTGTAATATCAAAGCACATAACATGTAGTATGATAGCACGTGACTTGTAGGATCATAGTACATGACTTATAATATCAAAAATGATGAATTAGATATTCGTATCATCTTAATAATATTAATGCACAATTATATCATAATATATATTTTATCAAAATTGAGTTAATAATCCAATTTGGGAATCAAGTGAATCATATAATAATACTGCATTATTTTTAAACCCAACGCATGTATTTATTACATTTCTAGGCTCAATCATAGATATTAATATGCATTTATCTTTTAATTAAAATCTAATTTATTACTATTAATAATTTATCAATTATGTCCAATTAATCCAAACCAAGTCCAATTCAAATCCTTTAATCATTTAATCCATCAAGTCCAAACCTACTAAATTTTTACTTTTTCATATTTTTATTTTAATTTTATTTTTCCTTTTCTTTTCTATCCAATCTAGGTCTAAGCCCACTAAATTCTCACTTATTTTTATTTTATTTTTCTTTTTTTTCTATCAGGCTCAGACCAGGTTTAAACCCACTCATTTTATTTTTTTTTTCTTCTTTTACTGGGCTGGGCTGGCCGGCCCAGTGTTATTATTTTTTTCTATATTTTTTTCTTTGGCCCAAGTTAAATCCAAGCCCATTTTTTTTTCTTTTTACTTTATTTTCTCATGGACTGAGCCAGACCCAGTTACCTTTTTTTTTTTTTTCTTCTCTTTTCTTTTTCTTTTCCTTTTCCTTTTTTTTTTCTTCTAGGCTGGGCCAGGCCCAGTTACCCTTTTTTTATTTTTTCTTTTCTTTTCTTCTCTCTTTTATTCTTCCTTCTGGGCGGGCCAAGCCTAGTTCCCTTTTTTTTTTTGTTTTTTCTTTTCTTTTTCTTTCTAATTTCTCTCGGCCAAGCCCACATAATTTCACTACTGCTTCTTCCTCCTGTTCTTTTTCTTCTTTTCTCTTCTTTTCCCTTTTTCTTTTATTTTTATTTATTTACCTATTTGCAAAATTTAATGTAATATACACAATTATAAATGTGAGTATGCTCATACCGAAAATAAATTTTCTACTCAAAACGAAACTTAATTTTGACAAAATGGCTATGTAGACACTAAAAAAATAATAAAGTAAAATTATATATATATATATATATATATATATATATATATATATATATATATATATATATATATATATATAGTGCGGAAACCACCGCGGGCGCGCCCATGGGAGGGTGCTCCCGCGGGTGCCAATCCACAGGAGAGCTCCCGCGGGATGACACCCACAGGAGAGCTCCCACGGGAGCACCCGCGGGAGCGATCCCGCAGTTGCCAACCCGCAGGTTGTTTTCCGTATTCTTCCGTTTATTTTGCTGATATTTCGTGATCCGATTTTTCAGGACGGAATCGATCCGGATTTTCAGTCTATAAAACACAGGAGTGGATTCGAGAGAAGGGACTTGGGATCTTTTGGGGCAGAGTTTGGAGAGTTCAGAAGTATCGAGAGTGGGTTTTTCTTCAGGAGTCCAGAGAAAGGAGCAGATCCTCTTTTTCCAGTCAGACGGTCAACGGAGGCACTAGCGAGGCTCCATCGCCACCCGAACCCACATAGAAAAGGGAATTCATCAATATTCCCGTTTTTGTTGTTCTTCAAATTTGTAATCCACATCTTTTTGTTGTAATCCAGAAATTTTATAATGGAAGGAAATGTGCAATTTTGGGGCAAACAAGAACTGGCGACCACAGTGGGAGCCTCTCTGTTCACTACAGAGAATATTGTGGCGCAGTCCGACTTGGTACCCATCGGATCTGTTATTGAAATGCTGGTCATAGAGGTCGATCAACAAAAATACGAGGAATTTCTCTCTTCCTTTGATTCGGAGCCCAGGCGTCATCGCCGGGCTATGATGAAGAAAGGTGAGGCGTCATCGCCCACCAAAAATAAAAAGGCATCATCGCCTATTAAAACTTACGAGGCGTCATCGTCCGTTAAAACTGACAAGACGTTATCGTCTGTCAGAAAATATGTGGCGTCATCGCCTACTCCGAAATTAAACCAAGCTCTCACCCACTCTCAAAAGAGAAACCTAAGGCGTAAAGCCCAACGGGCACGCCTCAACAGTACTTCTGAAAAATTACAGTCAGAAAATCCAACCCAGAAAACAATCCTGAATGGAACGACACATGCAGCATTAGGAGGAAAAAGTTCCACGAGTGGAAATCCGCATGCGGAACTGTGGGTTGCACCTTGCGGGGGTAATCCCGCGAGTGCAAACCCACGGTTGCAACCGGGGGTTGCACCCCGCGGGCACAACCACGGGTGCAAACCCGCGGTTCACCACGCGAGGGCAACCCCGCGGTTGCAACCGCGGGTGTTCGCAGTGAAAATTTCTGAAATAAAAAAAGAAGTTTTAAACAACAGAACGCGGAGCTAATCCATAGCTCTGCGTCTGGCTACTTTTAGCCTCGCATTGAGTAAAACGCGGAGATGTTCGATAGCTCCGCGTTAGCTCCGCGCACTGGTTATTTAGCGCCGCGTTTTGATGCGATTAAAGCTCCGCGTGAGCAGATAACCAGAATCTTAAATTGATTGAGATTATGATTTGGGCTTATCCAAATACCAAATCAAATCCAATCAGAATTCTAAATCAAGAGATTTAAATCAATATTAAATATTTGATTGGAATCCTTGATGAGAGCAAATTCTATTCAGATAGAAACTCTCTCAAATCTTCCTGAGGCTATAAATACCTTCTTGGTGAAACCCTAGAGGATCTTTTTTGGAGGTTTTGGTAAAGTTCGAGTTACGTGTGAGAGCCTTGAACGAATCAAAACCAGAGATCAGAGGTCTTCTTCTTCCTTCTTTCGATCATTTGGCAATTCAAGTACGCGAGAGAGCCTTGAAGCCTTTTTGTGATTGTCTTCCTCTTAGAGAATTCAAGTTACGCATAGAGCCTTGGATTCGTGAAGAGTAAAGACCAAGAAAATCGTCTACAGTCGGCCGATATCTTCAAAAGAGAAGATTTCGACGTACCGATCGTCCAAAGGAACTACTATAGATCCCATCGCCACTGATCCCACACAACACATTGTAAAAGAGAGAGATTGAAGTATAAAATCCTCTCGTTTGTTCTTTTTATACATCTTGTTCACTTCTATTGTAATTTAAGTTAATTCAATGGAAGGAAGCAAATGAACTTTTGCGGCGAACAAACTGGCGACCACAGTGGGAGCCATCTCTTTCACTGATGAAGAGATTGTGGCGCAATCGGACATTGATATGATCGGATCCGAAGTAGACACGCTAGTCGTTGAAATCAACCAGCAGAAGTACGAGGAGTTCCTCTCCTCTGGATCAGGTGACTTGGATGAGACACGGCACTATCGTCGCATGTACTCCAATGCCCGAGCGACGGGTAGAAAGGTATCCACCGAGAGACGGGGATCCTTAGAGACTGCGGCTATAGGGCCGGAGTTCACACAAGAAATCCTAGCCGAAGATGAGCTTCCGACTGTCGAAGAAGACCTGGGGACTGGATTGACCAGGACCCAACTCCGAAACAAGAACCGGAGAGCGAGGCGTAGAGCCCTCAAAGCCCGCCTTGAATGCGGAGCTAACACCAGAGGACGCGAGGCTATGGTCCCTCGCAAACTGGCTCTCGCTACCCGCGACACCAGTCTTTACCGCGTTAAACGCGAAATTACAACTTGCCTTAAAAGCAAGGAAAAGCCAGTGTGTGATATTCCGCGCGAGGCTATTGCTGAGCCTAGCGAGAGACGCGAAACCAGCAAGATTTGCGCTAGTCGCAAAATATCTGACACTCGCGAGAGACGCGAGTATAAATATTCTGTAAAGCCAGCGTGTGATATTCCGCGCGAGGCTATTGCTGAGCCTAGCGAGAGACACGAAGCCAGCAAGATTTGCGCTAGTCGCAAAATATCTGACACTCGCGAGAGACGCGAGTATAAAAATTCTTTAAGGCCAGCGTGTGATTTTCCACACGAGGCTGGTATTAAGCCAAGCTAGAAACGCGAGGCTACTTGTGAGAAACGCAAGACTTCTGACACTCGCGAGAGACGCGGGTATAAAAATTCTTTGAAGCCAGCGTGTGATATTCCACGCGAGGCTGATACTGAGCCAAGCGAGAAACGCGAGGCCAGTAATACTTGCAATAAATGCAAGACTTCTGATACCCGCGAGGAACGCGAGGACGATTGGCAAATAGTTGTCAGTCGTAAAAATCGTGCTAGGCGCGAAGGTATGATCTGCGTTAATCGCAAAGATAATCTAGCGTGCAAGAACTTCCCTTCACGCGGGGCTATTATTCCAGAAGCTAAATTTCTGAAGACACGCCAAGCCAACGAGAAACGCGAGGCTAATGTAGCAAGATGCGGAGCTATTCCTCAGCCCCACGCTATGAGACGCGAAGCTACTTCTAAGTTCCGCGCAGATCAACCCGACTACAGAATTAGGGATGATCGTTCAAGGAAGCTGCAGTGGACTTCCAGACCCTCTCAGAAGTTGAATGGACCTCCTGACTCCATGGCTAAAGGCGCTGATCTCAGGGGGTACCTCTCCAAGAAGAGAGGCATAGACCAACTTCAAGTTGAACCTGTCTGTCATTGCCAGTAGCTTGTGACGGCAGTATCTGCCGTGATGGACAATTGCGGCTGCAGCAAGAGCAGGGTATCAGTGTTTGACCGGTTATCTGAGACGGACAACAACCCTACCAAGAAAACAAGAACCATTTCCCTAAAAGAATGGAGAGCTGTGACTTCTAATATGGTGGGGAAAGGGAAGACAATTGTAGAGACGGATGATGATTCAGAATCGAGCGATAAAGAACCTCATCGTGTTACTCGACTAAGATCAGGAGCCGTCCCACCTCGAAATTATAAGAGGCTCGCAAGGGGTTCTTACGACGAGGACAGTGATAATTCAGCCATGGCCTCGCCTTGTTCCTCCGCGTCATCTCGACTACAGAAGTCAGCATCGCACATGGCGGATAAATCTGACGACATCAATCAGAGATTTGAAGCTCAAGAAAAAATGATTCGCGAGCAACAAAAGACGATTGAAGACCTTAAAGTCTTGCTATCGAGATTTGTTGAGGATAATGCCAAGAAGGGCAAAGAAACTCCAAATGAAGAAGAACAGGAGGAGAAAGCCCACTCGATGCACGAAGACGAGGATAGATTTTCTTTTCATGATCCGCATGGAGAAAAGATTGAAAAATTACAGAATCAACTCGAAACTTTGATGCGTAAAAAGGAGTTGAAAGAAGCAGGGGTCTCAAGACCATATCCTCCTGAATGGGATACGATACCATACCCACAGAAGTATAAGCCGCTCAAGTTAGAGTCATACGACGGGAAGGGATCCCCCAGTCAGCATATATATTACTTCTTGTCCCAAGCATGATATTTAATGGGTAATGACCCCATCATGACCAAAGTATTCTCAAGTACTTTGCGAGGGTCTGCCTTTACTTGGTTTATGCAGTTGCCCCCAGGTACTATTAATACCTGGTTAGATGTAGAGAAATTATTTCTCTCACGTTTCTTCGAGGATGATACCGAGATTACGGTTCATTCCCTCCTTGCAACTAGACAAGGGGAACAAGAAATGGTAAAAGAATTTATAGAAAGGTTCCGGGAGAAGTCTGTGCATTGTAAACACGGAATGGTCCAGGAAACTCTTGTCGAGACTTGTCGACACAATCTTAAAACCAACGTGCTCCTAAAAATGGGGGCCGTAGAGTCTAAGACATGGAGGGATTTGCTCAAACAAGGAGAGCAAGCTGAAGACTTGATTCGTCGAGTTGAAGAATCTCGTGGATCAAGAAGTGCTGGGGGTAGTAAGTCATATACCCAGAATGGCAGCAATAAGAATAAAGGAAAAGCAGTGATGGCATCAGAAGCTGCTCCTCAGAAGTCCAGCCCTCCACCAAAGCCGAAGCCCCAAAACCAGCAGGGCTCAAGGCAAAATAGACCGCAGCAGGAAAGAAATTATACTTTCAAGGCGGAACAGACACCTATCCTCTTTCACTTGCTCCAGAAGAAGGGAATGCTAAAACTTTCGGAGAATAAGAAGCCAGAAGACGCTGGTAAGACTAAAGATCCTAATTACTGTCTCTATCACCGGAATGTTGGGCACCCCACTAGGGATTGTTTTCCCCTTAAGAACAGAATCCAAGCACTAATAGAAACTGGAGTTCTGACGCTTAAGGAAGAGCAGAAGAAGGTCACTGCTAATATGACAACCATAGTGGTTGGAACCCACGAGTTCCCCGCAGGAGTGACCCCAATCCCAAAAGGAACGATGGTCACAAAGAACTTTGATCCTCACAACAAAGCCCAAAAAGGACTTGTCCCTGTGACAACCCAAAAAGGGAAAGTTATATGGGTTCATCCCGATTTGCTAGAGGATGAGCAGTGGACTGCTGCAAGAGGTCAAGGGAAGAAGCGGACGGTTAATGCTATTTCTGCAGATATAAAGGAAGAATATATAGCTTCGGGAGCCTTCACAGATTCTGAAGAAGAGCCCGAAACTACGGCCACTCATCAAGATGGGGCAGGCCCTTCTGGTACTCGATCCGGGAATACATATCTTAAGGACTACTCTAGAGTAGATCCGAAAGATATTTATGCGGAACTCGCAAAGCCCGCAAAACAGAAAGGACTTCGCTTCTAGAAGAATCCTATTAGAGAGAAAGGAGCCAACGAGACTACGTTCAAGTTTGACATAATTGCTCAGTTGGCGAATATCCCAGCACGAGTAACGCTTTACGAATTGTTGAGATTATCAAAATCAACACGTGAAGCTCTAAGAGAGGCCTTGGCAGACTCTGAGTCATTCCTAGCTCAGATTATCGAGCCGACCAATGAAGAAGAAAAGGACTCTTGCCCCCGCTGTCACCAAGTGAGGAGGCAAGTCCCACAAATTATCTTCTCTCCAGAAGACGTGCAGGTGAGAAATATAAAGCACAACAGGCCTTTATATTTCACCGGATATGTCAGATCCATGAAAGTGGACCGAATTCAGATTGATCCGGGTTCTGCACTAAGTATCGTACCCAGAAAGTTGATGCAGCTGTTAGGAATCTCCCTCCATCGTCTGACGCCAAC
Source organism: Dracaena cambodiana (assembly GCA_036321105.1). Taxonomy (NCBI): domain Eukaryota; kingdom Viridiplantae; phylum Streptophyta; class Magnoliopsida; order Asparagales; family Asparagaceae; genus Dracaena; species Dracaena cambodiana. The sequence continues at coordinate 33,211,240 of JAYEPQ010000017.1, forward strand.
CAATACAATGATATATGGGTTTAATGCCAATAATAGCCGTCCCCTCGGAAAAATCCGACTCCGATGTCGGATCGGGGATTTAAGGACGGAGGCTACATGCTATGTTATTGATACAGATACCTCATACAATATTTTGTTGGGGCGGTCTTGGATCCACGCTCATATGATAGTCCCATCGACTCTTCACCAATGCATGAAATATTGTGATGAGGAAGGAGAGGTCCGGACACTAATCGCCGACAAGCAACCATTCAAAGGAGTGGAGAATTACTTCACAGATGCTGCACTTTATAAACCAGCCCATGAAGTCTCCAATGACGAGCCTAGTAAACTTCAAAAGTCCGATGACGGTGGCAATGAAGCTGACACTGAGTACGAGCTTCCTGGAGAAGATGATGGGGGTGATTATGAAATCAACCCTCACCTAGATTTTAATTTAAGTCTTGATAATATAGTGGATGTAATAGAGAGTGAATGGGTTATTAATGAAGACATAAAGTTAGCCTACGAGCATGCTGTAGCTACTGAGTCTGAACCCTCTTGTACTTCCACTGAAGTGGATGGCCTATCCAAACTTGAAGTTCTGGCGGCATGTCATTTGCCACTTAGGTCATCCCTCCTCTCCCGGTCTAAAATAGTTGAGGAAAAAGGTTGTTGGCAGTGAAAATTTCTAAGTTAAAAGGATTTTCCACAACAGAACGCGGAGCTAATTCAATAGCCCCGCGTTTGGTTACATTAACCCTGCGTTTGAATAAAACGCGGAGATATTTAATAGCTCCGCGTTGATTCCACAGTTTGGCTTGTATTAGCCTCGCGTTTGAGTAAAACGCGGAGATGATCAATAGCTCCGCGTTTTGGTTATTTAGCGCCGCGTTTTGATGCGATTAAAGCTCCGCGTAAGCAGATAACCAGAATCTCAAATTGATTGAGATTATGATTCTGGGCTTATCCAAATACCCAAATCAAGTCTAATCAGAATTCCATCAAAACTAAGATATTTGATTGGAATCCTTGATGAATGCGAGTTCTATTTAGATAGAAACTCTTGCATTAACCTGGGGCTATAAATACCTTCCTGGTGAAACCCTAAGGGTCTTCTTTTTGGCATCGGAAGTTTCCTATCGATCCTTTGGCAATTCAAGTACGCGAGAGAGCTTTGAAGCCTTTGCTGATCGTCTTCTTTCCGGCAATTGAGATACTTTTCTGAAATCTTGGAGAATTCGAGTTACGCACAGAGCCTTGAGTTCGTGAAGATCAGAGAAAGTCACCATCTTCTTTCTGGAGTTCTTGAGAAGTTCGAGTTACGCGAGAGAGCCTTGAACAAATCAAAACCAGAGAAGATCGTCTATATTCGGCTGATATCTTTAAAAAGAGAAGATTTCAACGTACCGATCGTCCAAAGGAACTACTATAGATCCCATCGCCACAGATCCCACAATATTGTAAAAGAGAGAGATTGAACTATAAAATCCTCTCATTTGTTCTCTTTATATATCTTGTTCACTTTCATTATAATTTAAGTTAATTCAATGTGAGGAAGCGAAGGAACTTTTGCGACGAACAAACTGGCGACCACAGTGGGAGCCGTCTCTTTCACTGATGAAGAGATTGTGGCGCAATCGGACGTTGACTTGATCGGATCCGAAGTAGACACGCTGGTCGTTGAAATCGACCAGCAGAAGTACGAGGAGTTCCTCTCCTCCGGATCAGGTGACTTGGATGAAACATGACACTATCGTCGCATGTACTCCAATACCCGAGTGACGGGTAGAAAGGTATCCATCGAGAGACGGGGATCCTTGGAGACTGCGGCTTTAGAGCCGGAGTTCACACAAGAAATCCTAGCCGAGGATGAGCTTCCGATTGCCGAAGAAGATCTAGGGACTGAACTGACCAGGACCCAACTCCGGAACAGGAACCGGAGAGCGAGGCGTAGAGCCCTCAAAGCCCGCCTTGGACGCGGAGCTAACTCTAGAGGACGCGAGGCTATGGTCCCTCGCAAACTGGCTCGCGCTACCCGCGAGACCAATCTCTACCGCGTTAAATGCGAAGATACAACTTGCCTTAAAAGTAAGGAAAAGCCAGCGTGTGATTTTCCACGCGAGGCTGGTAATACTGGCGAGTTACGCAAAATACCCAACACTCGCAAGAGACGCGAGTATAAAAAATATTCAAAGCCAGCGTGTAATTTTCCACGCGAGGTTATTACTGAGCCTAGCGAGAGACGCGAAGCCAGTAAGGGTTGCGCTAGTCGCAGAATACCCAACACTCGCGAGAGACGCGAGTATAAAAATTATTCAAAGCCAGCGTATGATTTTCCACGCGAGGCTATTACTGAGCCTAGCGAGAGACGCGAAGCTAGTAAGGGTTGCGCTAGTCGCAAAATACCCGACACTCGCGAGCTACGCGAGTATAAAAATCCTTCAAAGCCAGCGTGTGATTCTCCACGCAAGGCTATTACTGAGCATAGCGAGAGACGCGAAGCCAGTAATACTTGCAATAAACGCAAGACTTCTGATACCCGCGAGGAACGGGAAGATGATTGGCAGATAGTTGTCAGTCGTAAAAACCGAGCTAAGCGCGAAGCTATGATCTGCGTTAATCGTAAAGATAAGCCAGCGTGCAAAAACTTTCCTTCACGTGGGGCTATTATTCCAGAAGCTAAACTTCCAAGGACACACCAAGCCAGCAAGAAACGCGAGGCTAGTGTGGATAAGCGCGGGGCTATTCTTCAGGCCCGCAAAGTGAAACGCGAGGCTATTCCTAAGCCACACGAGGATCGGTCCGACCCCAAAGTCAGGGTTGATCAATCAAAGAAGCTTCAGTGGATTCTTAAACATTCTCAAGAGTTGAATGGACCTCTTGACTCCATGGCTAGAGACACTGATCTCAGGGAACATCTCTCTAAGAAGAGAGGCATAGACCAACTTCAAGTTGAACATATTTGCCATTGCCAGCAGCTTGTGACAGCAGTATCAGCCGTGATGGATAACTGTGGCTGCAGCAAGAACAGGATATCTGTGTTCGACCGATTAAACGAGTCAAACCAGAATCCTGCTAAGAAGACAAGGACCACTCCCCTGAAGCAAGGGAGAGCTGTAACTTCCAACATGGTAGGAAAATGGAAGAAAATTGCAGAGACGGATGATGATTCAGAATCGAGCGATGAAGAACCTCATCGTATTACTCGACTAAGATCAGGAGCCGTCCCGCCCCGAAATTATAAGAAGCTCGCAGGGGGTTCTTACGACAAGGACAGCGATAATTCCGCTATAGCCTCGCCTCCATCCTCTATATCGTCTCGGCTACAGAAGTCAGCATCGCATATGGCAGATAAGTCTGATGATATCAATCAGAGATTTGAAGCTCAAGAAAAGATGATTCGAGAGCAGCAAAAGATGATTGAAGGACTCAAAGTCATGCTATCAAGGTTTGTTGAAGATAATGCCAAAAAGGGCAAAGAAACTCTGAATGAAGAAGAACAGGAAGAGAAAGCCCACTCGATGCATGAGGAAGAGGATAGATTTTCTTTCCATGATCCGCATGGCGAAAAGATAGAAAAGCTGCAGAGTCAACTCGAAGTTTTAATGCGTAAAAAGGAGTTGAAAGAAGCTGGGGTCTCTAGACCGTATCCTCCTGAATGGGATATGATACCTTACCCACCAAAGTATAAGCCGCTCAAGTTAGAGCCATACGACGGGAAGGGATCGCCCAGTCAGCATATATATTACTTTTTGTCCCAAGCAGGACACTTAATGGGTAATGATCCCATCATGACCAAAGTATTTGCAAGTACTTTGCGAGGGCCTGCCTTTATTTGGTTCATGCAGTTACCCCCAGGTACTATTAATACCTGGTTAGATGTTGAGAAATTATTTCTCTCACGTTTCTTCGAGGATGACACCGAGATTACGGTTCATTCCCTCCTTGCAACTAGGCAAGGAGAATAAGAAGCGGTTAAAGATTTCATAGAAAGGTTCCGGGAGAAGTCTGTACATTGTAAACACGGAATGATCCAGGAAACTCTAGTCGAGACCTGTCGACACAACCTTAAGACCAATGTGCTCCTCAAAATGGGGGCCGTAGAGTCTAAGACGTGGAGGGACCTGCTCAAACAAGGAGAGCAAGCTGAAGACTTGATTCGCCGAGTCAAGAAATCCCGCGGATCAAGAAACGCTGGGGGTAGTAAGCCATATACCCAAAACAACAGCAATAAGAATAAAGGGAAAGCAGTCATGTCGTCAGAAGCTGCTCCTCAGAAAACCGGTCCTCCGCCAGAGCCAAAGCCTCAAGGTCAGCAAGGATCAAGGCAAATCAGACCGCAATAAGAAAAAAATTACACTTTCAAGGCGGAACAGACACACATCCTCTTTCACCTGCTCCAGAAGAAAGGAATGCTAAAACTTCCGGAGAATAAGAAGCCAGAAGATGCTGGTAAGACTAAAGACCCCAATTACTGTCTTTATCACCGGAATATTGGGCACCCTACCAGGGATTATTTTTCCCTTAAGAACAGAATCCAAGCACTAATAGAGGCTGGAGTTCTGACGCTTAAGGAAGAGCAGAAGAAAGTCACTGCCAATATGGCAACCATAATGGTCGGAACCCACGAGTTTCCCGCATGAGTGACCCCAATCCCTAAGGGTAAGATGGTCACGAAGAATCTTGATCCGCACAACAAAGCCCAAGAGGGACTTGTCCCCGTAACAACCCAAAGAGGGGAAGTTATGTGGGTTCACCCTGATTTGCTGGAAGATGAACAATGGACTACTTCAAGAGGTCCAGAGAAGAAGCGGGCTGTTAAAGAAAGAATATATAGCTTCGGGGGCCTTCACAGATTCTGAAGAAGAACCCGAAACTATGGCCACCCATCAAGATGGGGCAGGCCCTTCCGGTACTCGATCCGGGAAGACATATCTTAAGGATTACACTAGAGTAGATCCAAAAGACATCTATGCAGAACTCGCAAAGCCTGCGAAGCAGAAAGGACTTCGTTTCCAGAAGAATCCTGCCAGAGATGAAGGAGCCAAAGAAACTCCCTTCGAATTTGACATAATTGCCCAGTTGGCTAACATCCCAGCGCGAGTAACGCTTTACGAATTGTTGAGATTATCAAAATCAACACGTGAAGCTCTAAGAGAGGCCTTGGCAGACTCTGAGTCGTTCCTAGCTCAGATTGTCGAGCCGGCCATCGGAGAGCGGGACTCTTGCCCCCACTGTCATCAAGTAAGGAGGCAAGTCCCACAAATCATCTTCTCTCCAGAAGACATGCAGGTGAGGAATATAAAGCATAATAGGCCTTTATATTTCACTGGATATGTCGGGTCCACAAAAGTGGACCGAATTCAGATTGATCCAGGTTCTGCACTCAGTGTCGTACCCAGTAGATTGATGCAGCTGTTGGGGATTTCCCTTCATCGCTTGACACCTACACACTACCATCTATGGATTCAACGCTAATAATAGCCATCCTCTTGGTAAGATCCGATTGCGGTGTCAAATTGGAGACTTGAAAACGGAGGTTACATGCTATGTAATTGATGCTGATACCTCCTACAATATTTTATTGGGGCGACCTTGGATCCACTCTCATATGATAGTTCCGTCGACTCTTCACCAGTGCATAAAATATTGCGATGAGGAAGGAGAGGTCCGGACACTAATTGCTGACAAGCAGCCATTCAAAGGGTTGGAGAATTACTTCACAGATGCTGCACTCTACAAGCCAGCACATGAAGCCTCCAATGACAGTCTTATCAAGTCTCCAAAGCCCGACGACAGTGGCAATGAAGCCGACACTGAGTACGAGCTCCTTGGAGAAGATGATGGGGGTGATTACGAAATCAACCCTCACCTAGATCTTAGCTTAGGTCTTGATAATATAGTGGATGTAATAGAAAGTGAATGGGTTATTAATGAAAATGTAAAGTTAGTCTATGAGCATGCTGTAGCTACTTAGTCTGAGCCCTCTTGTACCTCCACCGAAGCGGATGGCCTGACCGAACTTGAAGTTCTGGCGACATACCATTTGCCCCTCAGGTCTTCCCTCCTCTCTCAATTAAAAATAACCGAGGATCAAGGGCACTTCTTTGAAGTGCCTCCCCGACAGAAGTCCCAAAGGCCGATCATGTTCGGTAAAGTGGCCACGTCGCCTCGACAGAGACAAAGTAGTGAAAGTGATGAACAAACATCACCTCAATTTCACTTATATGAGTAAAGGTCCCGACAGATGATGGAGAAAATAGGATATAATTTTACCCGGAAGCCGGGATTAAACTTTGGAAAAGGGAGACGGAATCTCATACTCTCATTTAGACCGAGAGGAAAGAGCCCTGATTATTATCAGAAGACCCGCAGGGGGTTGGGTTATGTATCTACCCCACCTTCTTCACCATTAAAAGATGAAGAGAGTTCTTCGGCCAAAGAAGAAACATCTTCACCAGATCATGATTCAGATATAAGCACCGGTGCTTGGTTTCAATCTTTGACAATCAATATGGTTTCAGCCGCGCCAGAAAGCGACGAGGAACCAATTGACGTTCAAGATGACGCTTGGGCTAGGCATATGGATACTCTCCGGGATATCCGCTTTGAACAGCGTGACCCGCCCACAGAAGACAAATTAATACAAGATAACATGGGAACGGAAGAAAATCCGAAACCCATTTTCATAAGCGACACACTAACTCCTTTAGAAAAGGAGGAACTTATATCTCTTATCAAAGAGTATATAGATGTGTTCGCGTGGAGTTATGAAGATATGCCTGGGCTTGACCCTCAAATTGCCACACACCGGTTAAATATAAAAGAAGATGTCAAACCTGTTAAACAACAACAGAGGCGTTTTCGACCGGAATTGATGGAGGCAATAGTTGCTGATGTCAATAAGCTTATACAATCCGGTTTCATCCGTGAAGAACAGCACCCAGATTGGGTGGCAAACATAGTGCCAGTTCGCAAAAAGAATGGCAAAATCCGGATATGCATTGACTTTCGAGATCTGAACGCTGCATGTCCTAAGGATGAATTTCCACTCCCCATCACCGATGTGATGATCGATAACACTTGCGGTTATGAGAGGATATCCTTTATGGATGGCTTCTCAGGTTATAACTAAATCAAGATGCACCCGGATGATGAAAAGCATACAGCTTTCAGAACGCCACAAGGGGTATACTGTTATACAGTGATACCATTCGGATTAAAGAATGCAGGCGCCACCTACCAACGCACAATGAGCGCCATATTCAAAGAACACCTGCGTAGAATAGTGGAGTGCTATGTGGATAACTTAGCAGTCAAAAGCAAAGACAAAGAAGATCATCTTCATGATTTAAGAGTGGTCTTCGATCTTATGCGGAAACATCACTTGAAGATGAATCCTACCAAGTCGTTCATGGGGGTATCCAGCGGGAAGTTTCTAGGGTTCGTAATAACTTCAAAAGGAATTTTCCTCGACCCTGAAAAGGTAAAAGTGATTAGCGAAATGCCGCCTCCCTGCAATCTTAAGGAATTAAGGGGATTACAAGGAAAGCTCGCTTATATTCGGCGCTTCATATCCAACTTATCTGGACGATGCCAACCATTCTTCAAACTTATGAAGAAGGGAGTGTCTTTCATATGGGATGAGGCATGTCAGCAGGCATTTGATGACCTCAAGGAGTACCTTACTAAGCCTCCTGTACTAATGGCACCAGCCCCTGGGCAGCCCTTCCTCATATATGTAAGGGCCATGGATAATGCTTTAGGAGCATTACTTGCTCAATATAATGAGCACGGCCATGAACATGCGCTCTACTATTTAAGTAGAACAATGATTGGGGCCGAACAGCGGTATACCCCGATTGAAAAAGAACGTTTAGCCCTAGTGTTTGCTGTTCAAAAAATGCGACACTACCTTTCGGGGCAAACAATTCATGTTATATCACGGATTAACCCCTTGAAGATTCTAATGACCAAACCGGGATCCTTAAATGGCCGATTGGCAAAATGGGCGCTCTTACTATCGCCCTATGACATACATTTTGTCCCCCAAAAGGCCATGAAGGGGCAGGCAATCGCTGATTTCCTTGCAGACCATCCAATTTGGTCCAAATTAAAGCAGACATTAGAGGGCAACACAGTTAGCGGAGAACAGCCTTGGCAAATGTTCTTTGATGGTGCCGCAAGACGATTTGCTGCTGGAGTGGGGGTTGTGCTAATATCCCCACATAAACATATATTACCTAACGGTTACTCATTAACAGAACCGTGCACGAATAATGTAGCGGAGTACAACGAGCTTATTATCGGCTTAAAAATAGCTCTGCAACTGGGGGTGAACCATCTAGAGGCATATGGAGATTCTAAGCTCATTGTCAATCAGATGACAGGTGAGTATGAAGTCAGACATGAAGCCCTCATCCCCTATCAACAGCTAGCTATTGAGCTAGCAGGATATTTTGAACAATTCTACATATATCACGTATCTCGAAACGAGAACGTTTATGCAGATGCTCTTGCCACATTAGCCGCAATGCTGGCAATCCCGCCAGGTGAAGCTAAAAGCATCACCATTGGTAGTAGAGAACTCCTCCACCCAGACGTGGTATCTCAAGCCGAAGAGGTATGCCAGATTGACTTAAAGTTAGAACCCCGTGATTGGCGATTTCCGTTTGTGGATTATGCCTTGCATGGGATATTACCAGAAGATCCTAAGGAAGCCACCTCAATAAAGAGAAAGGCCCAAAGATTTTATTATGACCATAAACTTCAGACTTTGTATAGAAAGTCAAGAGGTGGTCTATTGCTATGCTGCATATCGAAAGCAGAAGCAGAACAAGTGCTGAAAGAAACACATGATGGAATATGTGGAGCTCATCAGCCCGGTCCCAAACTTGGAGACCGTATAAGAAGGCTAGGGTTCTACTGGCCGAGCATGGTTACGGAAGCAATGGCATACGCTAAACGATGTCATGCATGCCAAATACACGCCAATTTTATTCATCAACCCCAAGAATACTTGCACAATACCGTCGCAAGCTGGCCATTTGAGGCCTGGGGAATGGACATTGTGGGACCAATAACTCCCCCGTCATCCAGAGGACATCGGTTTATTCTTGCAATAAGAAAGAGGTGAAGACGACAGATGTGATCAAGTTCGTCAAGCATCATGTCATTTACCGCTTTGGCATCCTCCGATGGATTATTCATGATAATGGTCCGCAATTCATCAGTCAGGGATTCTCCAGATTCTGCAATAAATTCAGAATCAAAGATATTGCTTCAACGCCGTATAACCCCGCGGCTAATGGGTTAACTGAAGCCTTTAACAAGACGATCATCAAACTCCTTCGGAAGTTCGTCTCTTCCAATAAACGAGATTGAGATGAAAAGCTAGGAGAATGCCTGTGGGCTTATCGCACCACCGTTCGCACCTCGACTAAAGCTACCCCGTTCTCTTTGGTTTATGAAAGTGAGCCTGTCTTGCCTCTTGAAATGCAGATACCATCCTTGAGAGTGGTTTTAGTCACAAAGATGACGACAGAAGAGCGCCATCAGCAAAGATTGCAAGAACTAGAGACGTTAGATGAAAAACGTCTCAGGGCTCAACAACAAATTGAATTGTATCAAGCCCGAATATCTCAAACGTTCAATAAGAACGTCAAACCAAGGACCTTTAAGCAAGGAGACTTGGTTCTGGCTGTTAAAAGGCCAATGGTGCTAACCCACAAGACTAAGGGAAAGTTTGAACCCAAGTGGGAAGGACCGTTTGTTGTGGAGACAGTATACTCCAGTGGAACCTATCGCTTAATGAATCAAGAAGGCGACAGGATGATGATGCCGATCAATGGCAAATTTCTAAAGAAATACTATTCTTAGTACCCATGGAGAAACGCGTCTTCTTTTCTTAGGCATGCGCAGTTTGGCGCCTCTGACCTAAAACCTGGTGTGTTTGGTTCTCAAGTTTGAACCACCTCCAGTCTTTTCTTAGGCATGCGCATTGTGCGCCTCTGACCTAAACCTGGTGCATTTGGTTCTCAAGTTTGAACCACCTCCAGTCTTTTCTTAGGCATGCGCATTGTGCGCCTCTGACCTAAACCTGGTGCGTTTGGTTCTCAAGTTTGAACCACCATCAATCTTTTCTTAGGCATGCGCATTGTGCGCCTCTGACCTAAACCTGATGTGTTTGGAGTACCCAGTTCAAGTTACGCGAGAGAGCCTTGAACCGCCTCCAGTTTGGTTCTCAAGTTTGAACCACCTCCAGTCCTTTCTTGGGCATGCGCAGTTTGGCGCCTCTGACCCAAACCTGGTGTGCTTAGTTCTCAAGTTTGAACAGCCCCCAATCTTCTTTTAGGCATGTGTAATTAAGCGCCTCTGTCCTAAAAAGTATGAATTGCCCAACGCCAACTAGGCAATGGGAAGAGAACTAGTTTCTCGCCAACCCATCATGCTGGGGTGAAAGTATGAATTGCCCAACGCCGACTAGGCAATGGGAAGAGGGCGAGTTTCTCGCCAACCCATCATGCTGGGGTGAAAGTATGAATTGCCCAACGCCAACTAGGCAATGGGAAGAGAACTAGTTTCTCGCCAACCCATCATGCTGGGGTGAAAGTATGAATTGCCCAACGCCAACTAGGCAATGGGAAGAGAACTAGTTTCTCGCCAACCCATCATGCTGGGATAAAAGTATGAATTGCCCAACGCCGACTAGGCAATGGGAAGAGAACAAGTTTCTCGCTAACCCATCATACTGGGGTGAAAGTATGAATGAATTGCCCAACGCCAACTAGGCAATGGGAAGAGGACGAGTTTCTTGCCAACCCATCATGCTGGGGTGAAAGTATGAATTGCCCAACGCCGACTAGGCAATGGGAAGAGGATGAGTTTCTCGCCAACCCATCATGTTGGGGTGAAAGTATGAATTGCCCAACGCCAACTAGGCAATGGGAAGAGAACTAGTTTCTCGCCAACCCATCATGCTGGGGTGAAAGTATGAATTGCCCAACGCCGACTAGGCAATGGGAAGAGAACAAGTTTCTCGCTAACCCATCATGCTGGGGTGAAAGTATGAATTGCCCAACGCCGACTAGGAAATGGGAAGAGAACAAGTTTCTCGCTAACCCATCATGCTGGGGTGAAAGTATGAATTGCCCAATGCCAACTAGGCAGTGGGAAGAGAACTAGTTTCTCGCCAACCCATCATGCTGAGGTGAAAGTATGAATTGCCCAACGCCAACTAGGCAATGGGAAGAGAACTAGTTTCTCGCCAATACATCATGCTGGGGTGAAAGTATGAATTACCCAACGCCGACTAGGCAATGGGAAGAGGACGAGTTTCTCGCCAACCCATTATGCTGGGGTGAAAGTATGAATTGCCCAACGCCAACTAGGCAATGGGAAGAGAACGAGTTTCTCGCCAACCCATCATACTGGGGTAAAAGTATGAATTGCCCAACGCCGACTAGGCAATGGGAAGAGAACAAGTTTCTCGCTAACCCATCATGCTGGGGTGAAAGTATGAATCGCCCAATACCGATAAAGTAAAGGGAAGAGGAAAAGTTTGGCATTTAAGCCCAAACGTAGTCCTCGACAACTCACCATATTGAGGGGAATAACATGGCTAGCCCAACTCAAACGGTAGTTGGTAAAGGCTAATCAAATCCGTTAATAGCTGAGGGTTTGCTAAAAACCCCATATTAAACTTTAATTTTTTTTTTTACTTCGGCTCGAGAAATTGCGCATAAACGATACTGAGATAAATCGTTTTGACGACAGGTTATTTGTTGGGCAAGCAAATCTGTTTTGAAGCCGGCAAATAAAAGAGTCAAAAGAATCATCTTTATTAAAAAGGTGAAGATACAAAAAGAATTTCAAAGAAACATCGTAAGGTTATCTCTCTCCTGTTTACGAAGTTCTTATTACAAGGAAGATAAAAGCGTAAAGAGAGATGAAACTATTGGCCTCCCAGGAGTCTCAATTGGTTTATTGTCTCGTCCAAATTTCTACGATGAGAAGCCTCCACGGTTTGCTGAGCTTGCCTACGCAACTCATCATCACTTATTGTAAGTTGTTGCTGACGAGATTCTTCTATGGCACGATTCCTGGCCATCTCTTCCTTCTGAATCTGCTCCTGCTGGACAAGCAACATCTCCCGCTTCTTGACAGATTCTCCTAATCGGAGTTCATTTTCTATTAAGGTGGCCCGAGCTCTGGCAATCGTCTCCTGGGCTTTAGAGATGGCCGCCTAACTTTCCTCAATTCCAAAGTTTACTCTCTGCAGGTTGCCAAGAACGGATTCCCGACTGGCCTGGAGCTCTGTCAGCTGAGACCATCTCTCCTCCTGCTGCCTTAAAATATTTCTTCGAGATAAGGATTCTGCCCGAAGCCGCGCCCGCTCTATCTCAGTGATCGCCTCCACATCTGCCTGACGGAGTGTGTGTAGCGTGGTCACATGCTCTTCTAAGGCTGCAAGGCGGGCCTGGTATGGAGCTGCTCGATCTTGTCCATCGAATTCTTCAATATTTCCTAAATAGTGGAGTAACAGTGGACGTGCGAAGTTGAAGAAATCGTGGCCAGCAAGAACCATCTCGACACATCTTCTTAACAAATGCATAAAATCCTCGACAGTGAAGCCGAAAAGTTTTTCAAGAGGATTTGCACTGTCGATAGGCAAAGTAGGTAATGCCAAGAAAGGTGTCGTAAGTAAGGGAGCAGTAGTTGCTAGAATTGGAGAAGAAGAAGCCCGTCCTTGCTTTAAATTCATAATATGGGGGACCAGTAGAGCCAGTGCAGATCTGGAAGAGCTGGAAATCCCAGACGAAGTACCGTCAGTACAGATCACTTGGGTACCCCCACCAACAGGAAGAGAAGATGGGATCACTTCGCCTGAAGCTCCTCCGGTGGGAGAAGCATCTTCGAACGAGAAATTCAAATTATTCTCCTCCCCTGCTGGAAGGCTTGAAGTCGGAAGAGTTGCAGGTATCTCAGCAGCCACGACAACAGACGACGTTAAAATTGCTGACTGAGAAGGCACGCCAACGACTGTGGGAAATGTCTCAGTGGAGAAAACTGGTGTTGGAGATGGCATGTTAGGAGAAGGTGTAGCCTCATTAGCAGCAGCTGCGATAATAATCTCAGTTCTCTCGTCACTTCCCAATTCGTCAATTGGGGGAATTGAAGAGGAAACAGAGGCAGGAGCCGGTGTGGAATAATCAGCCACAAACTCACCAGCAGAGCTACCCACACCACCAACGGAGCCGGAATGGTCCATTCTATCGTCAGACTCTACTTGGGTAGTCGAGTGCATTGGCGAGAGAAGTTGATCACCTGCATTTCAGAAGACCAGAAAAGCAGTGTTACGTTAAAATAAATAACGGGTAAAAGATAAAATGCTAAGGGCCATACCAGGCAATACAAGTCCAGTTGTCGGACTTGAAGGGGGAGCCACTGTCGTTTCCAGCAATGTACCCGTCTCGCTACCCGTTAGTTGCTCCACAGGTTCTGCCACAAGCTCTACGGCCGAAGGAGCCGAAACCTCAGCAACGCTTGGAGCTTTAGCAGGCTCATCATCCCTTGCCAATGCTGGGGGTAGAGCTGAAGCCAACAAGTTAGAAGTGAGTTTGATAGCCACTTCTTGGGGGGCTATCAAAGTTTCCTGTGCCAGTTTTTGCTTCTTACCCGGCCTTTTCTTTAAAGTGCCGCGGCGTTTGAGAGTTGGACTCAGGGAACGACTGACAACAGGCTGAGGAGCTCCACCAGCACCAGTATTGTCGTCATCATCACCGGCATCATCGTCTGATTCGCTGACATCCGAAGGCTCAGCCGCAGCACCAAGGAATTCTTCCATTCCTTTTATCCTTACCCTAGAAGCACCCTAGCGGCTAATGTAGAGGGCTTCAATCTCTTTGCAACAACTGCGGTTGAAAGAGAAGCTGGGCACGTCAGCATTCGCAATACCGAACCAGTTGCAGAAGCTGAGGGTCATGGCCAATTATGGCGTCTTCTGGGGCAAGGAGAATTCAGCCTCGGTCCCGCCCGCTGCAAAATGGAACCAGCCACAAGCGCCTTCGTATAAATTTCCCTCGTGAGCAAGATCTTTATTTGGATTGCCCACATAAAGTTGGGAGTATCCAAACTGACGAGCAAAGCGACTCGGAGTGTATGACTCGATCTAACACCTGAGATCTTGACGATACACCAAATATCCGGGACGGATGTTGAGAAGCCACCAGAAGTGAACTTATCTGCTCCCACGGCGTCCTTCAGCCTCATTCCATATTCTCCGCCGGGAAAGTCGGGGAAACACCGGAAGATCTCATAGTTCTGAAAGCCACGAAGAGTCTTCCGAATTTGAGACATATAATTCTGCTTTCATGAAGAGTGTTCATACAGCTCTACAAAGAAGCACTTTTCGCCCGAACGACGCTCTGGTGCACTCATTAAAGAAGGACAGTGTAAGATAAGCCACGCCATCAAATAGGTATAGGGCATCTCCACCCTAGGGTTTGGAGTTTTCGGTTGGGCAGTCTCTTTCGACTTGCCCTTTCCTTTCCCCTTGACCTTAATAGTGGGGAGGAAATCACGACAGAATACCCTCAATCCATACTGCAAATTGCATACCATGGCGGGAAGAAGTCCAAGGGGTCGGCCATATGCTAAAAGAACCGCTGGATATACTACGGTCACTGCAATTGCGTCCTTGGGCAACGACGGCACGACACATCTCTTCAGCCACAGCATCAGAAATCCGGCAATGAGACCTCTGTTGGAGATCGAAAATTGGGCTTGATAATGGTAGCTCTTGAATGAAGTGCCAGGACCGTATCCATTCTCATTAGATTCAGTGGTATAATATAATAGATGGCGGCGCTTAGCAATGCAGTGATCAATCTCTGAACCATAGAAGGGTGGATGGCCATGGATAGTCGTTGAACTATCCTTAGAAGTTAAGTTGGCAAAAAGATACTCTGCCCATTTCTTATGACCGATACCGTGGTTACGCGCACCCGTCAAGTCAGCGCAAATACGGTAATGGCACATCATCTCCCAGTATGTGGCGTAGATGCGCTCATCATTAGCCATCAACATGTTTAACTCCCCGATGGTGGGGATATACTCTTCATAGGGGATTTCACCCATGGAAAGCCCGGAGACCTCGAACATCTCGTGAAGAGCGAATCCTAGCTCACCCACTGGTGTGAAGAGAGTACAAGTCTCAGGGTTATACATCTCCAAGAGGCAGTAAAAATGATAAGCACTCTGGGAAAATCCGAATTGGACATTCCTGATAGCTTTATATAAGCCAATATCCTTTAAAATGGGCTCGTGGGAATCCAGCATGTACTGAATAAGGCGGGCCCACCATATATTGTTAGAAGAATGAACCCAGCCAGGCATTCTGAAGTCACTGGCCGGGTACTGACCATCCTTCACCAGGAACTCACTTAAGAAAGTTCGAGCACGAGATGGGACTTCTCCCACTGGAAGCTCCTTGCCAAATCGCCCTGGAAGCAAACCAGTAATGCATCTGGGGGAACCATCTAGATAAACCCCTTTTGCACCAAATTTGCCTATTGGGACGCCATCTTGCTCTTGAGTTAGTCCCCACTTTAATTCCCGAGGCATCGCCAGCCTCTGAAGATAGACCAGGGGATAGCTACGATCCATTCTAGGCAGAAACATCAGCATTTCGCCTGAGTTATATAACCAAATGCACTCCTCTTCAGAAAGGATCTCATCTGATTGATCCATCTGGTCTCCAAAGAGGAAAGCGGGTTTCTCCATCGCCTTACTATTTAAAGTTTCGAAGGCTGCATCAGTTATGATTTCTCGCGCAGTAGTGGGGTGATACTTGATCAACTTCTCCTTGCGCGCCTTCGGGTCTGGCTTATATGAAGCCAAGATAGTGGTGAAGCGAAATTGGCCTGAGGGATCAGAACCCCCAGCAAACCCGAAGTAATTCTTGTGAGGAAGAGCTTCCACTGAATATCCTACTGCAAAAAGAAAAGCAGAGTGAGAGAAGTTTCTATAAGACAGAAAAATTCTCTAAGTATGGACGCGCGAAGCTAAAAATTAGAACGCACGAAGCTAAGAATAGCGCCGCGCGAAGCTAAAAATTAGACCGCGCAGAAGTCAAAAGAGCCTCGCGTTTCAGCGCGACTGCTACTTAAAATAGCCTCGCGTTTCAGCGCGACTGCTACTTAAAATAGCCTCGCGTTTTTAGCGCGACAGCTACTTAAAATAGCCTCGCGTTTTTAGCGCGACAGCTATTTAAAATAGCCTCGCGTTTCAGCGCGACTGCTACTTAAAATAGCCTCGCGCTTTAAACGCGAGGATGACGCGATAACTTCGCGTAAGAAGAAAGTCAGAGACTTTTCTCCTTCTCCAAGCCTTACAGCAGGAGTACGGCGATCTCGCCGGTAAAAGAGTTGATTGATCAGTTAAAATTAAGCCAAATCACTCTAGAAATGTTCTAAAGAGTCTCGATGGAGGGATTCTTACCCCCGATGGGCGAAATGTGGGCTGGCGCGTCGCTGCCTTGGCCGCCGCCACCACCGCTTGCGCCAGTCGCCGATGATGGAGCCGCTTGAGAAGTAGCACGAGTCTTGGGTGCCATTGCTGAGAAAAATCGACTGAAAATCTGGAGAAACTCGGTCGGAAGAAGATCGGGTCGTCTGAACTCTGATCGCCTGAATCTCTAAGTTTCTGGAAAATTCTCAAATAGAGTGAGAAGGATAAGAAATAGAGATTTCTTTTAAATGAAAGGAACCGCCTCTTGGAATTCGGGGCGAATTTCGGAGAAAGTGACTGGTCAGTTACTCTCCAACACGCGAAGCTATTAGCCTCGCGCGATGATGGAAAATGCGAAGTTGTTTAACTCCGCGCAACTATACAAAACGCGAGGATAGCCTGTGACTTAGCTTCGCATTTTCGTGGAAAGACTTGGATTTTTGACGAGTGCAATTGAGCGCTTCCATCTAAGTTAAAGTGATCATTATCCGATCATTTGGGTATTATCAGTCTAAGTTACGCAGAAGTGCCTTAGACTATTTTACCAGAATTATTAACCATCTATTTGTTGAGCAAGCAAGATTCTTGAAGCCAACAGATAGAGAGGAAAATAATTTATCTTTATTCATGAAGAAAAGATTACAAAGAGGGAGTTATAGCTCTCCCAAAAGGTTTTACATGATCAACTCATCAATAACCAAACAGTAAGATTTCTCTACGAGGTGTTGAAGCTCAGTTCCCTGGTTCACATGCAAAAGAATTCAAGATTTCTCTGCGGGGTGTTGAAGCTCAGTTCTCTGGTTTACATGCAAAAGATCTCCTCTGCAAATGTCAACTACGATCTGTCATTCGAAATAAAGCAAGAGAGGAAAGGAAAGTGCTGCATCGAAGCACAAGCTGAACTGCAAGTACTGCAATTCTGAACTGCAAGTGCTGCAATTCTGCACTGCAAGTGCTGCAGCTCCTTATTTACAGCCCCTTCAGGAGTTTATCTCTCGGAGCCAGAGTTTGAAACCTGCAACTATGTTGTAAAGCATATACTTCTGACTTCCTTAGAGTTACTTTTGCTGATGAAGATCGATGGACCCGCATATACTCCTCTTCAGAAAGGATTGAACTTACTGCAAAAGGAACAGAGTTTCCAAAAGAGTGAAAACGCGGAGCTAAGCTAACTCCGCGCACAGTTGAAGAAATAGCCTCGCGCTTTAAACGCAGAGGATGATGCGATAACTTCGCGTAAAGGAGGGACAAGATTTCTTTCTGCTCTTTCCTCCTCTTTCAAATTCATCGCGACTGCTAATCAAGGATAGCCTCATAATTCATCGCGACTGCTAATCAAAGATAGCCTCGCAATTCATCGCGACTGCTAATCAAAGATAGCCTCGCAATTCATCGCTACTGCTAATCAAAGATAGCCTCGCAATTCATCGCGACTGCTAATCAAGGATAGCCTCGCGGATTCATTGAGACACTAGTAAAACCCCGCGTTTCAAGCGCATGGACGACATAATAAAACGGCGATCTCGCCGATAAAATAAGCAATCGTCCAGAATAAACCAAGCCAAAATATCTCAGAATGGTTCTTAGAAAACCAAGAGATGAGGTTTTTACCTTCGGAAGACGCTGCATAGACTGGTTCGCTGTTGCGTTTACCTTCACGGCTGCTGCCATTGACGCCGGCCAACTTGCGAAAAGCCAAACTCCTCTGGAGAGACATCCTAATGATGAAAATCTATGGAGAATTTAACGAAGATCAGTTGAAGATCATTCGTGAGTCACTCGAGTTCTTAGAAATTCTTCGGATGAGATGAAGAAGAAGATGAGCTGGGAGCTCTATTTAAACAGAATTTCTGTCGCTTGGTATTCGGCGTGGAAACTCGGGGTAATTAATGACGTAATTACTCATTTCACTGAAGACGAAGTGAAGCTGATTAGCTCCGCGTAAGTGAGCATAACGCGAGATAGACTTGGTATTCTAACTCCGCGTTTCAGTTTAGATATCCAAAGTATTTCAAAATTTGCTGAAGTCTAAGCCATTTTGAAAACTTTGGAGGGGGTTCTGTTGGCAGTGAAAATTTCTAAGTTAAAAGGATTTTCCACAACAGAACGCGGAGCTAATTCAATAGCCCCGCGTTTGGTTACATTAACCCTGCGTTTGAATAAAACGCGGAGATGTTTAATAGCTCCGCGTTGATTCCGCAGTTTGGCTTGTATTAGCCTCGCGTTTGAGTAAAACGCGGAGATGATCAATAGCTCCGCGTTTTGGTTATTTAGCGCCGCGTTTTGATGCGATTAAAGCTCCGCGTAAGCAGATAACCAGAATCTCAAATTGATTGAGATTATGATTCTGGGCTTATCCAAATACCCAAATCAAGTCTAATCAGAATTCCATCAAAACTAAGATATTTGATTGGAATCCTTGATGAATGCGAGTTCTATTTATATAGAAACTCTTACATTAACCTGGGGCTATAAATACCTTCTTGGTGAAACCCTAAGGGTCTTCTTTTTGGCATCGGAAGTTTCCTATCGATCCTTTGGCAATTCAAGTACGCGAGAGAGCCTTGAAGCCTTTGCTGATCGTCTTCTTTCCGGCAATTGAGATACTTTTATGAAATCTTGGAGAATTCTAGTTACGCACAGAGCCTTGAGTTCGTGAAGATCAGAGAAAGTCACCATCTTCTTTCTGGAGTTCTTGAGAAGTTCGAGTTACGCGAGAGAGCCTTGAACAAATCAAAACCAGAGAAGATCATCTATATTCGGTCGATATCTTTAAAAAGAGAAGATTTCAACGTACCGATCGTCCAAAGGAACTACTATAGATCCCATCGCCACATATCCCACAATATTGTAAAAGAGAGAGATTGAACTATAAAATCCTCTCGTTTGTTCTCTTTATATATCTTGTTCACTTTCATTGTAATTTAAGTTAATTCAATGGGAGGAAGCGAAGGAACTTTTGCGACGAACAAAGGTCACTACTTCGAAGTACCTTCTCGGAGAGGATCCCAAAAGCCAATTATGTTCGGCAGAGTAATCACGTCACCTCGGCGAAAACAAAGTAGTGAAAGTGATGAGCAAACATCACCCCAATTTCACCTGTATGAACAAAAATCCAGCCAGATGACGGAGAAGATGGGTTATAATTTTACCCAGAAGCCGGGTTTGAACTTTGGAAAAGGGCGACGGAATCTTATACCCTCGTTCAGACCAAAAAGAAAGAGCCCTGATTATTATCAGAAGACTCACAGAGGGTTGAGCTATGTATCTACTCCTCCCTCATTACCCTCCGGACAAGAAGAGAGTTCTTCGACCAAGGAAGATATATCTTCACCCAATCATGACTCGGATATAAGTACCGACGCTTGGTTTCAGTCCTTGACAGCCAATATGGTTTCAGCCGCCCTAGAAAGCGACGAGGAACCAATTGATGTTCAAGACGATTCTTGGGCTAAGCATATGGACACTCTCTGGGACGTCCACTTTGAGCAGCATGATCCGCCCACTAAAGACAAATTGATACAAGTCAACATGGGAACGGAAGAAAATCCGAAACCCATCTTCATAAGCGACACGCTAACTCCATTAGAAAATGAGGAACTTATATCTCTTATTAAATAGTATATAGACGTGTTCGCATGGAATTATGAAGACATGCCTGGGTTTGACCCTCAGATTGCCACACACCAGTTAAATATAAAAGAAGATGCCAAATCTGTTAAATAACAATAGAGGCGTTTTCGACCGGAGTTGATGGAGGCAATAGTTACTGAGGTCAACAAACTCATAAAATCCGGATTCATCCGTGAAGAACAGCATCCGGATTGGGTTGCCAACAAAGTGCCAGTTCGTAAAAAGAACGGCAAAATCCGGATATGCGTCGACTTTCGGGATCTCAACGCTGCATGTCCCAAGGATGAGTTTCCACTTCCCATCACCGACGTGATGATAGACAATACTTGTGGCTACGAGAGGATGTCCTTTATGGATGGCTTCTCAGGATATAACCAGATCAAAATGCACCCAGATGATGAAAAGCATACAACTTTCAGAACGCCGCTGGGGGTATACTGCTATACGGTGATGCCATTTGGGCTGAAGAATGCCGGTGCCACTTATCAACGTGCGATGAGCACTATATTCAAAGAACATCTGCGCAAGACAGTAGAGTGCTACGTGGATGACTTGGTGGTCAAAAGTAAAAATAAAGAGGACCACCTTCAGGACTTAAGAATGGTCTTCGATCTCATGAGGAGACATCATTTAAAGATGAATCCCACTAAGTCATTTATGGGGGTGTCGAGTGGGAAATTCCTTGGGTTCGTAATAACTTCAAAAGGGATTTTCCTCGACCCTGAAAAGATAAAAGCAATTAGCGAGATGCCACCTCCCCGCAATCTTAAAGAATTGATAGGGTTACAAGGGAAGCTTGCCTATATTCGGCGCTTCATTTCCAACTTATCGGGACGATGCCAGCCGTTCTCTCGACTTATGAAGAAGGGGGTTTCTTTTGTATAGGATGAGGCATGTCAACAGGCATTTGATGACCTTAAAGAATACCTCACCAAACCTCCCGTTCTTATGGCGTTGGTCCCTGGACAACCCTTCCTTATATATGTGAGGGCCATGGATAATGCCTTAGGAGCATTACTTGCTTAATATAATGCGTACAGCCATGAACATGCCCTCTATTATCTAAGCAGGACAATGATCGAAGCCGAACAACGGTATACCCCGATTGAAAAGGAATGTTTAGCCCTAGTGTTCGCTGTTCAGAAAATGCGACACTATCTTTCTGGGCAAACGATTCATGTCATATCATGGGTTAATCCCCTGAAAATTCTGATGACAAAACCAGGATCCTTAAATGGTCGGTTGGCGAAATGGGCATTATTGCTATCGCCATACGATATGCATTTCGTCCCTCAAAAAGCCACAAAGGGACAGGTGATCGCCGATTTTCTTGCAGACCATCCAATCGGGTCTAATTCCAAACATACGTCAGAGGTCAACACAGTTAGCAAGGAACAAGTATGGCAAATGTTCTTTGATGGTGCTGCCAGACGATCTGCTGCTGGAGTGGGGGTTGTGCTAATTTCCCCACATAAACATATATTGCCTAACGGTTACTCATTGACAGAACCGTGCACGAATAATGTGGCGGAATATAACGCACTCATTATCGGCTTGAAAATGGCTTTACAACTGGGGGTGAACTATCTAGAGACATATGGAGACTCTAAACTCATCGTCAATCAGATGACGGGCGAGTATGAAGTCAGACATGAAGCCCTCATCCCCTATTATCAGCTAGCCATTGAACTAGCTGGATACTTTGAACAATTTTACATCTCTCATATACCTCGGAATGAGAATGTATATGCAGATGCCCTTGCCGCATTAGCTGCAACATTAGCGATCCCGCCAGGTGAGGTTAAAAGCATCACCATTGAAAGCAGAGAGCTCCTTCATCCAGATACTCTTCTTCAAAATAAAGAAGTGTGCCAAGTAGGCCTAACTCTGGAGCCCCGTGATTGACGATTTCCGTTTGTGGATTATGCTTTACATGGGATATTACCAGAAGATCCTAAGGAAGCCACCTCTATAAAGAGGAAGGCCCAAAGATTTTATTATGACCATAAGCTTCAGACTTTATATAGAAAGTCAAGAGATGGTCTGCTACAACGCTGCAAATCAAAAGCGGAAGCAGAAGAAGTGCTGAGAGAAACATACGATGGAGTATGTGGAGCTCATCAGCCCGGTCCTAAACTTGGAGACCGTATAAGAAGGCTAGGATACTACTGGCCGAACATGATTACGGAAGCAATGGCATACGCTAAACGATGTCATACATGCCAAATACATGCCAATTTTATTCATCAACCCCAAGAATACTTGCACAATACTGTTGCAAGTTGGCCATTTGAAGCATGGGGGATGGATATTGTAGGGCCTATAACTCCCCCGTCATCCAGAGGACATCGGTTTATTCTTGCAATAACCGATTATTTTTCAAAATGGGCCGAAGCCGTGCCCATGAAAGAAGTGAAAACGACAGATGTGATCAAGTTTGTCAAGCATCATGTCATTTACCGCTTCGGCGTCCCCCGATGGATTATTCATGATAATGGTCCGCACTTCCTCAGTCAGTGATTCTCCAGATTCTGCAATAAGTTCAGAATCAAAGATATTGCTTCAACGCCATATAACCCCGCAGCTAATGGGTTGGCCGAAGCCTTCAATAAGACGATTATTAAACTCCTTCGAAAGTTCGTCTCTTCTAATAAACGAGATTGGGATGAAAAGTTAGGAGAATGCCGTGGGCTTATCGCACCACTGTTCGCACCCCTACAAAAGCTACTCCATTCTCTTTGGTCTATGGAAGCGAGGCCGTCTTACCTCTCGAAGTCCAGATTCCTTCATTAAGAGTGGTTTTAGCCACAGAGATGACGACAGAAGAACGCCATCATCAAAAATTGAAAGAATTAGAGGCGCTGAATGAAAAGCGTCTCAAGGCTCAACAACAAATTGAGTTGTATCAAGCCCGAATCTCACAAACGTTCAATAAAAATGTTAAGCCAAGGACCTTTAAGCAAGGAGACTTGGTTCTGGCTGTTAAAAGGCCAATGGTGCTAACCCACAAGACTAAGGGTAAATTTGAACCTAAGTGGAAGGACCGTTTGTTGTGGAGATAGTATATTCCAGTGGAGCCTATCGCTTAATGAATCAAGATGGCGACAGGATGATGATGCCGATCAATGGCAAATTTCTGAAGAAATACTATTCTTAGTATCCCTGGAGGTACGCGTCTTCTTTTTCTTAGGCATGCGCAGTTTGACGCCTCTGACCTAAAACCTGGTGTGCCAGTTCTCAAGTTTTAATAGCCGCCAATTTTTCTTTTCTTAGGCATGCGCAATTGAGCGCCTCTGACCTAAAACCTGGTGTGCCAGTTCTCAAGTTTGAACAACCGCCAATTTTTCTTTTCTTAGGCATGCACAATTTGGCGCCTCTGACCTAAAACCTGGTGTGCCAGTTCTCAAGTTTGAACAGCCGCCAATTTTTCTTTTGTTAGGCATGCGCAATTGAGCGCCTATGACCTAAAACCTGGTGTGCCAGTTCTCAAGTTTGAACCACCTCCAGTCTTTTCTTAGGCATGCGCAGTTTGGCGCCTCTGACCTAAACCTGGTGTGCCAGTTCTCAAGTTTGAACAGCCGCCAATTTTTCTTTTTATAGGCATGAGCAATTGAGCGCCTCTGACCTAAACCTGGTGTGTCTGGTTCTCAAGTTTGAACCACCTCCAGTCTTTTCTTAGGCATGCGCAGTTTGGCGCCTCTGACCTAAACCTGGTGTGTCTGGTTCTCAAGTTTGAACCATCTCCAGTCTTTTCTTAGACATGCGCAGTTTGGCACCTCTGACCTAAACCTGGTGTGTCTGGTTCTCAAGTTTGAACCACCTCCAGTTTTTTCTTAGGCATGCGCAGTTTGGTGCCTCTAACCTAAAACCTGGTGTGCCAGTTCTCAAGTTTGAACAGCCTCCAATTTTTCTTTTCTTAGGCATGCGCAATTGAGCGCCTCTGACCTAAACCTGGTGTGTCTGGTTCTCAAGTTTGAACCACCTTCAGTCTTTTTCTTAGGCATGCGCAGTTTGGTGCCTCTGACCTAAACCTGGTGTGTCTGGTTCTCAAGTTTGAACCACCTCCAGTCTTTTCTTAGGCATGCGCAGTTTGGCGCCTCTGACCTAAACCTGGTGTGTCTGGTTCTCAAGTTTGAACCACCTCCAGTTTTTTCTTAGGCATGCGCAGTTTGGCGCCTCTGACCTAAACCTGGTGTGTTTGGTGTGCCCAGTTCAAGTTACGCGAGAGAGCCTTGAACCGCCTCCTGTTTGGTTCTCAAGTTTGAACCACCTCCAGTCTTTTCTTAGGCATACGCAGTTTGGCGCCTCTGACATAAATTTGGTGTGCCCAGTTCAAGTTACGCGAGAGAGCCTTGAACAACCTCCAATCCTTCTTTTAGGCATGCGCAATTGAGCGCCTCTGACCTAAAAGGTATGAATTACCCAGCGCCGACTAGGCAATGGGGAGAGAACTAGTTTCTCGCCAACCCCTTCATGCTGGGGGTAAAAAGTATGAATTACCTAACGCCGATAAGGCAAAGGGAAGAGGAAAAGTTTGGCATTTAAGTCCAAACGAAATTCTCGACAACTCACCATGTTGAGGGGAATAATATGGCTAGCCCAATTCAAACGGTAGTTGGTAAAGGCTAGTCAAATCCGTTGATAGCTGGGGGTTTGCTAAAAATCCCATAAACCCTGTCACGTTAAGCTCTTACCTCTGACAGTATGATTTGGAAAATTGTACCTAAAAATAAATCATTTTGATGACAGGTTATCTGTTGTGCAAACAAATTCTGTAGCCATCAGATAAAAGAATCAAATGATCATCTTTATTTCATCAAAAGAATGGAGTTACAAAAATTCTTTCTTTTATTACGAAAGCTTATGACAAAAAGAATAAAAGAACAAGAAGAAAATTATGGATCTCCTAGATGCTTCAGCTTGTTCATCACCTCGTCAATCACCTGACGACGATTTGCTTCTATGGAGTGCCGAGCCTGCTGAAGTAAGACATCGTCATTTATTGTAAGTTGATGACTCAGACGGTGACGAGAGTCTTCTATAGCACGGCTCCTTAGTCCCTCCTCCTGCTCGACCTGCCCATGTTGGAGGACTAGCGCTTCTCGCTTCTTAACATATTCTCCTAGTTTGCACTCATTGGCCACTATGACCGCCCGAGTTTTGGCAATGGTCTCTTGGGCTCTATGGATTTCAGCTTGACTTCCCCCAATTTCTGAGTCCACTCTCTCCAAGCTCTTAAGAATAGACTCCCGACTGGCCTGAAGCTCTGTCAACTCCTGAGACCATCTTTCTTCCTGCTGTCTTAAAGCATTTCTACGTGATATTGATTCTGCCCGAAGCCGCGCCAGTTCTATCTCAGTAATCGCCTCCACATCCGCCTGACGGAGCATGTGTAGAGTGTTCACTTGCTCTTCTAAGACTGCCAGGCAGGCCCGGTAAGGAGCTGCACGGTCTTGTCCCCCAACTCCTTCAATATTATCCAGATAGCGGGATAATAATGGACGTGCGAAGCTGAAGAAATCTTGGCCAGCAAGAATCATCTCAATGCATCTTCTCAGCAAACGCATAAAATCGTTAACACTGAAGTTGAAGAGCTCTTCAAGAGGATCCGCAGTGTCAGCTGGTAAAGCAGGTAATGCCAAGGAAGATGTCGCGGGCAGGGGAGCAGTGGCTACCGGAGTTGAAGAGGAAGAAGCCCGTCCTTGTACCAGATTCATGATGTGGGGAACCAGTAAAACCAATGCAGATCTAGAAGAACTGGGAACCCTAAGGGAAGCGTCGCTAGTACCGATCACTTGGGTAACCCCGCCAACAGGGATAGAAGACGGGATGTCTTCACCCGAAGTTCCTCCCGTGGGAGAAGCGTCTTCGAACGAAAACTTCAAGTTTTCCTCGTCCCCCGTTGGAAGACCTGGATCTGGAAGAGTCACAGGGGTCTCAACAGCCATTATGGTGGAGGGTGTTAGTATTGCTGGCTGCAGAATAGAAGGCGCACCAACAACCGTAGGGAAAGTCTCCCCGGAGCAAGCTGGTGGTGTTGGAGACGGCATACTTGGAGACGGTGTGGCCTCTCTTGCTGCAGCCGCAATAATAACTTCTGTTCTTTCATCACTCCCGAGTTCATCAATGGGAGGAATAGATGAGGGGACTGTACATGTAATCGGCGTGAAATAATCAGCGTCAAACTCGCTGGCAGAGCTACCCAAACCAACCACTGAGCCGGTAGCGCCCGAATAGTCCACCCTGTCATCGGACTCCCCCTGAGTAGTTGAATGCCTCGGCGAGAGGAGTTGACCGCCTGCATCAGGAAACAAGTAAATTGTGTTATAAAGTAAAAATAACAGACGAAAGACAAAATATTAAGAACCGTACCTGGGGATACAAGTCCAGTTGTCGGACTTGAAGGGGGAACTGTCGTCGTTTCCAACAGTGAACCCATCTCGCTACCCAGTGGTTGCGCTGCAGGGTGCTCAGCAGGCTCTACGGTTGGAGGAACCGAAACCTCGGGAACACTTGGAGCTCCAGCAGGCCCACTTTCCCCTTCCGGTACTGGAGGTACCACGGCGTTTGAGGGTCGAGCCCCGGGGTTGAGTAACGACAGGTTGGGGAGCTCCGCCAACATCAGGAACGTTATCATCATTATCATCATCATCGCCAGACTCGCTGACGTCCGATGGTTCAGCCGCGGCGCCAAGGAATTCCTCCATTCCTTTTATTCTTACTCTCGAAGCACCCTGGCGGCTAATATAGAAAGCCTCAATCTCCTTGCAATAACTCCGGTTTAGGGAGAAATGAGGCACACTAGAGTTCGCAATGCTAAACCATGTGCAGAAGCTGAGGGTCATTGCCAGTTCTGGCGACTTCTGGGGTAAGGTGAATTCAGCTTCGGTTCCGCCCGCCGCAAAATGGAACAAGCCACGGGCACTTTCGTACAAGTTCCCCTCGTAAGTAAGATTCTTGTTCGGATTACCCATGAAGAGTTGAGAGTATCCGAACTGGCGAGCAAAGCGACTTGAGATGTACGGCTCAATCAGACACTTGACATCTTAACGATATACCAAGTATCCGGGACGGATGCTGAGGAGCCACCAGAATGCTCCCGCGGATAAAGCAGTAAAGTTATCTGCCCCTGCAGTATCTTTCAACTTCGACCCATATCCCCCGCCATGAAAGTCGGGGAAACACCTGAAGATTTCGTAATTCTGGTGACTTCGGAGAGTCTTCCGGATTTGGGACATATAATAGTGCTTCCATGAAGAGCGTTCATACAGCTCCACAAAGAAGCACTTCTCACCCGAACGGCGTTCAGCCGCACTCATCAGAGAGGGGCAATGCAAAACGAGCCATGCCATCAGATAAGTATAAGGAAGCTCCACCGAAGGAAATCATCACAAAGTGTCCCAATCCATGCTGTAGATTGCACACCATAGCTGGGAGAAGTCCAAGGGGTTGGCCGTATGCAAGGAGGACCGCTGGATATACCACAGTCATTACAATTGCTTCTTTTGGCAGCGACGGCACGACACATCGCTTCAACCATAGCATCAGAAACCCGGCGATGAGACATCTGTTGGATACCGGAAACTGGGCTTGATAATGGTAGCTCTTGAATGAAGTGTCAGGACCGTATCCGTTTTCATTGGATTCAATGGTATAGTATAATAAGTAACGGCCCCTGACTATACGTTGATCGATCTCTGAGATGGGGATAGGAGGATGGCCATGGATAATTGTCGAGCTATCCTTAGAATTCAAGTTGGCAAAAAGGTATTCGGCCCATTTCTTGTCACCTACCAAGTCAGCGCAGATGCGGTAGTGGCACATCATCTCCCAATATGTTGCATAGATGCGCTCATCTCTCACCATCAGCATGTTCAATTCTTCGGTGGTGGGGATATATTCTTCATAGAGGATTTCGCCCATTGAGAGTCTAGAAACCTCAAACATCTCGTGGAGAGCGAACCCTAGCTCACCCACTGGCGTAAAAAGTGTGCAGGTCTCAGGGTTGTACATCTCCAAGAGACAGAAGAAATGGTAAGCACTCTGCGGGAACCCAAACTGGACATTCCTAATGGCCTTATATAAGCCGATCTCCTTCAGGATAGGTTCGTGCGAATCTAACATGTATTGAACAAGGCGGGCCCACCACATGTTGCTAGAAGAATAAACCCAGCCATGCATCCTGAAGTCACTAGCCGGGTATTGGCCGTCTTTTGCCATGAAGTCCCTTAGGAAAGTCCGCGCATGAATCGGGACTTCCCATACTGGATACTCCTTGCCAAATCTCCCTGGGAGCAAACCAGTAATACATTTGGAGGGGCCATCTTGATAAGGCCCTTGTGCACCAAATTTACTTGTTGGGACACCATCCTGTTCTTGAACCAAACCCCATTTCAACTCACGGGGTATCGCTAGCCTTTGAAGATAAACCAGGGGATAGCCACGGTCCATTCTAGGTAGAAATATCAATATTTCGCCTGAGTTATATAGCCAAACGCACTCCTCTTCAAAGAGGATCTGATCTGATTGTTCCATCTGATCCCCAAAAAGGAATGCGGGCTTCTCCATTGCTTCTCTGTCCACGGTTTCAAAGGCCGCATCAGTTATGACCTCCCTCGCAATGGTGGGGTGATACTTGATCAACTTCTCCCTACGCCCATTCAAATCTGGTTTGTATGAGGCCAGAATAGTGGTGAAGCGAAATTGGCCTGAGGGATCAGAACCCCTAGCAAAACCAAAGTAGTTCTTGTGGGGGAGAGCTTCCATCGAATACCCTACTGCATAAAGAAGAAAGCAGAATTAGAGAAGTGTCTATAAAACAGAAAATTTCTCTAAGTATGGACGCGCGAAGCTAAAAATTAGACCACGTGAAGTTAAAAGTAACTCTGCGCGAAGCTAAAAATTAGAACGCGCAGAAGTTAAAAGAGCCTCGCGGATCAAGCGCGACTGCTAATCAATAGCCTCGCGGATCAAGCGCGACTGCTAATCAATAGCCTCGGGGATCAAACACGACTGCTAATCAATAGCCTCACGGATCAAACGCGACTGCTAATCAAATAGCATGCGCTTCAAAAGTGCGAGGATGACGCGATAATTTCGCGTAAGAAGAAAGCCAGAGACTTTTCTTCTTCTCCAAGCCTTGCGGCCTGAGTACGGCGATCTCGCCGATGAAAGGGATGATTGATCAGTTAAAATCAAATCAAATCACTCTAGAAATGTTCTAAAGAGTCTCGATAGAAAGATTCTTACCCCCAATAGACGAAACGTGGGCTGGCGCGTCGCTGCCATGGCCGCTGCCACCACTGCTTGCGCCAGTCGCCAATGATGGAGCTGCACGAGAAGTAGCACGGGTCTTGGGCACCATTTCTCAGAAAGTCGAGGAAAATCGACGGGAAATGGGGAAGAAATCGGTCGGAGAACACTCGGGTCGCCTGAGCTCTGATCGTCTAAGTCTCTAGGGTTTCTGGAAAATTCTTAAGTGAGGTGAGAAGAAAAGGGAATAGAGATTTCATGTAAATGAGGGAAACCGCCTCTTGAAATTCGGCGCGAGTTTCGGAGAAGAAAACTGACCAGTTACTCTCCAAAACGCGGAGCTATTAGCCTCGCGTGATGACGGAAAAAGATAAGATATTAACTCCGCGCTACTCTGCACAACTCCGTGAAACGCAAAGATAACTTGGTATTTTAGCTTCGCGTTCTCATAAAAAACTTAGATTTTTGGCTAAGTTAAGATGATCTTTATCCGATCATCTTGGTGTTAATGATCTAAGTAATCAGAAGAGCCTAGATTATTTTACCAGAATTATTGACTATTTATTTGTTGAGCAAGCAAGATTCTTGAAGCCGACAGATAGAGAGGAAAATAATTTGCCTTTATTTATAAAACGAATAATTACAAAGAAGGAGTTTTAGCTCTCCCGAAAGCTTCTACATATTCATCAATTCATCAATAACCTAACAGTGAGATTCCTCCGCGGGGTGTTGAAGTTCAATTCCATGGTTCACATACAAGAGATCTCCTCTGCAAATGTCAACTTGGATTTGTCATCTGAAATGAAGCACAAGTTGAATTTGGAGTGCTACAAACCCTTAGATAATCATCTCCATCGCTTTGGAAAGCAACAGAGATTGTCATCTAACAGAAATGGTCCTCAAGAAAACTTAATGGGCTGCCGCAGAGTTCTTGTAACTCCTTCAAAACGAGCCAGAGCTTGAAACCTGCAACTATGTTGTAAAGCATATGCTTCTGGCTTCCTTAGAGTTACTTTCGTTGATGAAGATCGGTGCATAACCTGCTTTTGAAGATATATCAGGGAGAAGCTACATCCCAAGTCATCAGATTGGACCCAGTTCACTGCAAAAGAAAAATCAGGAGTTCCACAAAAATTTGGAAAATCTTCTAAGTATAAAAACGCGGAGCTAAGCTAACTTCGCATGCAGATGAAATAGCCCCGCGCTTCAAAGCGACTGCTAATCAAAATAGCCTCGCGCTTCAAAGCGACTGCTAATCAAAATAGCCTCGTGCTTCAACGCGACTGCTAATCAAAATAGCCCCGCGTTTCAAACGCGCGGATGACGCGATAACTTCACGTAGAGAAAGATTAGAGTTCCTCTCTGACTTCTCCTTCTCCTTCAAGCCTTACGGCCGGAGAACGGCAATCTCGCCGGTAAAGTAAATAATTGGCCGGATTAAACCGAGCCAAAATATCTCAGAATGGTTCTTAGAAGACCAAGAGTTAAGGTTTTTACCTCCGGAAGACGCTGCATAGACTGGTTCGCCGTCGCGTCTACTTCCACGGCCGCTGACATTAACGTCGGCCAACGTGCATAAAGCCAAACTCTTCTGGAGAGACATCCTAATGATGAAAATCTATGGAGAGTTAAATGGAGATCAATTGAAGATCGCTCATTGACATTGCTCACTCGGTTGCAGGAGTTGAGAACTCTTCAAAATCTTCGAATGAAGAAGAAGATGAGCTGAGAAGCTCTATTTAAACAGGATTTCCGTCGCTTGGTATTCAGCGCAGAAATTCAGAGTAATTAATGAAATAATTACTCATTTCACTGAAAATAAAGTGAAGCTGATTAGCTCCGCGTAGGCGAACATAATACGAAGGAGACTTGGTATTCTAACTCTACGTTTTCAGTTTGAAGATCCAAAGTATTTCAAAATTCGCTAAGATCGAAGCCATTTTGAAAACTTTGGAGGGGGTTCTGTTGGCAGTGAAAATTTCTGAAATAAAAAAAGAAGTTTTCCACAACAGAACGCGGAGCTAATTTATAGCTCCGCGTCTGGCTACTTTTAGCCTCGCGTTGAGTAAAACGCGGAGATGTTCGATAGCTCCGCGTTAGCTCCGCGCACTGGTTATTTAGCGCCGCGTTTTGATGCGATTAAATCTCCGCGTCAGCAGATAACCAGAATCTTAAATTGATTGAGATTATGATTTGGACTTATCCAAATACCAAATCAAATCCAATCAGAATTCTAAATCAAGAGATTTAAATCAATATTAAATATTTAATTGGAATCCTTGATGAGAGCAAATTCTATTCAGATAGAAACTCTCTCAAATCTTCCCGGGGCTATAAATACCTTCTTGGTGAAACCCTAGAGGATCTTTTTTGGAGATTTTGGTAAAGTTCGAGTTACGTGTGAGAGCCTTGAACGAATCAAAACCAGAGATCAGAGGTCTTCTTCTTCCTTCTTTCGATCCTTTGGCAATTCAAGTACGCGAGAGAGCCTTGAAGCCTTTTTGTGATCGTCTTCCTCTTGGAGAATTCAAGTTACGCATAGAGCCTTGGATTTGTGAAGAGTAAAGACTAAGAATATCGTCTACAGTCGGCCGATATTTTCAAAAGAGAAGATTTAGACGTACCGATCGTCCAAAGGAACTACTATAGATCCCATCGCCACTGATCCCACACAACATATTATAAAAGAGAGAGATTGAAGTATAAAATCCTCTCGTTTGTTCTCTTTATACATCTTGTTCACTTCTATTGTAATTTAAGTTAATTCAATGGAAGGAAGCAAAAGAACTTTTGCGGCGAACAGCGGGTGCAAACCCACAGTTCCAACCGCAGGTTGCACCCCGCGGGGGCAACCCCACGGTTGCAACCGCGGGTGCAAACCGCGGGTTGCACCTCGCGTGGGCGACCCCGCGGTTGCAACCGCAGGTGCAAACCGCGGGTTGCACCCCGTGGGTGCAACCCCGCGTTTGCAACCGCGGGTGTAAACCCGCGGTTCCAACCGCGGGCTGCACACCACGGGTTGCAACTCGCAGGTTGCACTCCGCAGGAAAAATCAGGGGTTTACACCCGCGGTTGCAAACGCGGGGTTGCACCCA
This sequence comes from Dracaena cambodiana, assembly GCA_036321105.1. Taxonomy (NCBI): domain Eukaryota; kingdom Viridiplantae; phylum Streptophyta; class Magnoliopsida; order Asparagales; family Asparagaceae; genus Dracaena; species Dracaena cambodiana. The sequence continues at coordinate 33,243,711 of JAYEPQ010000017.1, forward strand.
CGGGGTGCAACTCGCAGGTTGCACTCCGCAGGAAAAATCAGGGGTTGTATCAGCTGAATTTGATTTTGGTGTCTATTCAGGCACACGCGCAGTGAGCACACAGCGCACACCCAATTTTTTGGTTACTCTCTTGGGTGTTCCGTCATGTTCCTCTGCAAACAAATATAAGGGCGTGCTCATGCACTCACCTGAAGGCATGTCTTCAAGTTTCTCATCGGATGAACGTATTCCTGATAGAATCCTCCAACACATCCTGAAGAATAAGTTAGATGCGTGCGGGGCCTGTGCAACTGCGAGGCCAGCACACACTCTAGAAGACTCCATTAAAGAGATCGTGTTGATACTGGAAAAATTCTCAATCCTGAGATACTACAAACCAACCAGTATTATGAACAAAACTTGCAATGCAAGAGGCGTCAGAGTGCAAATTTAAATAGGAACAGGTCTCAGGATTTGAGAGAATATCTCACTTAAAAGATGAGCACCTCTCAATCCACTCCTCACTGCCATTGTGAACGGTTGATCTCAGCCGTTCTATCAAACTGCAAATGTAAGTCAGGACCGTCCGTTTTCGAGCGGATTACGAAGCCAAAGAGAAGACGGATAGTAAAAAAGATATGCTCTGGGGATGATCTGCCTGTCGTTTCATCCCATATGGTTAGTAAAGGCAAAAAGATTGCCGAAAGCGACTCTTCAGACAAAGAGTTCACTTCAAGATTAAAGGGAGTGTCTATCGAGCCAGAGGGCGTGTATCGACACACTTGGGCTAGGAGAGGAGTCACCATACCATTAAATTATAAGAAATTAGCTAGAGGATCTGATGAGGAGGAAGACAGATGTTCTGCTATTGTATCTTCATCTTACTCTGATTCGAACAGAGGGTCAGAGGCTACAGTAAACATGGCCGATCTTCCGGAAGAAGTTTCTAGAAGGCTTGAGAGATAAGAACAACGTCTCAAACAGTAAGAGGAGACCATGGAAGAGATGAAGCAACTCTTAACTTAGTTGTTGGCTCAAACAAAGAAAGGCCAATCCTCGTCGTCCACTAAGCGGCATGAAGAGAAACAACATGTCCGCATAGATGAAGATAGTGAAGACGACTACGAAGAACTACATCCTCATTCAGGAGAAAAAGAAAGAGTAAAGATGGTTATTAACCCTCAGGTGGAGAAAATGGAGAAGATAGAGAACCAGCTACAAGCTCTTCTTCACCGGATGCAGGAAGTGGGAATAGTGCGTCCCTATCCCATAGAATGGGAGACTACACCCTACCCTGTGTAACGCCCCCACTTCGGCTATACTTTTTTTTTTATCCAAATGGGCGACATTGCTTAAATACTATAAATAACCCAACAGTCTCATGATCTTGGAATAACCGTAACTACTGCCATGTCAAGATGAATAACCATGTCTGAAACTGAAAGGATTTTATTTATACAGAGAGTTGATTATATAAAATGGCACACTGCTCTAAATATTTACACAAAAGAGTTAAATACTACAAGTTAAAGCAGTGCCCAGTAAAAGGAAACAAGAATAAGAAGTCCAAAGTACCCAAATAGTATTGTGCTAGTATCCTCTACTCGACCTGGTTGGTGAAGTAAGGATCGTTGTCTGGAGCAATCTCCCCTTCTCTACTTTCGTGATCTGGGCTTAAGAAAATCCAGGGGATTAAACCCAGCAAGTAACATAAAAGCAAGAAACACGTGTACTATCACAGTACAAATAAATAAAAGAATAAATAAATTGCGTTGGTACAAACGTATCCTAAGAGTACTGAAAATAAATTGCGTAAGACTATTCATTCAAATAGCAAAACAAATCATGTAAAGGTGACAAGTGTAAGCGAAGTAAATATCAATCATGTTGCATGTAACCAGAACTATGTAAGTCATTCACAAGCTTCGTGTAAAATTTAACAGGTCTATATCATGTTAGTGTTGGAATTGAAACTCAATGATGGATAAGATAGAGCGCAGTTTCTCATATTGTACAAGTGCCCGTGCATACCGGGGACCCGACCTCTAACTCATGGCGCTGAACCATGACATACCGCTAGGTGCTACAAGTCAGACCCCGTTAAATGAAACAAGTAACGGGCATCACCCATATGGTGACTCATGTATCAGACGGTGGCTCAGTACAACCCAGTGCTGCTAGTAAAAGGCCCTCAGCACCTAATCAAGAAGTTGGCCAACAAGATCCTTGTATAATACAGTACTTATCTATCCATCATGTAGTTTTTCCCATGTTAGTAATGCATATGATATACGTGAATTAAAGGAAACACGTGGACTTTCATGTCAAATTTTATACATATCATTTCACAAGAATCAAGAGTTCAGGAATCAAGATTTGGAATCATGTACACATATATCATAAGAATACTTCATGTCATATAATAAGGATACTAGAACTTGTTATCATATCTTGTAATAAAGATACTGGAATTTGTTATCATGTCGTGTAATAAAGATACTAGAATTTGTTATCATGTCGTGTAATAAAGATACTAGAATTTGTTATCATGTCGTGTAATAAAGATACTAGAATTTGTTCTCATGAATAATCTTGCCTTCATGTATCATGTTGATATTCACATGTCATGTTATCATAAATCCGCGAATCATGTCAAGTGTATAAATCCGTGTTTCTCTTGAACGCGGAGTTTTTATGCGAGGTTAAAAATAGCCAAATGCGAAGCTGAAAATAGCCAAACGCGAAGCTGAAAATAGCCAAACGCGAAGCTAAAAATTGCCAAACGCGAAGCTGAAAATAGCCAAACGCGAAGCTGAAAATAACCAAACGCGAAGCTAAAAATAACCAAACGCGAAGCTAAAAATAGCCAAACGCGAAGCTGAAAATAGCCAAACGCGAAGCTGAAAATAACCAAACGCGAAGTTAAAAATTGCCAAACGCGAAGCTGAAAATAGCCAAACGCGAAGCTGAAAATAGCCAAACGCAAAGCTAAAAATAACCAAACGCGAAGCTAAAAATTGCCAAACTCGAAGCTAAAAATAGCCAAACGCGAAGCTGAAAATAGCCAAATGCGAAACTAAAAATAACCAAACGCGAAGCTAAAAATAGCCAAACGCGAAGCTGAAAATAGCCAAACGCGAAGCTAAAAATTGCCAAACGCGAAGCTAAAAATTGCCAAACGCAAAGCTAAAAATAACCAAACGCGAAGCTAAAACATGCCAAACGCGAAGCTGAAAATAGCCAAACGCGAGGCTAAAAATTGCCAAACGCGAAGCAAAAAATTGCCAAACGCGAAGCTGAAAGGTTAGCTCCACATTCTGTTGTGGAAAATCCTATTTACTTAGAAATTTTCCACTGCCAACATCTTTAAATCAGGCTAAGTATGCAGATCCGAAATGATGTAGAATTATCCATAAAGAAAAAGGAATCATGTACACATAATACAAATCAAATAATTTCTAAGAAAGATCATACTTGTTACTTGCACTCAAATACAATTCAAGGAGAGAACAAGAACAAGGTGATACTTGCCTCTATTCCCTTTAATCTCCTCCTTTGTTTTAGCGAAGCCTCCCTTCTATCTCCTTTACTCAACGAACTAGAAGAACCAAGGGTAAAGAGTGATTTTTATTTTGTTCTTTTGATAAGAATTTTCTTTGAGAGAATAAGGTTATATATATACATAAGGGCATTTTGGTCACCTTGTCCTCTAGCCTAGTCCTAAGGTTTCTTGCATGCATGACAAATGTCAACTAGAGTGCCACCTCTCATTCTCTTCTAACAACTCATCCCCACAAAATGCCAAGGAGGTGCCCTTAAAAATTAAATTTGAAGGGTTATAGAAAGAAACTTTTGACTTGATAATTTGTATGATAGTTTTGGGGTGTTACATTCTACCCACCTAATAAAAGAATTTCGTCCTCGAAATTCCAATTTTAAAAAGTATACTATTATATACAGGTACGTGTTATCATATAAAAATAGACTCAACTTACATACCTGATAATGAAAATAGGTACGGGTATTTTGTTTTGATATCGCCTTCAAGTTCCCAAGTGGAGTCCCCAGGTGATCGTGCATCCCATGAAACAAGGACCAACGGTATCACTTTGTTCTTTAGGATTTTCTCCCGTCGATCAATGATTGCTACAGGTTGTTTCTCATACTTTAGATCGGATCTCAGATCTACCTCGGACAAGTCCACAGCCTTATGTTCGTTGCCCAAGCACTTCCTTAATTGCGACTCTTGGAATACATCATGAATAGTTTCCATCTCAGGAGGTAATGATAATCTGTATGCAAGATTCCCAATTCTTTCTGTAATTTCGAATGGTCCAATATATCTTGGACTAAGCTTTCCCTTCTTGCCGAATCTAATCACTCCTTTCATTGGCGATATCTTGATAAATATCTTATCTCCTATTTCAAACTTCAATGATTTTCTACGTCGATCTGCCCATTTCTTTTGTCTATCTTGTGCAGGTTTCATATGTTCCCTAATAATCTTTACTTGTTCTGTTGCTTGAGTAATTAGTTCAGGTCCCAAAATACTTCGCTCTCCAACCTCGTTCCAACATAATGGAGATCTACACTTCCTGCCATATAAAGCCTCAAATGGTGCCATTTTGATACTCTCTTGATAGCTATTATTGTAGGAAAACTCCGCCATATATAAATGGTCTTCCCAAGATCCTCCAAAACCTAGCATACATGCACTAAGCATGTCTTCAAGTATTTGGATAGTTCGTTCTGATTGTCCATCTGTTTGTGGGTGATATACTGAAGACAAGTCTAAATGTGTTCTTAAACTATCCATCAATTTCTTCCAGTATTGTGATCTAAATCTTGTATCCCTATATCAGACAATTCTAAATGGAACTCCATGTAACCTCACCACTTCCTTCATGAATCTTTTTGCTAATGCTTCTGTTGACTGACCAACCCTAAATGGGATGAAATGAGCTGACTTGGTTAGTCGGTCCACTACCACCCAAATCGCATTATTACCTTTGGTGCTCCTTGGTAATCCTGTAACAAAATCCATTGATATTTGTTCTCACTTCCATTCTGGAATTGTTAAGGGTTGAAATAATCCAGCTATTTTCTGATGTTCAACCTTCACTTGTTGGCAAGTAGAACACATGGATACATGTCTTGCAATTTCTTTCTTCATGCCCGGCCACCAGAAGTACCTCTTCATATCCTTGTACATCTTATTGCCTCCGGGATGAATGGAATATGCTGATTTATGAGCTTCTTCTAAAACTCTCTTCCTTGTCTCTCCCTTGGACACCCATAACCTCTCCCTGAATCTAATAGTCCCATCTGAGTGTATTTTCATCTCTGGCCTCTTACCTGTCTCAATTTTGCTCTTTAACCTTTGGAAGCTTTCATCATCGATTTGGGCTTGCTTGATCTGCTCTATCAATGGTGACTGTAGTCGCATTTCCATAAGTTGTGCTATCATTCCTGGTAGAATTATTTCCAATTCCATCCTTTATATTTCTGCCAACAATTCCTTTTGTTGAGTCAATCTTTGTATTGCAGGTCTTCTACTCAGAGCATCTGGCACTATATTGATCCTTGCTGGATGATATTTAATTTCCAAGTCATAATCTGCTACTAACTCCAACCATCGTCTCTGTCTCATATTTAGTTCCTTTTGAGTGAAAATATATTTCAAACTTTTATGATCAGTGTACACTTCCACCCTTTGTCCTAGTAAGTAATGTCTCCAAATTTTCAAAGCATGAATTATTGATGCTAGTTCCAAGTCATGAGTGGCATAATTTCTTTCATGAAGTTTTAATTGTCTTGATGCAAACTCAATCACTCTTCCATGCTGAGTCAACACGCATCCCAGTCCTAGTTTTGAAGCATCACTATAGATTTTCATTACTCCAGTGTTATCTGGAATTGCTAACACATGTGATGTTGTCAGTCTTAGTTTCAATTCTTCAAATGCCTTATCGCATCCTTCTGTCCAGACATATTCGATTCCCTTTCGTGTCAACTTAGTTAGAGGAGACGCAATTTTTGCAAGATCTTATACAAACCGCCTGTAATATCCAGCCATCCCAGAAAACTGCGAACTTCTGATACTGATTTTGGTACAGGCCAATCCATCACAGCCTCTATCTTTTTAGGATCTGCTGATACACCATCTTCAGATATTATATGACCCAAGAAACCAATTTTATTCAACCAAAATTCACATTTGCTCAATTTTCCGTATAGCCTTTGTTCCCTTAAAGTTTGTAATGCTATCCTCAAATGTTTAACGTGCTCTTCTCTATTCGTAGAGTAGATCAATATATCATCAATAAACACCACCACAAATTTGTCCAAATACTGAGTAAAAATATGGTTCATCAAATTCATAAACACCGCTGGAGCATTAGTTACCTCAAATGGCATCACTAAATATTCATAATGTCCATGTCTGGTTCTAAATGCAGTCCTTGGGATATCTTCTGTTCGGACTTTTACTTGATGAAATCATGAACGAAGATCTATTCTTGAGAATACCTTCGCTCCTCCAAGTTGATCGAACAGATCAGTTATTCTTAGCAATGGATATTTATTCTTAATTGTTACTGCATTCAAACCTCTGTAGTCTATACATAACCTTTTACTCCCGTCCTTCTTTCCTACTAATAGTACTGGAGCTCCCCAAGGTGACACACTGGATCTTATAAAACCCAATTTCATTAACTCGCCCACTTGCTTCTTGACTTCTTCTAGTTCTGCAATCCCCATTCGATAAGGTGGCTTACAAACTGGTTCAGCTCCAGGGATAATATCAATAGTAAATTCTACTATCCTTACTGGTGGTAGTCCAGGTATCTCTTCAGGAAAAATATCTAAGAATTCTGATACTACTGGGATCATTCTTTCTCCTATTTCCATAGCTTCCAAAACTCCTCCTTTTGGAAACACCTTAGATTCAGCTGGTTCTAGGGATTGGCTTCCACTGACAAATTCAAACTCTGGACAGTCAGGAATCTGGAATACTACTCTCCTTCTCCTAAAGTCTATCACTGCATAGAAGGTGCTCAGCCAATCCATGCCTATGATAACATCATATCCTCCTCCACTAATAACTAGTAAATTGGCATAAAATTCCTTACTATCAATTACTAATGGACATAGTTTAACTCTTTATTAGTCATGATACTACCGTTCCCGGTCTTAATATTCTACCCCGCAGGTAAGATAGTGAAATCAATAAAATTACGGGAAACAAACATGCTAGTGATGAAACTGTGTGATGCTCCAGAATCAAATAAAACAGTTGCCTGTCTATTGTTAACCAAGATCATACCTGCCACGACTCCTCCAGTGGTTTAAACTTCTTCTGCATTCATTAGTCTAATTTGCCCTTGCCTCCGTCCTGCTCCTTCTTGGGCCCTAACATAGGTTTGTTGTCGGTTCTCCCAGGGTCCTTTCTGGCCTGGTCTTGGAACTCTCTGGGCTGACGTTGTTATTGGCCTGGTTGTTGCTTGAAACGGGATCTTGGCTATTGTTGATTGTTGGGCCTTTGGGCAATCTCTCAATTGATGACTAGCGGATCCACATGCCAGGCACCACCCTTGAGCTCTTCTACACGTGTTCTGGGTATGCCCTGGTATATGACAATAGTTGCATATTACTGAATTTCGATTTGGCATCATCATCTGTCTCTTTGTTGGCGGACCACCAAATTTCTTGGTCGATGAACTTGTTCCTTGCCCAAACAACCTTTTAAATGCCACTGACCTATTCTCCTCGAATACTTGTTCCAAATGACATGCCGCTTCAAACACTTCTGAATAAGTCTTGTAGTTATGCCCTGCTAAGTGCTCCCTCAGATGAGACCTCAGCCCTTGCTGGAACAAGTGTGCCTTTTCCTCCTCATCAGCTACCAGGGTTGGGGCAAATCGGCTCAGCCTCACAAATTCTGCGGCATATGCATCCAGAGTTCGATCTCCTTGTTGCAATCCTAGAAATTTCTTCCTCATATCTTGTCTCGCTGATAAGTGGAAAAATCTGGCAAGAAATGCCTCTACAAATTTGTCCCAAGTTAAGGGTTCCTGGTGTTTCACTTCTTCTGCGAGCCACCATGTTCTAGCTATGTCAACCAACTGAATGCATACTACTTCAACACGATTCTCCTTTGGAATCCTTGCTGCCTTCAGAAAATTCTCCATATCCACAATCCACTGCTCAGCTTTTAGTGGTCCTTCTGTTCCGGAAAATACTGATGGCTGCAATCTTCGAAAATCTGACACCATCCCAGTTCTTTCTTGTTCTTTGGACTGTAGCATTCTTTCCAATATTATCGTTGTAGTTTCTTGCGTGTGCGCTACTCTTTCCACTATAGTTCTAAGCTCAGACCCTTCACCCGTAGGATTTGGGTTTGCGCTAGTAGAAGATTGGGTCGTCATCGTTCTGTGACGGTCCAAGAGAAATTAATCAGATGGAGTTTCAAGATAGATGTTCCAAATGAATTAGAAATAATAGAATAGGTATGATACTAGATCTGATGGATATCAAAGATAAGGAAGAAGTGTTGAGAGTGTATCTTAGACATGTTTCATGTGGCAGTAGTTATATGGTCTCCCACCTAAACCTAGGCTCTGATACCAAATCTGTAACGCCCCCACTTCGGCTCTACTTTTTTTTTTTATCCAAATGGGCGACATTGCTTAAATACTATAAATAACCCAACAGTCTCATGATCTTGGAATAACCGTAACTACTGCCATGTCAAGATGAATAAAGGATTTCATTTATACAGAGAGTTGATTACATAAAATGGCACACTGCTCTAAATATTTACACAAAAGAGTTAAATACTACAAGTTAAAGCAGTGCCCAGCAAAAGGAATCAAGAACAAGAAGTGCGAAGTACCCAAATAGTATTGTGCTAGTATCCTCTACTCGACCTGGTTGGTGAAGGATCGTTGTCTGGAGCAATCTCCCCTTCTCTACTTTCGTGATCTGGGCTTAAGAAAACCCAGGGGATTAAACCCAGCAAGTAACACAAAAGCAAGAAACACGTGTACTATCACAGTACAAATAAATAAAAGAATAAATAAATTGCGTTGGTACAAACGTATCCTAAGAGTACCGAAAATGAATTGCGTAAGACTATTCATTCAAATAGCAAAACAAATCATGTAAAGGTGACAAGTGTAAGCGAAGTAAATATCAATCATGTTGCATGTAACCAGAACTATGTAAGTTATTCACAAGCTTCGTGTAAAATTTAACAGGTCTATATCATGTTAGTGTTGGAATTGAAACTCAATGATGGATAAGATAGCGCGCAGTTTCTCATATTGTACAAGTGCTCGTGCATACCCGGGACCCGACCTCTAACTCATGGCGCTGAACCATGACACACCGCTAGGTGCTACAAGTCAGACCCCGTTAAATGAAACAAGTAACGGGCATCACCCATATGGTGACTCATGTATCAGACGGTGGCTCAGTACCACCCAGTGCTGCTAGTAAAAGGCCCTCAGCACCTAATTAAGAAGTTGGCCAACAAGATTCTTGTACAATACAGTACTTATCTATCCATCATGTAGTTTTTTCCATGTTAGTAATGCATATGATATACGTGAATTAAAGGAAACACGTGGACTTTCATGTCAAATTTTATACATATCATTTCACAAGAATCAAGAGTTCAGGAATCAAGATTTGAAATCATGTACACATATATCATAAGAATACTTCATGTCATGTAATAAGGATACTAGAACTTGTTATCATGTCTTGTAATAAAGATACTAGAATTTGTTATCATGTCGTGTAATAAAGATACTAGAATTTGTTATCATGTCGTGTAATAAGGATACTAGAATTTGTTATCATGTCGTGTAATAAAGATACTAGAATTTGTTCTCATGAATAATCTTGCCTTCATGTATCATGTTGATATTCACATGTCATGTTATCATAAATCCGCGAATCATGCCAAGTGTATAAATCCGTGTTTTTCTTGAACGCGTTGTTTTTACGCGAGGTTAAAAATAGCCAAACGCGAAACTGAAAATAGCCAAACGCGAAGCTGAAAATAGCCAAACGCGAAACTGAAAATTGCCAAACGCGAACTGAAAATAGCCAAACGCGAAGCTGAAAATAGCCAAACGCGAAGCTAAAAATAACCAAACGCGAAGCTCAAAATTGCCAAACGCGAAGCTAAAAATAGGCACACGCGAAGCTGAAAATAGCCAAACGCGAAGCTGAAAATAGCCAAACGCAAAACTGAAAATAGCCAAACGCGAAACTGAAAATAGCCAAATGCGAACCTAAAAATAGCCAAACGCGAAACTAAAAATTGCAAAACGCGAAGCTGAAAATAGCCAAACGCGAAGCTGAAAATAGCCAAACGCGAAACTAAAAATAACCAAACGCGAAGCTGAAAATTGCCAAACGCGAAACTGAAAATAGCCAAACGCGAAGCTGAAAATAGCCAAACGCGAAGCTAAAAATTGCTGAACGCGAAGCTAAAAATAACCAAACGCGAAACTAAAAATTGCCAAACGCGAAGCTGAAAATAGCCAAACGCGAGGCTAAAAATTGCCAAACGCGAAGCTAAAAATTGTCAAACGCGAAGCTGAAAGGTTAGCTTCGTATTCTGTTGTGGAAAATCCTATTTACTTAGAAATTTTCCACTGCCAACATCCGTAAATCAGGCTAAGTATGCAGATCTGAAATGATGTAGAATTATCCATAAAGAAAAAGGAATCATGTACTCATAATACAAATCAAATAATTTCCAAGAAAGATCATACTTGTTACTTGCACTCAAATACAATTCAAGGAGAGAACAAGAACAAGGTGATACTTGCCTCTATTCCCTTTAATCTCCTCCTTTGTTTTAGCGAATGTAGACACTAAAAATAATTAAATTAAAAAAAAAAAAAAAAAAAATCTAAGTGGGCACACCCGCGGGTGCACCCGCGGGTTGCAACCCGCGGGGGCACCCGCGGGAAGCATCCCGCGGGAGCACCCGCGGGATGCAACCCGCGGGTGCACCCGCGGGTTGCAACCCGCGGGGGCACCCGCGGGAAGCAACCCGCGGGAGCACCCGCGGGTTGCAACCCGCGGGAACCCCCGCGGGAAGCAACCCGCGGGAGTTCTCCCGCGGGTTGCAACCCGCGGGAGCCCCCGCGGGTTGCCACCCGCGGGAAGTCTCCCGCGGGTTGCAACCCGCGGGAGCCCCCGCGGGTTGCCACCCGCGGGAGGATTCCCGCGGGTGGCAACCCGCGGGGGCGATCCCGCGGGTTGCCACCCGCGGGTTGTTTTTCGTTGTTTTCCCGTTGTTTTATTTCCTATTTTATTTTCCTGATAATCCGTGATCCGCTTTTTCAGGAGAGAATTGAGCCGGATTTCGAGCTTTTTCGGTTTATAAAATACAGGAATTTAACGAGAGGATGGACTTTTGATTTTTGGATTCTTGGACTTTGGGAAGATTTCGGGCGAGCTCGTGAGATCAAAGAAAAGAGCAGAGCCATCTTCTCCTGGTCGGACGGTCAACGGAGGCAGCAACGAGACTCCACCGCCACCCGAACCCACATAAAAAAGGGAATAAACTAATATTCCCGTTCTTGTAATTCTTCGGAATTTTTGTAATCTCAAATCTTCGTTGTAATCAAATAATTTTGCAATGGAATCAAAGATGCAATTTTCGGGCGTACAGCGAAGCCTCCCTTTTATTTCCTTTACTCAACGAACTAGAAGAATCAAGGGTAAAGAGTGATTTTTATTTTGTTCTTTTGATAAGAATTCTCTTTGAGGAATAAGGTTATATATATACCTAAGGGCATTTTGGTCACCTTGTCCTCTAGCCTAGTCCTAAGGCTTCTTGCATGCATGACAAATGTCAACTAGAGTACCACCTCTCACTCTCTTCTAACAACTCATCCCCACAAAATTCCAAGGAGGTGCCCTTAGAAATTAAATTTGAAGGGTTATAGAAAGAAACTTTTGACTTGATAATTTGTAATGATAGTTTTGGGGTGTTACACCACAAACTGTTAAACCTTCTGCCGTTTGACGGGAAAGGCTCTCCACAACAACACATCTTCTACTTTCTGTCACAGATATGACACCTAATGGGGAATGATCCAAGCTTGACCAAGATATTTGCGAGTACCTTATAAGGGCCCGCATTTACCTGGTTCATGCAACTACCCCAGGGAACAATTAAATCATGGGCCGATATAGAACGTGAGTTCTTAGCCCGATTCTTTGAAGACGATACTGAGGTCTCGGTGCCATCCTTGCTAGCAGCGAAGCAAGGAGAGGGCGAGACAGTAAAAGCTTTTGTCGAGCTGTTCCGAGAGCTTTCCATGCGATGTCCACATGGCATGGCGCAGGAGACCCTCGTAGAGACTTGCAGACATAACTTATTGACCGATGTTTTGGTCAAAATGGGTTTGGTTGAATCCAAATCTTGGAGAGACTTACTCAAGCAAGGTGAGCAGGCCGAAGACATACTCCGATGCCTCGAGGAGCAGCAATCTACGAGAAGGGTCACCTCAAACAAACCAATATCTCATTTCCCCCGTTCCAGAGGGAAAGACATAATGGTAGTGGAAAACACATCCAAGCCAAAACAAAGGCCGGCTAAAAGCAACACATCGGGTCCACCCAGGCCACAAAAACAGTATTCATTTAAGGATGAGCATACTGTTACCATGTTCAATTTGCTCACTAAGCGCAACATGCTCAAGTTGCCAGAGAGCAAGAGGTCTGAAGAGGTTGGAAAGACCAATGATCCGAACTACTGCTTATACCATCGGATCGTAGGTCACCCAACTAAAAAATATTTTATTTTAAAAGACAAAATTCAGGCATTGATTGATGCTGTAGCAATTCAGCTCAAAACTGAACAAAAAAGAGTGACAGCTAACTCGGCTACATTTACAGTGGGTGGTCTAGAGGTACCACTTGGGCTCACACCTATTCCAAAAGGTGAGCTCAGGATGGTTAATTTAGACCCCCATAACCAGCAGAAGAAAGGGTTAGTCCCTTTCACAACAGAGAAACAGGAGGTCCTTTGGGTGCATCCAGACATTCTTGAAAATGAACAATGGACAACCGTTAGGACCAGGAAGAAAACTGAAACAAGAGGAAAGGAGCGCATGTGCAATGCCGTCTCAGCAACCATTGAGAAGGATGCAAATGACATACCTCTGTTAACAGATTCTGAATCAGAGGTGACAGCTCTAGCAGTGGAGAATGAACCTGCGCCATCTTCTGGAACCAGATCCGAGAAATAATATTTGAAGGATCCCTCAAACACGGAAGCTGGCTCCTCTAAGCCAACCAAGGAGGCTAATGAAGGAGCTACTAAGCAGATTCCCGACAAGGAAAAACAAAAAGAGCTCAGATAAAACCGGGCACTACGGAAAGATGCTCCTGAAGAGCAAAGTTCTTCTTTTCAGTTTAATGTCATGACGCAGTTGGCAAATATACCTGCAAGAATAACTCTGTATGAGTTATTATGCCTGTCCAAGTCTACAAGAGATGCACTAAGGAAAGCCCTAGCGGAATCTGAAGTTTTCTTCGCCCATCTCCCAGAAGAGATTGAGGAGGCATGCCCGCACTGCAACTCAATGTCGAGGCATGCCCCTTATATCACTTTTACACCAGATGACATGCAGCTGAAGAATATTAAGCACAACAGGCCTCTGTACTATACCAGGTATATTGGCTCAGCGGAAATCGGTCGAATTCAGATTGATCCGGGTTCTGCCTTGAGCATTGTGTCGCGGAGGCATATGCAGTTTCTTGGGATCCCTCCCTACAAACTGACTCCAACTAATACCGCCATTTTTGGCTTCAACGCCAATGGCAGTCATCCTCTGGGTAAGATAAGGCTCTGATGTCAGATCGGAGATCTTAAAAGCGAGGTGACCTGTTACGTAATCGAAGCAGACACTTCATATAACATTCTCTTAGGGCGACCATGGATTCATGCTAATATGATCGTCCCATCCATCCTGCACCAATGCATGAAGTACGTGGATGAAGACGGAGAAGTGCATACTTTGATTGCTGACAAGCAGCCATCAAGGGTGTTGAAAACTACTTCGTAGACACCCTTTTGTATGCTGAAAGTGCTGAGGTCGACCCCCCACTACACGATGAATGTGATAGTGGGAATGAAGCTGATACTGAGTTAGGGGTGTTTATTGCCAATGAATGCTTTGAACCTCTTGTAATTAATCTTGATGATTTGGATGTAAATGACACCGCCAGTGATGAAAGCGAGTGGGAAATAAATGAGAATCTAGACTTTACTTATTTGCCTGGTCTTTCTACTGATTCTATACCTTCAGCTACTAGCATGGATGCAGATAGTTTCTCAGAATTCGAGACTTTAGCAACCATGTACATGCCAATCAGATCATCAATGATGTTACAATCAAACATCGAAAACGTAGATGAGGCGGTGTTCGAAGTACTAGCTCATCGACCGGATCAAAAACCTATTCTTTTTGGAAGAATTAAATCACATATAGCCTCATCCAGTGATAGTGAGAGTGAAGCTCAGGAAGCCCTCAATTCTATCATTATGGACTAAAGTCATTTCGGATGATGGCAAAAATGGGATATGATTTCATCCATAAACCTGGATTAAATTTCGATAAGGGATGTCGAGATTTGCTTCCCTCCTTCGTACCCAAAGGAAAAGAATCGGACTATTATCACAAAACCGGTAGGGGATTGGGATATGTCACAACACCCAATCCTTCGGATATCGAAGATATGATTTGCCAAAATACGGAAAATTCCGATTGGGATTCAGATATCAACCTGGGAGTATTATTCAAAGAGATGACGGTAAATATGACATCTGTCAGTTCGACCCCAGATGAAAACGATGAACTCACCTTTATAGAAGATGAAGCGTTAGTAAAGCATCTTGATGCCCAATGGAACATGCGCTTTGAGCAACGTGAACCTCCTACTGAGGATAAGGTGATCCAAATCAATATGGATGATGAAACCAATCCTAAACCCACATTTATAAGCGAGAGTTTGTCTCCTAATGAAAGAGACGACCTAGTGACTCTCGTTCGAGAATACATAGACGTCTTTGCCTGGAATTATGAGGACATGCCGAGTTTAGATCCTCAAGTTGCTATGCATCGACTTAATATTAAGCCAGATGCGAAACCAGTA
Organism: Dracaena cambodiana; assembly: GCA_036321105.1. Taxonomy (NCBI): domain Eukaryota; kingdom Viridiplantae; phylum Streptophyta; class Magnoliopsida; order Asparagales; family Asparagaceae; genus Dracaena; species Dracaena cambodiana. The sequence goes on from JAYEPQ010000017.1 coordinate 33,258,879, forward strand.
AAACAACAACAGAGAAGATTCCGTCCAGAGCTAATGAAATCAATCGAAGATGAGGTGAAGAAGCTTATACAATCTGGCTTCATCCGAGAAGAACAACATCCTGATTGGGTAGCGAACATCGTTCTGGTTCCCAAGAAGAATGGAAAAATCCGAATCTGCATCGATTTCCGGGATCTCAATGCAGCATGTCCTAAAGATGAATTTCTACTTCCAATAACGGATGTCATGATTGACAATACCTGCGGGTTCGAAAGAATGTCTTTCATGGATGGATTCTCCGGGTACAATCAAATCAAAATGTGCCCAGAAGATGAGAAACATACTGCCTTCAGGACACCGTTAGGCGTGTCTGTTATACGGTCATGCCATTCGGTCTGAAGAATGTAGGTGCAACATAACAGCGTGCTATGAGCGTAATTTTCCGGGAGCATATCCGTAAAACGGTAGAGTGTTACGTGGATGACTTGACCGTCAAGAGTCGTAATAAAGACGATCATCTCCGAGATTTGAAAGCGGTGTTTGACATTATGAGAAAACACCAATTAAAAATGAATCCAACTAAATCCTTTCGCGGTGTCTCTAGTGGCAAATTCCTTGGTTTCGTTGTTACATCCAAGGGTATTTATTTAGACCCGGAAAAGGTAAAAGCAATTCAAGAGATGCAGCCACCAAAAAACCTTAAAGAACTTCGTGGATTATAAGGGAGACTGGTATATATCCGGAGATTTATCGCCAATCTTTCAGGGCGATGCCAACCTTTTACCAAGCTAATGAAGAAAGGAGTGTCGTTCGTTTGGGATGAAGCTTGTCAACAAGCCTTTAAGGATCTCAAGAAGTACCTCACAAAGCATCCGGTACTGGTAGCCCCTGTATCAGGAAAACCATTCTTGATATACGTTCGGGCGATGTACCATTCACTTGGCGCCCTGTTAGCCAAAACTAATGACTCTGACCATGAACAAGCCATTTACTACCTTAGTAGAACTATGGTAGGCGCCGAACATCGGTACACTCCAGTAGAGAAAGAATGCTTGGCCCTGGTATTCGCAGTTCAGAAAATGCGACATTACTTAGTAGGCCAAACAATCCTTTTGATTTCTCGGGTAAATCCTCTGAGAGTGCTCATGACCAAGCCTGGGTCACTCAATTGCAGGTTAGCTAATTGGTCGATCCTCCTATCGCAATATGACATGCGATTTATACCACAAAAGGCGATCAAGGGACAAGCAATTGCTGATTTCTTAGCAGAGCATCTTGTCCCGCAATCCTCGAAACTTTATGAGGATATTCCAGATGAGATAGCAGAAGCCAATATAGTCTCTAAAGAACCGATTTGGCAGTTGTTCTTTGATGGAGCGGCTAGAAAGAACTCTGCCCAGAGTGGGGGTGGTTTTAATATCCCCGCAGAATCATGTAATCCCCCGAGGATACTCACTAACTCAGCCCTGTTCTAATAATGTGTCCGAGTACAATGCATTATTAACGGGATTGTGAATTGCCCAACAGCTAGGGGTCTGGCGTTTAGAGGCCTATGGGGATTCCAAACTCATAGTAAATCAAGTAAGAGGAGAATACGAGGTTAAACATGAACATCTCGTACCTTATCACAAAGCGACAATCAAACTTGCCAACTCATTCAAAGAGTTTTATATTGACTATCTGCCATGACACGAGAACGCATACGCTGACTCCTTGGCTTCCCTCGCCGCTACATTAGCACTCCCTGCTAAGTCAAGCAAAAGTGTTGAGGTTGGAAGTCGCGACCTTCTTTGCCCTGAGGAAATACTCGAGGCAAATGAGGTCCATGTGTCAGGGATGAACTTCGAGCCCAGAGATTGGCGGTTCATGCTCGTCGACTTCGCGCTCTACGGGATATTACCCGAAGATCCTAAAGAAGCCGCAAAAGTGAAGAAGGAGGCAGAAAAATTCTATTATAATTCTGAACCTAATACCTTATATCGGAAAATGCCATGTGGAGTTTTACTTCGGTGCTTATCACAACAAGAAGTACTCAAAGAAGCACATGATGGGGCCTGTGGTGCTCATCAGCCGGGACCTAAATTAGGAGACCGGATAAGAAGAATGGGTTACTACTGGCCGACAATAATGTCAGATGCCTTGACATATGCGAAGAAATGTCATGCGTGTCAGGTGCATGCAAACTACATACACCAGGCCGCAGAATACCTACATCCAACCACGATTACATGGCCATTCGAGACGTGGGGAATGGATATCATTGGTCTCATTGCTCCGCCATCTTCTCGTGGACATCGGTTTATACTGATTATAACCGATTACTTCTCAAAATGGTCAGAAGCTATCCCTTTGTGAGAAGTAAAAACGAATGATGTGGTCAGTTTCATCAAACACCATATCATTTATTCCTTTGGTGTTCCTAGACGGATCATCAGTGACAACGGCCCTCAATTCACTAGCAAAGCCTATACTAAATTCTGTGATAAGTTCAGAATACAGAATATATTTTCGTCTCCATATAATCCTGCCGCAAATGGTCAAGCTGAAGCATTCAACAAGACCATTGTGAAGCTTTTGCAGAAATTTGTCACTCTAAATCAGCGCGATTGGGACGAGAAATTGGGGGCTTATCTATGGGCTTATCGCACAACGGTTAGGACACCGACAAAGAGTACACCATTTTTTTTGGTGTATGGTTGCGAAGCTATACTACCTCTAGAAATTCAAATTCCTTCTCTTCGGGTGGCATTAGCTACAAGAATGACCACTGAGGAAAAACATAGCCAACGACTTTGGGAATTAGAAGCATTGGATGAGAAGCGCTTAAAAGTTTAACAGCAAATAGAGCTTTATCAGGCGCGAATATCTCGAGCCTTCAACAAAAAGGTGAAGGAACGAACTTTCAAAGTGGGTGACTTGGTTTTAGCGGTCAGGCGTCCTATGATTCTGACGCACAAAACTAAGGGTAAGTTTCAGTCAAAATGGGAAGGCCTATTTGTAGTAGAGACAGTCTACTCAAATGGAGCATACCGGTTGATTAATCAACATGGAGATCGGATGATGATGCCAATTAATGGAAAATTCCTTAAAAAATATTATTCTTAAAAAAAAAGTATGAACTGCCCAACGCTATCAAGGCAATGGGAAGAAAATAAATTTCTCGCCAACCCCATCACGTTGGGGGTAAAAAGCATGAACTGCCCGAAGCTGCTAAAGCGAAGGGAAGAGGAAAAGTTTGGCATTTAAGTTCAAACGAAACCCTCGACAACTTATTATACTGAGGGGAATAGTATGGCTAGCCCAACTCAAATAGTAGTTGGTAAAGGCAAATCAAATCCATTAATAGCTGGGGATTTGCTAAAAATCCTACGACAAATCTGTCACGATAATATCATTATCTAAATGTAAGGATACATCATTGTCCAAAACTGCTAAAGTAAAGGGAAGAAGGAATATTTGGCCTCTAAGCCCAAACAAAACCTTCGATGACTCACTATACTGAGGGGAATAGCATGGCTAGTCCAACTCAAACGGTAGTTGGTAAAGGCTAATCAAATCCGTTGATAGCTGGGGGGTTTGCTAAAAACCTTACATTAGATCAATTCTTTGTTAAGTTAAGATTTTACCTCTGTCAAAAAAAAAAGAGGGACAAAAATCACACTTCATCAAGTCCAATGTTACAACATCTGATGAACATATTTTTTTAATGTCGTTAAGTTAAAAGTATTCTCTGATGATAATCATTTTCCCTATCAAGTTAACAGTTACCTCTGATAGTCAGAATTTTGAGACCGAACACATTAACAATCACCTCTGTTTGGTCAGCTCATTCGTTCCTATCACGACTAGATCCTCTGAATAGGTTGAGCCCCGAGATATGTTTAATGATACCTCTGTCTTTTCCTAATTCGTCATACTAGATGTCATTGAATGGTTAGGATTCTATAAGCACGTTGACATTATACCTCTGTTTGTCATTCTATGAGCACGTTAACATTATACCTCTGCTTTTCATCCTATAAGCACGTTAATATTATACCTCTGCTTGACATTATTAGGCATGTTAACATCATACATCTGCCTATTGTTCGTAAATCCTAATAGGTCGCACTATATGTCACTGAATAGTTAGGATTAAATTTATCTGAAAACTCTCACTATCAAGTCCTGAGCCTCTGAATAGTTTGAATCACTATCCATGAAGTGTATAAAATACATATACGTATGTAATAAAATAAGAATAAATAGATAAATGATAGTAAATTTTCTTTTCTTTTTTAAAAAAAAAAAAAAAAAAAGAAGGGAAGAGAAAGATAATAATAATAATGATACAGTAGCACACAGCAAAGTCTTTCATTCTGTATTATTATAAATAACCAATAAGTAATAATAATGATTACTTCTGAGACAAAGCCTTCAAAGTATCTTCTACCTCTTGCAGCCTACGGTGGAGACTCTCCCTTGTTGTCTCTAAAGCTCTCCTCTGCAAGTCCATTTCATCCATGGGAAGTTGTTGTGCAGCCTGAGTCTTGAATTTTTCTAACTCCCTGATGCCGACGACGATGTCATGCTCTGTTTGTTCCTTTTGCCGTGAGATCTCAGATGCTTTGCCAGAAAAAGTTTGAATTTCAAGTTCGAGATTAGTAATCGAGGCTTGAGCCTTAGTAATGATCTCCCGCTCGCGGCTTATTGAGTTACGGCGGTGTTCGATATCATTCTCAATCTGGGCCAGGTCCCAAGTTAGCTTCTCTGAAGAACCTTGGAGTCCCGCGACTAGTTGGGCCTGATGTTCTATATTCTGCTACAGTTCGGCATGAAAAGCCAAGTTTTGGGCTCGTAAGCGAGCCACTTCTTGGTTTGTCATCTCGGCAAGATCGGCTTGGCGCAGACTATTGAGCAATGACAATTGGACCTCCAGCTCGTCCCATCGAGCCCTATAAGGAGCTGCCCGCTGCGGTCCTCCAATCCTAGTGATATGGTCTAGGTAACTCACCATGAGAGGATGGACCTTCTCTAGAGAATCCTCTCCGCTGAGGAACTCCTCAATGCATCCATAAAAAAGTTCAAGAAAGAGTTCGACGTTGCGACTAATAATTCTTTCACTAAAGCTGGAGACCGAATTCTATTTTGAATTTGTTGAGACTGCAGGAAAAGGACGTATGGATGCTGGAGCGACAGTAGAAAGTATTGATGCCATACGTGATTCTGATAATGGAGTAGGCGCCGCACCTAATAAATTAGTCACAACTCATGCTGGAGTGGTCATTACCTCTGTTGTCGAGATCGCTGACGCTAGCGGCATAGCCGCTGCGCCAAACGTTGATCCCATGGCATTGGAACGTGATGAAACTATGCGTGTTGGCAAGGGAAAGCTTTCTGTGTTCACAGACTTTACTAAAGCCTCCGCAGAAGATATTAAAGATGCGTTAACATCACCTGCATTTGATAAAAATAAAATGGTCAGGTATTATCATCAAAAAGATTTGTGCAAAATGGAGAAAGTGTGCAAATACCTGTTGGAAGAATTGTATCGGTGGCAGTTATGGAAATAGAACCAGATCCCTCAGGTCTATCCGCCTCTGAATCCTCCAGCGGTAAGTGAGAGATTTTATCCATGTTGGGTTGATAAAAGTAATCACTATCGAACTCTCCATCGGAGCCTAGACCGTCAAAGTCACAAATTGCCCCCACTTACACCAAAATAATCTACTAGCTCCAAAGAATCTGATTTGGCGGTCGGGGAGGAGTGGGTCATTGGATCTTCGCCACCTGAAATACAAACGAATATGTATTAAAAAGAAAAAAATGGGGGATGGAAAAGGAGGAGTAAAGTCTAATCCTTAAAGAAAAATACTCACCTATAGGGACAAGTCTTGGTGTTGGGCTAGGCAAAGTGGCTTCACTGGGAGATGATAGAAAGTCATCTAGTGCACTATCGTCCAATGCAGCACCCGTCGGCTCTAAGACTCCTATATCCCTGATGGTTAGATCGCTCCTGTCAAAATTTGCAATTTTAGGGACTGGACTTACAGTAGCAGGTGTCTTAAGTGTGGAGAAAGCTGCAAAACCATACATCCTAGCAGTCTCATTAGAGGAAGTCGGTGGCGATGTGACGTTAGAAAAGACTGGAGAAGTTGTGGTAGACAAATGTCCTCCTGACCCAAATGCCGAAGTAATAACAGGAAAGTCATTTCTAGATGGAATGATTGGTGGAACTATCGATGTTGCGGTTGGCAGACCTGAATGACTTGTGGTTGGTGGATCTGAATGAGTCGTGGTCGGCAGATCTGAATGACTAACAGTTCGTCCTAGGACCGAATTATCAACTCGATCCTGAAATTTCTTCTTCTTCTTTTGAGGGACCTTGACTCCTCTAGGGTTTGAACGCTTCGACGAGGATCTGCTTCCATGAGGAGAGGCTGGGGTAGAGGTATCATCTTGTCCATCGCCATCATTGTTATCAGAACTAAGAGAGGCACTTATGGACTGGAATTCACGTGTCAAGCCTTTTTTCGAGGATCTATATGATGCCTTAATATGCCTTAAAAAGGAATGATTCACCTGATAGTCACCAGGGATAATATCTGCAAGATGGTACTAATTGCATAATCCCATTGACGCAAAAAGAGATGGTGATTGGCTTGGAAGGGTAAAAGATGCCTTTGTACCTCCCGCCGCAAAATAATACCATCCTCGCGCACCCTCGAAAAGATTTTCCTCATGACGGAGATAAGAGTTTGGGTTGCCAACATATAGCTGATCATATCCGAACTGATGCGCTAAACGACTTGGTGTATAGGGCTCCATAAAACAAATTCGACCCCTGTCTAAGAATCAAATGACTTGGTCAGATACTGATGAGCCACCAGAAGCAACCTGATGGCAAGATTGTATAGCCATCATTTCCAGGACTATCTTCAAGTTGGCTACTATAACCTCCTCCGATAAACTTTGGGAAACAACGGTAAATAAGATAATTTTGGTGTCGCCCAAGGATTTGTCGGATCTTAGCCATGTACCTTCCATTCCAGGAGCAATTTTCGAAGCGCTGTACATGAGAAGTGGCATGATCAATGAGTCCTGAAGGAGAAGTCATTAGTTCAGGACATTGCAGCACGAACCAAGTCATCAAATAAGTGAATGGCAGGTCAATACGCGGATTAGGCGTTTTGAAGATATTGTTACCATCCTTATCTTCCACCTGCTGGACTTTGCAAAATTGAGTAATTATATCTCTCAAGCCACGTTGCAGACTACAAACCATAGCTGGTAATAGTCCCAGAGGCTGGCCGAACGCTAGTAAGACTGCAGGGTAAATAACATCAACGGTGACAGTTTCGCGACATGAAGTAGGTACCACACAGCGCTTCAACCACAATATGAGATATCCGGCAAAAATAGCATTGTCCGATATAGGGGAAGCTGCCTGGTAGTGGTAACTTTCGAAAACAGTCTGAGCTTTAAACCCATCTTCATCAGATTCTGATGTATATGTAGTTGCGAAGCAGGTACCAATCCTCTCATTGACAGTATCCATATCGCAAGCAGCCCGTATTTGGATACTACGCTCATTTCCTTCCAAATTTTGGAATAGATATGCTACCCATACCTTATGTCACACCCCTTGATTTCGGGCCTGGCGCGCCCCTTGATTTCGTGGCTTGGAGTTATCGGCGCAAATGTTATAGTGACACATCAGCTCCCAATAAGTTAAGTATGCATTAGGAATAGCCTTTAGGCGGAGTAGTTCTTTCATATTCGGAACATACTCCTCATAAGGGGTTTCGCCTATGGATAATGCTGAGATTTCATGCATCTCATGAAGTGCGAATCCCAATTCTCCAACAGGAGTGAAAAAAGTATTGGTCTCCGGATTATACATCTCCAGTATGCAGAAGAAGTGAGGGGAGCTATGTGGAAGACCAAATTGTACATTACGCACCGCACGATAGAGGCCAAGGTTCTCTAAACGTGTTTTGAAATTCACCAGAATGAAATGGGTCATCCGAGACCACCATGATCGTGAAGTGGAGTGAATCCATTCAGAATTGCGGAAATCATGAGCTGAGAATTGACCATTGGCGTCCAAAAATTGGTTAATAAATGTATCTGCTCGTTTCGGATGCTCTCCAACAGGTAAGTCTTTGCCGAATCTACCAGGCAATAGACCTGTAATATACTTTGTTGGGCCGTCTACAAATGGGCCGTTTCTGTTAAATCTCCCTATTGCAACACCATGACTACTGCGGGTGATTGTCCAAGACATCACGCGTGGATACGAAGTCCGCTGCAGATATGATAAGGAATAGCTGTGCTCCAGGTCTGGGATAAATATGTGGCGACCTCCAGCATTGTTCAACCACTTAGTGGTGTCCCATAAGTTTTCGTTTGGTTGGTTGACGACATCCCCAAAAAGAAATTGCGGCTTCTTCAAAATCTATCTATTTGCGCCCTCAAAGACAGAATCAGTGATTAACTCACGAGCTGTGAGTGGGTTGCAGCTAATAATTTTCTGCCGTCGATCCGCACTACTTCGTTCCTCCACTAAAGGAATGTGACCGTCAAATCCAAAGTGAGATTGATTATTTGGACTGCCCGAAAATCCGAAATAATGATTCTTGGATAAAAGATCTGTTGAATAAGGAACTGTAAGAAAGAAAATAAAACTTTAGTAAAAAAAAAAGGTAGCAGCGGACACTCGCAGGGTGGGCACCCGCAGGTGCCACCCGCGGGTGGCCACCCGCGGTGCCACCTGCGGGTGAACACCCACGGGTGGCCACCCGCGGGGTGCCACCTCAGGTGGACACCCGCGGGGTGCCACCTCCCGCGGGGTGCCACCTCCAGGTGGACACCCGCAGGTGCCCCCCCGGGTGGACACCCTCCGTGCTACCCCGGTGCCACCCTCCGTGCCAGGACCCTGGCGTAGCCGTTCATGGCTCTGCGTAAATCTGTTATATTTGTGCCATAATGAAATCTCTTTCATAATAATCGCAAAACCGGTTTTAAAGTAAATGGATGACCGTTTGTTTACCTGATATCAGAGAAGAGAGGTCAACAGCGGCAGTGACGCCCGCGTGTCGATCCTCATAAGAGGAGAGATCAACACCGGCGATGACGCCCGCGTGTCGATCTTCAGTATTTAAATCCTGTGAGTGCGAAGTGCTTGAGGAAGCCATTAGATTGGGAAAGGAGAAAGTAATTTCTCGGAGTAAGAGAACAAGAGATTTTCTGAAGAGGTGGAGATCTATGGGTATTTATAGTAAATTACCTGGAGTTGAAATAGGAAAAGGAATCAAAATTCTGACCAAAATTAAAGTTTGGTTTATCAGAGTCCAAATAGGATTTGGGTATTTATTTAAATTCCTTTTCCTATCCTAATCATAATCCTTATTCCTACCCAAATTAAAATCCAAATATCTAGGTAATCCCAGTTAAAAGTAAAGAGTCCAAAGTATTTTGAAATTCATTACAAATTAATTATGAAATTTCTAAAACTTTGGAGGGGGTTATGTAGACACTAAAAAAAATAATAAAGTAAATTAATATATATATATATATATATATATATATATATATATATATATATATATAGTGCGGAAACCACCGCGGGCGTGCCCGTGGATGCCAATCCGCGGGAGAGCTCCCGCGGGTGCCACCCGCGGGAGAGCGATCCCGCGGGTGCCACCCGCGGGAGAGCGATCCCGCGGGTGCCACCCGCGGGAGAGCGATCACGCGGGTGCACACCCGCGGGAGCGATCCTGCAGTTGCCAACCCGCGGGTTGTTTTCCGTATTCTTCCGTTTATTTTGCTGATATTTCGTGCTCCGATTTTTCAGGACGGAATCGATCAGGATTTCAAGCCTCCTCAGTCTATAAAACACAGGAGTGCATTCGAGAGAAGGGACTTGGGATCTTTTGGGGCAGAGTTTGGAGAGTTCAAAAGTATCGAGAGCGGGTTTTTCTTCAGGAGTCTAGAGAAAGGAGCAGATCTTCTTTTTCCAGTCAGACGGTCAACAGAGGCACTAGCAAGGCTCCATCGCCACCCGAACCCACATAGAAAAGGGAATTCATCAATATTCCCATTCTTGTTATTCTTCAAATTTGTAATCCACATCTTTTTGTTGTAATTCAGAAATTTTATAATGGAAGGAAAGATGCAATTTTTGGGCAAACAGGCCAATATTTAATTCTTTCTAAACAATACAATCAAAAAGAAAAATTATATAATTAAAAGAAAAATAATTAATAGAAGAAGGGAAGTGTGTTACTTACCTCTATTTGATCTCGAATATTCGGTTCGAATCCTCGGTTCGGTTTGATTTTTTTCCTTTTTTTTTTTCCTTCCCTTTCTTTTTTTTTTCCTCTGCTGGATTTGGCCGAAAGACAGAAGAAGAAGAATAGAGTGAAGTGTTTTGTAGAGGGAAAATAATTCAAGGGTAATTTTGTAATTTAATCCCAAACTTACACCAATTCGCCACTTAATGTATTTAGCTTACCACCATCAATTCCCCATTTGACAGTTCAAACTGACACTTTTTAGGGTGTGCAGTAAGAAATTTATTTTAGAAATAGGGTGTGTACAAAGTAATTTTCAATTTATTTAATATTTTAATAATTTTGGTTTCTTGTAACATTCTCCAAATACTACCAAATTTATGTAGGACGTAGTGCTCAACGAGAGGAACACTATAAAATTATCCGTTTGTTATTTCGATGTTCGGAATAAATGAACCGAAATTCTAAAGTAATTAGAAGGATGATTATAATATTATTAAATTAATAATTTTGGAAGTATTTTTCGGCCTCGTAAGAAAAATCTAAAAAAATCCTAAATATTACAAAATTAATAATCGTATTTAAAGTTACGTTAACCAAAAGTTATTTCGGTGTCCAAAATTGACTTCAGTGGACTTATTCGGCATGATTGGTCTCAAGAGAGCAATACAGATAGCTCGAAATTTGGGGTATTACACTTTATTTACAATAATTTTTAAATAGTTTTTATATTGATTTCGATTATTTATTTTAATTGTTAGCGAATTGCTGTAGTTTTTTTTTTACTTGACGGCTTGTTATTTACTTATTTGATTTCTTGTGATATTGTTAATTTGTACATTCTTATTTACTTGTTATAATTTATTTCCAATTACTGGATTTTTTTTGTTATAATTTCTTTCCAATTAATGAAATTTCTTACTTACTGATTAAATTAATTTCTCAGCTAATCTAAAATAAACAATTAAAAATAACATAAATTGAGCATACAAAATACAAATTACAATATTGATAATAGTTGAAAATAAATTTGAAATCTTATTTTTTTTATTTAGATTATAACTGAAATTATGGGTGTGAATGTAATTTAATTTATGAAGATAAATATGAGAATTGCTGTGAAATTGTTAGAAATTTAGAATTAATACTGGGATATAATTTTTTATATATTTTTTAGAATTTTTAATTCAATTTTTAATTTATAAAATTAATTTTATATAGTTTTATATTTATTTTTAATTAAATAAATAGAAAATTGCGTAATTTACGTTATGCGTTATGCTATATGCTATATAACTTAATAGAGACAAAACGTTACGTTACTGTTATCGTTATTTTAAACATTGATTCAGATTGTCGTTCATAACGTGAATATATATATATATATATATATATATATATATATATATATATATATATATATATATATTCTTAGCTCTATGTGTGCAGTTTCCAGCGTCAAATACCGAACACAAATCTCCAGTAACCTCGGCAGAGATCTTCGTGTTGCACGACTGAAGAACTGTTGGGGGTATGTATAGCTCTACATGGTACGTGAAGTCTCAGCTCGTATTTACTCTACATCTCTCAGCTCATGTTTTAGCATTTGGAAACAGTCGATACTTTAAAACAATCTTTGATATTTTACTTGATCTCTATGGTTTCAGCCTTCGAATATTTTTGGAGCAGGTGTACGTTCATGCTGAGGTCTTAGCAAGTCCTATTATTTAATCTCTTTATGCATTATGTTTCTTGTTCTAATTGTAAATGCAACATATAGTTTCGCTTCACAATAATGTACATTGTTGAAGGATACATTATTGGAGTATCTAGCTATCAGAAAATTTAGATCAAGTACGTTGGCCTGTCAGTTTTTATGTTTTTTTATTTGAAGGAAATCTTTAAAAGGTTGACGAGTTTAGTTGGTTTCGCTGATAAAACTCTGGCAATATAAAAATTTAGGGGTAAAATAAGTCCCTTGTTTGTTCCTCTTGTAAGGGGATCATAGTCTAGCAGAGGTCAAATCTATTGTGAGGTTGTTACATATGCTAGCACTCGAGTAAAACATTTGAGATCAATAAACAATGGGAAAGTTAGAAGCTCGTGTAGCTCAAACTAAACAATTCCTAGAACAAAATATTTTTTAGGGTTAATTACAGTCAGACTCCCTGTAGTATTGAGGATGTATAACTTAACACCCCTGAAGTTTGAAACTCTAAAAAAAAAAAAAAATCTTTGGACTGTTAACATTGTTAGTGAAAGTTAGTTATTTTCACTCTCCTTTTTTATTAAAGTGCACTCTTGTCTCTCAAATTTCTATTCTATTCTCATCCCTCATTTTAACCAGCACACTCCTCTCTCTCTCTCTCCCTCAGTTACTCACGCTCCCTCTCTGACTGAGAGAGGGATAGAGAGAGAGAGTGACTGAGAGAGAGGGATAGAGAGGGACAGAGAGAGATGAGAGAAAGAGAGAGGGAGTGTGCTGGTTAAAGAGAGAGATGATGGTAGAATAGGAATTTGAGAGATATGAGTGCACTTTAGTAAAAAAGGAGAGTGAAAATAACTAACTCTCACTAAGAGTGTCAACAGTTCAGTAGGTTTTTTTAGAGTTTAAAACTTCATAGGTGTTAAGTTACACATTCCCAATACTACAGGGGTCTGACAGTAATTAATCCTATTTTTGATTACCCATCTCCCAGTTAGAGATAAGAATGGGCAGTGTCCAAAGACCACTTTTTAGTCCGTCATATTTAAAATGAAATTAAAAATAAATTTTTCATAATTTTAATTTAAATTTTTTAATAGGATAGACAAAAAATTGATTATGGAACTGTCCATCTTTATCCCTAGTTGCATGCATTAGATGCCAATTGTGGGATTTGGGTCCTTATTCATGAGTGGATTCAACCACTTTGGTCTCTTAATCTTGGTTCGTTCATGAGAAGATCAACTTGGGCTAAGTGATTCAATCCATGAATTGAATTTCGACTTTTAAGTTATATTGGTCTTTCGAAAGGAAAGGAAAGTAAGAGAAGAAAGAGAGACTCGATCTTCATCCAAGTTGGTGAATTGGATGTTGAGAGATAAAAATAAAGACGAGAAAGTGAGAAGTTTAAGGGTTATCTACAAAGAGCTCATTTTAGTTGAGTTTTCAACAATTTTGTGTCACTTTGGGGAAACTTAAGGTTCTACCGTGTAGAGAGGTGTCTCTTAGCAGAATGAGCTCAAGATTTGGTGTAGTTTCAGAAGATTGTATGTAGTATATTCTCTTCTCGATTTCTATATAATTGTGGATGAAAGTATGGATTATGTTCGAACTACATTATCTTTTCATGTTTCTTTTGTTGTGCTCGTTTAAGTTTGTATTAGGATCCATTTATTCTCACTTTGATTGTCAGTGGGGGTGCCCTTAGTTGTCAACAAATGTCATTTCGTGGCCTAAGAATCATTATAATATTACTAGTACCATAACTTTCCCATATTCCCACCAAGCAAAAAAGAGAGAGAGATTTTAACTGTTAAAAGCAAAGCAGAATATTTCTCTCTTGTCAATGGGTCACTTTCTCTACAGTGATAGTCCTAAGTGGGATGTGTTTTAAGAATGCAAATGAGGGGAGAGAGAGAGAGAGAGAGAGAGAGAGAGGGTGAGGGAGAGAGAGAGAGAGAATAGTAATAGGAAACAGTTGAACAAAGCATGCATATGACTGTCTACCTCTTGTCCACAGGTATCAAAATCATGCCATGGCCACTGGACTTTGCTTTGTTTTGCTTTCCTTCATATCATCATTATTTATAAATAATAATAATAATAACAATGAGAAGAATAGTAGTCTTTGCTTTTGTCATCCATCCAGTCCCCCCACACCCCCACCCTAAAAAGCAGCTCCCACTATCCTCCCATTTTATTTTTTGATTTGATCATATTTGACTCACACTCACTCTCTCTCTCTTTCTCTATCTATCTATCCAGAATAAAAATAAATAAATTTTTTACAGTAACTTCGAAATCTTAGTAGTACAGTATCTTTAAAAAAAATAGCAAAATAATTTAGGTTCAAATCTTACTAAACACATTTAATTATTGATTTTATTCAAAAAAAAATGAATATCGTCGGATAAAACAATTATGGATGTGTTAGAAAAAATATTTTTTCTCGACCCTCATCATAATTCTCAGTTCCATCAGTGACAACAGCAAACTCAACATCAGGATGGATTCTCCTGGGAGGACAATCGGCCCACTACCAAGTGATACATTACAAGGAAGGACAACAGTTATCGTTTATCTGATGTCTTTTGTATCAGTTTATATTTTTCTTTTGGTGTTTTTTTTAGTTTTCTTGGGTTTGAGAGTTATTATGTAAACTCCCAGTGTTTATGAAAAATACTAGATGAACATATATTCTATTATCATAGTTTAATAAAATACGGACGACATCAGCTCGTAGTTATTGACTAAAAAAAAATTCTCATCGTAATTTGAGAGTTTTGGTGTCAGTTTTGGAGAAGTGACAGTAGTTCTATAGTCTCTCTCTGTCGTAATTTGAGAGTTTTAGTGTCAGTTTTGGAGAAGTGGCAGTAGTTCTACAGTCTCTCTCCGTGAGATTGTTTTCTTTCTTTCTTTCTCTCTCTAGAAAAGGGAAAAGTATCAAGATTGGATTGGAGTGCAGGGCAGAAGGCACTCGTACTCCATCAACAACCTCACCACCATCTTTTGTTAGATTCCAACAGGGCAGGCACTTCGCAATTCTGTGTGGTGTCCTAACAAGTGCATGTTGTGTCCTAAGATTCTCTCTCTCTCTCTCTCTCTCTCAAGTTACATGCACACACCCTTGCATCACGAGAGGATGACCCAATTTTACTTTTATATCATAACCCTTTTATTTTTAATGCTTGTAATAGTTTTCAGTGATGTCATCTATAACTTAACTTGTTTCTCTCTCTCACTCTCTCTCTGTCTCTCTTTTAAATTAATATTCAATTGAATTGGATGATTCAAGCTTACCTATGTCCTTGTAATATTTAATTTTTTTAGTTATTTTCTGTTTGCATATGCCATTTCATTTTTTTTTTCCTACACGATGAAATTTTCTATTAGTGAAATATTCTAAATTGTATTACCCCAAAAATAACTTTGTGGAGGCTGAAATTAACCTACATTATTAGAAAATAACAGTGAATTATAGACTAACTATGTTACAATTAATTTAAATTATAGGATAAAGAAAAGATAGGATTATCAAATACCACGGTATCAATAGAAATAAATAACTTTTTAATTATGATCTATAGTCACGTCATAAGGTGCAGAGATGAGGTCAATTATTTTATTAAAGAAATATAATTGTTTATAACTTTTTAATTATCTAATGAACAAAATGTTTATTGCCAAAAAAAGGGAAAAAATTTGAAGTTTTTTTGTGAACTAAGATTTCGATTGCATGATAAATAAGAAATTGCTAATAAAAACTGATATACGCAAAGAATGTTTACGTGTGAGTCATATATAAACTACCAAAACCATGTAAAAGACTCACATACAAAACACAAACAAGCAATGAAAAAAAAAAGTAAAAAAAAAAAACAGAAAAAGAGAATATTAGCAGTCATCAATCTTCAAGAAAAAAGTATCATGTAAGAAAATTTCTCCCCCCGTTCACACGTGCCACCCTTTCAAAATCCCTCTCCTTCCCGCTCCCTCGCACGTGCCAACCCTCCCGCCACCGCCCTCACACCCTCCACGCGCTGGCCCACACCACCGGCTGCCCCTTCCACTGCAGGAAGATCCCCGCCGGCCCCGCAGCCTCCTCCCCCGCCGCCGCGGCAGGTGGCATCGCCCACCCCTCTCTGTACCTCCTCAGCAGCGCCCTCACGTCGTCTGCCACGTCATCGCTGAAACTCGCCGGCGACATCCCCGCTGACCTCAGCCTCCTGGTCCACCCGCTTGCCGTCTCCCTCCTCTCCACCGACTCCGCCGGGGGGCACGCCACCAGATCCACCACCGCTCGCCCCGCCGCCCTCTCCAGCGCCAGCCGCTCGTTGCTCGTCTTGGGGAAGCTCTCGTCGAGCGAATCGAAGTAGGCCGAGAAGAACCGGAGGCTCTCTTGGAACCCTTTCAAGAAAGCCTCGTCTTCGTCCAGGCCGCCGGCGTCGAGATCCGCCTCCTCCTCCACCACCGTCACGATCCGCGGCTGCATCCGGCGGATCGCGGAGAGGAACGCGTCCCGGCGGCGCCCCGAGGGGGAGACTCCGTGGAGGGAGTTGATGCAATTGACCGCCAGAGCGGCCTCACCGTTGTCATGCAGGTTCAGGCTGTCGAGGTCGAGATCCGACAGGTCACCGGAGTGGTGGACGATGTTGAACTTGAACGGGACGCCCATGAGCCGGGCGAACTTCTCCATCCGGGCCCCGATCTCCCTCATCACGCGCTGCACGGCGGAGGAGGGGGCGGACGGGGAGGAGACAACGGTGGAGATGGTGAGGTGCGGCGTGTCGTCGGCCGATCGGGTGGCGAGGGCTTCCAGAAGCGTTGGCCACTGCGTGCAGAAGGTGTTGCTGAGGTCCAGTATGTGCAGCCGCTGCTGCGGAGGCGATCCGTCGAGGAACGCCTCCAGTATAGCGCCGTTGGCGGCGACGTGGCCGAAGGACGACCACGGGCTGAGCTCCTGGAACCTCAGGGCCGTCCGCCTTGTCGAGTCGAAGGAAGTCGTTCGGTCCGACGCAGAGCAGAGTGTCGTCAGCGTTCTTGGGCCGGAGTTGGTGAGGCGGGCGAAGAGTGCCTGCAGGAAGTAGGAGGCGAGCTTCTGCTCGGTGTCGCCGTACGGGGAGGCGAGCTCGTTGAGCATCCACATGATCTGCTGGACCCTCTGCGTGTCGCGGCCGGCGACGGCCCTGGCGCACTCGAGGAGGAGGTCGGTCCCCCAGCGGGCGCCGGAGGAGAAGTCGAGGTTGAGGTTGAGGTTCTGGGGGACGGAGAAGTCAGGGGGAGCAGGGTTAGGGTTAGGGTTAGGGTTAGAGGAGGAGGAGGAAGGGAGGAAGTGCTTGGAGGAGGAGGAGGAGGAGAAGTCTTCATCCATGAAGAGGTGGGGGTTGTTGCAGCATTCTTCTTCTTGGTCGTCCTCCTGAGAGGAGGAGATGCGATGATGATGATGATACTGGTGTTGGGGATACCAGTGGGAGTAAGCAGGCGAGGAGTTATAAGTAACTTGATCTTGCGGGTAGTAGTAGTAGGGGTAGGAGGAGGAGGAGGAGTTGTGCGGAGTTTTGGAGCTGGTGGTGGATGAGTTTAAGGAGTTGGACTCTCGCTGCTGGTGGTCTGAGGACTGGAGGCTCACCAACCTGAACAAAGTATCCATCAAACTGAGCAACACATGAGATCAGAGCGGGGGAGAAAGAGAGAAGGGGGAGTTAGGGTTTAAAAAGCCATGGTGGTGGTGGGCAACAACAAGTGTTATGGGGAGGAGACATGGGGAGATGTGAGAGTGGGGGGTGAGCTAGCTTTGCTTGCCTTTTTCTCTCTTTGGGCAATTGGAATATATTTTTTCTGTAAATGGGACTAGTTTTATGGTGTGCAGCATGATGTATTTATGTACGTATGTGGTGATGTGAAGACTGAGACAAGGGTTGGAAAAGGGTCAAGACTGCAGGCCCGGCCCCCAGAGAGAGGGGAGAACAATTCTGACACATGAATGTGTTGAGGGGATGAGAGAGAGAGAGGGAGAGAGAGAAAGAGAGAATATCATGCGTAGAGAGAGAGAGAGAGAGAGAGAGAGAGGAGCGTGCATGAGGATCATCATCATCGTTCAAGATTGACACACAAACTCCAAAGAGAGACATTCTTTGCCTCCTAAAAACCCTCACCTGCGGAGACTAGCTGCAATAGACCTCGTATTTTCTGTGGGGGACTAGGGGTTTAGTTCTAGCTCTAGGTAGTATATATTTTACATGAGATGCGGGAATTTCTAAATGAGCACAACACAGGTCTTAATGGAAACTTCTTTCTAGAGTCTGGATTAATCTCCGAAGGGTTTTTGGAATTAGTTTCTGAATATCTTTAATATCATTTGAGGATTAACTCTAGACCGAAGAAAAAGACAGTACATCATTAAAAGAAACAATAAATTTGTAATTTTTTATAATTTTAGGAGGGGAGTTTACCAAGACCAGTGGTGTGCTCATTTAGAAATTCCCATGTTATGCTCTTGCCTCGGGGGCTATTTGATTGCTTGTAAGTTATCTTGAAAGTTAAATATCATATTAGTGTAATTGAATGTAATAATAAAAGTTACTGCAACATGTATTATTGTATTTGGCTTGTGAGGTGCAAGTGGCAATTAGAGTGTCTTATGCAAATTAAGGAGCCTGAGAAATACCCTATTCATTAATAATACAATCAGTGTTTGTACAAGGGAGTAAAAGTGTTTTACGCAATTCTTTCTGCAACTGCAATTGCTACAAGTGCATAAGTGATTGTAATTATAGTTGCAAATTTTTGCAAATGCAATTGTAACAAAACAACAGAAACCGCTGCTTACAACAAAATTGGAACCACTCTACACATTTACACAAGCAACCAAATACCCTCCTAAGAAATCTATATTACATGAATGTTTTAATTTTCTCCATGCCCCAAAGTCTATGTAAATGTATCCTTTTTGCCACCTTTATTTATGCTTTACTTTTGGCTAACAGTAGCTAATGCATGCCAGCTAACACGACCTCACTCAACTTATGTATTTTAATTTCTAATAGTTATAATTTGTTTATTTTGGAAAAATAGAGAGGAGAAAGATCTAGCTATCTGGTGTCTCTAGTTTGATTAGTTCCAATATTATATATGGAGGCAGAGAAATGAGTTGCATAGTTGAACATTGAAGACATATTTAAGGGAAGAATATGAGATATATAAAGCTTCTTTGTTATGGTTTTGGCTATAGCCAAAGATAAAAATCTTGTTAATTGTATATATATGCCGTTTATTTCAATGATTTAATTAGATGTTGGTTACTAATTTAAAAAGATTAAATTAATATTGTAAGACAATAAAAAGAGAGGGAAAGTTTGGATTGACGGAGGTTTCAGATTCAAGTCCAGACATATTTGTCCAAATGAAGGGGACAAACGGAAAATAAAAAAGCAGTGGTGTCGTGCAAAAAACAATGTTAATTTGTAGCGTTATCTAAAAAATTAATACAGATATTTTATAATTAAATGGATTTTTTTCTGAAAAATTAACTATAATTATTTTATAAATTTATGAAAGTTATTATAAACTAAATTAATTCTTATCTCATATTTAATATGAGACTATTTGTGTTCAGGTATTACAAATAGCAACAAATGAATCACTATTATATGCATGTCAATATTCCTCTAAGAAAATATTCATCCCCTTCGATCATTATTTTTTTGTCTTTTTCCCCCACACTTTTCTATATGCACATTATGTTTAGGCCATGCCTTCATCATATTTCTAGCAAATATATAAATTTGATTTTCCATTTTCCTACAAGTTAATAATTTTTCTTAAACAGCCCATGGATAACTCTATACTATCAAACAATTATCTTCATTAATCAGAGTTCGCAAGCAAGAATATGTTAAAAGTTTATGTTTGTAGCTTCTTCATACTTATTATATTATAGACTTGTCCCTTTCCTACTAATTGTGGATTACATCAATTAATACTCAACTAATCCACTACATTAGTTAGTAAAAGGAACCTCCTATCAAGGCATATTCTTAAAAGATCAAAGTTGGAAGCATATGCTCTCATTTATGATTACTAACAAAAGAAATAAACTCTAGAAATGTTGATAGAAGGCATTTAAGGAGGTCACATTCAACTTATGCCTCCAAAAAAGTATACACTGTCAATTCTTGATCCGTTCTATTAAAGTTTATATATATATATATATATATATATATATATATATATATATATATATATATATATATATATATATATATATATATATATATATATATATATATAATTTTAAATAGGATGGGCATAAAATTTACACTCTTCCAATTCTTATCCCTATACCTAATAAGAATACATTTTTAGTTGTAGTTATTTCTCTTCCATGCAGATGATATAGCTCAGATGACAATATTATAATTAATGTGTTAATTTTGACAATCATTACACTATTAATAATAGATTTCTGTTGATACTAGAGCGACTAAAATGGATTGATTGTAATATCTTTATGGTTGATATCACCAATCAACTTTACGAATGATATTCTACTTTATGTTAGTAGAGATATTCAGTCGATCGGTCGGAAATTGAAGTTCTCTAATCGGATCCGAGAGTAAAAGGTTCTGATTGCAGCCAGAAAATTTTTCTTACTGGAGTCGGGCGAAGTCGCCGGAATCGGTGATAGAGTTCGTCTTTGGACGTTCAGTTGGACGGATAGTCGGAAATTGGAGTTCTCCGATCGGCTCCGAGGGTATATGGCTCCGACTATTGCCGAAATTTTTTTCCGACCGTACTCTGACCGATTTTGGTCAGAGTCGGGCGAAGTCACTGAAGTCGGCGGTCATGTTCACCCCTATCTGTTAGCTTAGAAGTTTCATTCATTATTTTCTTTAGAGAAGTTATTTTCCAAGTAATTTTGCTAATTATATACATTTTCTTCCATCTTTCATCCACCTCGATCATGATGTAAGGTGCCCCATACTTGGAGCCCTTGTTCTTTGTCTCAAGATTGGGTATTGGATTTTGTTGAATGCTATGCTCTCATGGAGCCCTTGTTCTTTGTCTCAAGATTGGGTATTGGATTTTGGTGAATGCTATGCTCTCATGGAGCCCTTGTTCTTTGTCTCAATATTGGATATTGGATTTTGTTGAATGCTATGCTGTCATGGTGGTCTTCTGAAGGCTTTCCTTCGGGAGTTTCCAAAGGAGCACACCAATTTTCCTAGTGAATCCACTTCTTAATATTTTCTTTGTTCGGACTCAAATTCCGAACAGTTATAGAGTGAGTTTATTAGAAAAAATGGTGTGTTCCTTTGGAAACTCCCTTTCCTTTGAATCCAAGGAACCTATAAGTACAATAGACATATCATTATGGGCCTTGGTCAAGAGCAATTCAGGGCACTTATATAAATAAAATAAAAACAGTACGGATTTTTTTAAGCACATACATACGATGACTTAGGCCAGCATTCCATTAATCAAGTGTTAACAATAAAAATAATGGGCTGGCCGTGTTTCTTCTAAAAGCCGAGGACCTATCACTTGTCTCACTAAAAATCTGTTAAAACCCTTTTAGTCAAGCAACTAATCCATAATTAAGTGGGGTTGCTTAGTCCAAATATGTGATAGGATCAACTAAAATAACCAAAGATGGCTGAGATCACACAACCTTAGACTATAATATTATCTCTAATATCAATTTAGATGACAATAGGCATGACCTATTGTTTTTGTTTTCAAACTCTAGGGAGATGATCATGGTGTTTGAACTTTCTTTTTTTTTTTTTAATATTTATAAACAGTAGATATAATCATGGGCTTGCAGTGCTTTAGAGAGAGTGCTCTTTGGAGGTATCTTTTCCCTCCTAGGGTTTCAGCTTTTATTTCTCCTTGTGCTTTTTCTTTTAATTTATTAGGTTTTTGATTTATTTGTGATCTTTTATAGCAAGTGGTTGATAGTGTTTCTTCAATCAACTTGATCTTTTGGTACAAATCTAACTTTTGAAATCAAGACCACTTACTAGTGGGATTTAGACTTAGTCACCAAGACCCACTTTATTTTGTATATATTTGCAATTTTTTTTTTGGGGGAATAATATTAATATATTTGCAATTTTTTTTTGGGGAGAATAATATTAATCACGAGTACTAGTTGTATTATGTAATTCGTAGCTTGATCTTGACTTCTAATTTTCCAATCATTATTAGTAAGTCTTTTCAATCAATATGATTATTTATGGGGATTACTATACATGAGCTGTCAGCTCAAATAAGTTTAAGTTACGTGAGCTAACAGTAAAAAGCTAGTAATTGCTTCTTTTATTTTTATTTTTTAAAAAATCATGATATCTATCTACTTACCTTTTTTATGATCAAATTTCATAGGTCTTGAAATTCATTTACCTTTTTATCGAGTAGATACAAGATGTTGTAATTATCGAAAATAGTTAATTTTATGTCGACTTGATGGAAGACTAAATCAAAACTATAACTTATGAAATTGGATATGAGTGAACGAATCCTAGAGGGTGATCGAGATCATAATTCAAAAGAAAATTAAAACAAATAATATTAGAGATAGTAAAAATTAATTATAGTTCAATAATTTAAGTGAACTATCAGCTCATTTCCATCATTCTATTATTTATGACAAATATAAACACTGTCATAATATAATTGCAATTTTGTATGGAAATATTTTAATCATTATCATTATCTAAATCATTTTTCATCAAAATTGGTCTTGTACACATATTGCTCCGGAAAAGAATTGATAAAGTTTTACGATCGAATATATATATATATATATATAAACTCTTATAATTTAGTATCGGTTTTGTAACCGAATATAAGAGGGCAAATTATTATCATAGTCTAAAAGGGGAAATTCAAAATGCGCACTACATTTTACTAGTGAGCACCACATACTATAAAATAAAGTGATTTACAACATATCGGAAAATGGTGCTCACTAGTAAAATATGGTGCGCATTTAGAATTTCCCGTCTAAGAGTCCATCTGGCGTTCATGTTTTCCTAGTCTACAAAAAATATTTAGAAGATCAAAAGAAGAAGGTAATAAATTTACTATAAAGATCGCATTCAGTTCGGTGCGGAGTTATAGTTTAGGTTGGTGTGGAGTTATAGTTGCAGTTTACTTGGAACTATTGAGAAGAGTAGCTCTTCTTACTTTTTGGGGAGGACATGAGTGTCCTCTCGCTAGTAAAATTTAACCAAACTGTACTTATGTATACAAACTGGGAGATCTAGAAGGGGAGGAATTGTTGATTATTCGAGCTAAGACCGTTTATGTGGATAGGGTAGTCATATTTATAGTTGTGGCCGCAAAGGAGATTTGGCTCACAAAGAGAGAACTTGTCATCTCCCATCTTTTGTCCAAATCTAGAATCGCTGGGGGCTGAGTGCACTTGTGCTTGAGCCTAGAGATTCGAGATAGGTTATGTCGGAGCTCCCACCAAGTGGCTGGTATAAACTTAATTTTGATGGTTTGGTCTAGGGTGATAGAGTTGGTGCTGGATTTATCGTCTGATCTAATATTATTGGGGGCTTTCATTGAAGCTGGCAGTTTCCCTGTCACAGTCTAGTCGGTGTCAGAAACTGAGATAAGGGACTTGTGGAGGTTCTTGTGTGGGCGTCGGATGTATTTCCTAATACACGTATTGTGCTGGAAAGGGATGCTTAGGACATTATTAATTTCTTCCTGAATGTCTTGGATAGCGGTTGTCATTTTACTCTGAGATGTTTGATTTCTAAAGTCTTCTTTATATAGGTACTTTATGGCTAATAAGGATTTGATGACAGATTCTAGAACTATTCGATAAGGGAACTTTGCTTAATGACCGGTGGAACTTGTGACGAGGGATGTTTTCGGTGTACATGATATAGTCACGAAGGATCTGTATTAGCTTAAAAAAAAAAAAAAAAAAACTCCAAACGAAAAACAAGAGTAATATAGAATGTATATGAAAATATTCTCCAAATCGTTAGTGCTCTCTTGGAGCCCACGAGAGAGGCTCCCACATTACATAGTGAATCAATTGAACATGAACGATATGCTATATGTTTGGTTTTGGCATGAAGTAGTCGTACCATGCCCACTGCATGTTGTCGGCCCTTAAAACGGAGATAGTTAAGAAACGTGCAAATATGGTGTTCATAATATGTCAAGTATTAAAGAGACATGTATAACTTTGCCATAATCAGGGAATGAGCTTGATTAATTATTTGTAATCAATGTAATTGCTAAAGTAAATGCAAGGGAGAAATCTGTGATACTTATAAACTATTACGGACAGACCATTTCGTTTTTGTAGGTTGGTCTGGCATATTGCTCTTTCCTTGTGCTTATTTCGCTTTAGGGGGCTGACTCACAGGTACAACTTTTGTAATTTCATGGTATATCCGGGGATTGGCCAGTTCTTATTTGGAAGGTTGTAATTTCTTAACCGCTGCAGCTTCTACCCTTGTGAACAGTTTATATTAGAATATATTTCTAATTAATATATCTCTATTCTATTTTTAAAATATATAGAATTGTTCTTTTTATGATATTTTTTAGATTTTTAAAATAGTTATAACAAATTATGTTAATAATATTATATATATTATAACAGATAGGTTCTAAAAAGATACAACAATCAAAATTTTAATCAGATATTCCTCTGTTTTTGTTCGGAAAAAAATAGAGAAAAAAGAATATTGACCCTTTCAGTATTAAAAATCGTACTGGTATCGAAAACTTTCATTACTTTATCCCCTGATTTAGGCCGGCTAAGTTGGAGCCACTCACATGAAGTCAGACCCAAAGAAGACTCATTCCGCCAAGTGCATGATATTTTAAAACACTCTCACAATCTCTACTCCTTCAAACGCCAGCAAACACTAATCTTGTATTATTGTTGTCGCCATTACTTAGTCATAACAAAGGACGGAGGATGGGGTTGAAGCGGCGAAATCGGTGTTTAGTTCTAGCTGGAACTTGCTGGTTAATGACGAGATTAGTTTTAATATAGAAAAATAAAGAAGATTACAAAATATTAATAAACTTAAAAGAAAAAAGCTATATATACGTATACAAACTTTTGACTCAAAAAAGCTTTTGTCTGTATCAGTGGGTGTCAACTTTGACGCTGGCTCATGGATTTGTCTCCATTCTACTGTTGAGATGTGTATTGTAGACTTTTGACTTTGATAATGTATCTAATCTTCATGGAGACTTTGTTTAAATAAATATTAGTTAGTGTTAGTTAATAAAGGCTTATAGATGATTACTTGCTTAAAAGTTTCTATCAGCAGGAAGAACCTTTAATTTATGTCTCTTCAACTTTTGTATATATGATAATATAACAAAGTGGTTGTAGATATGATTGGTGATGGACGGGAGCCGGCCCAAAATAAGCCCGCCCGTACCAGGGGCCCTATGAGAAAATGCGTAGGGCCGGGGCTGTCTCTGGACTTCTGTGGGGGCTGAGGTTGGGGCTTTTCTTTGGGTCCAGGTCCGGCTCTTGGGCTGGCCCCTCATGGTAGTTGCTAATTGCACCCTGAGCAAAACCAGCATGCTTTTGAACATAGACCTCCTATAATCAAAGTTCCTGGTTCACTAAAAGGGATGAGAATGGATAATTTTATGGATCAATTCTCCGTCCTGCTATTCGAAATTTTGACTCAACAAAATAAAATTTTATTTTTTTAATTCAAAAATTTGAATAAAACGGCTAATAATACATCTTCATAGCTATTCAGCAATGAGCCAAGCTTCGCAGCACTGAAGAAATAAGTTGATGGTGGAACTCAATACATTAGAGCTTGCATCTCAAAGAGGAGCAGCTACGAAGCTGAAATTTAAATTAGACCCTGATATTCCAGTCTCAACAGTCAATCAAGCACATTACATCAAAGAACTATCCGTTGTGCCATGGCAACAAACACGAAACATGGCACAACGGACACCCGTGTATTTCTATATTGATCATATGCAAATATCTAATTCTCTATAAAAAAAAAAACCAAAGAGAGATACATATGCTAAATGCATTAATGAAGATATAGATGCTAAAGGGTTTGATAAAGACATATTGCATGATAGGAATAAGTAGAGAAAGATGATAAATCCAGTGCACTTCTCTTTTGATTCTCTCAATCACAAAACTGCATCTCAGATGCAATCAGCTTTTTGACCAACTCACTACGAAAAGCCTGGGAATGTTGATGCTTAATTTCAATGATTCAACAGGAAATATGCATCTCACATAGCATCTCTCGGTTCCCTGTAGTATTGCTCTGAGAGCATCGGATAAAACGACCAGCTCTCGGAATCGAAGTGTGCATGCATGCGTTATCAGAGAGCATGGATTCATCAACTGAAGCACATGTTTTGTTGTTCCTCTTACTGGCATGTATTTCTCCTTAGATTTCACCAGCTGGAAAAGTTCTTATATTCTACACCAGCGACATCTACTTTTCTCTTCTTGCTAAGGTCCTTCGAGCCAAGGTCATCGATGTTACCTACAGCTTCCGTAGCAGTGTTCCTTGCTTTGAGATACTTGCCAACTCCCCCTCCTACCGCCACTGACTCAGTTGATCCAGACCCTGGATTGCTAAACCAGGAACCCACCTTATCCTGGAAAAAAAGGTATACTAGTTAGACAAAAAGCGACCAGTCATCATCATCATTATTTAAGCATCTTTCTGTAAAAGATGGGTCGGCTATATAACAAAGACTATGTTAGGGAGTTTCTAATGAGCATACCACCGGTCTTAGTGAGCACACCTCCTAACGTTGCAGAAAATTACAAGTTTGCCACTTCATTTCATGACCTTATCTTTTGCCTTGATCGGGATTAATCTCTGACGCAGCTAAAACCGTTTGGAAACTAATCTCTAACTCAGAAAAGGTGTGCTCACAAAGACCAGTGTTGTGCTCGTTTAGAAATTCCCCTATGTTGTCAAAGACTGTCCGAGATTTGGCTTGCCCTCATTGCACCAAGGGAAAAATGCCAGTAGGAAGATTGCCTTATTAACTATGCAATTTAAACTCATGCAACAGCTAAGACTTCCAATCAATGTTGAAAATAACGCATTATGAAACCCGTTATATTACGTTAACCTAACGGAACTCCAATGCTATGTAACAACTGAAAATAACTCAGTACACCGTAACAGTACGTTTTTTTATGTTATTTTAAGTTATATAACATAACGTTACGTTAAATTACATTATATTACGTTATTTACTATTATTTTTTTTAGTAATATCTATATTTTTGTTGCTTATTATTTAGATTATTAGTGAATTACTGAAATTTTGTTACTTGATTTGATTTGTTTGATTGCTTATGGAATTACTAACTTGCTAATTAGTGATTGTTTTTTTATTCGCTTGTTGTAATTTCTATCCGGGTACTGAAATATCATACTTATTGATTCTATTAAATTTTTAACTGAACTAAAATAAAAAATTACAAATAAGATAAATCGAATATTTGAAAATATAAATTACAATAATAATAATAATAATAATAATAACCGGAATTGAAATAAAAAATTATTTTTTTTTGTTTAAATGATAACTGGAATTACGGTTGAGGACTTAATATAATTTATAAAGATAAATGTGAAAATTATTGTAAAATTTAATAAAATTTAGAATAGACTATGTATTACAAAATAATTTTATATTCTTTTTAGATTTTTTTAATTTATTTTTCAATTTATAAAGATTATTTTATATAGTTTTATATTTATTTTTATTAAATAAATAGGAAATGTGTAATCTATGTTATGCGTTACGCTATATGCGACATAGCCTAACAAAAGCAAAACGTTGCATTATCGTTATCGCTATTTTAAACATTGCTTCCAATACTTCTAGACAGAGAGTGCAGAGGGTATTAGATTTACGATAAAGGAATTGTATTAAACGATTAATGAGATAAAAAGCCACAGAGTCAAAGAGGACATATTTCATAAACTATTATGAATATAAAAAATCCATCAAACAAGAGTTGGTGAAAACTTACATCATCATCAGCAGCAGCTCGCTTCTCTTCTTCGGCTTTCTCCTTCTCTTCCTCTTCATCCGGTTCTGTGTAAGGATTCACAAAGACTGTAACCTTTGTTATCTTTATTTCCTCCTGGACAAGGATAACAGTGAGCACAAATTATTTAGAAAGTTATATTGGTGGAATGATATATTACAATATTAGAAAATTAAAAACAGAATCAATTTGTCCTGAATTCTAACCTATTTCGCAACTATACCCTAACATTAGTTAACAGTTAGCATTAGGCGAGTTTTTTAACGAATTTTATGAATAAATAGTTGATTCAGCAAATTACTGAAATTACAAGGAGAAATTTAGCCCTGAATTTTTCAACCAAGTTACAAATCAGTTCTTACCATTCATCATTCTATATTTACTCCAGCTGATTTCTTCTATTATCTCTCATTTTACGGAGACATTTTTTTTCTCTCCTAATCTAATATTATATGTTACACCCAATTTCTTTTCCAGCCCATTCCCCTATTTACTATTATGATTTCAAATCCTCTCCTCCTGATCCTTTGAAATCTGAATTTCCTCTCACACAGATGACAGTTCTAGATATTTAGTCCTTAATGATAAGAGGAAGGGGTTTTACGATAGAGATTTCTTCCCCACAAACCCACAATCTATGCACTCACCCACACATGATGAGAGATATGCAAACCACACTGCATGCGACCTGTTTTTCCAGATAAATATGCCCACATGTGTCACTTATGTGCAGAGAAGTGTACAGGCTGTAGGGTTGTGTGTCTGTGCATGTGCATATGTCTTCCCAGTTATCACCTAATAGCAGCATTGTTGTTTAACATCTTTAATTGATGTCCTTTAGTTGCTGGCTAATGGGGCTATAAAGTATAAGAGCAAGCAAAAATATGCAATAGAGAGCATGTAATTTACAAACAACCGAGGATATGCATGCATGATTTGAAAGCAGAGACAGATATCTAGAAGCAGGATTACTTTTGGAAATGCAAGGATGCTAGGTCCCAGGATGTCAGATTAGATATTGTCATGAGACTGCACTACATTCTCTGACTTGGAATCTTAATTCCCACAAGTATTACACATACACGATCAAATAAAGGGAAACGCGATTTGTGTGCAAGGAAGTAAAAAAGGAACAGCGATTTAGGAAAAGAAATACAAGTTTCCATCAATTATCAGAAATAAGCCATTGCAAGTTTTAAATGTTGTGAGCAATGTTTAAAATAGCGATAACGGTAACATAACGTTTTGCTTTTGTTAGGTTACGACGCATATAGCGTAACGCATAATGTAGGTTATGTAATTTCCTATTTACTTAATAAAAAATATAAAACTATATAAAATAATTTTTATAAATTAAAAAATAAATTTAAAATTTCAAAAAAATAATATAAAACCCTTTTGTAATACATAATCTATTCCAATTTTATATTAACTTTTACAATAATTTTCACATTTATCAATCTGCGACTGTAATTCCAGTTATCATCTAAACAAAAAAAAAGATTTTAATTTTTTATTTCAGTTCCAGCTATTACTATTGTTGTAATTTATATTTTGTGATGTTCAATTTATATTATTTATAATTGTTGATTTCAGTTCAGTTAAAAATTCAACAGAATCAATAAGTAAGATATATCAACAATCAAAGAGGAATTGCAATAAACGAAGAAGCAAACAATCGCAAATTAGTATTTTCACAAACAATCAAATAAGCCAATAACTAATCAAATAAGAAAATTATAACAATTCGCTAATAATCAAAATAATAATAAATAACAATATAGAAATTTCCAAAATAATTAGGGCTGAGCAGAAACCCGAAAAACCCGATCCGAACCGCAAAACCGAACCGAACCAAACCGATCGGTTTGGATTATTCGGTTTTTGGTTCGGTTCAGTTTAAAAACTAAAATTAATTACGGATTTCGGATCGGATTTCGGTGGCTTTAGCTCCAACCAAAACCGACCGAAAAAACCGAATTATATACTATCTGATCTGTTAATCCATATTGTAAATGGGCTGCTCTCTGTGAATGGACTGTTTGATTAAATAGATTTACGTTTTTTTTTCACTTAACTAGGCTTTCGGTTCGGGCCCAAAAAACCAATAACCGAACCGATCGAAATATCGGTTTCAGTTTTCACTTGAAATCGGTCGGTTTCGGTTATTACTTTTCGGTTCGGTTGTCGGTTACATTTTTTTTGCAAAAAACTGAACTGACTAATGCACAATCTTTAAAATAATAATTATAAATAACGTAACATAATATAATTTAACGTAACGTTACGTAATATAACGTAAAATAACATAAAAAACGTACTGTTATAGTGCACTAAGTTATTTTCAGTTGATACATAATGCTGGGGTTCCGTTACATTTCGTAACGCAATATAACGGATTTCATAACGCGTTATTTTCAACATTGGTTGTGAGAAGAGTGTTCACTGTTGATCAGGATATCACTTAAAAAAAGAAGGATTTCCTTCAGAAAATGGTGTTTGGTTGCCTTATTAGGGGCTTGTTTATGACAAAAAATTAGAGAAGTCAAAAAATATGGCTGATCTCAGAAGCAAGAACAACCAAGCTACTTACCTTTATTCAAGCTACAACCGAGGCTACAATATGGATAAGCTTTGATCCATAAGCAAAAACAGTGGCAAACACACCCTTAGAAGAGGTTCTCTTCTTATGGAAATTAGAATTGACAAGTGGGTAGCAAAGAGGAGGTCCACAAATACACCCAAGTGATGCACTCAGAAGCTTGGTATTGTCCCGTCTTTCACATGAGAACCCCCTAATTCCACTTAACAAATGAGTAAACTGTAGCAGTTGTTATCTATTTTTTTATTCTATTTTTTTCTGGTAACAATTAAGCATGTATGCAATGAATAATAGAATTGTCCAAAAAGAAATAAAACTTAATACACTTTTCTTACCATATGATTGCACATGGAAATCCTACATGCTCTAAAAGCTGGACACAGATTCTCAGCACAAGGCTCAATGAGTGTAATGGATATGATGGGTGACAGTAAATATTAGGTTCACTTCATAAAATACCTGAACTTTTCAGTTCTCATATTATATGCATTTAATGCAATAGGAAAGCAAGGTTGAGATCCTTAAGAATCGATCCTAATCTTGCATCTTAGATTCCAAGTTCTAAGCCAATCTAAACCCACCTTAGGTTGGGTCTAACCCCTGGTAGAATTAAGCTTTCTATTGATAGGTTTTTTATTTATGTATGTATGTTTTGTTATTGGGGTGTTTTTGTGTATACCTATATAGCAAGTGACCCACACCCATTATCGGAAACAACTCTGACATAATACATTTTGGACACTTCTCAGGCATATGATGAACACTCCTTAACCATACCCTCAATTTTATAATATATTTTTAAGTTAGTGCACTTCAAATATACTTCTTGAAAACATGCCACTTTTTTTTTATTTATTTAATAAGTTTGAGTTATAAGTTCAGTTTATTTATATCTTAAAGATATTAGTATCACGGGACAACTTTGACTATGCATTTTAAGAGTGTAGTATTAAAATGTTACTTCTTTTTTCTAAATCCTCGTGTGCATATATGCAACATTTTAGATATTAGCTGCAATATTACAATATCGGCCGATGTTGTACTTTAGACATCTAGTAGTTATGATATTGAACATCTTAATTTGTTTATTGTTTTCAGGAAAAAAAAAATTGCCAAATATATGGATCCAATCTATTACTATAGCCGCAATATCGAAATCCAGATGTTAACCGACACCCACTAATAGCGAAGTCCATGCAATTGGGCAAAAGAATTATTGATTTTTTTGGTACATTTAATCTATTTTACCTTTCCATGGTTATTTGAGCAAATTGGATATCTAATTACCTCTATTTAGACTTTGAATTGAGTGATATCTTTTATAATCTTTTTTGAAAATTGATTTATTAGCATAAAGTTATAGTAAAATTACCGTTAAATATTTGAATCACAGTAAAACTAAAAAAAATATAACAAATATACAGTAAAATTACAGCCCGCAATAAAACTTATAAGTAAATATTTAAGAGATTATGGATTCATTGACTTAATGCAAGTTGTCATGGCAAGTATACCTAAAACATATGTATGAGAGCAAAGGAAATGAGTTGTTGTATCACGTAAATTATTTGAGCTAGCCAGGAAAAAATAGTAATCCCATTATTTTTTTAATTTTCGAATTATCATTTTAACCCCCTAATGTTCACTCATATCCAATTTCTTCGGTTTTAATTTTGATTTGGTCTTTCATCTAGTAGATACAAACTTAACGTTTTCGATGAATACAAAATCGAGTATCCCCTTGATGGAAGTACAAATGAACTTCAAAATCCATAAAATTTGATCCTCATGAAAGTAAGCCGAAGACTATAATCTTAAAAAAGATTTGAAAAAAATAATGGATTCATTATTCTTTTGCCAAAAAATCATGTAAGTTTCCTGAGCTGGCGACTCATTTACAATAAACCCTATATATATATATATATATATATATATATATATATATATATATATATATATATATATAATATTTTATGTACTTTTATATGATCTATCCTAAACATATTTTATGTAGTTTTATATTTGTTTTAAGATATGAGGATATGTATATTTATTGTCCACTAGCAACATGATATTCAATATCTCCCTGACCTGATATCAATGTTCTCTTAGGATTTTTTCCGACTATTAATATCCATTATAGCTGACATTTAAAACCTTGCATATATATAGTTGTATCTCGACACCCTATATTTTACAAATTTGGCATGTCCATGCCCATAGCCCAGTATGTGCTTCAAAGGTAAGTATTGTGTGCATTTGTGTGGGTATGTGGATTGCTATATATCTCTTTTAGTTTCCCTTTATTTTACTCTTCCTTTTCTAATTCCAAATTTCAGCTTCTTTTCAATCCTCCATTTCCACTTAGTCTTCAAACATAGCTCTTCCTTCTACTACATAGACTGACCGACTAATAGAAGTTCGGTTGCATCTGCTTTGGTATTTTTTGTAGAGATAGGGTGGGTGTATGCAAGACCAGATGCTTTAGACAAAACATTGTTCTACATAAATAATGTGGAAATCAAAACATAAAGTGCAACATCATCCGTTAATCAAAAACCTAAATATCAACTTGATGTGTGCGAACTAGAGTGATATGGATGATAGTGCAGTAGAAGGGGAATTGGTAGACTCTTCAAGATTGGAGGGATCTTCAACCCAGATGCATCGTGAGAAAACTCTGAATGGAGGAGCCAAACTTAAAGCAAGCTTTTTGCTCCACTAGACATGACAAGAGTTTATACATGGACATGAAACACCAATATGACACAAAATGGACATATGACTATGCGGCAAATCCTAAAAAGACAAGATACAAGGACATCCAATATGAAGATGAGTGCATGAATTTGCCTATATATAACATAAAAACCATAATTATAAGATCATGTTCTATTATTGGGCTTTTTAGATACATATCCCTCAAATCTTTCATATTTAGAGACTTACCCCCCAAATCATATATTTGTCAATTTACCCCCTCAAATTACTTGGTCAAGGGTAATTATACCCCTAATTGTCACTGCTTGATAATAAAAAGGAATAGTCCTCGTTTTTCAGTTAAAGGAGCGCATATTTTCACAAAAAAACTGAATCGCCCTCCATCATTGATCTTTTCATTCTAATCTCAATCTACATTCTAACTTACACAAGTTCAAGCTCTCTCTGTCTCTATCCAAGTCCTCTCAGTCAGACCCTTAATCTCTACAAATTCTCTCTCTTGGACAGTCTTCAACTCTTTCAATCTTATTTAATTCCTCTCTTAATCCTTACCTTTCACATTTCTCTATCTCATTTATCTATCTCTCAAATTTTCACACAGGTTTTCACAAAATTTCTTGACGTCTTACTCAATTCCTTCTTTTTCTTGGATCCCAATCTCTATTTTAATTCTCAATCTAATTCCTCTCTATCTGATGTCTTTGAGTTCAACAGTGCCAATGGAGGACATGCCAAGAGGTGTTGTAGCTTTGAATTATGTTATTTAGGTTTTGGGTTTGATTTTGGATCTAAGGACTGGAAGCATTGATGACAAACGCTAAAATGGAAGTTGTGAAAGGAGAGTTCTGCTGGTTTTTATGTTATGGAGGGGTCAACTATCACTGCAGCAAAGTAGGCAGGCATGAACAAGGGCTTACTGTTGGAACCCTTAGAAAGAAGAGAAATTCTGTTGGAGGGGATAAGGGCATAAACAATATATTTATCTATTTTCCATTGAAATCTGAACAGAAGCTAACATGGAGGATGTAACCATAAATTTGAAATGATTGAGAGGTAAATTAACAACTATGAAGATTTGAGGGACAAATTTCAAAATATGGAAGATGTGGGGGGGCATGAGTCTAAATAACATTGATTATTAATAGGAAAAAAAAACATAAAGAATCAAACCCACTAATTCTGATCAAGTAACCAAAGTCTAAATTAAAGAGAAAATTAAGAGTCAAATCATCTACCTCATGGAATATAAGCCTATGAAGCCCTCTTATTGAAAAGGATCCTTTTGAGTGTCTTATTAAATAATATACGGCTCCACTGTGTTTGGCACGTGACGTTCAAAATGTCATGTGAGCTTTTGCTTTGTTGAAGTCCAAAACGTGCAAGACAAGTGTTAATGTCTGATACATGTACACGGTGTTGTGGTTTTAGGCAAGAATTTTTAAACCTGATATGCAAAATTTCTTGCAAGTAAACAACATTGCCAGTTTATGTTGAGTGGATAGGGTTATCTGGATAATCAGATGTTGGGTAATGTGTGGTTGAGTGTGCACTCACAAGCTTTTCTGTTCTTCAAAATAAACTCATCGGAAGTGGAATTTTCAGCCTTATAACCCTGAGTGGAGCAAATTTCCAAAAGTACTACATGCTCAAGTCAGGTTGATGAAGGACAAAGAAAAGATCCTGGTCCTACTATATAAGCTTAGAATTTACAATGTTTACCATAATTGTCTGAGCTATTAGCTGAGATGTTATCTTTTATCTTACAACAAAACACCATATAATTCACAAGCCTTGTGTTAGCACATTTCTTTTACTGTTAACTGTTACAAAATAGATCTGAACAAGTCAATTAAGCCAAATACTTTATGCAATAGTTTTGTTGATCCCACTAGATTTTGCAACTTCATTGCATCTCTATATTTCGTTTGAGTGTGTCGTTATTGATTTGAGTAGGTTTGGAAACTTCATTCATCTCTATCTATCTACTAAATACTTGTTAAGGTACTCAAGATTGGCATATCTGTGTCTACCTAGCCCTCGACCGGATATTTTGCAGGGGCACTTCAGAGTATATATCCTTACAGTTTTCAGAATCTACATATTTATCCTTGCCATATACATATTTTCACACATATCCTATTGTTTTATAATTATTTTGCAAAAATGTTTTCCATCAGCTAGAATTATTTTCATGTAATAATGACTTATGCTCAAAATCATGACCTATATGATTTGGCAACATGTATGACAAAATCATTTTCAAATACATATATGCACAAATTAGAAAGACTATAGTCATATTTTATCCATACAACCTAGTGTCCAAGTTGATATATAATAATATTGAAAAGATAAACTCATAAAATGATTAAAATTCGTAATTTTAAGCTAGTTCCACATAAGAACTAGCTTACATCATGCAGTAGTATTAAATAATGATTTTCATCCATCCTTAAATGTTAAAAGGACATAGTTGGAAAATTCAAAAACATAAGAATCTCTATATAAATATCAACAAGGCAAGGAGAAATATGTTATTTCCCCAAAATGTAAGGATATTTTTGACCTTTTGCATAAGTGGGCTTTTCATATTTGTAAACAGTATATAATAAACTACTGACCTACCTTTTTCCCCCTTTTTCTTGGAAACCGAGTCCATCCCACCTCCCAACCCTCCCTCCCGCCTCTTCTTTCCTTTTTTTTATATGGAAAGCGACTGTCAACCAATAGGCTTCCATTTAATAGTATGGACCCATATCTATGAGCAGATGGCTTCCAACCAAACCCATTTATCAGCCAATTGCAGAACACTTAAAAACTAATGAGATGTCCTTGGAAACCACAAACTTCTGCAAATAACCCCCCTTCAAGCTTAATGGGCAGCAATTCACCAAAACCAACAACAACAACAGCAGCAATTCACCAAAACCAAAAAGGCCAATCTATGTCAACTAACTACTAATAACAAATTCAAGCTCCTATTGGACCCAATCACTCTCTGGACCCTCCGCAAACATTCATCTAAGCTGATATCATCAAAAAGCAAGGAAATTTCAGCAATGAAACAACAAATATCCTTTATTCCAAAATTTTGGTGTCTGCTAGATTAATCCTTTCCTCCAATTCAGTTGAGTTGACGGCCATCTTTTCCAATCTCCACTTAGCTAACCACTACCAAATCTCCATACAAGTTCTCTTTGGCCTACCTCTTGTATTTATCAATCCATCAATTGTAATGGTAGGAATTCTACTAACCAATGCACTTATTGGCCTAATGCTCAAACCATTCTAATCAATTTTCCTTCATTTTATCCTCAATAGGAGAGTCCTCAAACTTAATACAAATACACTAATTCTTATCCTATCAAGTTTATTTCCATTCATCCATCTTAGCATTATTATTTATACTGCACTTAATTTCCTGACTTGTCTTCGAAATGCCCAATATTCTGATCCATAAAGTATTGTGGGTCTTGTTGCTTTCCTACTCCTATAGAATTTTGCCCAATATTCAGAGTTTTCGACAATAACAGAAGAATTTAATTGGTTGAACATTTTTCAACCAGAAAGTAGTAGTGAGTACTATTTAGAAAGTTCCTTGCATCAGATGAGACCTAAAGAAATACTAAAAAAAGGGGGCCAAGGGCGTAGGGGAGACTAGAGAACCCACTAGCACTCTAGAAAGTAGGGTTAATGGAGCTTTCACCATAGTCCTACCAAGTACTTCCACTGATTTTACAGAAGATTCAGGTAAGTAGCTGGGAGTACTCATGCAAAGGAACCAATAAACACCTCTCATCTACAGCATGAATGGAAGCATTGTTCCACCACTGTGATTGCATCAGTGAAAGCTAGGTAAACTGCAATAGCAGTGCACTTTCTACATTAACTAAAATATCCTAGGAGTGCAGTCATTTGGCCAAACACCTCCATTATTCTATGCAAACATTCTCATTCTAGAATGCTATAGAATCCATGGAAATACTTTTGAAAGCAACATAAACCTGCCTCTTTACCATAGACGAGATGGGTATCACAGTTCTAATTCCATATACTATATCTGAACTATAATTTATTTCCTGAATTTGGATTTAGAGGATGTTTAAAACAACTCTTACCAGCATAAAGCCAGATTAATGGAAAAAATTAAAGGATCAAGGAGAAATTTTTAATCCTTACCTATCTACCATTACCCACATCACCAATACTTTCCTAGTAAGTATTGGTATAGGTGCATGAAGAAAGCAC
Source organism: Dracaena cambodiana (assembly GCA_036321105.1). Lineage (NCBI taxonomy): Eukaryota > Viridiplantae > Streptophyta > Magnoliopsida > Asparagales > Asparagaceae > Dracaena > Dracaena cambodiana. The sequence continues at coordinate 33,296,465 of JAYEPQ010000017.1, forward strand.
AAGGTTGGTAGAAACTGAAAAAAAAAAAAATGTCCCCCAACTCCAGAAGATGGGACAATACCCAATTGCACAAAATTGATCCACAAATTATATATTCATATAGCCCAATTCATACTACATGATGTTTAGAATAAAGGAAGGAGAATTCAAAACTCAAGGCATGCTAGAATATAAGGAATAAGTTCATGAGATGCTAGGGACTAGATAATATCAAAAACGAGAAACTAGAACAAATCATAAAGAGAGAGAGATTCCTCAATCCTCAATAAAAAAAGTAAAACACGAAAGATTTAAAATAAACTACAAATATAAGAACGTTCACTCACCAAAGGCCGGTCATCGTCATCAACAGGAACCTTTTCCATAGCTGCAAGAGTGGCCATGCCACCTACTACTCCACCAAATACTGTATGCTTGAAGTTAAGGTGATTTGCTGACTTGTACAGTATGAAAAACTGGGAACCATTCGTATGTGGTCCACTATTAGCCATGCTGACTACACCCCTTCCAGAGTGCAACAGTTTTGAATTCAGTTCATCTTTGAAAGGCTTACCCCAAATAGACTGCCCTCCCTTTCCAGTGCCTGTTGGATCCCCTCCTTGAATCATGAAGTTCCTAGAAAAATCATACACATTATTTACAAATAATGAAAGTAAATGAAAACAAAAGTGTTATAAATCAGGATGCAATGAATGAGGTTTACAAAATCTATAATCATACCTTATGTTTCGATGGAAAGCTATACCATTATAATAACCTTGTTCGCACAGAGTGATGAAATTTTCACAAGCGCGTGGTGTTATATCACAATGCAATTCTATGTTCAAGTCTCCATGGGTAGTATGCAACTGAACGTACCCCTTCTTTTTTGGATTCTTCTCAACTTTAATATACTCAAATTCATTTTTTGTTACAGGGTCATAAGATGTAGATGTAAAGGAACGTGAAGCTGCTCCAGTAGTGTACTGACTTTTCACCTGAAAAGGTTATTAGATTTTCCCAAGTGACAGAGAACAAACAAAAAGAATTTACTAGGTTAATACAGATAAATTTCATGAGAAGCTTGGGAAGGATGAAGACGTACAAGTTTTGCATTAACAGGTGCCCGCTCACCTGCCATGTGCAAAGCAACACGAGCTGCAGTTTTATCACTAGATGCTGCTTTAGCTGCTGCAGCACTTCTTCCATGAACCGAAGCAGATGCAGCATCCACAATACTGAAAGACTGGGTGGGTTTAGCATCTCCATTTTTATTTGACTTTGAGTCCTCTTTGACACGAGATCTTGCTGACAAAATGGCAGCAAGTGCAGCTGCTCTTTCATTCTGGGCTTTACTACCACCTCCACCAAGTAAAGCCGCTTGCCTTGCCTTCTCAGTTCCAAGTTCTTGAAGCATTTGCTTAATATCACCAGAAACATTTATGTTATAGGTCGGATCCTCCTTCATTTTCTTGAAGTCTAGAATTTTTTTTTTTAAAAAGTATCAGTTTCAAGACCATAGATTTTCTAATTTCTAACAAGCATATCTGTTTTTGTTTTTACCTTCATCGTCAAGTTTCAGACTATTTTTGACATGATCAAATTCCAAAAGGACTTTACTATCAAGAGCATTCGGATTCTGCATGGGTTGGAAAAAAGAAAAGAAAAGAAAGACAAATGCCATGCTTGAGCTATAACAGCCACTTAAAGAAAATGTTCATATTTATCTTTGACTTTTCACCTGTATCGTTATCAAATCTTCTCTTGTAAATGGCTCATCTGTAAGTAACTCTTTCCAATTTTTGTTTTTAATGTTCAATTCCTTGATTGCCTGAAATGTAAAGTGAAGTAATGAGCCTAAAGCAATGAATTTTGGTAATCCAAAACTTGTCTATGAAAAAACTCTGTGCAATGATAACATACCTCATAACAGAACACGTTGCCTGTTGTTTTAACAGCAACAATATGTGTAAATTCGGTAAAGACTTTGTTCAGAACAGGACACTGGAATTCCCCTGAAATGAAAAGCATTGGAAATAACAAACAAATAAGGGTGTGTTTGTTTGCATAGAAGTAGAAAGGAAATAATGGAAGCAAGGCGACTTCCACTATTTCATGAGTTCGTTTAGCCAAGAAACAAAGTGGAAGCAACTGCTGTAATTATGAGATGGATCCTAGGTGTTAACCCCACTTTTCAATTATACTTCACATGATTCGGAAGTAAAAAGAATTAATATTTTATTATCTTGAGTCTTTTCCTCCTTTTGTTTCTTTCAAAAAATTAATAGTTTATTTCTCTTCCATCTCTTCCTTCTTTCAAAAAGTAAAAAACAAACATCAGAAGTATTTGAAATGTGATACTTTCAACTTTTCATTTTTGGAAGTAACTTCTAATTTTCTTCCTTACTTCCACTACCTTCAAATACCCAAACACACCCTAAATCCATGGCTAAGAAGTTGGAAAGTTGTATAGATATGTCTTGCAGGTTGATGGATACATAAAAAGAACTGTCCAACAAGTTAATAGGGAATTATACTGATACAAAAGCATACACAACCAAACTAAGAAATAATTAAACAGCTAGAAGTAAGATTAATACAACAACAACTAAGCCTTTTATCCCAAGTATTTGGGGTAGGCTACATGAACCAAAAAAGTATCACGCTGGATCGATCACGTTAATAGTCCTTCTCCATTCATTTCTATCAAGTAATATCTCCTCATTTAGACCTCTAGAATCCATATCTTTTCGTATCACCTCCATCCATATTTTTTTCGATCTTCCTTTCATTCTTTCAACTTGTCCTACATTGATAAACTCCCCTCGTTGAACTGATGCATTTTTAAACCTACGTTGCACATGATCAAACCATTGTAAGTGATTTTCTCGCATCTTCTCATCGATAATAGCTACACCTATCTTAACACGAATATCTTCATTTCTTATTTTATCTCTCCTAGTGTTGCCGCATATCCAGCGGAGCATGTGCATCTCTATTACACTTATTTTCTATGAATGACGTTTATTTAAAGCCCAACATTCTGTGTCATATAATAAATCTGGCCTAATAGCAGTCCTATAAAATTTTTCCTTCTATCTTAACGGAACATTATGGTCGCATAAAACTCCTATTGCACTCTTCCATTTCAACCAGTCAAATTGTATCCTATGGTTAACATCATTATCAATCTCTCCATCATTCTAAATAATAGAACCCAAATACCTAAACTAACTGCTCATTTGTATCTCTTACCCGTCCAGTGTTACAGCATTACAGTTTACAGTCCATCGTTTACTAAATTTACACTCCATATATACTGTTTTAGACCTACTCAATCTAAAACCTCTATATTCTAACATGTACCTCCATAACTCTAACTTGTCATTCACCCCTACTCTTGTCTCATCAACTAAGACAATATCATCAGCAAATAGCATACACCAAGTTATCTCATCCTGCATAGTTTTAGTAAGTTCATCCATCACTATAGCAAATAAGAACGGGCTCAATGTATATCCTTGATGCAATCCAATTGTGATAGAAAAATCACTTGTTAGACCACCACATGTTCTGATATTGGCCACTACTCTATCATACATGTCCTTAATTATGTCAATATATTTGATGAAGACTCTTGATCAATATCCACCAAAGTACCTCTCGTAATACCTTATTATAGGATTTCTTCAGATCAATAAATACCATATGCAAATCTTTATTTCTCTCTCGAAATCGCTTTATAAGTTGATGAAGTAAATGAATAGATTCTGTCGTCGATCGCCCCGACAAAAATCCAAACTGGTTCTCTGATATTTTAAAAGTTTGCCTCAATCTATGTTAAATTACCCTTTCCCAAAGCTTCATAGTGTGACAAGTTTTATTCCATGATATTTAGAACAACTCTGAATATTACTCTTATTCTTATACAGAGGTATTAGGATACTCTTGCTCCATTCATTTGGTATTTTCTTACTTTGTCAAATCTTATTAAAAATATTTGTCAGCCACCACACACCAATCCCTCCTAAGTATCTCCATACCTCTATAAGAATCTCATCTAGACTAACAGTTTTTCTTGGTTTCATCATCTTCAAAACCTCTTTTAGTTCAAATTCTTTAATTCTGCGCATAAAGTTACGATTCATATCCTCACACTGAATAGTAAGATTTTCCAAATCTTGAGTAAAACTACCATTATATAATCTATCAAAATAATCTTTCCATCTTTATTTAATCCCTTCGTCTCGAACTAGAACCTTTTGATCCTCATTTTTAATACACTTTACAATACAAAAGTCTCTAGACTTTCTCTCTCTTATTTAAGCAATTCTATATTTTTTTTTTTCTGTCTCTTTATTATCTAAGTTCTCATACATTTATTTATATAATTTAGTTTTTGCATCCCGAACAGGTTTCTTAGCCTCCTTCTTGGCTAGTTTATAGCTCTCAAAACTTGTTCCATCATTATTATTATTATTCTTCAAATCTCTATAAAAATCCCGCTTGATCTTAATAGCATTTTTACCTCTTCATTCCACCATGATGTATCCTTAAATGGTATAGCACTGTCTCTCGACTCACCAAATATATCTTTAGCTACTCTCTTAATGCAACTAGGCATTTTGTTCCATATTACATTAAGATCATCATGGTCTCTCCAATCTGCTTCTTGTACTACTCTATCTACAAAAACTTTTTGATTGGTTTCTAATCGCCACCACTTAATCTTAGAATCTAACTTATACTTAATCTTTCTAAATCTCTTTCTAATCTGAATATGTAAAACTAAGAGTTTATATTGGGTAACTATGCTCTCACATGGCCTTACAATTGATGCAACTAGCTCTATCTACCTTCCTAATTAAAAAGAAATCTATTTGGCTCGCACTCGATTCACTTTTCAAGTGTGAAACTCTCTTTTTAAACTAAGTATTGACTAAAATCAAATCATAAGACAAAACAAAATGTAGAATTGAGTTACCTGCTTCATTTCTTTCTCCAAAACTAAATCCTCCATGTACACTATCAAACCCATTACGACTAGTTCCTATATGCCCATTAAGATCACCACCAATAAATAGTTTTTCTCTAGCGGGTATTCTTTGTATTATCTCATTTAGATCCTCCCAAATTTGATGTTTGCTAGATTCATCAAGTCTTACTTGTGGTACATAGACACTAATGACAAGCGCATAGTCCTACTTATGGTGCATAGAAGTAAGATTAATATGAACATTTAATAGATTAATATGAACATTTAATCCTACTATTCCAGGCACAAGTCCAAGTTAAGATGTAGGTATCTAGTAGTTGTATGTATGGCTGAGTAATTCTTTTCCCTTTTCCTCATCTTCATCATCATCATTGTAGTGAATCACTGAATCAAATTTCAGGTTGCATATTATATGGTTTCTACCTTCAACTTGGTTGATAGTCACTGTTGACTCAGTATGGCCTAAAAGGACATAAAGCCATGATCAAATAGCTATGGCATAAACAAAGAAATTATTTTGATTTGGTCAGTACTTTCAAAACAATAAATGTACTAAAAGTGTTAGTTTTATGTAGGGGTTGGATAGTCACACAGAAGTAATAAGAACGAGATTGCCTTTCTTATGACAAGTACAACATTTCTTCTCATTTGTTTCATGCTTTCTTATATTGGTAAGTAGTATGCACCTTCCAGTCCTTCATGGTTTAAATTTTAAAGCTAATATCTACAAATCCAAGCTGTAAATACAACCTAGTGGGAACTGAGCATTTCAAAAAGCCGTAGTATCAGAGAATAAAGAGCCATGAGAAAGTCATGTGAAATTACGTGGATCTATCTTTACAGGACTCAATATAAGCAGGTCACATCTTGATGGCACAATATTACTACATCCATGGACTGAAAAATCTAACTTATTTGATGAGACTTATTATTGTAGAAGACAAAAACTCATTTGGTGAGACGAATGACTAGTAGATCCTCGAAACAAAATACACTGTTTACCAGGTAGTGATCTAATTTCACTACATGTAAAGTGCTCCTCCTTACATATTCAAGGTTCAATCCTTGTTCTCTAAATATAGTAAAAAAACTGATCCCTAAACTAGCCAACAGCCTTTCATGAACCCACGAGGTCATGTAGGGCTAGCTATTTGCAAAGAACGCTTCACAAGTAACTTTACCTTTTTAAAGGTTATGGAAAGTTAGTAATAGATTGTTACTTTTCTCTACCCGAAGGTTTGGCACACCCTCTCTGCATGTTCCACTGTTGAATCCAATGTAGACTGAGGAGAAACAAAAACTCTCACACTAGAAGCCCTAAACCTTGTCTTTTCCAAATCTTTATTATCAGCTACATGAATCACTTTTCAATTTTTTTCCCCTTCGGCCAAGTTATAGGCCATCTATTTTTCCCAAATTAGAAACTATCATGTCCTTTCAAACCACCTCAATCTATTTATTAAGTCTTGCCTTGATGATTGATCTCTCAACTACAAATCTTGCAACTCCTCGTAACCAAGGATTTATAAATCTTGGAATCGGTATCGACAGCTGATTTATGGCATTAGAATAAAAAAATATAAGAATTATTGAGTAGGAAACATTGGGGATGTCAATATAATCTCGACAATGTTGGCAATACCGGTATAGTGGTAATATTATAATAGTCTATATCCTATATGAGACCTCAAAATCCAATATGATATTTGTGATACCGATAGTACCGGCCAATATTTAAACCTTGCTCATAACTAGGACACTAAGTCTCCTCTGTACATGCTCAGAACAACCATTTTTTTTTATCATTTTACTCCTCACTCAAAGCCACTCTAACTTTTCAATGGTAATGTCTAATGTCATATTTAAATGAGAATACTAGATGTACAAAGGCAGCACAGGAGAAATTTTCAAAATCAAAAAAATCATAATCGAAATCTTTCATGATAGCTACACCTCCTTGGCTTTATAAGGACCAAAAATCATGAGTTCTACTTCCAGGGTTCATTTTCCCTTCCAATAGGTGGGTATGAAATGAAGATTTCTTTTTTTGGTAGAGAGAACATTTTATAGAACTGGAAGGAATGGCAAACAAACCCCAGAACCCATGAATTTTGGTCCTAAAATAACTAAGGAGGTGTAGATGGAAGATGAGGGGGTTGGAAACCCAATTCTTTAGGGAAAATAATGTTTCTTTGCTGGAATCCAGTATTGCCTATTTATGTATCTTAAAGGAAAGTTTTGAAGCATAATAGCAAAGGCATGCCAAAAGCAAGGGAACACCACGCACTCAAATGAACATATTCAGCAAATCAGAATTTATTTTTTAGTCCCATTTCCCATTTGTTTCTTCTTTAAATAGTAGATATCCTAAATTTGGCCATGGATGATCAACGTCATGAGGACAATTTCTCTAAGTCAGTTTTAATATTCAGAATCAATTATTTATGATGATGGTGAAATTGAGGAAGATATGATGTACATGATTTTATGTGATCATAAAATATCACTAAAGTTGAAAGGAAAGTTCTATGAAATGGCTAAAAGACCAATAATGCTTTATGACTGAATGTTAAGACAGTTAAGAAACAACAGATTCCAAAAAGGTGCAGCAGAAATGATAATGCTAGGATACATGAGTGGTAGTACACTAATAAATAAGATAAGAAAGAAGTGCATCCACAAAAAATTAGAAGTTGCTCAAATTGAGAATAAAATAAGAGAACCGATTGAGATATTTTAGGCATATGTGCAACAACATGCGCAACCAAGACCTTTATGTGCACTAGTAAGGAGAAGTGATAGAATTGTAATCTATAGAGCTAGGAGGCATAGGGGTACACCTAAACAAGCATGGAAGAAAGTAATTAAAAAGGATATTGGCGTGGTAAATTTGACTATGGAGATAGCCCTTAACCAAGTTCAATGAAAGAAAAGGATTCACGTAGCCAACCCTAAAATTTTGGGATAAAGACTTTGTTTATGTAGATGTAGTGTGAAACTATTAAAAAAATAAGCTAAAATACTATTAGAAAGATAATCATAAAATAAGACCTTAAGGTGTCTAATAACAAAATCACTAAAACAGGATTAGAATGTAGGTCCTTTTCAAAAGTCTTCATTACAAGCTAAAACATGACTTGGCTTCACTAACATCAAATTGGAAGAAAGAAGTAGTCATGACACTAGTTTACAAAAAGTTCACTAGAAGCAAAATTACCAAAGTAAATCCTTGTCATGTGGGTTGATTCTAGTTCATAAATTATCAAGCAAATGACTTATTTAATAGGTAAAGTGGTCTCATAACTCCTAGTTACTCGTCCACGTGGTGGAAATGAATCCTCATTATTCCAAGCAATGTTAAAAATAACGCGTTATGAAACCTGTTATATTGCGTTACGTAACCTAACAGAACTCCAGCGCTACGTAACAATTGGAAATAACTCATTGCACTGTAACAGTATGTTTTTTTAATGTTATTTTACGTTATATTACGTAACGTTACGTTAAATTACACTATGTTACGTTATTTACAATTATTTTTTAGTAATTTCTATATTGTTGTTAATTATTATTTTGATTATTAGCGACTTACTGTAATTTTCTTACTTGATAAGTTGTTGGCTTGTATGATTGCTTGTGGAATTGCTAAATTATTAATTTGCAATTGTTTCCTTATTCGCTTGTTATAACTTCTCTCTGGTTGCTGAAATATCTTACTTATTGATTCTATTGAATTTTTAACTGAACTAAAAACAACAATTACAGATAAGATAAATTGAACGTTACAAAATATAAATTACAACAATGATAATAACTGGAATTGAAATAAAAAAATTAGAATGTTGTTTTCTTATTTAAATGATGAGTGGAATCACGATTGCAGACTTAATATAATTTATGAAGATAAATGTGCAAATTATTGTAAAACTTAATATAAAATTAGAATAGATTATTTATTACAAAATAGTTTTATATTCTTTTTTCAGACATTTTAAATTTATCTTTTAATTTATAAAAATTATTTTATTTAGTTTTACATTTATTTTTATTAAATAAATAGAAAATTGCATAATCTACGTTATGTGTTACGCTATATGTGACATAACCTAACATAGGCAAAATGTTACGTTACCATTATTACTATTTTAAACAATGATTCTAAGGATCAGCTATCTTGTTGCAATCACTCTCTCTCCAAATATACTACCGGGTCAATCCAATTTATTAATAATATTTATAAATTGACTATGAAAAGTTCATATCCTATACAGGTTTTGCATGAACTTGCCCCTTCCATAATATGTTATATGACCACTAGCATATAATAGCATTCTCTTCATTGTGTCTAATCTCAAAAAATTTGATATCTCCATTTTAGATGAGCTTGGCTATAAGGTTTAAAATCTTGGAATCAATATTGACTGGTGGAGTATGATATCATAAATCTACAATAAGTGGATATGTAGTATCGGTAATACTAAAGAATTGATGGAGAACATATTTGATTTGAGAGTAGATTTGATTAGATTTGGATCTTATTAGGATTTTAGAATATTTGATTGGATTATGATTTTATTAGAATTCTGATTTTATTAGGATTTTGGATTCTATTAAGATTTTGTTTGTTAGGATTTTCCTATATATATGGGCTTTGTATGAAGAATTGAAAGATGAATAATATTTGAAAACTTTGAGAAATTTCTGGCGTGGATTTCGCTTAGTAAAATCTTTCCTCGTGGATTCGTGGAGAGTGAGCGTAGATTCACCTAGGTGGATTTCCAAACCCACTGTAAGTTCTTCCCTAATTCTTCTAAAAAAATCATAATTCTCAAACCCTAACCCTAATTTTGCTTCCGTTCTGCGTCAAACTTGGTAAAATTTTATTGGAAATTTTCTCAAAATTTATTGCGTGGATTTCGCTCGAATTAAAATCTTTTCTCGTGGATTCATAAAGAGTAGGCGTGGACTCGCCTGGGTAGATTCCGAAACCCACTGTAATTTCTTCCCTGTTCTTCCCAATTCCTCTAAAAAACCCTAATTCTCAAATCCTAACTCTAATTTCGCTTTCATCATGCATCAAACTTGATATCAAAGCCTAGATTTTCTTCTCCATCACGATTTTCTTCTTCCATATCTCCATCCTCTTTTATTTTTATTTCAGTATTTTTATTTTTATTTGAGAAAAAAAAGACAGATCAAATCTATGATAAAAAATAGAGGCAGATCAGATCCGTGAGGAAAAAAAAGGCCAAAAGTCCCCTGAGCCCTCCTTCCCCTCTTCTTCTTTCTCTCAAATTCCCCAACCCAATTAAATTCCCCACCCCCTTTTCTTCCTCCTAACCCATAACCGCAACTACTTTCTCTTCCTCTTCTTCTCCTCTTTCTCTCCAACTACAACCACCCAAGCTCTCCACCGCCTTCTCCCCCTCAACCAACAACAACAACAGCGGTAGAAGTAAGCAGCAGCAGCAGCAGCAACGAGCAACAGCAATCAGCAACAACATCAGCAGCAACGAGCAGCAGCAACAACAACAGCAACAGTAGCAGCAGCAACAATCGCAGCCAGAGAAAATTCAGGAGAAGGAAGATTAGTTGGGTATGGATTTGTTTGTTATTGGACCTGATTCAATTACTCAGATCCATATCCAAGAAGGAACAGAACAATTGGGTTTTAATAGGCCTTCAGACCCCACCCGTAGCTTCAGATCCGACCCACATCTACAGATCCGACCCGCAGTTTCAAATTGGATTCAGTGCAGCAGTGCAGACCTGTTTACAGTATAGACCCATTAAGGATAGTTTTGCGATTCGGAGCCCATTTCAACTCCGATTCAAACCATTTTCGAGCCTCCGTGATTCTTGGGTATTTCCTAAACTTTTTGAGCTAAAATTTTGAGTTGATTATATATGGGATTCATATTTTATGGTCATTACATCAACACATATGCTAAAAAATCGTAAGTTGAGTGTGATATGTATACTACTATATCTATTTTTTACGATTTTGACGATCGACAAAATTATCAAAGTTGGAAGAATCATATCCAAGATTTCTTTTTAGATTCTGATTTGACTTTGTTTGCTCAAAAAAGCGAATTTTCCTTCCATTGCATTTTTTTATTTTACAGCAATAAAAGATTGAAATTATAAAATTTTTGAGATCACAAGAATAGGAAAAATTGAAATATTTCCCTTCTAATTTGTGGGTTGGTAGTGATAGAGTCTCGCTAATGCGCTCCGTTGACCGCCCGACTGGGAAGAAGAGGATCGGCTCTTCTTTCTGCAAACTCTGGAAGAAAACCGCTCCAAATATTTTCTGGATTCTCCAAATTCTGTCCAAAAGTCCTTTTCTCAATTTCGCTCCCGTTATTTTATAGATTAAGGAGCTTTTTCTCCGGCTCAAATTCTTCCTCCGAATCAAATCTGCGTAATCCATCCCTCAAATTCAGGATCACATAATCTCAGTAAGGTGGACAAATGGGAAATATGAGCGGAACAACCTGCGGGTTGGCACCCACGGGAGCGCTCCCGCGGGTGCCCACCCGCGGGTGGGCACCTGCGGGAGATCTCCCACGGGTTGGCACCCGCAGGGGCGCTCCAGCGGGTTGGCACCCGCGGGGGTCTCCCACAGGTGTTAACCCGCGAGAGCATCCGCAGTGCACACTTTTTTTTTATCGTGTCTACAGACTTCAGCACAGAAATATCTTTACGCCCAATAAAAATTAAGTGGAGAAGCATATACTTGGAATAGAGAGTATAAATTATATTTGGATTGGAATATCTTGTGACGCTTACTTCGTAATCAGTACTCAACACCACTTTTCAAATTTATCATCTCATCGATTTCAATCGTATGAGCCTAATGATGAAAAACTTTAATGTATGATTGATGAACTTAAAAAGTGTAGCTGAGTACTTGACAGTTTCAACAAAACGCTTAAACACATGGACGAAAGAAGTCAAATAGTTAACAATGATAGCATCGCAAACAAGATTGAAGCAAATATTCATATTTTTAATGGCGAATTGTAGCCTATACTGGATACAGAAGTTCATGATGAACCACTATTAATGCCAGATAGAACTTCCTTTCCATCCATAAAAGTTAAAAACTCAAAAGTTTATATTTCTGACAATCTCTCAGTAGAACCAACTGTGAACTTTCAGCCACATAAAGATACACATGATGATCATATTCATGAGCAAAATCCAACAGAAGTACCTCCTACTCTCCTATATCACATGCCCATGAAACCAACAATTTCTTTAGAAAACCTCCTGCTAAAATTTCGTAAGAAATTTCGTCGACAATTCGTATTTACTGATAGTATTTACATATCAGTTGCACATGTACAGGGAGTACGGAAATTTCCAATCTAAATCGAGATTTCAGACAGAAAAGAAGTTATTGTTGATGATGAGGTAAAAGCATCAGTTTTTCTTGAAAGATTTATTACAAGAATTATGAAGAAATTACCGACTCAACATACAGATTCATATGAAGTTTCGAAGATGTTTGCTTCTACTATTAATGGCCAGAATAATTTGTTGGATTTACAGTCATCTGAAACTAATTCACAAAAGAAACCGGTTCCACTTGCACCGCCTCAGTTAAGATGTGATGCACTATATACGGTTTCTTAACCACCACCATGGCCCAATTGAGATACTTCGTGGATATTGATCAGTTCAACCCGGACGTATTTATCATTCTTCATCTCCGCATTCATCGAGAATGAATGCTTTGAAGCCAGAGAAAATTGATAGAGATCAGATTTGATTTGAGAGTAGATTTGATTATATTTGGATCTTATTAGGATTTTAAAATATTTGATTGGATTCTGATTTTATTAGAATTTTGGATTCTATTAGAATTTTGTTTGTTAGGATTTTCATATATATATGGGTTTTGTATGAAGAATTGAAAAATGAATAATATTTGAAAACTTTGAGAAATTTCTGGCGTGGATTTCGCTGAGTAAAATCTTTTCTCGTGGATTCGTGGAGAGTGGGCGTGGATTCGTCTGGGTGAATTCCCAAACCCACTGTAAGTTCTTTCCTGTTCTTCCCCGATTCCTCAAAAAAAAACCATAATTATTAAATCTTAACCCTAATTTCACTTCCGTCCTGTGTCAGAAAGTATCAGCAATATTGGCAATACAGGCATCCATATAATATATAGTATCGGATATCTCAAAGTACAATATAATCTTCGTGATATGATATCGGTATTGGCCAATATTAAAGCATTGCTTACGTTACATGAGATGCCTAAGAAAAAAAATGTGAGGCTAAGAAAATTGAAACTGCACTAATTAGAACCTAAGGCTGGTACATGTCAAGTAACTTTCTATAAAACATGCAAGTAGATCAACGTTGAGTGATATTCAATAAGATTCCAATCCACAGCTTCAACACAAGCAGTGTTCTCCCATATTTTTAAATAATACTAAAATTCTACTCTTTCAAGCTTGCAATTTAATTTTGCTAGAAAAAGGCAGTGTCAATACAAAGACTAGCAAAACAAAAATTCTTCATTCTAACTCACCATCTGCATTCTTGTGAAAAGTCAGCGGAATGAGATCCTCTTGCTTCAGTGTACTGCCCGTCACTGGATGCCTCCCATGCTTCTTGATATAAGGCAGTATATTCCTGCACCACCCAACACTCAAAAAGATTTAAAATTTAACTCTCCCAACAATATCAAAACTCGTCCCCAATCCTACTGCAAGGTCAAAAAGCTCACATCAAATCGAACACGCTGCCGTCATCAGTGCAGACGGGATCCTCGAACGGTGTGAAGGTGAGACTGCAAAATTCAAACTTGAATTAGCGCAGTAACAGAAATTAGAAGTGGCTAATTAGAAATTTTCATCTAGAGTTTTACGAGCAGCAGTAGAAGGGGAGGCGTTTGAAAGGGGTGGAGTTGTCTTTGGCCTTGGCGCCGCCCCACTCGGTGGCCCACTCCGTCTTCGTGATGAACATCCGATCCTTGCTGTGCTGCTTCTTCCCCATGGCTCAGATTGGGCGAAAACTGCAAGAATTTCTCTGCTTTCGGGATCTTCTCGAAAAAATCTAGGGTTTCGTTCTCCCTCTTTGCGTTCTCTCTAGAGTCCCTGCTGATGAGTTCTTGTCTCGGACAAACGGGTCGAGTACGGCGTACACCGGATCCTTGCCCGTTTTCTTAGTTGTTACTTAATTGAGTATTTATTTATCAGGGAAAATTTAATTCACGCACACCACTTTGCTGAAGACGGTAAACCCCGGTCTGAACAGCCCGCTTGGACGGCCCGGGAATTTCCAAAGGAGCACATCTTTTTCCCCCGGTGAGTCCACTTACAAGTTTGCTTTTATTTACAATTTTATTATTTAAATTTTAAGACAAAAATATGTTTATTTTCAACCTCTCTATTATCTCTCTCTCATCTCCTCTATCGTCGTTACTCTTTCGCCACGCGCTGGCACCCCTGCTCTTCTCCAACGGCAAGATCAAAGGTGTGCTCGTTTTTCACCACAGACTCCAAACATTAATTCGGACTAGACGGTCCGGATTTACTATGGTGGATTCGGACTTATAGTTCCGGATCTACTATGGTGAAAGTGATGGTAGATTTGGATTTTTTTATGTGCTCACTAAAAAAAATCCTCATTTTTCAAAAGAGAAGGTGAACTCACCAGTAAAAATGGACTCACTAGGAAAAAAAAGTTGTGCCCTTCTAGAAACTCCCGACGGCCCTGACCTGAAAAAAGAGCAGTCTAAGAAAACACGTGCACTGCATGTGCTTGCCAGATTAACTTCCCCTTCTTTCTCAGCTCTCGTCTCGACGAAAATTGGGGAGTTTCTAGAGGGGCACACCATTTTTCCTAGTGAGCCCACTTAAAAATTTAATATATATTATAAATTTGCCATCAATTTCTTTGGACTAAAATGCTCTTTTTTCAATCTCTCTTCTCCTTCTCTTCTAAAACTACAGATCAGTTAACCCAAAAAAAAAAACTAAAATCCAAAACTATTCTATTAAATCTTCTCCTATATTAAATTATCTCACAAATTAAATTTGAAAATAGATTTTATTAGATTTTTGCTTAGTCAAAAATCCTAAAAACTGTGCGGATTGAAATAAAATTATGAACCCAAAAAAACTCAAAGTCCGGACAGTCCAATATCCGTCCGGACTGGAAGTCTAGACAGAACCCTTCTGTCCGGACTTCCAGTCCGGAGGAAATTATTTCGTTCGAACTGGAAGTCCGGACAGAACCTCACCGTCCGGACTTCCAGTCGGGACAGTTATAAATAGTTTTTTTCATTTCATTATTCATGAAGTTGTTGTGGCATAGTGATGAGTATTCTTATTTCACATGGGAGTGCCCCGGGTTCGATTCTTGGCAATAGCAAATTTTATTTTATTTTATTTTATTTTTTCCAAATAAATACATTTTCTTATGCAACTATTACAAATGTAACTATTCCAAATAAATACATTTTCTTATGCAACTATTACAAATGTAACTATTACGAATCTAATTAAATTTTGGACTCAAATAATTTTTTTTCCTTAGTTACTATTTCATTCCAATTCAAAGATAAATTAGATGAAACACATAATGATACATTTTCTTTATTTGCATTTTCTTTTTACTTTATTTTATTTTTCCAAATAAATATATTTTCTTGTGCAACTATTACAAATGTAAATATTATGAATCAAATTAAATTCCTGACTCAAGCAAATTATTTTCCAAGGCCACTATTTTATTTTAATTCAAATATAAATTAGATGAAACACATAATGATAGGTTAATCATATAACATTAGCAACTTAATCATCATTGGAGAAACTAATTGGAAACTAAGGGAGTAAAAGGGGACAATAAAGCACAAAAATTTATAATAATATCCATAATAAAGTAAATACAAAAGAAGTCTATCATAAACTATATCAAAAAAAGTCTATAACATATCTATAACATGTTATATGTTTTAATCTTCACAAGAGTATTAAACAACACCCCATGCCGCTTCTTGAAGACCTTTTTGTTATAGAAACTTATTAGATGAAGAAATCAAAATATAATTGCATCCAAGAATTGATTATGCAAAAAACACAAAGAATTCATTCATCTCTCAAATTTGTACACAAAGTTTATCTCTTTCAAATTAGAGATTTCATTAATAATACATAAATACGAAACTCAAATTTAAACAACAATGTAAATTCATATAATGACAATCATGAACAAATTAGCCCATTATTCAATATATTGACCCTTCCAGATTATATTCAGAGCCTCCTGAATCATTATTATTTTCCTCTTATCTTATACTTTCATATCTGAACAGATTAAGAGTTTCTAAATTTAATTTAGGATCCACAACAACTTCATCTTCTCTCTCGTATCAGGCGATGCATTGGTGGCCGAGATGGTGCTTTCTTTCTCCTCAACGAAGCAGTTGGTCGTACGCAAGATAATTCTGCCGGATCCATTTATGGAATACAAATATAATAATATTAATACGTATAATTTCATTCATAAATGATAGTTATCATAACAATGACTTCTCTATATGTAAGTAAGTAGTTACAGAATTACATCTAGTATAAATATAAAATTTTGTCTAATTTTGACTTCAAAATTTTGTCTAATTAACCAACCATTACGACAATACTAGAAACTTCAAGACATATTAAAATTTACCATTACCATTCACGATTGGAAAATTAATAAAATTTTGCATATTTTACAACTAGCACTACAATATTTTATTTCTCTAATAATAATAAACAAAATATAAATTTCATATATGATAAAAAATCCTGCATCTCCAAAAACCCAATGCTCCATCAATTTTATTATCAAAACCTCTCCACCTCCTCCTCCACCTCCCCTTTTCCTCCTCTCCAAGCCAACAAGACCATTAAATCCAAACATCTCACATTCTTTGCTTCAAAATATGGAGTACAAAGATATTTCATTCATAAATGATATTTATCAGAACTGTAACTTCTATATGTGTAAGTAAGTAGTTACAAAGTTAAATTTGTTACAAATATCATATTTTCTCTAATATAAAAGTTTAAAAACACTGAAAGCTTCTTTTGCTACTTAATCAACCATTATAACAATGCTATCAAACTTCAAAATTAACTAATAAAATTAACATTACCGTCCACGATTGGAAAATTAATTAAATTTTACATATTTTACAACTAGTATTACAATATTTTATTTTCTTATTAATTATAATTAACATATAAAAAAATTAAAAAAAATTGCTACCAGCAAATTTGCTGACTTCTCCCCTCTTCCTCCTCTCCAACCCAATAAAATCACCAAATCCAAATATCTCCCATTGTTTGATAAAAAAATCAAAATTAAAAAAAAATTACTATATTAGAAAATCTCACCCACTTCGACCCAAGAAGCGATGCGGGACGGCAGCAGCAGAAGATCAACGACGGCGGGAAATCGGCGACGGCGGGAGGTCGGTGGCGGCAGCGGCGAGAGATCGGCGGCGGCACCTTTAGCAACGAGAGAGAGGAAGATTTGAAAGGAGGAGGAGGTAGAGAAGAGGAAAGAGATGATTATGGGAAGTGGGAGAGGAAGAAAGAGTAGATTTAGAGTTTTTGGATTTGGATTGGACTCGTGGGGGTGAGGGAGAGAAAATGGGAGAGAGGAGGGAGAAGGAAAATAAATATGGAAGAGAAGGATATTTTGAGGATATTTAGTGTGCTCATGAAAATCCTCCCCTTTGGAAAGTGTGGTGGGCTCACTAGGAAATCTGGGCTCACTAAGAAATATGGTGTGCTCCTTTGGAAACTCCCCGAAAATTGAGGGGAGTATTTAGAGATGGGGGGCGGCGGAGGCGGTCCCGCGAGCAGCAGTAGTAGCGGAGAGGAAGGAGGTGACGCCGATCGGAGGTCGGCGATCGATCTATTGCCTGCGACGCGGTTATCTCCTCCTCAAACGCATCAATCCCAACCCGGGCCCGGTCGATTCATACCTAGCGGACGACGACCCGAATCCGAAACAAACCCTACCAAATTAAGGTTTACCTTTTTTCAGTAATCCATCTAAAAAGGTTCTTTTCCCCCTCTATTTGATACTTCGGAAAAAAAGAATCAAATAAAAAAAATTCTGTTAATTTCCCGAATTGATTGCTACTTGTTGAAGTTAGGATTCAATGAGATCACTATAAACAATGGCTCGAGTTTGATTGGATTACTTAGGAGCTTGAATTTTGGATAAAATGCGAGTTTTTATTATTACATTCAATGGGTTCTTTGTTTGATGATAGTGTTGATGTTCGATGCAATAAATACTTATGAAGTAATTGTACTGCCAACATTCCATGTGTTGCCATAAAATTTCAAAGCATACGGGAACGAGTTGTCGAAAATGGGGGCTCTTTGATGTCGTATTTTAAACAAAAACGGTTGGTAGGCTGTATTATAGAAAACCACCATGATGCGTTCACATAAAGTTCATAAAACGGTTATGTGCAGCGTGCCTGCATATAACAGTCAACATGGCTGAATATGCCGATATATGGGAGAGAGTAGGAATTAGTAGGTCCACAAAATACGGTGCCCATATCCGTCGTATTATATTAGCAGTTATCTGTTGGAACGTGTGGAGGGAGAGAAACAGCAGAATCTTTAGATAAAATATGCATCCAACTGATATTTGTTTTTACTTTATATACTATGATATGATCTCTTGGACAGGTCTATTATCGGAGAGAGAGCGTCTATGCCTCTCAGAAGATCAGGACACAGATGAGGAGTTGCAGGAAGACCTTCCAGATGTGGCGACAGGGCCCCGCGGACAGTGACTGAGGGAGCAAGCTATTGGTCGTCGACAGTCCACTGCTAGTAGAAATTTTTGGATGTTGTTTTGATTTGTATTCTGCCCTCTTTATTTTGTTTTGTTGTTGTAAGGCCAAACTATTGATACCCATGGGTGTTATTTGGCTTTTTTATTATGATATTTGATATAAAACAGGTGTTCTGTTATTTCTCATTAATAGAACGCGGAGGGCAATTGCTCACCGTTACAACCTCAAAAAAAGTTTGGTATACTCGCTTTATTATAGAGAATCACCATGAAAGTTCACATTTTTTCCCATCAAACTACACTATACTATAATGAAACTGCCACGACCAAACCTTTTAGTGAACTGCCATAGTTCTTCCTTCATTCTTAGGCTGATCAAGATTATAACCTTTTAGAATAGCATATTGCTTCGCCAGTTATATAAGATGTGCTGGATACTGGATACTCACTCAAGCACCACTGTAACAGATGGTAGTTTCTAAGGAACTACATTGGTGATTGAAGTTTTGAGAAAGCACATGGTAGATTTATAATAAGAGACCATATGGTGTGCAAAAGAGTTGAAGTTTGTACATGGGTGATTGAAGTTTTGACAAAGTACATGGTAGATTTATAATAAGAGACCATTTGGTGTGCAAAAGAGTTGAAGTTTATGGTATAATTTAATCTTGAAATGTATGTATTCGAGTAGTCAATTACATCAGAAGAGATATGCAAAAGTGGGGTTTCCTTGCTGGCTGATAACACGATTTGTTTCTTTGTGGAATGTTTTTGGTTCGACTCGTCTAGTTGTCATTTGGGGGCTTCGGGCTGGTTAATTATATGGAGCTAGGTAGTTAGGTGCATTTGTGTAACTTGAAAAAAAAAAAAAAAAAAAAAAAAAACAATTAGAAATCTAGGAAATTTGGCTGAGTGAATAATTTCATTTGGCAAATCCTAATAAATACCAGTTTCAATTCTTAGTATCAGAAGTTAATTTTGAAATGTTTACTTGAGTGGGAGAGCTAAGATTTGCCCCTCAGCTGTGTTAAGGTGGCCAGCCTCCTGAAGAGGCAGCCATCTCTTTGTCAACCCGTCGTTAAGACTTCGATAGGTTTTTCCAAATAAAATCCATACCTTGTCTCCTGGCTAACCATGTGGGTGAGAGAGATGGAGACTTTTGTTCTTGGTGACTGAACTGTGAAGCTCAGTTCACTGAGAGCAAAAACCAGAGAAAAAGAAAGTGGAGAGAAGAATGAGGAGGCTCTATTTGACGGTTGATTGGAAGGTCAGCGATGGTCCAATTGGAAGGTTAGCGATGGTCCAAATTGCTCAAATTTCAAGAGCATATTATCCGGGTAAATTCTAAGTGAGCACAACAGTGAGCACCATATCACCATATCCTAACATGTAAAGAATGACATATTTGTCACTTTTTTTTAATAAAATTATTCTTCTTCATCCTGATCTCGTTTGGGCATTTTTTCGAACATTTAGAGTGCAGTGGTAACAAAGTTCAGAAAATCTAGTCTCGTTCGGATATTTTATCAAACATGTTGAGTGTATTGATAAGGTCCCCGCACTTGATATATATTATGAAGGTGTTGGGGATGGTGATGGAAAAGGAGTGGAGGTTGCGCTTAGTGAGGGAGGCGTAGAGCTGATGGCGTATGCACGGCCAGTTCAGGTGAGGGACTGACTTGGGAGGAGGGACTGGCCGACCTGTCGAAGGCGAGTGGGGGGAGGGAGCAACTACCAGACCGAGTGGGGGAGGGGGCAAGTGGAGGAGAGCGAATCAGAGTGCGAGCGGGGAAAGCGATGGATTTGAGAGGATGCAGATGAGGGAATATGGAAAATGTGTGTTTGAGAGGGTTAAAATTGAAAGAAGGTTGGTACTTACTAAGAAAAACCCTCTCTTTTTTAAAGAGAGATGGTTCTCACTAAACAAATAGTGCTCACTAAGTCAAGTGGTGTGCTCGTTTAGAATTTTCTTATTGTCGACCATGAGATCTACCCATCCAACGGTTTGGATATTGATTTTGGTCTTCGTAAAAGGTGTGATCCATCATTTACTCTTTTTAGTATTTTTGTTAAAGTCCATATGATGTTTGTTTAACCAATATTAATTTCATGGTGTTGTGATTATTTAGTGTTATGCAGAGATTGTATAATTGTAAATCTTATTATTTTCCTATAGTGGGAAAAGGCAAGTGCTGATGAGGTTTTACCACATAAATTCCATGGATTTGCGATTACTAATTGATTTGGTTATAAAAATAAACTTTTAAGTAATAAAAATCAATAGTTTAATTTAAATTCAAGGACGCATCCAACCAGAATCCAGCATCCAATACATTTCAGGTATGCATATGTCTTCTAATGCAAGTTGCAACATAGACAAGCACCAAGACCAGCTGCTTTAATTCCTCAAGCTAGCACTCTCTCTGACTTTTTAATTATTAACACATGCTAACCAAATGCATAGACCATGCAAGCATATATCAAACCTCTTTTACTATTGTTTAGTGAACCTTTCATGCTTAGACATTGATCTGGAACACGGTATCTTGCTGATACTCTGAGTCAACCACCAAGCTCTGCACTCGTGAAGAAACTGCGGTTGTGTGGTCCAACCTCACCTCATAGTTCCCGTGGAAGAGCTGGGCTTCAAAAAATCCATTGGCATCAGTTGTTCCGACCACAGTTTTGGTCTTCCACTCAGCAATCAATTTGTCGACGACATCTCCGGTGGCTAGATTCTTGAAGTTGTTATCAGTCAAGCACATTCGATAGCACCCCTCTGGTTTCCATGCTGCCCACAGTACAATCCCCTGAACGGCTGGATGTGAGTATGCTTCTCTTAGGATTTGCTCCAAAGCTTGTGCCTGCATACATTTTCATGTCACAAGTATATAATGAAATCTACTAGTTGTGGCAGATGGGGTTTGGTATCTGGATAGTTGCTTTCATTTGACTTCTTTGCTTATGAACTTCTGCTATTTGGTTCATTTTACAGCTACATATGATCTTTGCAAGAACAAAGCCCATCAGCCTACAGAAAAATGATCAAGACATCCCTTGCTATCATAATTTTTTTTTTTTTTGAGTAAACAGTGAGCTTAGTTCCCCCATGCTTTATTAAAAGAGCTTAACAATATTGATAGCATAAGACATTGCTATTTTAATTTTGAACATTTTTGACACCTAAAAAAAAAAAAACTAATGATTTTATCGGGCCACTCAGTTTATAGATGATATAATTTGATATTTCATGCATTTTTAGTGTTTTTCCATAGTTTAATATAACTTGCAGGTTCTATTGCCTTATTAATTGTACTAGCTGATAGAGCGACATATCTGGAAAATATTGTTCTAATGCATGTAGGAAAATTGATCAAACCTGAACATCACGAATATAAATGGAGTAACACTAATTCAAGAACCTTGAAGTGCTAAGAACACCTGATTAGCAAAACAAATTAAAAAAATAAAAGAAGTTAATACCTGATTTGTTTTTGTCGAGACATCCACCTCTGTAAGCCAGATCGGCACCTTGGCATTGGCAAGAGTATCTAGAGCTGACCTCATGTAAGCAATGTTGGGTGTATCAAAGTGGGCTTCCAGACCGATAGCCATCTTTGCTCTGTTACCAGGATAGGACTGCATCTTATTTAGCTTCTTAAGGTACATGTCTGTTGTTGACCTTACATCACCAGGTTGTTCGATGGTGTTGAAGTCATTCAAGAACATGTGTGTGTTGGGGTCAAGCTTGCTTGCTTTCTGGTAAATAATGCCTGACGCATCCACACCAAGCCTGTCCTCGTAAAAATGGAAGTGGAGGTTCTCGTTGACGACATCCCAGGCAATGACTTGGCCTCTGTACCTCGTCATAAATGAGTTGATTCGGCGGTTGACTGCATCCCACAGCTTGTCTTGTGAGAGAGATTGGACCCAAGGCAGTTGGAAATTGGGGTCTTCCCAGATGACATTGTGACCTCTGATGGCAATCCCATGCTGCTTTGCAAAGGCAACCATGGCATCAGCGGTACTGTAATCCTCCTTTCCCTCAGTGGCTTCTGTACTGTACCATTTCATTTCATTTTCAAATGTAGTCACAGTGAATCGGGAGGTGAACCAATTCTGGTAGGCAGTATTCTTGAGGATGTTGTCGTTGATTGCAGAGCCAAATGGGAAGCCAGGCCTCGTCTGAGCAAGGATGACTGTAGCATTTGGGAGAGCATTGCCATCAGCATCCGCTGCACGGAATCTCACGAGACGTGTTCGTGCCTGCAAGGACATGGAAGTTCTTATTGCTTTCTTGCCCATGAACTGAAGGTTAGTTCAGGAGACAAGTGTATGGTTAAGTTCAAAAGTTTTGATACAGGTTATTTGTGTTTGCGTTTCTGTTTCATATTTGTTACCTTTAGGATGCTCTCCGATTGGTGAGTTCTCCATTCTTCTTCGGTGAATGGTTGCAAAGAAACACTATCCACCCAGATATCCACTTTTGTATTGTTACTCTGGAAATATTAGCAATGGAAAAAAATTAATGGCGATAGAAATCCCTATAACTTCATATGGTACCAGACATTTCGGGCAAGTTTGTTTTTCCCCACATGCTCAAGGCATCTCGTTTATTTGGTGAAATGTTTACTGCAGTTGTATGCTTTATTACATAAAATGGCATTAGTAAATATGCTTCAAGAAAAAAAGATAATGTGCAGTCATATACCCCATCAACTATTCAAGTTGCCTCAATACTATCTGTATATTATTGTAGTTTAATATTAATTTGTTTACTTTTTGTACCCTTCATGAATCAAGGATTCGTATTTTTTGCTTGACAATGAAGAAGATCATTATGTAGACTTGAAATTATTTTTAGTTTTGGAAGGTTCTTGCATTTTTTTTTTTTTTTTTTTTTTTGCACACCGTGTAGGTTTATGTAATTTATTCGGATTTAGAGTGCTTGTCTTTAAGGTTATCAATGGATAAACTTTGATAGCTGGTTAGTAAACTTCAATCCATTATGGAATCTCAGTGACTTGAATTCAGTTATTGAGTTCTAAGAGAATCACTACAAACTTTTGTTATGGATGACAAGAGCTTAGTAGTGTCTTTACATGCAAGAGTTTGTATAATAACTGTATCAGATAGCAAAATTGGTAAAGAACCGAAGAGTGGTATTTTGTAGCTTGTGTATGTTTCTGGGGAAATTCTATTCATGCACACCACTTTCCTCACTCTCCTCCTGACGTCCACATTATTCTATATTTCCGTCTTTAATTTTGAATCATTCCATATTTACTCAATATACTCAATATGTCCACTTTTTTTTTCTTCCAATTTCAGCCCTCCCTCTCCCTCTTATTCTTTTCAATTCCTTTTCATTCTGATTGAATATTACTATTTGATCCAAATGAAACTTGGTCGGTTATTAATATCTGATCGGTATTCAGTAAAATTGGTTATTAATATCTGACCAGTGAATTGTGAAAGGGCAACTTAGTCCAAAAAATCGATAGCAAACGTGTAATTTTTTGAAAGTTTCAAAGGTATGCATCTTAAGCAAATTGGGGTGCGTGCAGCTAGAATTTCCCATGTTTCCGTCTTCTCGTTTCTTCTCTATCTATTGTTTTAGCCCACCCTACATTACATTCTTGCATATACCAATCACCTACTTACTATTTACGATTTTTATGTCGTTATAAAGGTTTGTTAAGGACATTAAGATTCAGTACAACGTCTTGTTTGGGATATTAGTATATCTAGCAGCTTACATTATGCCTTTGTTCCCTTCAAACATGCCGTTTAGGATTTAGGATTCATGTAACCGATCTCTAAATCCTGTGATAAATGTTTCTCTTGTTCCAATTGTTGCTACCATGAGCTTGAGATGCAGAAAATGATGACTTTGTTGTTTTCCTCAGGAAATGGTTATTACCTCGAAATACAACTCAGCTGGACCTGAGGCTTCGACAGAGAGCCCTCCTTTGAGCATAGACCAGCAACCAGATTTGGCCTTCACTACACCCGCATGTACAAAGTCATTGCCAGTCTTGAAGACAGCTCGAACAGCTGCAGTTCCTTCTCTAATCTGCACCCAAGCTACAACGCACGGTACAGCAACAAACTTCAATACAGAATCGATTCCATAACTTGATCGTAAAATTTGAAGTTGCATGATAAAAATGATTACCTGAGAAAGTGTACAGCATTCCCTGTTGCAGGTGGAGCTTCTGGGAGACACTTTGATGGGGAAACCCTCGGCTAGAAGCAATCGCATACTGGTTCCCTCTTCCAGATGCAGCTGTTGCCATCTTTGCATAACCAAAGGGAGACCAAGCTTTGAGGCTCTGGTTGAATTCGGGGTTTCGAATAATGCCACCTCCATATTGGGCCTTGGGGGGATCGGCCAAGCACTGCATAAGAGTACAGTTCTGATTGAGCTTGTGTTTGTGATGTAAACTTGGAAGCAGTGAGATATTTTTCAAGTTTCTATTTGTAGAGTAATAACTTCAATTACAAGGATTCTGTAAAGCTTTTTTTTTTCTTTTTTTAAATACATGCTTGAATATTTGCTCAACTGTGCTGCAAATATTCAAATTCTAATATCTGAAGAATCAGTTGAAAAAAGGAAAATACTAACCAAGAAAAATAAACTTTGAGAATTTAAATAAATAAATATATATATATATAGGGGTATTTACAGATTTGTCCCTTGCAGTTTTATAAATTATGATTTAGTCCCCCAAATCTTCATATTTAGGATTTAGTCTCTAAATCTTCTAAGTTACTACAAGTTAGTCCCTCCGTCAGTTTTTCCGCCTAAATAAAAGACAGAATTTAACTTTTACTTTTTTTTAAATAATGAAATAATTTAAATACCCCTATAAAGAAAAAAGGGAGAAGAATAGAGATAGAAGAGAAGAAGAAGAAGGAAAGCCAATGAACCCAATAAAGAAAAGGAGAAGAGATGAGGAAGAGAGAAGGGGAAGAGAGGAGGAAGAGGAAAAGAGAAGAGAGGAGAAAGAGGGAAGGAGAAAAGAGGAGGAAGAGAGAAGAAGGAATTAAGGTTGGGTAAAATAGGAAAATCAGGTCAAAAAATAAATTGGGCTAACGAAAGTTAGAGAAGGGAAATAAATTGTAATAACTTAGAGAATTTGGGGACTAAATCCTAAATATGAAGATTTGGAGGACAAAATTATAATTTATAAAGATGTAAGGGATAAATCTGTAAATACTCCACATACACACACTCAAACACACATATACACACACATATATATATATATAAATGAATTCTCTTAAATGACACCACGTGTAATAATTTTATTGGGTCACCTAAGCGGCGGTGAAGGAAACTTCCTTCACCGCCGGTGTATTTTCCGTTTTCTTATATATATATATATATATATATATATATATATATATATATATATATATATATATATATATGAGAAAACGGGAAATACACCGGCGGTGAAGGGAGTTCCTTCACCGCCGCTTAGGTGGCCCAATAAAATTATAACACGGGGCGTCATTCAAGATAACAAATAAATGAATTCTCTTAAATAAGACCACGTGTAATAATTTTATTGGGCCATCTAAGTGGCGGTGAAGGAAACTTCCTTCACCGCCGGTGTATTTCCCATTTTCTCATATATATATATATATATATATATATATATATATATATATATATATATATATATATATATATATATATATATATATATATATATATATCCAGAAACCCTCTTTATTGCAAGCTTTATAAGCCGATAAGAAAAATTCGCCAGCTGATTAATATTAGCATCCAGTCCAGTGCCCTCACTTGCTGCAAAATCTACGTTACCTCCCACCAACACATTGGAATGTGATTTTGAATGATTTTCATGTTCGTTTAATCTACTTATTACTTGTAGCAGTTGCTAATTTTCACATCACAAACTGCAGCAATATACACTACTACTCGGTTGCAAAAATCCATCACTTTCACTTTATGCAAAAAAAAAAAAAAAAAAAAAAAAAAAAGAAATTACCTCAATGCTTGCTGAATAATCATACTGTAGAGAATTAACTATAACACCTGCAGACACACAGAAAAATAAAATATTAGTCCGAACTACTATTTTGAAAGATAAACTAAAACATTTTGAATAAACACTATCTTACATATTAACTGACTTTATGCTTTAAAATTCAAAAAATGATTTAATAAGTTTACAATGAAGAGAAGAATCAAATGAAATTTTTCATTCACAAAAAAAAGAAAGGAAGAAGAGAGATCACTAAAAAAAAAAAAAAAAACCTGTGAAAAATACAGCATTTAGCATGACCAGCATCAGAGTATGCATGAAATGCTTCATCTTCTTCATATGTATATATATAATTTTAAATGATAGATAAGCAATAGAAGGAAAAAAAAAAAAAAAAAAAGAAAAAAAATGAAACCAAAAGGAAAATTGTAGAAGAACCAGTAGCAGCTAAGATTACACCAAATTAG
This sequence comes from Dracaena cambodiana, assembly GCA_036321105.1. Classification (NCBI taxonomy): domain Eukaryota; kingdom Viridiplantae; phylum Streptophyta; class Magnoliopsida; order Asparagales; family Asparagaceae; genus Dracaena; species Dracaena cambodiana. Next base: position 33,323,764 of record JAYEPQ010000017.1, read on the forward strand.
GTGTTCATGTTATGCTACAAGAGATTTGGATACTCGAGTAAGAGCATAGAGACGGAGTGGAGGAGCTATAAAGAAATAAAATAATTTTCAGGAGGGAAAATAATTCTGGAATGGAAAAGTTAGAATTTGATATCTTGATGACTTCGGACTTATCATATCTGGATTCATTTAAATACTAAATCCGGACTTCCAAGTATGGCTTCATTGGATTCATTACCATAAATACCTATAATCCATTATTTTTAAAAAATTATTGATTATTATTTAATTTAATTCTTTCAATTGCAATGGTATGAAATCAGCACTTTTATGAACTATGACTATTTATTTAAAAACTAAACACATTTTAACATAAAATGATTTTTTTTAAAATATGAGTTAACTATTATTATAGACTATATTAATCACTTAGCAAAAAAAACTTAATTAATATCGAAAAATATCATTTCCCTTCTCTCAAAAAAAATTTATTTATTTTTCAGTCTTTTAAAAAAAAAAAAATGTTTTTTTTTTAAAAGTCATCTTCCCATACTTGATTGGCATCAAGTATGCATTAATCAATGAGCACACAGAAAAAATAATTAATAGCAGATAATATTATTGGCAACAGTAAACTGTCTATACAAAAATAGAAATTTACATATATAAAAGAAGAGAAATTAGAAATATGGACTTACCAAATCCGGATATAGTTTATCTCGATTCTTGTTGATAATAATCTGAATTTGGTAAGTTTGGATTGGCCTTGGTTGGAAAATATTTTTCCTCCAAATCGATTTATGGGATTTTTTTTGGTAACTATTTTAAAAATTGCTCATAATGAAATGAATAATTGATTTCTATTAAGTGAAAGCTTCCAAAATAATTAGTTTCCATATATAATTTGATATATTTGGAGACTGCTGATTTTAAGCAATATTTAGAAATTAGCGTGCAGTGAGCGTTCTTGTTGTGGTTATTTTGAAAATATTTATGCATTGCTAATTTGATGGCATTGATATGTTTGTTGCATCATCAACTTAATATACATGTGTGTGTGTGAGTATAATGCTGCAGTCAGTACTTAAAAAGTTACATAGACTTTCCTTTTGTGTGGGCTTAATATTGTTCTTTGTTTTTTTGCTAAGACTAAACGTCAAGCATCTTCCCTCCTTGTACTATTAAGACTTTATAAAATAAAGTAGAACACATATAATTTCTTATACATTTATCTCCAAAATGACACCAACAAAAGTATGTTACAATTTTTTATCCCATATGTATGGTAAATTCGTATCTAAAAATTGTGAAAAACCAGTCCAATTTAAGTAAAATCGAAAATCAAGATTGATAAAAAATAGGGGTTTTTTACATATCTGTTTTTTAAATATTTAAAAATTAGAATTTAGTACCCAAATCTTTATACTTATAAATTAGTCCTCCAAATTTTTTAAGTTACCTCAATTTAATTACGGACATATTTTTTATCTGAATTTCCCGTTATATCCCTAAGTTACTTCACTTTAGTCTTCCTTTCTCTCTTCTTCCTCTCTTCTCCTCTCCTCTCTCCTTCTATCCTCTTCTTTTATTGGGTTCCCCTAAGGGAAGAGAGAGAGGAGAAGAATAGAAATGGGAACCAATAAGAAAAGGAAGAGAGAAGGGAAAACTAAAATGAAATAACTCAGAAATATAACGGAAAATTCGAGCCAAAAATATAGCTGAGAGACTAAAGTGAGGTAAGTTAAAGGATTTGAGGAACTAAATTATAAATATAAAGATTTGGGGGGCTAAATTACAATATTTTAAGGGACATATATGTAAAAACCCCTAAAAACTAATATGATGGATAAAGTGGCAGAACTAGTTTGACGGAGTTACAATGAGAATTTTATGATGGTGTCGACTATAAAAATGAAGAGCTCTAATAAAACATTGCAACGATACTAAAATCAGCTAAAAAACAGAGAGTTCATGTGAAAGTTTTGATTGCTCGGATTTGGAAAAAAAAAAAGAATGTTGTGCTATGCAACATCATCAATTTCAAATCAAAATTTGACCACTACACAGACTGAATTAGAAAATTTTATGTAGATTTAAGTTGTAAAGTTTTGAAATCTTTTTTCTCACACCAGTTGAATCACCTCAATCGGATTTCAGTAGCGATATTTATGAAGTTTTTAAAATGGATCATATTGCAAATTATCCATCGATGGCAGGTTGGCACTATCTATTGCAGGCTTACCCGATCACTACCATTGTTGGGATGAGCCATGATTGTATTATGTACTCTACTTTTGTTGTCTAAGTTCTTTGTTTGTATTCTGTCCTCCCCTTCTGAGAGACATATCTACAAATTTATATTACTATTTAGCATGTTTAGTTTATTTTTTTTGCTAGTCAAACTCACACACGCATATATTTTTTGATAATATTACTAGATGTGCTTACCGGCCGTGCCCGTCACGAGCGTGCCGTGCTGCCGGCACGGCATGTTTGCCCTGGCTCGACCCGCCGGCACGGCACGGCAGGCCCGTGCAGTGCCCGTGCCGGTCCATGTTAATTAAAAAATAGAATTTTTTTTAAGAGGGTACTTAGTTTCATTTAACTAGATTTAATAAGTAACAATAAAAAAATATTATATTATATTTAATCTCATTACATTCATATAATTGCTCTATAAATCTCTTTAGAAGTTATACAAAGTCCGAAAAGAGGGGAGAGGAGCCTAGCCGTCACTCTCAACTTGTTCTTAGTATCTTTTTTAAGAGATTTATGAGTTAAAAATTACAAAATTATTTTTTGAAAATATATGAAAATCCTTACAAATTTAAATACTTTTAATCATACTTCATTTTCTTCTGGTAAGCCTAAGGTTTCTAGTACAACTTCATTAGTTTAGTCTTGTTCCCTATGTTCTGCGTCGTACCAATCCTTCAAACAGACACACATATCTAATGTGTACGATGCCATTAAGCTTCTCAACTCCATGAGCACTCTACCACCTGCGCTAAAAGCAGACTCCGATACTACAGTAGACACCGGAGGAGTTAGTAGATCACGGGCCATGTTGGAAAGCATGGGATATGTTTTTTCTTGTGATTTCTACCATGCCAAAATATCAAAGGATTCATAATTTTCAGGGGATGCATTATCTTCATAGTCAGCTCTCTCTAAATAATAATGTAATTCATTAAAATATGTACTAGTTTGTCTTGTCTTTTTTTGATAAAATACAGATAATATTATTGGATTACGAATTTTCCTAGTAGATGGTTCTTTTGTAGTTTGTGCTGGCATACCATACATATCTTCATATGTTTTATACATAATATCTAAACATGTTTTAATATCATTAACCAAATCTCTCACATTATTTTCATAAATCTATTAATATTTCAAGTCCATCTAACTTGCAATGGGGATCCACAACAGTTCCAAAATATAATAAGTATGGAAAATCTTTAAAATATTTATTAAATTTAATTTCCATAGGTTGAACAATAATTTCAAGTATAAGGTGATTTCTATATTCATTAAAAACCGAACTAATTTCGGTTAGATAATATAATGTAATGTGTGTAGTTGGGTAATAAGTTTCTGACAGTACTCTAGTTGTATTTTCAAATTTGCCTAAAAACTTAGAAATGCAATTCAACTGGTGCAATTCATTATTATCTAAACTATACATTGGTGACTCCATTTCATTAAAAGTATTTATTACATTTTTATACTGAATAACTATATTTAACATTTTATATGTAGAATTCCATCTTATTCTAACATCTATAGGTACAATTCTAGGTGATATTTTCAAATTTTTACATATTTGTTTAAATGCTTGTCTTCTTAGCCCACTATCTTTAATAAAAAGTAATGTATACCTAAGTTTCATTAGTGAATCATTTACTATTTTTAACCATGTTGAACGCATAAGTTTAGTATGTGGCAAATACACCTAACGTGGAATAATTTTCCATCTAGAATTGATTTTATAATATTTTTAAGAATTCTAATTGCGGCCGTATTTTCAGAAGTATTATCCAAAGAAATGGTAAATATTTTTTTTTTCTATTCCAAAAGCTGAAAAAACACGTAGAAAGGATTGTGATAAATTATGTGTATTGTGAGGAAATTCAAATACCCTAAACTATATTATTCTTTTTTGTATGCACCAATCTTGATCTATATAGTGTGCCGTTACGCATAAATAATTAGTCATATTTTTAGCTTCCCAACAATTTGCAGTTATAACAACTCTAAAAATTAAAGAAGTAAAAATAGTTATTAAAGTGTCTCTCTGCTCTTTATATAGTTTGAACATGTCGGATGTAGATGTTGAACGTGGGACTTTTTTATATTAGTCAGTAAATGTTGATTTACAAAATCTTTCAAATTTGCGATTTTCCAAAAAAGTAAAAAGTTGTTCGTCATGTATTATAAATCTTGCTAAATTTTCTCTTGTTTTAATTTGATCATATTTACGTATACCTAACTATCCACCAAATGTGCTTATTTGTGTTTGATGTGGTACATTTGGTGGGTGAGTTTTTTCTAGATGTCTTTTAAAATGACCCGTTCCGCTACCTAAAGAAAACGAATAAATTTTTTGACAATATTTACACTTAGTTTTCCTAACACTATTTTCTATTATTTTTTCAAAATTTTTCCATATGTCCGATCTAGTAGCCCTAGAATATATGGTAGTTTGTGTTTCGGGTATGGTTGTATCAGTTGGTTCTTCTTCAGATACAGAAAATGGTACTTGAGGAGATTGTTCTAAGGGTTGACATAAATTTTGATATTCTTCATCAGTTAAAAAGGGAGAAAAAGAACCCGTCGCTTGAGAGCAAGAAGCGCCAGATGAGTGTGGATCCATTTTAATAAAATTCCGAAAAAACAAATTAAAATTCTCAAAAAAACCGAACAAAAAACTTTAAATTATAAATACCTGTTAACCGGTGAACTATTTGAGAGAGAGAGTGAAATATCTAGCTCGAGAGATGAAGCTGGAAGCCGAAAAAACGAAGAAAACCTTACTTCAATGAGAAAACTTGCTTGGATCTTATTTGGGAGACTTGCTTACTTGAGACTTCTTGATCACTTGATTGAAACTTGCTACTTGCTTGAGACTTCTTGAGAATTAAAGATTTTAGAAGATTTTTGAGAATAAATTTGGTTGTATAAGAATGATGAATGGTAATAGAGGAGATAATGAGGTATTTATAGAGAAAGTAAGGTTTTAATTTGCAAAAAAAATTACAAAAACCCCCCAACCGCTATTTTGACCGTTGGGAAGAAAAATCTGCAATTTAAAATTTCAAGTAACCCCCAACAGCTATAAAAATAGCCGTTGGGGGCTCTTTGCAAAAAAAATTTGCAAAAACCCCCCAAATTAAGCCCAACGGTTATTTAAAAAAAAAAACCATGCCGTGCCACCGACACGGCCGGCCTTGGTTCGGGCACAGCCCAAGCCGAGGTGCCGTGCCGGGCACGTGCCCTGCACGTGCCGGGCCGGACGTGCCCAACGGGCTGCCCGGTCCAGTAACCAACTCTAAATATTACCTAAATTGAGTCCTTATGGAAGTCGAACTCAAAAACTCTCGCAAATTGGAAATGGGTGATGCCACTTGAGCTAAGACTCATTGGCATTTAGCATGTTTAGTTAAACTCCTATTAATGAAACACGGGAGATAATACCCAACATCTAAGCTAAAAAAAGATCAACTTAAAAAAGATCATCTTAATGAATAAAATATTTTAAGTGATCCCGGGGGGTTTCTTCTACCGGATTTTCATGTATATTGTACATATCTTTACCTAATGAATATTTCATGTATATTGTGCAGATCATTCCCTAATAAATATTTCATGTACCTTAGTTATACTATCCTCTGCTATGCCCTATTTCAATGAAAGAGGGCTGTCCTACTCCACATTCTATTATACATGAAGAAAAATAGAAGGGTTAATTACACTCAGATATGTAGTATGGAGATATATAACTTGTCACCCCTAAAATTTTAAACTCTCACTTAAAATTCCTGAACCAACAACAACAACAACTAAGCCTTTTATCCTAAGTATTTGGAGTAGGCTACATGAACCCAAAAAAAGAATCACGCCGGATCGATCACTTTGATATTCCTTCTCCATTCATTTCTATCATGTAATATCTCCTTATTTAAACCTCTAGACTCTATATTTTTGCGTATCATCTTCATCCATATTTTCTTCGGTTTTTCCTTTATTCTTTTAACTTGTCCTACATTGATAAACTCCCCTCTTCGAATATGTGCACTTGTAGGCCTACGTTACACATGACCAAACCATTGTAAGCGAGTTTCTCGCATCTTCTCATCGATTGGAACTACATCTATCTTAACACGAATATCTTCATTTCTCACTGTATCTCTCCTAATATTACCGCACATCCAACGGAGCATGCGCATCTCTGCTACACTTTTCTTCTGTGAATGACATTTCTTTATAACCCAACATTTCGTGCCATATAATAAAGTTTGCCTAATAACAGTCCTATAAAATTTTCCTTTCAATCTTAACGGAATGTTACGGTCACATAAAACTCCCATTGTCCTCCTCCATTTTAACCAGCCAGCTTGTATCCTATGGTTAACATCATTATCGATCTTTTCATCATTCTGAATAATAGAACCCAAATATCTAAACTGACTGCACATTTGTATCTCTTACCTATTCAGTTTTACAATATTATAGTTTATGGTCCGTCGTTTACTAAATTTATACTCAATATACTATATTTTAGATCTACTCAATTTAAAACCTCTAGATTCTAATTTATGCCTCTATACTCTAACTTGGCATTTACCCATACTCTTGTCTCATCAATTAAGATAATATGTTCAGCAAATAACATACACCAAAATATCTCATCTTGAATGGTTTTAGTAAGCCCATCCATCACTATAGCAAATAAGAATGGGTTCAATGCAGATCCTTAATGCAATCCAATTATGATAGAAAATTACTTGTTAAACCACCACATGTTCTTATATTGGTCACTACTTCATCATACATTTCCTTAATTATGTCGATATACTTGATGGGAACTCTTTTCTTCATCAGTGTCCACCAAAGTATCTCTCGTGGAACTTTATCATAGGTTTTCTCTAAGTCAATAAATACCATATGCAAATCTCTATTTCTCTCTCGGAATCGCTCTATAAGTTGACGAAGTAAATGAATAGTTTCTGTCGTTGATCGCTCCAGCATAAATCCAAACTGGTTCTCCGATATTTTAACAGTTTGTCGCAATCTATGTTCAATTATCTTTTTCTAAAGCTCCATAGTGTGATACATGAGTTTTATTCTAGTTAGAACAACTCTGAATGTCACCCTTATTCTTATACAGAGATACTATGGTACTTTTCCTTCATTTATTTGGTATTTTTTAGTTTGTCAAATCTTATTAAAAAGATCTGTTAGCCACCTCACACCAATCCCTCATAAGTATTTGCATACCTTTATAAGAATCTCATCTGGACCAACAGGTTTTCTTGATTTCATCATTTTCAAAGTCTCTTTTACTTCAGACTCTTTGATTCTGCATATAAAACTATGATTCATATACTTACATTGAATACTAAGATCTCCCAAATCTTGAGTAAAACTACCATGATATAATCTATCAAAATAATTTTTCCATCTTTCTTTAATCTCTTCATCTCGAACTAGAACCGTCTGATTCTCATTTTTAATACACTTTACAGTACATAAGTCTTTAAACTTTCTCTTTATTATTCAAGCAATTATATATATATATATCATTTTCTACTTCTTTATTATCTAACTTCTCGTACACTTATTTATATAATTTAGTTTTTACATTCCGAACAGCTTTCTTAGTCTCCTTTTTTATTAGTTTATACTTCTCAAAATTTATTCCATTATTATTATTATTATTATTATTATTATTATTATTATTATTATTCAAATATCTATAAAGGTCTCGCTTGATTTTAATAGCATTTTTTTATCTCTTCATTCCACCATGATGTATCCTTACATGGTGGAGCACCGCCCCTCGACTCACCGAATATATCTTTAGCTACCATTTTAATGTAGCTAACTATTTTATTCCATGTTACATTAGAATCATCATGGTCCCTCCAATTTGTTTCTTGTACTACTCTATTTACAAAAACTTTTTGATTATCTTCTAATCGCTACCACTTAATCTTATAATCTAATTTACACTTAATTTTTCTAAGTTTCTATCTAATCTAAATATCTAAAACTAAGAGTTTATATTGAGTAACTACACTCTCACCTGACATTACCTTATAATCGATGCAACTACCTCTATCTACCCTCCTGATTAAAAAGAAATCTATTTGGCTTGCATTTGATCCACTTTTAAAAGTAACTAAGTGAGAAACTCTCTTTTTAAATCAAGTATTCGCTAAAAAAAGCAAAATCTAGAATTGAGTTACCTACTTCATTTCTTTCTCCAAAACCAAATCCTCCATGTGCACTATCAAACCCATTACGACTAGTTCATACATGCTCATTGAGATCACCACCAATAAATAGTTTTTCTCTAACGGGTATTTCTTGTAGTATCTCATCTAAATCCTCTCAAAATTGATGTTTACTGAATTCATCAAGTTCTACTTATGGTACATAAGCGCTAATAACATTAAAAATCTCTCCATTTAAAATAAGTTTAACTAATAAAATTCTATCACCCTTCCTCCTAACCTCCACACATCCCCAAGTAATTACTTATGTATGATCACATCTAACCTATTACGATTTCTATCTCTACCCATATACCAAAGTTTATAACCCTAAGGCTCGATGACTTTAGTTTTCTGACATACCCACTTAGTCTCCTACACGCACAAAATATTAACCCTCCTTCTAATCATAATATCAACGAACTCTACTAATTTACCTGTAAAGGAACCTATATTTCATGATACCAACCGAAATTTATATTTATGAGCTAACTTCTTTATCCTCACCTACTCATTAAGATGTGAGAACTCTCTTATATTTGACACCACATCCGAGCGCCGACGTGGCGCGTCGCTTCTGGGTGACGATCTAACAATCCTAACACATTTTTCACTACACCCGAACTCCGATGTAGCGCGTCGTTCAGTAGGGAACATCCCAACGAAATTCATATTTTAACTCATGTCATAATATGTGATAATATTTTATATTGGTTGTCACTGAACTATCACAACCCTCCTCATTTATCCTTATTTGGAACAGATAGTGCACAGCACTGGCGGAGTTAATATGAGACTCCTCTTTTTTGTCTACATTTGGAATTTTCCTATAAGACTCCTCTTTTACCTATCTTTTTTTTTTTTTTTTTTTTTTTTTTTTACTAACAAAGATAAAAACCAAGCAATCCAACCGCATTTCAAGAGAAATTTCTTTAAAGACTGCATCCTCACCTGGATTGGGATCGCAATCGACGAACTCTCTGTTCCCCGCCGCGGTCATCCTGATCTCAGTCGATCTCGGCCTCGCCGCCTAGAATCCAGCGGTTATCCGCCGGCAAAAACCTAACTTTAGTTCTCTCGTCGTCAGCAGCGGCGGCGGCGGCAACCTTAGAAACGACGGCGGCAGCTCAAGCGAGGTCATCGCATCAGGAATCTCGAGGAGAAGTTTGGCGACGGTGCATTGGATTCGGAATTTGCAGCATTTATTGCAGAAGAGGAGGGAGGAGGTGACATCGAGATTTCTGTAACCGCCGAATTTTACGCGTGGATTTATTTTTGAATTTGTCGTTAATAATTTCTAATTTAGGCGTGGGATGTCGGAGGGAGTGAGCACCACTTTTTTTCTTCTTTTTTTTTTTAGGATATTGTCGAAATTGAGTTTCTACCGAAATTCAAAGTTAGGTTCTCTTTATAAATTAGAGAAGAAATTAGAGAAGGGTGATTTCACTGCAGACAAAGCTTAGTGGCTACAGTTGATTTTAAAATTGATAATCCTTCTTATGGCATTTAATATTGTATTTGTCTGACAGTGTAATTAATTTGAATTATCATAATCTAATTAATCATGTGACTAATTGCAACTTCAAATCAGAGATAAAGGAAAATCAAGACGATTTTGATTGATAGAAGGATAATGGTTATGTTTAGAAATAAATAATAGGAAATACCCGAGTGATATCAAAGTTTGAAAGGATAAAAATAAATGTTGCTAATCTTAGGGATGTGTAATTAATTACTTCTAAATTTAGGGGATGACTAATTCCATAAATAACTTATTCCATTTTATTTTGGCAAAATAAAAATGAAATTGAGTGGGATTAATTATCATAGCATATTATGCTTTAATCCATCTAGTTAAACTTGACCTATAGAGATGAAAAAAAACCTTAGCGACCTTTTATATAAATTCCTATGAAATAAGGGGATGTTCAACTTAAAAAAAAAAAAAAAAAATTGAACACTGTAAGGTGAAGAATATACTAGTTTCTACATTTTTAGAGTAAGCCAGGGTTTCTAGTTAGAAATAAGAATGGGCAAGTCTAAAAAATTTAAATTAGAAAAATAAAAAATTTATAAGACCAGCCAAGAAATGGTCTTTAAACCTGTTCATTCTCATTCCCAATGCCTATCATTCTAATGAGACAGAATTATTTTTATACACCAGATACATTCTATATTTTTCTAATAAATAGAAAAGAATTCAAACCATTTTAATGTGAAACCACATAGCAAAGCTTAAATGTAGAAAATAAAAGAGGAGAGTGTAAGTATATGAGTCCTCTACTTCTAGTAACTATGAACTTTCTAATGAAGCCTTTGCAAGTGCACAACTTTCAATGAAAGATGAATATCGATATAGATAAAATATCGATATAGATAAAAGATGAAGGCAGGTTAGTCCAACTTTATTATTATTAGCATATTCAAAAATAATATGTTGGTCTCGTAAACAATATATAGGAACAAGTGGACATTTATCTCTTTTATTCTTACTCTTGAGAATTTAATTTAACTTTTATTTTTTGGGAAAATAATAAAAAAAAAAAGAAGGGAAAAAAAAAATAAACATATCCCCTTTTCATTCTCCCACACATTTCTAATTTAATTTTTAGTTTTTTTTTTTTCCCTCTCAATCAGTTCTCCTCCCAAAAAAAAAAATTATCCAAATACATGTACATACAATGGAATCAACCTTCACACTACAGTAAAAAATTGTAAAGTACAATTTGCAGCCACATCTAATTATAACTCTAACAACGACGAGTCTATAAAAAATCCCAAGCAGGCACATGAATTTCAGCTTTTATATATATATATATATATATATATATATATATATATATATATATATATATATATATATATATATATATATATATATATATATATATATATATATGTGTGTATTATGTATATATATATGTATATACATACATACATACATACATACATACATACATACATACATATATATATATATATATATATATATATATATATATATATATATATATATATATATATATATATATATGTGTGTGTGTGTATCAAAATTCAAACCAGGAAAAATAATTTTAAAAATAAATAAATAAAAAAGAACAGTATCAAGCAAAGGAATGGCTCCTCCGATGCCTCTCCACCCGCCTCCTCTCTCCACCCCCACCACCTCCTCCTCCTCCACCGCCGCCGCCGCCGCCGCCACTCGATGGCAAAGTCTTGAACAGGCTCTTCAATCCATCCATCAGCATCCGGCCAAGCCTCCTCCCGCTCCCCTTCTGCACCACCACAATTGCACTCCCCTCCTCCTTCCCCTTGCACACCCCCCGAAAGCTTGACGACCGGCCCGACTCCATCTCAGCCTGCTTCTCCTCCGACCACCTCAGCTTCTGCCTCAGCCCCGCCAGGTCCCGCTCCAGGCTTTCGATGCGGAACGAGGTGGCCTCCATCGAGGCCCGAAGGTGCGCGGCCTGGCGCCTGGCCGCGTCGCGCTGGAGGATGGAACCAAGAGTGAGGGAGGAGGGATATTGCTGGTGATGATGCTTTGGCAATGCTGCTGCGGCGGAGGCGGCAGAGGAGGAGGAGAGGTGGAGGTAGGTGTGGCGGGTGTGGAGCTGGTCGAGGAGCATTGCTTGGATGACGAAGCGGAGGGGGAGGTGGGGGTTCTGGACGAGGTGGAGGAGGAGGTTGTGGGAGAGCTTGCTGCACTCTATGGTGCGGCACAGTCGGCTCTTCTCCTCTTCTGCCAGATTCTCTCTGTGCTTCTGTTGTTCGAAATAAGGAGGATGAAGAAAATAAAAATTTAAAAAAAAAAATCATTTTACAGAATCTATCATAAATTAAATTACTACTGTAGCTTGAAGGGAATTTTATTTGATGCATCCGAACAAGAGAGAGATATTACTTGTGGTATCTTGATCTATATGTTATGTAGCTATATGCTTTTATAATAGACTTTAGAAAAGGAAATTGCAAATGTAGCATGACGAGAGAGAGAGACAGAGAAAGGATGATTACATAGGAATAAAAAATTATGGATTTGATATATCATATTCAAAATTTTAAATTATAAAAATATATTTTAATTAAAAATTATGAATGGATGGGCAAAATATTGACCGCCAGTCCATTCTCATCCTTGTACACATGTTAGTATACTTGGTCATATTTTCTAAATAGTAATATTGTGGATATGATAGCTTAAACTGAAAGTGAAAGAAAGGGAGAAAATGGAAGAATATAAAGAAAAAAGAAAAGGAAAAGTTTTAAAAAAGAAAGGAAGAAATAAATTTCTCTATGTTGTTTGATTCTGAGATAAACTAAAAAAGAAAAATCTAATTAAAAAAAAATAAAATTTAAAGACTTGGAGCTTAAAGTTTAAAGTCTTGCTCCAAATTCCCTTTATTTAAAACATAAGGTTAGTACCTTACTTGTTTCACTGTATGGTAATACTCTCCTTGCAAATTAGTTATTTTATATTTATTTATTTATTTATTTATTGTTTTTTGAACAAAAAACCTCCATGTTCACATCCATTGGTATAAATTAACAAATTTATTGGTAATTCATTGAATGCTACAGACAAAAGGCAAAGGAATTGAATTGTAATAGGAATTGCCGTTGCAACAGGGGCAAGAATTTAAGAGGTTTTGTCTGTAAATAACAAAAGATGAGCAATGAAGAGCACATAAGAATACTATCAATCATCCAATAAATGATGCAAGTTACGCAGTACTAAACATTATTGCAGTGTAAATTTGGTATTTAATTTAGACTTCAGACAAAGTTACAGATTGCAGTAATCAAAACTTCAGAAATTTCAAACTAAATTAATTTGTATTTTTTTATTTTTTATTTTAAGTGAATAAATGTTTTGTTTTTCTTTCTTTGTTTTGTGATAACAAAAGTAATTAGATATTTCTCATAAGAAATAATTTAAGCTTTTATTTTTCTCTATAGACTTCTATTTTAAGCCTTAGGTCCATTCTCTTCTATATAGTAAATATTATTATTGTCTTATACAAAAGAAAAGATATAATTGCTACAAACGTGTTTGGGCATGTCCTAATAAAATTTTCAATTAAATAGTCAACCAACTTCTAAATCATTACTTAAAGTATCAAATTTCGATTCGATTTCTATGCATAACATATACCTAAATACAACAACACAACTAAAATAGAGAATAACAATTTAACAATAATGAATTATTAAATTTTTTTTGAGTGTTCTCTCACTAATAAGCTGAGCACTAAAATAGTCCCATGTATCGAGTCTAATTTAAAATGGCAATTAACGTAATTAATCGAAACATTATTAGGGAAAAAATACTAACTTCGAGGTAGTTGTCTACGGTACGATACAGCAGATCATGGTCATGAGCGAACCACGTCCCCATCGACTCCGCCACGACCCGAAACACCTCGACCGGTAACGCCGTCAACTCCTCCATCCACCCGCAGTCGCCCTCCTCGCCCGCCAGCACCTCCACGCACCTGGCGGCGAGGAGCGCCGCCGTCACGTCCGGCAGCAGCCCGACGCACGCGCTCAGCACGCACCCCGCGTTCCTCGCGTCCCCGGCCACCTCCTGGAGGAAGTAGATCTCCGTCTGCCACGTCAGCCCGCCGTTGTCGACTGCCATCTCCAGCCAGTCAGCGGTGATCCTGACGGCGGCGAGGTTCGCCGGCGTCAGTTGGATGAAGGAGTCGTAGCAGAAGATGATGACATCCACAAAGACATCGGCCGCTATCCCCGGCGGCAGGTTGACGGTGACGTCGGCGGATTCCGTTAGTCGACGGCGAAGGTAACGGCTCCGAGAAATTAGGGGATCCTGCACGGACCAAATAAAACACATTTAATTAATTAAGTAATTAATTAAAACCGTTAAGAAATTACTTTAGGTGGGAGAGAAATAAAAGCCCTTGATGTACTCATTAATTGCGGGGGAATGCCACCGAGCCTACCGAGGGTGGCGACTGTCGGGTCCTAAGGATCATTGTGGGGCCCACAACGACAGCGACCGTCCGATATAGATTGGATGGTAGATTTCAACCGTACAATAATAAAATTAATTGTTGATGGATGAAGTCTCACAAGAGTAGAAACTAGAAAGGGGTTCTACTTGCTCAGTTGCTTGTTTGCCAAAAATATATATTAACAAAAAAACTATATTCTAATCGAAATTAATTATATAAACTATTGAAAATGTATAACTAATACGACTAATTAATGAGATTAAAGAAAAATAAATAAATAAATTGTCGAAAACAATAGATCTGACCTTGTGGAGATTGAAGAACTGATCATGCAGTCGGACGATGACGTCGGTCTTGCGGCCGGTGACGGCCGTCCTGAGCGATGGCGGATCCAAGAAAAGAGAGAAGGTGAGATTCAAGTTGAGATCGTAAACATCCAAAACTAAACATAAACACAAAACCCTAGAGAATAACTTCACATACCACTCCTTCACCCTCTTGTAGAGAGATGGAGGCGGCGATGGCAGCGGTGACGACGAGCGAGGCGAGATCGGGGTCGATCGCGTAGGCGACAAAGATTTGGATAACTCATAATCTTCTCCCTCTTCCGCTTCCTCATCTTCGTAGATGGTGTCAACGACACCTAATTCATCCCAACCCCTCATATTTATTTACGTTTTCTGCTAATATTTTATAATTAAAAAAATAAGTCTTTGTAGGGAAAGAGCGGAGGGAGAGAGAGAGAGGGATGCAGTATTCAAAGATGTCTGTCGCTGTGGAATTAGGGTTCAGTTTGGTGTTTCTGAGGGGGGGTTTAAGTATGGGGAGAGAGAGGAGGGCATTGAATGCATGCATGTGAAGGATCATAAATGTGCTGCTGGGCACCCCTCAAGTGGGAGTATCCAAAGGAGCACACCATTTTTCCTGATGAAGTGATGAGCCCACTTTATAACTCTTAGGATTTTGAGTACGAAAAAAAAAATACTAAAATGTGATCTCACCAAAAAAAAAAAAAAAAAAAAAAACTAAAAGGTTATCTCACTGGAAAAATTGGTGTGCTCCTTTGGAAACTCCCCCCTCAACCCCTTGGATTTTTTTTTTGATTTTTTTTTTTGTTTTTTTTTTGGATTTAGCAATGCTAGATTTATCAAGTATTAATGTGGGGGAATTTTTTTTTGGAATTTGATTTTTTTTTAACTAATACAAGTTCTTCAGGACTACGTCTTTCCATACCTAACACTGAAAATATCTTTCACTACAAATTCCATCGGCCGATAAAGTAGCTTTCTTGCCACACAATTTATCTCTCTTGCCACACAATTCTTGAGTCCAACATAGAACCCTTATTAACATAGAACCCTTATTGGTCATAAAATCGATGCACATATTTCAGTCCTTATAAGTATATTGAACAAGTATATGTGTAAAGGAAGACTTTAGAAGCGAGCATCTCGAAGAGACGATGACAACTGCTACCTGGACATTCCAAAAGGTGTGAATAATGTCTTGAGTATTACCTTCCAACACAAAACGTTAATCAGATATTACATCTAAGATCCACACAAGAATCTCCCAAAAACCTCTTATTTTCGTTTCTGACACCAATAAAGTTGTGACAGGAAAACTAGCAGCTCTAATGAAAATCTAAGTATCAATCAAAAATCCAAGTATCAGATCGGACGAACAAAAAAATTATAAGTAATTATAGCAAACGAATGATTTGTCTTTTGTTGTAGCATTGCATTTTCACTTGCCATTTTTTTTTATGAATATTAGGGAAAACCTTTTTTGTGAATCTTATGTGTGAATTTATCAATATTTACTTCTGTATTTGCTAGATTTATCATAAAATGGAGAGTTTATAGCTTGGATATTCTATTACCATTATTGTGTTTCTGGTTGATATCTCTATTTTATTTTCTTTTATTTTTATTTGTGTAAAGATCTTAGCTAACCTAACGCAATATTCCGAATTATAACATAAAGGGGTTTTTACATATCGGTCTCTTAAATCTAAAAAAATTAGACTTTAGTCCCTGAAATCTTCATAGTTTGATTTTAGTCCTCCAAATCCTTTAAATTACTTCACTTTAGTACCCCCAGGTAATTTTTAACCCGAATTTCCCATTATATCCTTGGAAGGAAGGGAAATAACAGTTATTTCCCTCCCTTCCCTTCCCTCTTCCTTCTATGTTCCTTTTATTATTAGGTTCCCCTCTCTATCCTTCTTCTCTTTCTCTTCTCTCTCAGTTAATCTCTCTCTTCATTCTTTCTTTTCTATTACTAACCCTATATCCAATGGAAAGAGAAATCCAATAAGAAGAGGAAAAGAGAAGAAAGAGAGGAAACTAACTGATATTTCCCTCTCTTCCAGAATATAGCGGGAAATTCGGATCAAAAATTACTCATGAGAACTAAAGTGAAGTAGTTTAAAAGATTTGGGGACTAAAATCAAAATATAAAGATTTCAGGGACTAAAGTCTAATTTTTAAAGATGTAAAGGACCAATATGTAAAAACAACTAACATAAAATAACGTAATATTCCGAATTCGCAATGAGCTATAACACAATTACTATTATTATTTTGAGTGTATCCATGTGGTTTTAGCTATTTCAGAAAGATATTTATCATACCCTCATCTTAGATTACTAAAAAGGTAGCTTACAAGTTTTTTAGGGAAGATTATGCAGGGAACTGTAATTAGTTAGATTTACAGCAGTAGGCAACATGGTAAAGATTCGAAATTATAAGCCCTATTTTACAAATTTTTTTTTTTTTTAAGAAGCTCATGCAGTGCACTTGTCCTTTGTCTCTAGAGATGGTAATAGATGTGTGCACATGCCAATTTTTGGTCCTTTTTATACAAAATTTTGAATTAGATAAATAAAATTTTTATTTTAAATTCAAAATTTTATATAGAGTGTGTCAAAAATTAATTCATGAATGCATTTATTACCATCCTTACTGATTGTCCTACCTCAACTATATGGGTCTCTCACTGTGCATTTGACCAGGATTTAAAGCAGTCTTCACAAATGAGTCTTGTTTTTAGTGACATCGGAGATTCTGCGTTTGACTTCCAATAGAGACGTTTGACTCCCAGAGGCAGTCATCTAAAAAATTTGTTTAACTTTGAGGGCTACAACCATGGAACCCACCCCATTTGGTTTTTGATGTTTAGGTCACAGTGTAATATATGGTTTCTGACTCTGAATGCTCCATTGTCAATATACTTTGATCAACTTGTTATGTTAAACTAACCTTAAGGTTTAAAAATATAAGATAATAGAATTTAAAAATATAAGATAATAAAATCAGAAGCTAACACAAAGGATTTGACAACAAATAATACTGGCTAATAACGAGTAGGTAATGGAACACTTCCTCTGAAATAAGTAAATAATGGAGGATCCAATAGTGGAGTGTTTGAACCGATAGGGTTGCTTCCCTAGAGATTATCTCCGGCTGATCCTGGCTACTGATTCAGCTTGTTAGATTATACACGAGGATGGGGTTCAAGGCGGTGCATGAGGTGGATGGTTCATCTATCGGAGACCTAGCCCATATGTTGATTTGGGGAGGCAGAGGAACAAGAATGGATGCCAATATCAAGGAGCTCCTTTTGGAATGGGGCAAAAGGTTCAAACCTCAAAGATGATATAGATGTGGTTTAGTCAAGCTTTACAATCAAATATCTGGGCTGAGAATATTCAGAAGGGTACTATGCTGGTAGCACTCTGGCAGTTGTAGGGGGATAAAAGTTACGGCCTAGGCATCTACTGTCACATGTTATCATGCAGTGCTATTGCTCGTGTTTAGTATTGCACATTGGTACAGAAGGTATTGTTCGGCTCCTGTATTAAATTATAGCCTACGTAGAGAGCAAAAAGGGTTACCTGCTTCAGATTACCAATGTATTCTATGTTCCATGAGCGATTGTCAACAAACAGCTGCAACTTCTCTTGTTTATAATCAGCCTTGAATTTCCAAGTGTTGGAAGTCAAATATTTGACGTATGAAACAGAATTCCGATAGTTTTATCTGCAATGGCGATGAGAACTGTTACTCAATAAGCAACTTCAAACTTGTGTGTATATGGTATCTTTATATCTACCTGGATTGCGTCAGTCAATAAATTCCAGCCTCTTCCTCCATTTCTGAATTCTTGCTTCTTCCTCTGTTTCTGAATTCTTGCAAAATCTCTGAAGAAGAGAGGGCCGCTTTGTTAAATTTGTAAAGGAAAACAAGAGATAAATGTTAGCAACATCAATAAGCAACAAGCTGATGAACTAACCATGATCATTGACAAGGATAACAAAAATTGACATCAATAAGCAACTTACAATTTTTGTTTCATCAAGCCAACATGCATTGTATACCTGAAACAGAAATCTGAATGGCTAAAGCATTCCACTTGCTTGATCGTCTTGAACCATCACCATGCCCAGACAACCATGCCCATGCCCTGACAACAATCTCAATCTCTAAAACCTGTTTGAAAACAGCACGCAGAAAGGAAAATGCAACAAAACAAAATTTCATCTGTGAAATCTCCTGAAAGTAAACTTTGGCAGAAGCCACAAAAGTCAACATAGCAAAAAGCTATTAATCATAAGTAGATTTTTGATGAACTTCACGAATTTCTCACAAGAATTTAAACAAAATTCGACAAATTTCAGGTCAAACTGTGGTTACCAGCTTTCCCAATCACGGGCGATAAAAGGATATTACAAAGTTGCGAGCAGGTCAAAAATGCCTCATATAACACAAACAAGACCAGTGGACAGCCACAGCACCCAACCAAATCAAATTAATCATCCACAGTACTATAATACCTAAAGAAAAAAAATAACAAATGTGGAAAAGCTTTTATTCTACTGGCTTCTGAACCAACCAAAAAAATTTCAAGCTCTAACATCCATCAATCAACTGAGCTCATGGTTTGAGAGCAAGTGCCAGACCAAACCTAGGAGTTCTGTCCAAGGCTTTTGTGTCAAACTCACCAGAGATGGTGAGAATGGACTTGGGCCTCACCTCGTGCTGCAGCAGGGCCCCGAGCTTGCCGGAGTTGTTGAGCCGTGTCTTCACTGTCGTCAGGGGATCCACTGCATATGCTCCTCCAACAGTGAAAATGTTCTCATTAGTAGAAAACCTTCTGCTGATCTCAGCTACTGCAGCACTCTTCTGCTTCTCATCCAGATGGTGGACATAGGAAGCTCTAAGGGTGTCACCCTTGTCCGCCCTTATTAAATAAAATAAATAGTTCAGAATAGTAACCCAAAAATCACAGTTCGGATAAAAACTATATCGAGAATAAGCTGAATAACCACATATTGCAGACAGGGAAAAGAAAAAGAGTAGATAAAGCAGCCAAGTAAACATTATGGTAGTTACTCAGCAGACTAGGAAACTCTAAAAGCTCTAATAGAAACTAGACTAAGAATGAGAAGAATAAATCACAGCGTGCAGATGGAAAAGACTCCACATGTATATTTTATTTCCTAATTGGTTGCTGATGGATCTAAATTTAGAGAACTACTGCTAGAAAATGTCTTGTCTAACTATTTTATTATAATCATTTTGAGCATTGAGCCCATCTTCCTACTAGAACTCTTCTGTTAATCGAGATAAATCAATTATGACCACTTACAGGATTATGGAAGCATTATAGTCGGGCTTTGTCACGCCAATTCCTGCATTATACTTGGTAAAAGCTCCTGAGGCTGTATCAAAACCTGCCTCTGCTCCAAAGGCAACACCATGAGCACCAATGGTTGCAGAAAGGTCGACAACTGGGGTCTGCTTCAGAGCTACAACTGTTGCAAAACTGGCATGGTCATGGAAATATTGCACTTCCACCTGATAGGGAGAAATAAAGAGAAGATGCCAATTCATTATGACATATACCGCAATACAAAATTTTCCAGACTCAAAAGAAAATATGCATACCTTTCCAGCATTGTAGTCAGGAAATTTAAGAGAAGCAATTGCCTTGGTGGAGGGCAGGACTTCAGACACAGTGAAAGTTGTTGAAATCTAGTACAGTTTAAATCAGTAATCCCTTCTTAAATTCTCTATAATTTAAACATTAAGAAAAAAATGAGAACTAAAATAAGAGGCAGCAAAGCATACATTTGAGTCAGTGTCGACTTTGACATCAATGAGGGTGTTCTTATATTTGTACTGTGTACCAATATCAAAAGCATAAAGTCCACCTTTCTTCACCGCAGCAGAAGTAATGCCCTGGCAATCGAAGTTTAGAATAGTTAGGCTTTACTATCTTCCAGTAATAAATGATAAAAGATCAATAACATTAGATAGAAACTATCTTGATAGTGGTAGAAGTGATGATATCTTGCAGCACAAAACATAGCATGAGAATGGCACTTCTTTATAAGGTAAAAAATAAAAAGATTATACATGTTTAGTCAGCACATCTTGAGCAAATATAACAATATGCTTATAGTCTATAACACTGGAATCACCAAAATAATGTTGAGGTTTAAGTCATCTAAAAATTGAGAAGACATACAGTATTCACCAGCTAAGCTGGAAAAATAAAGGCTCATGTATGCAATATGACAAACATATACAATTAAGTGAACATGAGAGATGCGCACAAAGAGTAAAAAGTTAATAACTAAATATAGAAGAATCAAGGAAATAACACAAGAAATCTTTACTCAGAAACTGAGAGAATCCCCAAAGCCCTCGTCAATTCAACAAGTAACCCAAACATGTCAAGTTAGAAATAGCAAATTAATGTGAAAATCAGGAATCATTCATTGATATTCTTCATTTTTTTTTTATATTAACATGCTTTAAGACAGAAGTTGACTTATTGCTTTGATTATAACGATGATCTAACAACTTCGAGTGTTTGATAATAATGAAGGTTCCAAGTATTTGAAACACAAAGAGGTATTAAAAAATTACAGGTCTCTGTACTCTATATATATAACTGCACAACCAGATGTGTAATAGCTTCTACAGGTCCTACACATTACCAATTTCACAAGGCATCAGATATAGTTGGGCTTAAACAAAATGCCAAAGATATTACAGTACTAGCCAAACCAAAAATTACTCATGTCCATCACATGTCAGTCAAATAAGAACCTACCAGTTAAGTCAGTACCTATATCACATTTGCAAACAAAATGGTGGGCAAGTAATTAGCAGTGTCAGCGAGTTCAAAGGTCTGTATCCAGAATGTCCAGAGATGAGATTGTAAAGGAAAAGAAGATACAACGGTTTGAGTGGAACAAGAATTAGAATTCCTCAGAGAGTTTGCAACAGTCAAGCACTATACAGATTGCATACTTTCCCAATGGCATCAAATAACCTACATATTTTAACAACTAGAATTATGGTTTGGATGCATTGGACAGATATTATTTCATGAAACTGCAGCAAACAATACAAAGGGTCATCACTTGCATTGAAAGATTCAAAATCCTGACGTCTAAGATAAAGACAAACAATCAGAGATGAACTTAGTTGAAGGATAATACCTAAAAAAGATGGATTAGTTGATATATCTAGAGCAAAATAGAGATGTTTTGTGGCAAAAATGATGTGAGATGAATGAAGTTCTTTCCAGAAAATAGCACTGAATACATGAGCATTAGATTATGGCTTCCTAAAAGAAGAAAATATATCGTAATATAATGCAAGTCGCACATGGATATGTATTGCATAATAAGCCATAAGCAGGGAAGAGAAACTCACAATAAATTGTAGAAAAGTCTTCAAAAAGGAATTTGATGTGAAAGGGTAAAAATCTTCCAGCAATAGTTAACAGCAAACTCAATGGCTCTACTTGTTATGCTTAACTTACTATAGGAACATGAAAGACGGCAACAAGGGGTTAAAAAACTCAAAGAAAAGGTTTGCAATCAAAGACATCAACTAGTCAAGCATTTTCCTTTTCTCGTTGTCTAATGTCTATGAAGAATAGACACTGACATGGGTATGGATACGGATATAGACACGTTAAATTTGTAAATGTAGGATACAGAGATATGGCTATATATATGCGCACACAAAAAAAAGATAAGTGGCATGTAACACTACAATCTTAAAATGCTAGTATAGATGAGATCATCATTATTTATTTCATCCATAATTATTCAAGTTGTCCTGCTTTACTAAATATCTTTGATATATAAGTAAAACTAAACATATGACAAACTTGTAATAAAAAAAAAAAAAACAGATGTCCACAATGTCTAAAAAGTATTGGTGTCCAACATGTGTCCGCTATGTGTGCAATACCCGTACAACCGATAGTATCAGTGCTACATAGCTCGTCATTCCTTATTCAAATAGAACACGGCAAAAGATTATAAATATATAATCAGAATTTTAGGTGTTAAAGTTAACACTGGCAGACAGAGTCAAATAGAGCACATCAAGAAGATGGTTCTAAAACCCATGAATGAGATTGGTCTTGTTATATCTTTTTTCTATAAAATTATTCAATTTTGATCTCAAGTATCCTAACTTCCAAACAAGTGCATGTTTATCCTTACCGAAGCAAAAAATACATCAACATTAGTTCATATGTCATGACAGCAATAAGCTGGAGCATGAGAGAGGTTGGGCATCTATAACTAAGCCACTAGATGCTTGGTTTATAGATTCCTGTCCTGCAATCTACATTATCCTGCAAAGAATTAGATATCAATTTTTCTTTCTACAGTTTTTTTTTTTTTTTTGGTCTGCTTAACCCCTTTTCCCAGTATAGATGTAGGTCTACTTCATGCACATAACTTGATCAAGTAGTACACCTCTACCATGATGCATGTTTGAGCACAAGTATAGGGGGCTTGTCCCCGATGATAAGATACTGTTAAGTATGGCATATTCTTCTATACACCTTAAGAGAAAGGTGAAGTAGTGGAATGGATTCATTAGTGATGAGGTCTTGATTGCCTTCAACCAAATGAATGTCGAACATGCTAAACACAACAATGGAAACACTAACGTAGCTAATGGAGTTACATGTAAAGACAACAGATGAAGACTTAAAAACAATAGGAAAGGCTTCCTCAATCTAAGGGCACAATACACAACATAAAATGTTGCTCTCCTGCCAAAATAATGACAGTTGATTCTCCTGAAATATGCAATAACAACAGACCAAATGTAACAACCAAATACGGATGCCTGCCATTGCAACACCCCCACCGACATTAGTAGGAATCAACCTGAAAACTTCATGCTTGCACAACAAACAATCAATATTAGGCGCCATAACTAGGTTTATGCATGAAGTGTCATCCCTTTGTGGAAAATAAGTTTATTTTAAGGAGTTCTGTACTCTAATATTTCTGAATAACTTCAAAAACAACAGTTCAGACTTGACATCACAACATACAAGAATCAAGGTCAATGAATTGCTTTCCGAGTTAATTTATATGGTGCACCTACGTTCCATTGTGTCAGTAGATGTCATCTCTACCACCACAGTTTCTATAGTGTAAACTTATAATTCAGCTTAATTGTCATGGGCTGGCAGGCAATTTGAAGCATTTGGCACATGACCATGTTATTTGGGAGTTTAAAATTATTTTGACAATTTTCAATTTTTGCTCCTACAATCCTACACGACATTGTCTTATGTCTTAATAGTGTAACTGTTGCGTGCAATAATAGTGTAAGATTTTTCACACGTGTTTGGGTGGATTAGGAAAGGATAACACTAATAAATGACCTCAGTTGCCCCTTTAAACAACTGGTGGTCTTTGGATAAAATTTGGTCCGCTTTAGAAAGAATACAATTATTCTTAGATTTGAGAAAAAAAAAGAATTAATAGGTATTGGCAGAATAAATTGACAAACTCATACTTGGGTGCAAATTAGTACTTAGATAGAAAACATATAATGAAATCACACTTATTTTCCTATGTGTCACTTTACCAAATAGCACCTTGCTTCCGTAAGGTGCTTCCATTACCTCACTCTGTCTTCAAGTTCAACCCTCATTATTTGAGCCTCATACATAAATGCATTGTCCAACATCCCAGACTCGCATTCAGCAAAGCTTTTTGTCTCTCATCCCACCTTGGTTCTTGAAATCCAGGTTTAAGAAGCCATATCATAATTTTCCAATCATTTCTCAACACTCTACCATGCATCACCCATTGCAAATTACCTCTCTTCGTATAACTTACTACCTGCCCAGCATTTGTGATGCCATCTATACAACTTTTATCTTAATTAATTTGGTTTCAAAAATATACATATCATGGAAGCAGGTTTACGAACCAGAAAGTGGAAATGATGGAGAGAAATTGAGCAAAAAAAAACAAATCAGACTAATCTATCTGAAAAACATGTTTTGTTTTGTGCCAAAGAAATTCACCCTCAAAGCTAGTTATTTGTTAAGCTTGTTGGACACATATAGGTAGAAAAGGAGATGAACATGTGGTTAGCCTTGATATATGGAAAAAGATTAAGATATGATCCTTAAAGAAAGAATATATTGGGATTCTGAAAAAGAATTAAGCCTCTAGGAATTTCACGAAGTGATTAAGGATGTGAAGTTCAAGACGAAGAGATTAAAAAAAAGATGAAATTATTTTGATAGATTATATAATGGTAGTTTTACTCAATATTTGGGAGATCTTACTATTCAATGTGAGAATATGAATCGTAATTTTATGCGCAGAATTAAATAGTTTGAAGTAAAAGAGACTTTCAAGAGGATGAAATCAAGAAAAACTGTTGGTCTAGATGAGATTTCTATAGAGATATGGAGATACTTAGGAGAGATTAGTGTGAGGTGGCTGACAAATCTTTTTAACAAAATTTTGCAAACAAAAAAAAATGACAAATGAATGGAGGAAGAGTATCCTAGTATCTCTGTATAAGAACAAGGGTGATATTCAGAGTTGATATAACTATCAGAGAATAAAACTAATGTATCACACTATGAAGCTTTCCCATAGATTGCGGCAAACTGTTAAAATATCAGAGAACTAGTTTGAATTTATGCTGAGGCGATCGACGACAAAAACTATTCATTTATTTCGTCAACTTATAAAGCGATTCCGAGAGAGAAATTGAGATTTGCATATGGTATTTATTGACTTAGAGAAAGCCTACGATAAGGTACTACGAGAGGTACTTTGGTGGACATTGATGAAGAAAAAGAGTTCTCATCAAGTATATTAACATAATTAAGGATATGTATGATGGTTTAACAAGTGATTTTTCTATTACAATTGGATTACATCAAGTATCTGCATTGAGCCCATTGTTATTTGGTATAGTGATGGATGAGCTTAATAGAGCTTTTCAGGATGAAATATCTTGGTATATACTATTTGCTGATAATATTGTCTTAGTTGATGAGACAAGAGCGGGGATGAATGCCAAATTAGAGTTATGGAGATTCACATTAGAATCTAGAGGTTTTAAATTTAGTAGGTCTAAAACAGAGTATATGAAGTATAAATTTTATAAACGACGGACCATAAACTATAATACTGTAAAACTGGATGGGTAAGAAATACAAATGAGCAGTCAGTTTAGGTATTTGGGTTCTATTATTCAGAATGATGGAGAGATCAATAATGATGTTAACCATAAAATACAAGCTGGTTAGTTAAAATTGAGGAATACAATGGGAGTTTTATGCGACCGTAATATTCCGTTAAGACTGAACGGAAAATTTTATAGAACTGCTATTAGGCCATTTTTATTATATGGCTATAAAGAAACTTCATTCACAAAGATAAGTGTAGCAGAGATGCGCATGCTACGCTAGATATGCGGCAACACTAAGAGAAATACTAGAAGAGATAAAGTGAGAAATAAAGATATTCGTGCTCAGCTAGGTGTAACTCCTATCGATAAGAAGATGCAAGAAAATCACTTACGATGATTTGACCATGTGTAACATAGGCCTACAAATGTACCAGTTTGACGAGAAAAGTTTATCAATGTAGAACAAATTAAAATAACGAAGAGAAGACCGAAAAAATATGGATGGAGGTGATACAAAAAGATATGAATTCTAGATGTTTAAATGAGGAGATATTACTTGATAGAAATGAATGGAGAAGGACTATCAAAGTAATCAATCCGGCATGATTCTTTTGTGGTTCATGTAGCCTACCCCAAATACTTGGGATAAAAGGCTTAGTTGTTGTTGATTAAGGATGTGAAGTAATAAAAAAAGCATGGAAACATGTCTCATAGTCAAAGTCACTCCCTATCAGAATAGATTTGACATTAAGTATTTATCCTTTTCATCGGTTATGGTAAATGTATTACGCGAATTAAAGATGAATTCCCATGGTGCACGGTGCATCTTGTTTACAAATTGGTACATGCAATTATTATAACTGTAATGCACAAACACGGACACACCAACACATACACAATACACCAGCAAACAAAAAAAAATCTTAAAAATTCACCAAGCATGTTCAATATACTGCACTTCCCTGTAGAGTAACACTGGAAAGAGATAATGCTGAATGTAGATGGTTGGAGAAAAGCTTTTGACTTAACGATAAAGAAAAGAAAATCATTGGACAAAGAACTTCTATCAAACTATAAGAAGTAATCAGGGAACATTTCACACTGATGTCAGGAAGTACTTGGAAATGGGCATTTTTATTACATATGAATTAGGATAAGTTAATGTGATGGTGAGATTGAAGAATATGTCACTCGTAGAACCAAAGTATGGTGACTACAGCAGAGAAAAGTGCTTTTGGAGTACTACGTTTACATGTGAATATGCTAGTGCTGAAGGGGAAGATTCTTAGTTTGGCTATATGATCAGCCTTTCACAAGGTGAACACGGGTGACTGAGAGATATGTCCAAAAAAAAAAGGTGGAGATGATGTGGAGACAAACAATTGGCAAATTGGCCATAACAGAGTAAAAAAGAGAACATATGCAATAAGTTAAGAGTAGCCCCAAAAATTAAGGCAAAATAGAGGAGAACCAATCGTGCCTGCAGGGAAAGTAAACATATTAGTCGATCGTAGAACCAACTGAGATCATGAATTCCAGTTTACTAAAAAGGAATAGAAGGATATGACGGAAATTAACTTAACAGTGGGGATAGCCCCCCTCAAACTAAAATGGACAAAACAGATTCATGTAGCAAACCTCGACTATTGTTGTTTTTCAGTACATTCATCTCTAATGTTACCCTAATAAGACACCGAACCACCACAAATGTAATATTTGATCCAAGTCCCCGGAAATGGTAAAATCCACCCTATTATGGGTCTTTACAGCACCTTTTGACCTTGGAAATTAAGCTCCTAAAGGGAACAACATCAGGCTGAAAAGGGGCTTATACTAAATATAAAATTTATGGACGTTTAATAGCAAATTAAGCTATTACTAATAAACTAGCATCCTTAAGAATGTTAGTTATTTTTCACTAGAGATTCTATCTAAATGAGAAGGAATAAAGAATTAAACATGCATGTTATCTCAAATTTTCAATTCTCGAAAAGAGAGAAAAATTCAGAGTTTGTCGTTCTACATGTCATGGTATAACCATCCCAACAGTATCAGTCAATGTCAGAATTATCCACCGCAAGTTCTTTATTTATTTCTTGAAAGATAATAAAGAATTTTTAGAGTAGAGTAAAGTTTCTTTAGCATTTATTATAGTTTTACTTCTTGCACAAACCAAACTCGGAGGGAAAATGCAAGAGTATGTTTACTAAAATAGTATGATATACAAGAAAGTAAGATACTATGCAAAACAAAATTGCATTTACCGACATATGGAAAGCTAGTATGGCTATCAGTACCATCTTCACTTCTGAAAACTAGTGAGAGAACCAAATCAACCAAGCTCCAACAACAAAGAGTTGTTTGTTGGGGGAAGAGAATTCAATGGGTGGAACATACTGGGAAATTGAGAACTTCGCCAAGTTCAAATTGAACCCAGGGAAGAAAACTAGAATAGCATATTATGATGACAACAATCATTTCCATAGGAGTAGAATTGCCATGAAGTGCAATTACAAAAGAACAACAATAAAGCCTATCCTCCTAAATATGATTAAGTCAAGACTATTTATTTAGTACAATTTAAAAAAAAAAATCATTCCAAAACAATTGTTAATACAAACCAAGACAATTATATGCTAAAGGAAATATATTTACTTTCGTTTCACAACCAAAATTCAAAACAGCTTTACTGTATAAGAAAATCAATCATTCCCCCTTTTAACCTGCCTACATCCATCATAATTTTGGATTAATTACATAAACCACCTCATACTATTGCAGATATATCACTAATACTCCTTATAGAAAAATTTCACAGAGACCCCGTATATGGGATATAAGTATAACGATATTTGTTATTTTTTAATTGCACATATACCTTATCACGAGGAAAAAGTTTCTTATGGAGTATCAGTGATACAACTTCAATACTTAAAAGGTAGTAATTGCAATTAAACCCTTTTTATTAAAAGAAACACAAGACACCCAACTAACTAATGCCCACTAATCTAATGCATAAGCAAACAACAAATCCCTGCAGCTCGGGATGCAAAATCGATACTCATATTAGAAAAATAAAATAAAAAATGAATAGCACCGAGCTCATAAAAAATAGCACGGATCAAATCACAAAAAGATCAACAAAATGCAACAGACAATTAAAACTCCCCTCTCATATTCCAATCGTATCAACTCAACCAGTAGCTCAAACTCGTTCATCACCAAAAACA
The DNA here is from genome assembly GCA_036321105.1 of Dracaena cambodiana. Classification (NCBI taxonomy): domain Eukaryota; kingdom Viridiplantae; phylum Streptophyta; class Magnoliopsida; order Asparagales; family Asparagaceae; genus Dracaena; species Dracaena cambodiana. Next base: position 33,352,941 of record JAYEPQ010000017.1, read on the forward strand.
AAAAAAAAACAAAAAAAAATAAAAAAAATAAAAAAAAGCCATCAAAAGTCTCAAGAATATGATGTAAAAACCCTAAAACAGAGTTCCAAAAAGATCAGATCCAAGAGTTAATACCACTCCAGATTCGCTGGTGGTCGAGATGGTCAGCTTCTGATCGTAAACGTAATCCCTAGTCAGCAGATCTTTAACAATAACAAAAAATCAGCCAAAAAAATTAGCAAAAAAAAATCCAAAAAAACTTCAAAAAAAACGTCAAATAGTAGAGAGATCGAGACAACAGATACCTCTGGCTTTCTTTCCGATATCGGAATAGAGCCCCGGCCCCTTCGACATGGCTTCAGAGAGAATTATAGAAAAATATAAGGTCTAATTTGTTAAAAAATAAAAATACAAAAAATAAGAAGAAAATTTTTTAGAGGAAGAAGACGAAGAGGGCTGGGTGTCTTGGAAGAGGGGTCGGCTGGCTGCCACAAGAAAAGGAAGAAAATAAAATATTATTGATTTTATTTATTTTCTTTTTTTGAAAATAATTTATGCAAGTCATTTATTACAAAAATGCCCTCAACCGCGCGATAGCATAATGCGTCTAGCTGCGGGAGTTCCCAAAGAGGGAGCCCATTTTATAGTTTTTTTTTTTTTCGAGTTCAAAATCCAAACAATTATAAAATGAGCTTATTAGAAAAAAATAGTATGCTTCTTTAAAAACTCTCCTAGTTGTCAAATTAAAAAAATAACTTCAAATTTATGATGTTTTCTTAGCTTAAGCCAAGGGTTCGCATTGAGAGCAAATGGATGGCTAGGATTTGTGAGACCATGGAATTTTTTTTTTCTCATTTTGAACAGACAGATCTGACATTAGAAAATATGAGAAAATTAAATAACATGAGAGAAGTTCGTGTAAAATACAAGTGGAAAGGAAAATAAACAGCGGAAGAGAATCATAATACCTCCAATCATTTTGTGCTGTAAAACAAAAAGATCTTGTGTCAAGAAATATTATGGGTGAAGGCTTTCTAGCCTTGTTTTTAAACTTACAAGTGATGTTGATGGAAACACAAACTCTTATATACACAAGACTATGGATTATTTTTTGTAACTCCCAAAAATCTTTTAAACTGTACCAATTATTCCATCTATCATAGAACAATAATATAGCTTGTAACTTATTAACAATTAAAAGCAATTATTCTATTTTTATAAAATGGCAGTTTAATAGTCTTAGATACATGAACCACCACAAAAGAAAAACTAAGGGTTGACATGTGAACTATCATATAGAGAAAACCAAAAGTTCTCTTATAGTTCGTACGTAAATGTCTGAATGAATAGATGTTTGTATTAGGAGTTAGCACGGTTAGGGTTAATCGAAAAAATTCCATATTACTAAATGAAATTTGTACAGGTGAAGGTGAAGTTACTCGAGTAAATTATATTATCTCCGAGACTCGAAACCGACTGAGATATTGATTTATTGCTTAGAATATTTATTGTCTTTGTGAAATATATTTTGCAAATCTTTGTTCTTGAAGCTAGGTTGTATATTAGTGTATTATACTTGTGTGAAACTCTAACTAGTGCAATTATTTTTGTTAGAATAAGTATTTAATAGCAACTTCTTTTTTCTTTTCTTTTTCTTTTTCTTTTGTATTTAAGAGATAAGAGACCATCTAGTCCCCTAAAGCCCAACCAGTTGACAACGATACAGTAAGTGTAGGTGTTTGCCGCGTGGGGAAATGAGGGCGACATAGATGAGGTCAGTTGATAAAAGAGTCGGACAGCAACGGATGCGTCTATGAGCCAAAATTGAGTTCTTTTTATATAAATTTTTGAATTAAAAAATTTATTTTTAATTAAAAACATTGTATAGAACATGTCAAAATTTAAAGTGCAGAATATTTAGCAAAATTTAGAGGAAATTAGAGTTTAAAGTCTGAATAGAAAATGAAGTGCAGAACGAGATGAATATATTTAATTTTTTTTTCAGATTTTTTCAAATTTATTTCGAAAGTCGATCAGCTAGTGGAAGCTGAGTATACTGTTATATTAAAAATCCTTAAATTTCATCTTAATTATAAATTTGCCATTGAGTCAATTTCTATTCAAATTTGGTCAAGAATAGCTGGTGGTAAGAATAATAATGGACGCGTCTATGGACTAAATTTTGACCCATCATATATAAGTTTTGAATAAGAAAAATAAAATTTTCATTTTTAATTCACAATTTTGTATAGAACGGACCAAAATTTAGCCCGTTGGTGCGTCCATTACCATTCCTAACTGTTGGGCTTCTGAAAATAAATTTGGATCGAGTATTTGTATGAAAATCGACCGATCCGAAATAATTCATAAAAAATATGAAAAAATCAAAAATAATAAGAGTATTTTTACGTATCGATTCCTTAAAACTTCATACTTTGATTTTAGTCCTCTAAAATATTTAAGTTAACAAATTTAGTCCCTATATTATCAATTCCATCAAAATAAACGGTGATTTTATTTTTTTTCTTATATTTATATATTAATAAATGAAACTAAATACCTTTAACTTAGTTAAAAAAAGTTAAAGAATGACGCTAAGGCCTCGTCAGTATCTTTTCCGCTCTCTCCCCCCTCAAGCTCTCCTGCTACCCTAACCCTGTTAACCCTCACCCGCAACTCAGGAAGCTGACAGTGTTCGAAGTGCTCACTGACCTCACAATCCATTCATCCATCCCCTTCCCCCTCTGCTTGCTGCTCTCAAAACTATTTCTTAACTAGTGCTTGTCCTTTTCTTTCTAAGTGGGTGAGGGTTCTGTAAGGAGGGGAACTCGAAGAAGGCGATGAGGGCTCTTGAGAGGATGCAGAGTGCGCAGATGGGCAATGAGGAGGGAGAACGGAGCGTTCGGGAAGGGGTTGGAGGTGTTTAAGGAGTGCGTGGATAGGAAGTGGTCGCCCCCCTTTGGAGCGGGGGAGAGCGATGATGGAGTCCTGAAGAAGGAGAATCAGCCAGATGATGCAAGGGATGTTCTTATAATGATGAACAAGGTGGTTAACAGTGATTCTATTGTTCTTATTATTCGAGTAAATTCAACACTATGGAAATATTCTCCCCTTAAAATGAAGCTAATTTGAATCTTTTGTTTGATTGGTGTTCATATCCTTCACCTTGAGAGTTCACGTATTCAACTTAGAACTCATCATCTGTATTTGGGTTCCAGAGGGCATATACTGATCCTCTTGATTTGAACTAGTTTAATAATCAATCTGTGCATAGGTACTGTGGCAATTAATCCATGATTCTTTTTGGCATTTTTTTTTTCCATGAAAATGCAATGATATGGAAATATTGGTACTTCAGTTCTTGTCAATTTGGGATGGTCTTGCTCATATTCAGTTTGTTTCGAGTTCTAACAAGCTGCGGTTGTATCGTTGCCAAACACATCCGCTTGCTGCTCGATGAAATGTCAATGTGAGGCATTAATGCAGAACTGTTGAGCTTCGATCTAGGTACTTCTTGAACATGTGAGATTGGTAGCTTATGTTGGTAGGGAAGGAGTTTGATGATGAGGAAATGAGAGAACTGATTACGAGTTTAGCATCATATTATAATCACAAGGATACTTTATATTACAATTATGACAGATATAAATGACCAAAAAATTAATTTGGCTAACGGATATGATCCCTTTCTTAAATATTTTAGAGGAATTAAAATCAAAATATAAAGTTTTGAGGGATCAATATTAAAGTCTTAAAGAATTAAGAGATCGATACGTAAAAACCCCAATAATAAGATAAGAAGTCACCGCTTTGCAGAATTTGAAATTAAAAACTATATTGAAAGATAAAATTCAATTTATTCAATATGTATCTGTATCAATATCTGAACTTTCGAACAGATACAGGAGATACATTAAACTACAAATTTAGTGAACAACTGAGATAATAGATTGATTTCCACTGAGAAATCCTAAATTTATTATCCAACAATTGATAGTTTTTTTTAAGCCCTATTTAAACATATTTTTTTATAATATTATCCAAATTGAGTCTTAGGCGAAATCAATTCAACAATCAGGATTAGCTGGCACTTTCCCACTCAAAAAACAGCAACTTTTTCTTTAGGCCACGATTTAAGGATTATTTTCCTGATCCAACAATTCATTGCCTTGCCTTGATAGATAATTTTTTTTTTTTTAAAAAAAAAAGAAGAAAAGATAACTATTGAAGAGAACAATTCGCTAAAACGTATCAAATAAAACAAACTATGGAGGAAAAACTGGACCCGCATCCGAAGTTTCAGGCTCGCCTCCTGTACGAATCCGCCACGACCCTGCTAGGATCGTCCCTTTGCCGGGGGACCCGCCGCATCGGACGAGAGCAAGTTGGATCCGATAGCGCTAACGGGCGGCAGGTGGAACTGTTCGGATCGGGTGCTGTGGTGGTAGGAGGGCCCGCCACTGGACGTCTCGATCCTGCCGCTGCCGCCGCGGGATTCGTCGGAGAGGGAACTGTACTTGTTGTGGGTCCTGCTCTTCTTGATCTCTTGGATCACGAACGGAATCAATCCTTCCATTTTCGGCATAATAATCAAATTAAGAAGAGCCTGCTTCCTCAAAGGGAGTGTGAGAGCAATGAATTTGAGATTGTAGAGATGAGATATATTTGAGATTATAGTGTTGTAATAATTTTTGAGGGTGTATATATAAAAGGAATCGATGGACTTTGGGTCGGATCGGCCGTTTAGCCTGTGGCTTTTTTAAATGAAGACCCACGGATGGCTGCGGCCGTACTGCATGAGTTTTTGGAAATTCTAAAGGCACACCCCAAGAGCACATCAAACGAAACCAAACTAAAGTTGGACAAATACTTTTGGAAGATTAGGATGTGCCCTTAGAAATAGGATTGGTTTTTAATCTTGTATAGTGTGCCCTTAGTTATTTGGGTGTGCCTTTAGAATTTCCCATTATCCATGTATGGAAATAATCGAGCCATAGTGCCATATGCCTTTCTTACAAATAAAGAGTAATTAGAAAAAAAAACAAAAAAAAAACAAACTTGGTTATTTTTCTTTTTGTCCAAACTCATATGGTGTTAGCATCAAAGGCGGCATGAAATCAAATAAATTCTTTATTATTAATTTATCCAGATTTTTTGACTGTGGCCATATGAGTCCTAGTGCTCTAAAAAAAAAAAAAAAAACTCATCAAGTTCATAGTTCGGTTGGGTTAAGGAGTTTAATCGACAATCAAATAAACCCTACGATGGCAAGAAGCCATCAAGGTATCGAATATAAACCAAGCATATTTTGGAGTTAGGAATGAGAATAGACGGAATCAAGAGCTAATTTATGTCCCGTTCCATTCAGAATTTTATTAAAAATAAAATTTTTATATTCTTAATCTAAAATTTTAAATAGAATGGACTAAAAATTAAACTTTAGAATGAATACTTAGTTTATTAATTTGAATACTAATTAAGCTGCATTAGAAGCCAGATTTTCTGCTCACATTGAATGGGTGCTCATATAGCTCCTAAAGCTCGAAAAGAAATCTAAAAAAACCAACCAATCTTTTGAATCTTGATTTTAATTTACTCATTTAAGTTTTTTTTTTTTTTTCCCAAAGAAATATGACCATGTTTCCTTAAGATTTCTTTATTCTTTTTGAAATTTTAATGTCTGTTAGGTTTGTTTGACCCAGCAGGAGCATAAGCCAACATGAATAATTTGATTCTGTCTACCAATATCATTTCTATTTAGAATATAAATATGTTGAATTCATTCACTAATTTGAACCTTAAATGAGCCAATTCACTAGTTCAAATTAAATGAATTAAGTGAATTGAAATTAGCTTCAAAAGTTGAGTACATAGCAAAGGAACAAAAAGGGAAGATGAAAAGATAGTCCCACATGGGATAGAGGAATGTAAGGATGTGGGTTTAAATAAGATAACTTGCTCCTTTACTTTGCTTATGTAAGAAGAGGAAAACCTTGAGCACCACGGGTTTAGGGCGTTTAGCACCACGGGTTTAGCGCGTGTGCGAGGGCGAATGGGCGTTTAGGGCGCATTGGGCGCTTTAGAGGCGCACTTTGCACACAACTGTTGAAACGGCCAACTGTTGCGACTGTTGAAATCTCAACCGTTGCGACTGTTGAAAGCCTATAAATAGGGTCTGGGTCAGTGTTTCAAATTACAAGTTTTTTCTTTTCTCTTCTCTTTCTTCTTCTGCAGACAGAAGTTCCAGAATTTCTGTCTACAGAAGAACTCTGTTCATCAGTTTCAATAAAGTCCAGTCCTGCATAACATAAACCAGAGAGAACCTCTATCAGATTCGCCAGAGCAGAGGGATTGCAGCTTCCTTCCCTCTGCAGATCGATCGTTGTATCCTGGGAGATCGACGTCCAAGAAATCCAGAAGCGAACAGTGGAGGACGAATCGATTTTAAGGAGATAGTGTCCAACACTAGCCTCGATCTTCATCCAATCTGCTTCCTGTCAGTAAAGTCTTCTTCCAGTCTTCCTGCAACCAGGTTTTTCTTAATCCAGTTTCATAATTTTCTGATTAGGATAGTATACTAGATAAAGAAGAACAGTTTGATGGTTTTTCTTTAACCAGTCTTCTTCTACTTCGAAACTGGAAATATATAGACATAAACCTAATTACAGAATTAATTTCCTGCAAGATAACAGTAACAATTCTGTTAACTACAAATCTGTCATTTTGTGTTAATCTAAAATAATTCTGTATGCTTCATTCTGCAACCACAGAATTAGTAACCTCCACTTTACATATACTGTCATAATATATTAAAAGACATACGGTAAATAATAACCAACAAAATATAGATATAGAATTACTGTAGATGAGCCGCCAGCTTAAAAAAAATATGTGAGTTAGCCGCAAAAATATAGTAACCCAATAATTTTTCTTCAAATTTTTTTCCAGAATTAGGAACTCTACCTCCTTTACTTTAATATGATCAATTTTTATGAATTTTGGAGTTCATTTATACTTTCATCAAGTGAACACAAAATATTTATTCATTGAAAACCGTTAAAATTTGTGTCAACTTGATAAAGGATCAAATCAAAACTAAAACCCAAGATATTGGGTATCATCGAATCCTAAAGGGTTGAGATTATAATTCAAAAGAAATTTTATTAAAAAAAAAATATTGGAGATAATGGAAATAAACTGTAACTCAGATAATTTGCATGAGCTGTGAGCTCATTTCTATTTATCTCAGATAGATAGAGACATCATCTTCATTTATGCTCCTAATTTCTTTTTGGCAACTTAACTCAATATCTGAACAATATCCTTTAATAAATATCTGTAATCACATGTTAAAACAAGTACCAATATGGTAATTAATTACCTATGTCCACTCCTTTTACATCCCTATTTATTCATGTTTAGTTCTGATTTGTTTCTCTTTAAGTCCACGAGATTTTACCAAAAGATTTCTCTTAGCGAGGATGCAAATATTTTAATTACTATATAATTGCATTGCTCTATGTATATTTCTTCTTAAGACATATTTCAATTAAATAAGCTTTAGAACCTCAACTACTCATAATTTTTCCCCTAGTTGAGGGGCAAAAGGGCCACCAACTAAGTCAAAGTACGTAATTGTTATCAAGAAATTCTATTTACACACATAAATTTACTCTTCACACACAGGTTTAAAATTTGTAAATAATTATAAATTTGTAATTTATTTTTTTACTAAATTACCATTTAATTGCACTGTTCTAAACCACTACGCCTCCTTACGCTTCTTCTTATTCCCCTTCTCGTGCCGACTCGTCTCTCTCCTCCCGCACTTTCCATACGAATACATCCGCTCCCCTTCCTCGTCGTTAACGGATCCAAACCCCAACCCGAACCACTCCACCAGAAACCTATTTGCCAGGGGCGGGTCCGGATCAACACCCCCCCCCCCCCCCCCACCCCCCGGTCCCGGAAATCGCTCAGCATCCCACCTCGTACTCGCGGCAACCCGAACTCGATATCCACCAGCTCTTTGGCGTTCGCTCGCACCAGAAACTCCCTCCCACATGCAACGTCCTTCGAGACCCGTAGCCGTTGGCGAAGCAGTGCCCAACGGAGTCCTGAAATGACTTGGCTTAGCAGATTGGCGAACGTCTTGCAGCCTGACCAATTGATGCACTGATCAAAGATGATTAATTATTTCATCTTGACAACATCGCAGCAGCGACGCAATTAGATAAAGATGTACCTTTTTTGGACACGAGAGCAACGAGATTGGAAGAGTTTGAGAAAATTTGGAATCATACAAGATAAGGAGTCAGAAGGAAGGAGAGAGGGTTAAAATTGGAAAAAAAAATTTGAACACAAATAGTAAATTAGTGATATTTCAAAATGGGAGTTTGGTGTAAAGAATAACGAGAACGTCAAGAATAAATTGCTGTGCGCAAATAGAATTCCCCGTTGTTATCCTTAATCAAAGTATTCATCATAACTTAAAAGTTTAAAAAAATAAAAAATTCTAATCAAGAAATTGAATGCCAAAAATAAGCTTAAAGTGTGGATTGTTCTTAGAATATAAAAACATTAATTTCGAACATCACTGCTATTTTTAAATTTTGATACAATGTAAGAGATTTTAGTCCAATATATCTATATACTAAAAGAAAATTATATTTCAAAAAAAAATTATCTGAATATAATAACTAAGTACATCACCTTTTATTCTATCATCAGAATTTTGATCTGAATACAACCTCATAAGTTTGAGTTCATCTGAAGAATTTTATTTTTGAATGAAATAAATTTTTTAAAAAATTTATTTAAGCCACTAACTCTAATTTATATGCACTTTGCTATGCAATCTAGTGACTTTAGATAAGTCAACTATTTCTATATATTTACGTTCTTTTTCTTTTTGGCATGGGGAGGAAAATTTGACTTGGCTAAAGTTGACATAAAAATCAAGATTTATATTTTGTCACAGTTGACGTAATAATTGTCAGGCTCCAACTGATTTACTTACTAAAATAAGCTATGCAACTTACCGAACTGATTTACTTACTAAAATAAGCTATGCAACTTACCGAATGTATTTTTTTTTATTTTGCACGTACGAATTGAGATGAACTTTGCAAAGCTGACTTTGAAAACTAACCTTTCTGAACAATATAATGAATAATATAGTGCAAATGACAGCTAGGATAATGCTCAGCTCAGATATGTAAACAACACACATTTAAATCAAGGAGATCAAGAGAAAAGAGCTAACTCAGGAGATAAATTATCCTTAGTATAAATCATGACTCATAACATTTTAATTATTTCCCGTTGAGTTAACTCTCTCCAATTAATCTGTTCCATTAGTTCTCCCGTTATGGCTTTTGATTGTTTAGATCAAGCACAGATTTGGGGCACTTCAATTTTTCTTCATTTTGTTTGTTTTTTTTTTTTTTTGGTATTTACAGATTTGTCCCTTACATCTTTATAAATTACAATATAGTCTCCAAAATCTTTATATTTAAGATTTAGTTCCCTAAATCCTTTAAGGTACACAGTTTAGTCCTGTAGTTTATATTTTGGTCCGATTTTTCCGTTTTACCCCTAATTTCTTTCACTTAATCCCCCTTCCCTCTTCTCTCTCTTCTTAGTTCTTATTGGGTTCACCCTTTCTTCTTCTCTTCTCTCTCTATTTACTTATTGGGTTCTCCCTCTTTATATTGAGACCAAATGTATTATTCTCCACTAAATGTATTAAACTTATAAATGAATTTATCCAATATAGAGAGGGAGAACCCAATAAATGAATTTATATTGAGACTTAAATGTTTAATACATTTAGTGGAGAATAATACATTTAGTTTTAATACAGAGAGGAAGAATCTAATAAATGAATAGAGAAGAGAAGAACAAGTGAGAACCCAATAAGAACTAAGAATAGAGGGGAAGAGGGAAGAGTAAATAAGTGAAAAAAATTATGAGTAAAATGAAAAAATCGGGTCAAAATATAAACTAGGGACTAAATTATAGTAACTTAAATGATTAGGGAGACTAAATCCTAAATATGAAGATTTGAGGGACTAAATTATAATTTATAAAGATGTAAGGGACAAATCTGTAAATACCCCCATTTTTTTTTTTAAGGAGCCTAGGTTTTAGGTTTGGGTCCAATTCTAGGAGATTCATGCAAGCTTTATCGCATGCTCATAATTACACAAATTTCTAATGGTTTGTTCTAGAAAATATTACATACTAAGTATATAATATAATATGTTAAATGTTTTCAGGTTCCTACTGCTATTTCAAAACTCAAAAGTTATAGTAAAAATTAAAAGAAATTATTTTAAATTCTAACAATTGAGATATTTTCTCAGACCAGAAGATATACCTCAATAACGCCTAATATTGCCTGAATTTTACTCTTATGTTAATGTGCTTGTAACGATCCAAATTAAACTAATCAGCTAGGGAATTGTACATGAAAATTTTTAACATGCCATCTCTATTTTTTTTTTTTTTAAGAAGATGATAAGGCTTTGATTTATACAACCACATATAAATATCATTACATTAGTAGCTAATGACATGTACTAAATATGTTTTTGTTTTTGTTTTGTTTCGTTTTTTTAACCTATTCACAGCGAGAGAATGAGAGCAAGTTAAAGAAATGAGAAGCCAAAATCGGTCCTCTAGTGGCTATTAATTGTCTCGTATTTTGTTTACATGTTGAAAAATCGAGAACAGTACTTTAAATTGATGTGGATCTAAAAGTTTTAATATTAGTTTTTTTTAATATAATACGAACTCTCATTATTATGGTTTCTCCACTAATTAGAGTCCTCTAATGTGCACATATGATATTATTTTTTTGCTCGCCATTGTTTGTGTATATATTAGTTTAGCTCCGTGCCAACACACGCGCATGGTGCATGCTCAATTATTGAGATTATTTAATTGAAAAGCAAGAAAGCAAATGAGAAAAATAAAGATTTTAAAGGTTTTTTTACTTTCGTAAAAAAAAAAAGATTAAATGATGATTATTTAAGAAAGAGGCATATAAGGAGATACAAGAGATTTTCGGTCTTTTTTTCTAGTTAAACTCATACATTCTTTTGGGTAATTCTAAATGCACCCTATTTTTTTCTTAGTGAGCCCCATTAAAATTTAAAATATAGATATTTTTTCTCAATGAGCCTCTTTATTTCCTTATCTTTTTTTGGAATTGTCCTCTCCTTTCCCTCTCTCAGCGGCGACGACGGTAGGAGGGCTCATTAAGAAAATAAGTTGAGGGTTTTTTTGTCCAAAAAAATATATGGTAAACTTGTAACTATTTATTTTTTAATATATGAGGCTCACTAAGAAAAATATGGGGCGCATTTAAAATACCCCATCTTTTTCTAATATTACCCAAATTTAGTTTTCGTGTAGAGTTAAATTAAAAATCTCTCAGAGTCTCACTAATTGCAGAGAGATTATGCTGCAAGAAACAAGGCTCACTAACATCTAAAAACAACATTTGTAAAAATAGTCTATAATTTAAATCTTAATTAAGGCGTTGAAGTAGAAAAATATTTTATTAAGCTCTTTTTAAAATTGAATAAAGATAATATATGGAGATTTTAATTATTTTTCACAAGTAGTATCTTCAAGACCAATGAGCTTGTCTAGCGGCACCTTTCCTATTCAATTTTTAAGAGGTCATGGGTTTAATTTCAGTGGAGTTTCAATTTGAATAGTACTGCAAAAAAAAAATATGTATATATATGAATCAGATTAGAAATAAAAAATTATTAGTAGGTTAGCATTCTTGCATTTTCAAAACGCGATTTCAATCCTTCAGCATCTGAGTTAAATATATTACTAAAAATTAATATAACAAACGGGCTAGACTCATCTTTAAAATAAAATCACCTGGGGATTTCTAAACGCGCACACAATTTTTCCTAATAAACCCACTTTAAAACTTTCATTGCCCTTAAAAATTTTGGACTATCATACTCTCTCCTTCAATCTCAACTCTTCTCTCTTCTTCAACCTGCAACAGTGGTGACCGGAGTGGATCTCGAGTGGTACCAACGACACGCAGAGAGCACTGTGTTGGGAGGAAGGTCTGCAGTGGCCGACCCTAGAGAGGAGAAGAGAAAAATTTAGAGAGAGAGAGTTGGAGAGTTGGATTTTAGGAGAAGTGAGCGAGATAAAATGAGAGAGAATGAAGAGTAATTTGGTCATTTTTAAAATGTCCATTAGGAAAAAATTCTCTCTTTTTAAAAGTGAGGGTGAGCTCAGTAAAAAAACAGAGCTCACTAAGAAAAATGGTGTGCCCCTTAGGAAACTCCCCAAAAGGGCATCTTAATAATAAAAATTTGAAATTTCATATCATGTTTATTTTTTTAAATATTTTTTTGGTGTCACATCTCCCAAACATCTAGGCGAGAAGCAAAAACAAAACATAAAGGAATCCTAAACCTCTAGAAAAGATTGAGGGGGAAAAAAAATTGAATTTCAAACCAATAGCCTTTAGCATCGAATCCTGCCAAATCAATTTCGTAACCTAAACACCAACGCTAAACAAAAAGCTAAGATCCCATTCTTGATCCTACACTTGGACATCTCCCATATCTCAAATCTTAGGATTTTCTATTCACGCAAACTTTGCTTGATATGTCCATCTTTGAAACTTTCAAAAATTATAATTTTGCTATTGACTTTTCACAACCCACTAGGTGGTAGGGATGAGCATCTGTTAGTTTCAGTTCGGTTTTTGGTAATTTTGATAAAACCGAATTGAACCAATTAGAAATAGAAACCGAAATCGAACCGAACTAAATCGATTCAGCTTGGCTCAGTTAGAAACAAACGTTTGTTGAATAAAAATTGTTTAGAAATTTTAATAACCATATCTCTTCAAACTATTCAATTTAAATTATATATATATATATATATATATATATATATATATATATATATATATATATATATATATATATATATATATAACTTTAAAATAATTCTGCTCAATTTTTAAAGCTCAAAATCCAAAAACATTCGAGATCGGTATTGATTGGTTATTTTGATTTTAATCGATATTGTTACTAGTCAGGAGTTAGCAAAATGAAATGAGATAAAAAAGGAGAGCGTTCAGACTTGGAAGAAAGAAAGATCTGTTGAGTTGAAGTGGACGCCTTTGGCAAAGTGGTGCGTCGTGTGCGTGAATAGAATTTTCCCCAAATCTCAATCTCTTTTCTTTGAGAGCCCAAAACACCAAAAAGATTTGCCCCCCTCCCACGCTTCCCCACTCGCTCCATGCCCGAAGCCCACCCGCACGCGCCATCCCCCACGTGCGCACGCCACTCTGGAAGCCCCGACTCCCATGTGTCAGCCCTCCCCCTCACTATTTCTCACCTGCCACTCTCTCTCTCCCTCTCTTCTTAATTATCAACACCGCAATAAAACGGAGAATACGAATTAATTGCGAATTAAATAAAAAACAACAAAACGAATTAAATGGAAATGGGGACGTACCGTTACATGGGTCGTTCCATCTCCGACGCCGGCGGCGACACCTCCGGTGCCTTCAGCGACTGCAACTCCGACCGCTCCGGCGAGTTTTCCTCCTCCCCCGCCTCCGTCGCCTCCTCCCTCCACCGCCTCCTCCTCTCCTCTGAGGACCGCCTCATCGCGGACCTCATCGCCTCCCTCGAGTCCCCGGACCTCGACCTCCAGCGCCGCTCCGCCATGGAGCTCCGCCTCCTCGCCAAGCACAACCCCGACAACCGCCTCAAAATCGCCGCCTCCGGCGCCGTCAAGCCCCTGATCTCCCTCCTCTCTTCCCCCGATTCCGTTCTCCAGGAACACGCCGCCACAGCCATCCTCAACCTCTCCCTCTGCGACGAAAACAAGCCCCTCATCGCCGCCGCCGGGGCGATCAAGCCCTTGATCTCTACCCTAAAGACCGGCACCGCGGCCGCCAAGGAGAACGCCGCCTGCGCCCTCCTACGCCTGTCTCAGATCGAGGACCACAAGCTCGCCATCGGCCGATCCGGAGCGATCCCGCATCTGATCAACCTTCTAGAAACAGGAGGGCAAAGAGGTAAAAAAGATGCTTCCACTGCGCTCTACGCGATCTGTTCGTGTAAAGAGAATAAGATCAGGGCGATCGAGGCCGGGATCGTGCTGCCGCTGCTGGATCTGATGGCGGATCCCGACTCGGGGATGGTGGACAAGGCGGCGTACGTGTTGTACACGGTGGCGGGGGCGGCGGAAGGGCGGAGAGCGGCGGTGGAGGAAGGGGGGATACCGGTGCTGGTGGAGATCATAGAGGTGGGAACGCAAAGGCAGAAGGAGATCGCCGCAGCGACGCTGCTGATGATCTGCGAGGAGAGCGGGGTGTACAGGACGATGGCGGCGAGAGAGGGCGCGATCCCGCCGCTGGTGGCGCTGTCGCAGACCGGCACCAAGAGGGCCAAACAAAAGGTAATGCGTCCTGGCCTGCGATGGCAGTGTATGTCGTGGGTTTCTAAATTATTTTTTTTTCAGAAAAATTTTAGTTAAACTATTAGATTTAACTGGTCCTTTTACTAAGTTTTGAGATTTATTTGAGATTAATCTTACCATATAATCTCTAATTTTCTCTATATATTTTATACCATTCAGGAAATTATGTGAACTTGCAGTAAAAAAATGTTAATCTCATTATTATTGTTTTTTTCAAAATTACGATATCATTTTTCTTAGTTTCTATCAAATTTTATAAATTTTAAAATTTATTTATTTTTATATATTTTAAATAAATACAAAATATTATATTCAAATAATCCAGTAAGAAAGCCAAATCAAAATTAAAATAAAGATTGAATTATATTTTTAAAAAATTAAAAAAAAAATACTAAGTTCATTATTTTCTCACAGCTAATTCAGGAAAAACAGCGTTTTTTTTCATTATATATATATATATATATATATATATATATATATATATTACATTTATTTGAATTATCCTTGATTGTATAATTTATAGCCCATGCTTATTAGTATATTTATAGACATAATTTTCTTTATATATGATTTTTGAGTTTGTCAATCTAACAATATTATTTGCGATATGTCATACAAGAGAGAGAGAGAAATTTTTTTTGGATAATATGAGATTTTAATGGGATTCTTTATTGGTTTATTGTGTCTAATTTTATTACGAAATTAATTAAACAAGTTTTTGATAATTTTTTATTTTTAGGCGGAGGCGCTGATCGAGCTGCTGAGTCCGCCAAGGTCCGGCAGCATACGGGAGAGGGTAGCAGCGGAAGGGTCAGAGTGAAGGAAGACGGAAGAAGAGGCAGGCGTGTTGCCACGTCACCGGTGGGCAGGGAGCTCCACGTGGATCCCCTTCTGTTGTGCCACGTCATGAGATGTAAATAAAGAAAATGGAAGAAAGGAAGGCCAATCATGGCTACCAAAATCATGTTGAATTCATGTATGTTTGAAGTTGAATTTTTGAGTCAATTCACTAGTTCAAAAATAAAATGAATTAGCTGAATGGAAAATGGTTTCAAAGAGGAGTACATAGCAAAGGAAACAAAAATGAAAGAAGAAAAAAAATAGTCCCACATTGGCTAGAGATTTGTTAGGATGTGGGTTTATATAAGATTGTTCCATGACATTGTTTATGTAAGAAGAAGAGAAATCTTGAGCACCATGTGACGAGAGCGAATGGCGCACTTGGCACTTCGCACGTACGCATCATCGCGAAGAGCCTTTGATTTTTTTGGTGCTATTGGATTCGGATTACCTCTATTGGGTTCAGCTATTTGGATTCGACCCGCACCCGTTAAGAGTCGTTAGGATTTGTCCGTTGAAATCCAACGGTCGTCTGTTAACCGTTACCGTTAAACGATCACAATTGTTAACAGCCGTTGTCGTTAAACGGTCACAACTGTTAACAGCCAACCGTTGTGACCGTTTGTCCAGAAATCTATAAATAGGCCTATGTCCAGACTTTTTAGAACATACAATATACAGAATTTTTCCTTCTTCTGCAGACAGAAACTTGGTCTTTTTGACAGAGAGTTCCTGCATTACGCCATACATACAGAGAGTGTTCTTTATCAAATTCGCTAGAACAACATGATTGCGACTTCCTTCCTGTTGCAGACTGGTCGTTGTATTCTGGGAGACCGACGCTCATTGCAATCCAGAAGCAAGCGGTGGAGAGCGAATCGGTTTTAAGGAGATAGTGTTCAACACTAGCCTCGATCATCTTCCTGTCTTCATCAATTCTGCATACGTTCATCCTTCTGAATACATGTTTTTCTTAATCCAGTAATTCTTTATTTTGTTTAGGATAGTAAACTAGTTAAAAAAGAACAGTTTAATAGTTTTCTGTAAACAGTAATAGGAATATTCTTCTAATTCAAATTTGGAAAGATATAGACTGCTATTATACATAATAATTCGTAATTCTTCTTCTTCAACTTTATTTCTGATTGAAATATAACACTGAAACCTGTGTATAATAACATAATTAATTCTGTGCATGATAACAGTAGTAATTATGTACATAATAATAGTAGTAATTCTATTAACTAATAACAGTAATAAGTCTGTCCATATTATTAATCTGAAACATTAGCATATTATTTATCCAACAAATCAAAACTTAGACAGAAATGATTTTGGGTGAGGTTAGCTCCGTGATTCCCTGCTGCTGTTGTGCCGCGTCATGAGATGTAAATAAAGAAACTGGAGAAAAGGAGGCCAACCATGGCTACCAAAATCAAAACTTAAACAGGAATGATTTTGGGTGTGGTTAGCTCAGCGACCGTTCAGGGGCTTAATCCGGGAATTTCTCGATGGGCACAACTTTTTTCCTAATGAGCCCACTTTTCCTAGTGGACACATCCTCTCTTTTGAAAAGAGAGGTTTTCTAGTGAGCACACAAATATTTCTAAACTATCCTCCTCTCTCTCTCCGATTGATTTCTTCTTCTTCTTCTTCTTCTTCTTCTTCTTCGTTTATACGGCAATTTTCGTGGGTGTCAGCCGCCACAAGGAGGCTGTTGTTGTCGTTCTCGCTGGCGGTGACCTTCGAGACCTCGCCGGCAACGAGGGAGATGAACTGCACAGATCCGGCTGGCTAGTCCGGACCTGCCCACTCCATCCGGGACTGCTAATCTGGATGGGAGTCCATCCGGGACTGCTAACCCAGATGGATTTGCTCCCATCCGGATTAGCAGTCCCGAATAAAGTTTTAAAGGACAGTTTTGGAAAAAAAAATAAATGACAAATGGATAAAAAAAAGGAGATCTTTTAAAGTGAGCTCACTAGGAAATATGCTGTGCCCATCTAGAATATCCCCTTAATCCTTAGGCTTGCTAGGTTTGAACTGGCAATCATATGTAGTAGTCTCAGGATGATGTCATAACTGATTTGCACTTCCACCAAATTTCCTAAAATGTATCAACATTCAAAGCCCAAATATGCCGGTGTGTAAGAATGTGAAAAGACATTCCCAGTTGTGCAACATTCTAGGGAAATTTTATTTGAGCACACCACTCTGCTCAGGAGCCCACTATTTTTAGTCGGGCGTTAGGAAAAAAACAAAATCACCAAAAATAATAATAAATTTATAATTATAAAATGATTAGAGTATAAAATAATAATTCTCAATCTTCATCCTAACATCAATGTTTTGATGTAATAAAATCTTAACAAAATACGAAGTAATTCAGATTTAGATGAATTGATGTAATAAAATCTTAACAAAATACGAAGTAATTCAGATTTAAATTTCATCGCATACATTTAATTGTAGATTTTTTAAAAAATTAAATAACGTTATGGAAAGCTAAGATTTCAGCTATTATAAAATTTAAGCAATAACCATCAATTTTCACTGTAATTTTGGAGTTATCATGG
The DNA here is from genome assembly GCA_036321105.1 of Dracaena cambodiana. Taxonomy (NCBI): domain Eukaryota; kingdom Viridiplantae; phylum Streptophyta; class Magnoliopsida; order Asparagales; family Asparagaceae; genus Dracaena; species Dracaena cambodiana. Next base: position 33,370,823 of record JAYEPQ010000017.1, read on the forward strand.
AGATAATGTTACCAAATAGGTATGAAAACGAAGATTGAGAGTTTCGTGAACAAGTTGAACACACTTTAAGAGTCATTAGGACCTAGATTACTAACTGTTGTGATCTAGCAATAAGCATCAATAGGCAGTGATTCTTTCTGCTTTTATCAATTTTGATAATTACTATTGTTAGTACTTTAGTCCATTATTTTATCAGTCTTGATAACATTACTTTTTTTTTAGAGTAGCACCATTTTATAGGATTCTGTGGCTAATTTTGAATTATGAATAAGCTACAAAGTTTAATGAATGCAATATACGAGGCACAGTGCAAGTAATACTTACTATATAAAATGTAGCTAGGGATAATAATAGGCGTATCCACAGATTAATTTTTAGCCCGCTTTAGAATTAGCTAAAAATCGACATGTGAATTTGTCTATTTCCATCCTTGTGCCAAGTATCAACTTGATGTATATATTTCCCTTAGAAAAGGAGGGAAAAATTACATTTTATGACATTATGTATTTTCTATTTTTTTAGAGAAATTCTGTATTGTCTCTCATCCAAGCACGTTTAACTGTTTTTTTTTTTTTCGTTTTATATAGTTTCTCTCGAGTCTACCTTTGATTTGTGAAATTTTTTTTTTTTGCTAATCCGACTCACACACATTTTTTGTAATATTATCTAAATTAAGTCCCTATCAAAAATTAAACTCGGAACCTCTCGCAAATTGGAGAGGGGATGATGCCACTTGAGCCAAGACTCATTGGGCACTGATTCATCAATTTATTGAAACTAGTATATAGCAGAGATCTTGTTGATACTTTCTACATGTATCACCACAACTTTCTTGTCACCTTAAGAACTTTTAGCTCTAACTTCATTACTAAAAAATTATGTTGTAGATATATAAATTTTAAAACATCATTCAAATTTGAAAGCAATATTGTTAATTTCATCATGTTTTAGTTCAATAATTCTTCAGTAATTGGGTGTAAAAAACCTAAGTTTTTTTTTTTTTTGCTAGTCTAAAATAAAAACTAAGTTTAATAGTGAATAGGCCTCCGAAACCACTTTTCATTTTCTTGAAAATATTATTCAACATATATAGAAGCACAGTCTAGAGTTAATGGATACCTAATAGATTAAAAAAAAAAAAAAAAAAGTTCTTTGTACTCTTAGGTTTTTTTTTTTTTTTTTTTTACCTTCTAAGAGACATCATAGCCTTGTAATTTTTTTTTTAAACAAAACAAAAGGGAGAGCTAAATTAAGTTACCACTGATAATATTTGAATATGGACACTGTCAATCAGATCTAAATATGATCAACTCAAAATTAAAAAAAAAAAATATATTACAATCAACTCAAAATAAAAAATAAAAAGAATCGATGCACATGATATATCGTTCATAAACTATATACAAATAAATTTTCCTTGACAATATCTATATTCAAATACCATCGATAGTAACATTGAATAAAGAGATGTCAAGACCTTTTCAATTGTGTTTCTCATGTACTCCCAACGAGAATGTTGCGGACGTATAATTTTTTTTATAAGCCAAGATTCATAAAATTATAAAAAAACTTATTCACTTTTGAGTTCTTTGTAGAGTTAGGTAGATAGCTCTATCCACTAACTAATCTTTCAGTTAGCATCACTAACTAATCTTTCCAAAATAGCAATACAGCACATCATTGAGATAATTAAATAGAAAGGTGACATAGTGGCCAATGGAAGCTGAGATAGCTCTATTTAATTATCTTAATTATGTATTAAAGATAATTAATATAACAAAGAAAAAAAAAACTATTTGTGGTAAGGTTGAAGAAAGGAAATCCCTTTCACTTAATTAATATCTGTTATGGTCCTGCATTGAATTAGTCTTTGCAAGAGTTGAAACATCAAGATTGAGGGTCTCTCTCTCACAGTGATGGACTGGCAGCTCAGAAAAAGTTACGTGAGTTAGAGATAAAAAATATAATGATCCAATAATTTTTCTTCAAATTTTTTCTAGAATTAGTATATCTACATTCTTAATTTCTTTTAGATCAAATTTCATATAGAGTTCATTTGCCATTTCACCAAGTAGATACAAAATATTTTATTTAATAAAAACCATTAATTTTGTATCAACTTGATAGATGACCAAATCAAACTAAAACTCGAAAAATTGAGTATGAGTGAATCCTAAGGGGTAGAGATTATAACCCAAAAGAAAATTTCTTAAAATAATTATTGGACATAGTAGAAATGAACTGTACCTCAGCTAACTCAAGTGAGCTGTCAGCTCATTTCCATTATTCACATGCACACACATATATAGACACACACATACATGTGTACACGTGTAATGTGTGTTATAAACAAAACAAAAGGTAGTTAGGATGGGATACCATCAATAGTATTTAGTATGGATATTATCAAGCAAAATCCAAGAACGAGTAAACAAAATGAAAATTTATATCCATGTGTAGTCTATCATTCATAAACTATATACAAATAAATTTCATAAGAATGATATTTGATTTAAACATAAATCAAGTGCAACCAAAATGAAAGTATCAAAACTATCATAAAATTCACTAATTTTCAAGTGCTGGATCCATTAATAAATCATAACAAATACTAATGAAAATTTGTTTGTAAATTAGTTATGAATAATAAATCACATATACTATAATATAATTTTATTTTGAATTGTCTATTATCAGATTTTGATTGATAGTATCCACATTGAAGTATTATTGTTAGTAACCTAGCTTAAATAAACCGTGTAATATGACTTGCATATTTAACAAAGAATATGTCAAGTCTCTTGTCATGTACTTCTCATGTACTCCCAACAAGAATATTGTAGACATATAATTTTTTTTTATAAGTAAACTTTCACCAAATTATAAAAAAATTATTCATTTTTGAGCTCGTTCAAGAGTTGGTAGGTAACGCCATCAACTAACTGATCTTTCCAAAATAGCAAAATAGCACATAATTAAGATAATTAAATTGAAACGTGACATAGTGGCCAATGGAATCTGAAACAGCTCTATTTAATTATCTTAATTACGTATTAAATATAATAATATAACAAAGAAAAAAAAAACCTATTTGGAGTAAAGTTGAACAAAATAAATCCCTTTCACTTAATTAATATCTGTTAGGGTCCTACACTGATTTAGTCTTTGCAAGAGCGGAACCATCAAGATTGAGGGTCTCTTTTAATGATGTAACTTTAAAAATTTTTTATCCCAAGTGTTAGGAAATGTTTATAGAAATTAGAAAATAAAAAATAAATAAATTTAAGTAGCTGGATGGATGCAGTTAGCCTTTTCGTTAGGTTAGCGCGTTTAGACTTTATAGCTTGATTTTTTTTTTTTTTTTTTTTTTCCGAAGAACCAGATATGCGGACGTTGCTTGACAACAGAATTAATCTTATGCTGATATGGTACTATGAATACGACGGCTTTGATAGGAAATCCAGGAGAAAAGGAACAACACGAAAAAAGAAATCGACGAAGTCGACGAAGGAACGGAAGAATTCCGCGAACAAGTGACGATGGAGATGCGTTGGCTAAAGAAAAAGTAAAAGAATCGACAGGTAATAATTCGGTCAACGCCTGATATTTCTGACAAAATAGGAAAATTTCTAACCTTCGACGAAAGGCTTGTAGCCGTCCAACTCGAGTAGGATATTTTTTTTTTTTTTAGAGATTTGTATAATTTTATTAATGCTAATTAGATGTAATCCTCTCTTCACTCATTCGTTGTTAGTTGAAAATAGAGATAAGTACAGGTAAATTTCAGCCCTGTTTTTGCCAATATTCACAAAAACCTTACTGATTAGAAATGGAAATCTAAACTGAATCTATTAGATTCTTTAGGTTCAACTTTTAAATAAAATGTATATAAAAATTAAAATTTCAATCATTTTAGTAAATATAAATCTTTAAACTATTTAGTTGGTATTAAATTTATTATATAATATATATGTGTATATGTATGTATTGATATATGTATACATGTATTTTTATATGGATATATGTGGGTACATACCCAGATATATTTGTGTATATATATAAGTTTTAAATAGGGTTAATTACAGTCAGACCCCCTGTAGTATTGAGGATGTGTAACTTAACACTCCTGAAGTTTGAAACTCTCAAAAAAACTCCTGCACTTAGTTATTTTCACTCTCATTTTTTATTAAAATGCACTCTTATCCCTCAAATTCCTATTCTACTCTCATCTCTCCCTTTAACCAGTACACTTACTCTTCTTTTTTTATAAAGGGTAGAATAGGAATTTGAGGGACAAGAATGCACTTTAGTAAAAAAAAGAGAGTGAAAATAACTAAGCTTAGGGATTTTTGAGAATTTCAAAGTTCAGGAGTGTTAAGTCACACACGTTCAATACTACAGGGAACCTTCAATACTACAAGGGGTGTAACTGTAATTAACCATTTTAAATAATTTGGTCAGTTTAGTTTGGTTTTTTATTTCAAAGTTTGAAATTGGAAACCTAATTATTTCGATTCGGTTGGATTTTACTTATTCGTGTCAGTTTCGAACCCAGTTGAAAAGTCCTAGCTTATTTATAATAATTACTATATTTGGTAAAATTCTTCAACTAATTTAGGATTTTTTACTACTTGAATAAAAATAGGGGTCTCCACCTTTTTCTTTTTTTGAATTAAAGACTGATTATGACCATAATATATCATTAAAAAAAGATAATAATAAAACATTAATCCAGGATATGTCTCTATTTATTTAGATCCTTATATTTCCAATAGCATGATTTATATGATAGATAAATTCCATCACCAACTAAAAAATATATTACATCTCTTAAACGAGTTTTCTGGTAATTAACTGTTTATTATTCTCCTTATTAATAATTAACACTAAATTTAATTTCAAGTATTCACAACTTATTACTTATTTGTGTACCCTAAGCAATTCATTAGTTGACTTATGCAGTATATTTTGTGTACAATATCTTGATAAATGAATGAACGAATAAACAAAATAAGAAATTATCAGAATTATATGGCACAGAATATTGAGTTATAAAGAAACATCATTCACAAAAGATAGTGTAACAGATATACGCATGCTCCGTTGGATGTGCGGCAACACTAGGAGAGATAAAGTGAGAAATGAAAATATTCGTGCTAAAATAGCTATAACTTCCATCAATGAAAAAATGCGAAAAAAATAATTTGGTTATGTGCAATGTAAGCCTACAAGTGCACCAGTTCGAAGAAGGGAGTTTATCAATGTAGAATAAGTTAAAAGAATAAAGGAAAGACCAAAAAAAATATAGATGGAGGTGATACGCAAAGATATGGAATGTAGAGGTTTAAATAAGGAGATACTACTTAATAGAAATGAATGGAGAAGGAATATCAAAGTGATCGATCCGACGTGATTCTTGATTCTTTTCTTGGTTCATGTAGCCTATCCCAAATATTTAGAATAAAAGACTTAGTTGTTGTTGTTGTTGTAATAAATTATCAGAATCTTTACTACAACAACTTACGTAACATCTACACTTCATATTTAGTATGGAAACAAAGCTGCTGCTTGGCCCATTTTCATTAAGTACGGTACAACAAATTATTTAAATCGAACAATTAATAAGATACCACTAAAACTTATGAAATAAATGTCCTTGGATCTGTTGCTCTAGGGACATGCATGCGTGCTGGTCTGTGAAATTAAAAATAAATAGAGTAAAAATAATGTACATCGTACATGAGTCAATTTAAATTTTATTATACAAGAAGGATGTACACCGGCATTAATTATTTAAATCAAACAATGCGACCGAAAGTGGTGGACATGAAAGTTAACAACAAAAGATGGTAATGAATTCTATGGACTAAATTTTAACTCATTTTATACAAAATTTTGAATTAGAAAAATAAAATTTTTATTTTTAATTTAAAATTTTGTATAGAACGAGCTAAAATTTGGTCTGTTAATATATAATAGAATGTAACTACACAAAATGTCAGTGAAAAATTGTCCGGCTATATGCCGGTGCAGCTGATGCCACAAAAAGGCTGCATAGTTAATAAGCTTGTCATACTGTAACGCTTTAATTTGTCTGAATTTTCAAATGCAGGAACAAGGATAAGCAAGCTGGTAAAAAATATATATAAAAGTGCACCGAATGGTAACCTAAAGAATTGCCAACATCCTTTTGTTTAACCTCCTAACAATTGTCATTTTCGAGATAACAAAGATGCAAAATTATTTCAGGTTATATTCTCCTGGTCTAGACCTCAATACCAAGGAAAATTTCAAGGTCCATTCAAGATTTCAAAATAAATTCAAAATGTTGTAAGGTTTAAAATGTGATAGAAGAACTTTCGTCTTAATAATTAATAATAGCAGCACGGAAGCAACGGTTTAGTTGTGTAGGCTTATACAAAATAAAGAAACATGTTTGATCAGAATCTCAAAAAAAAAAAAAAAAAAAGAAAAAAAAAAAGAGGTCAAATGAAGGCAAAACAAATATATAAGCATTGTTTTAAATATCGGCTGGTATGAACGATATATTATCCAATATATCATTTTTGAGGGTTTGCCGATACAATATAAAAGCCTGATATTAGCTTATATTCCCAATATATCGTCCGATATCCCGCTATAACCTCCCATCCGATATGAATCCGATATTCGATATTTAAAATATTACATGCAAGCATATGAAGATAAAAGACATGATTTTTTCCAATTATTCATCAGCATGTTGATGGATATATGTATCATATACTGAGATGGTTAACGTATGAGGGAAAACTGTAACCTGTACATATATAGAATGTTTTTCGCATTTATAGTTCACATTTATGGATCAAACAGAATGGGTAAAGCAGAAATATACACAATAGGTGCAGTTTAAAGTTTGAAATTTTGTTCAAAGGAGCATGCGAAACAAACTAAATGTCTTAAGACTCTTAACCCAATCTACTAATACAGAATACGTTTTAGCAATGCTGATAGAGCAACTAGTGTTAATAGCAAGCATCCGAGTGCTAGTGCATGAAACTGAGGATAAGTCAGTTCTGTATACAGAATAAGAACATAGTCAATGTGCATATATAACCATCCATTGTGAGAATAAAAGACAAATTCCTTAACAAAACAATAGAATATATATAAAAGGATGAAAAGTCTTATGCTCATGATCCATTAATAGATTCTGCAGAGACAAAACTGACGACTATGGTTAAAGCACTCTCCATAGATCTGATAGCAAGGTCCCTAGTAACAGATCCTAAAGACGTAGTTTCGGTAGCACCCATAGTCAGAAAGGCATGTGCATTACTAGCTAGTTAGAAAAAGGAATATATATATCTCGATCTAGACCCATATCAAGCATGACGTACTACATCCTATTGATCCGTAAGTGTAATTAACTGCGGCAGGAAGGAAATAAGCCTATATCTATATTCCATTTCCAGAGTGATATCCAGTTGTGTTTTCAGTTCAGAAAAGCGGATTCGACGTCAATTATATAGTGACGTTTTAGCTATGTCGACAATAAGAAAAGTTTTATTCCCTGAAAAATGAAGTAGAGCTTATCGAATCGAATCGAATCAAGCCTGAGCAATGAATTCTGCTCTTTTATTCTGCCTCTATCCATTCTTCGAGTGAATCAGTCGTCTCATATTTTTTACTCGGAAAATAATTCAAATTAGGCTTGGTCAACCGGAATATGTATTATCCATATGGAAGATATTCCAATTGAGAAGATCCATAGACCCGAGACGAAAAGAAAGGTCGACCACGGAAACCTACTAGGTAGTTCGAATTCTTTTTTGCTAAAACCCCCGTACACAGGGTATCAGGTCGTCCATCCATTTGTATTAAAAACCTAGGACTAGTATTATGGCCAACACGTGCCTCCGTACATCAGCTGACATCACCATAACTGCCTCCACACAGCCCCTCAAGGCAACATAACTCCTCTCCTGCCTACCGACGTCTCCAAATCTCGTAAACATCAAATATAAACCAATTTCACTTCCCGAGTAGCACAATGCTTAGTAGGGTGCCAAGCATCGACATCACCGACAATGTTTAAAATAACGATAACGTTAACGTAACTTTTTCTTTTTGTTAGGTTATGTAGCAAATAACGTAACGCATAACGTAGGTTACGCAAATTTCTATTTATTTAATTAAAATAAATAAAAAACTGTATTTAATTATTTTCATAAATAAGTAAATAAATAAAAAAAAATCATATAAAATACTATAAAATCAATATAAAGGCGTAAAAAATTAACATTTGCATAAACAGTCACATTTGCATTTTGCAGTATACTAAATTTTTCTTTAAATCACTGTACAATCAAATTAACATTTTTATGTAAATAGTAATAAACATAAGTATTAAGTTATTAACAGTCAATTTTTTTTTAACAATGGTTTTAACAGTTAGTAAAAAAAAATTAAAATGGGAATGAAACTATTAATCCAAATAAGATCAGTATTAATTCACCCAATTAATCAGTAAAAAAAAATAAAATGGGGAAGACATCAGTATTAAGCCAACTTTAAACCCAAATGCCAATTGAAATGGGGAAGAATCAGTATTAATTCACTTCTAATTAATTCACTGCTAATTAATCAGTAAAAAAAATTAAAATGGGAAAGAATCGATTACCTGTTGAACGGTTGAGCCGGAGAAGAAAGTTGAGCCAGGGAAGAAGGATAGGGCGAATCGACCTGTGGAAGCTCAATCGGAGTTCGGAGAAGTGTTTTGGAGGTGAGGGGCTTTGATCAGGAGAAAAATCAGGTGATTTAGGGCTGAGTTCGACGGTGGCGGAGGAGGGAAGAGCGGGAGAGAGAGGGAGAGGGAATTGGGGCTAAGGGAGAGAGGGATTGGGGATATTAGGACAGAGGAAAGAGCGGGAGAAAGCGGATGAGAGAACGGGAGAGGGAATTAGGATTGAGAGAGAAGGATTGAGGAATTAGAACAGAGGAGAAAGCAGGAGAGAGGGCTTCGGGCTGCGGCGAAGGGCTACGGGGAGAGAGCGGCGGAGGAGGGAAGAGCGGGAGAGAGCGGTGGCGAAGGGCTGCGGCGACGGCGTCACGCTGGCGAAGTAGGGAAGAGCGGGAGAGAGGGCGAGAGAGAGCGGGAACTGAATTAGGGCAGAGGGGAGAAAGGGATCGGGAATTTTAGGATCGATTAAAACGGATTTCGGGTCGTGGGTGCCGTTCGAAATGGAGTTGTAAATAACGCACGTTATAACGCGTTATTAAATAAAGCGTTATAACGTGCGTTATTTTAAAAAAAACGTACGCTACGCTGCAATACGTTATTTGTTGTTGTTATGGAGCGATTCTCTCCCGCTCCGTTACGTATGCGTTACGTAACGCGTTTTTTTCAACATAGATCACCGAATAACCCTTCACAATTCGACAAATGCGTCATTTGCATCTTTTTCTGCATCGAAAAGAAAAATCTGAACAAAGACTCGTAAATATTTAAAATTGTTGGTTCAGAATAACATTCAATGACAGCGCGCATTAACAAAGCTTGAAAGAAAAGGAAGCACCCCCACCCTCCTTCTTGTTGTTCTTTCTCCGCCACCACCTATACCCATCCTACTTGAAAAAGAAAATATCAGGATTAGAAATGCTGTACCCTCATTAGTTGTCATGCACACTGATGTATGGTCTTGACTGGAAAAGGAAGAAGGATCACGTCCACTGAGGGTATTGTTATATCAATAGTTCACTATGATTGTGAATTACTTTAGCAAGGGCCTAACTCACAGGAATTAACTAGCGGAGATTATACAGCTCTAACAGGCCTCTTATGCGGGGGGAAAAAAAATCTTGCCCATATATATACTACACAATATATGTGTATGGGACACTGCCCTTCTATTATACGAGTCCCTAGGAACGGCCAAGATCAAGATGTGAACCTTACAAGACAAGTAATTTCTAGCATATCAGAAAATTTCCCATGCAATTCAATATGAAAAGAGTTAATTAATATTTTGTTGCAAAGAACAAACAAATAACTATAGCTTGAAAGATTGTCTTGCTGCACTTATTCGAGGAAAAAAAATCAAATTGTTGAGAACAAGGAGAATGAGATTCCACATTGGTGACTATAGCCACATTAAAATTGGGGTCACCTATACACATGGCTTGCAGCCTTGGAGGATATGAGAACTTGACATTGTTGAATATACAAAAGAAGACTTAATACTGTAGCATAACATTACTGATTATACAGAAGAACACTTAACATGTATCTAACCTCTGCTTCTGTAGATCCAAATGAAAGGAACCTCATACCTAGTCTCAGCATAGGGAAAGGAGTTGCCAGGATTGTATGATAAAAAAAATAATTACTTTTTATTTTTTATTTTTTCGAGCGCAAAGTCTTTGGTCTGTGACAACAACATAACAGCCGTAGTTCTAATGATCATAACAAGGCAAACCATGATAAATACCATGTCTTGCCTCCAACATCATGGGCAACAAGTAACTAAAGACAACACAGACAAGTGACATCGGAATTCCCTACAAAGTAGGACTTGGGACACGGCAATATATGCCAATCGAATGTATATGAGAGAGTGCACATATAAATACATTCATAGACATGCCATACATCCAAAGCCCAGATACATATTTCTAATTATATATTATAGTTATGTACATGCTAAAACTTTAATATATTTTAGAGGCTTATTATTATGAAAAAAAGGAAGCTTTGGGCTTTTGGCTCTTTAACTTTCCAGCAATATATCCTAGTACCCCTCTTTAACGATGTTTGAAAGTGCAAATGAGCATGCCTTGGGGTATTTTAGCACAAATGGCCTTGAAGCACACGTACGAAGTGCTCAGGACCCTGGGGAGTGAAGTTGTATGGTGCCAGCATATGCCTCAGACCTCATCTTGTGTCCTTTCCTGAGCTGTAGGCTTCATAAACCAGACAAAAATGGGCTTCTGTTAGCTGATTGCATATATACAGCTGGACCTTAGAGTAATGAATACTACTTAAACGTTTGCTAGAGGAAAGGCTGTCCTTATAACTATATAATTCTACTTCATGTTCTTATGTTTGGTAATTTTATAATATTTATAGACTTAAAAACAAAATAATAATTTTGTGAGCCTTACTCCACCACATAAGGGTTCTTTTTTTTTTTTTTTTTTTTTTGGTGTTTGAACCTTTGCCTTCTTAAATATTGTTTTTTACATCTCAAAATATCTAGGATAATCATAATTTTGTATCAGTCCATATTCTGATGAATTTTTCAACAGTCCTTGATACATAATGGAAGTATATTGACATCCCAAACATGTACCGTGGAGAGTATATCAAGTAGTGCCCGAATAGTGCCCTAAATTAGAAAACATATTATATAATTGAGAACACATATGCGATGTGTTTGGCACACGTCCAAGTACCGTCTGACAAGTATCAGTTTGACATTTAGTGATGAGTAAAGCTTCATTTTCAAAGTGTCTCTGCTACACTGAGGGTCACAATAGTGTTTAAATTCATGCATGTTTAAGATAACTTTAAGTGGTCTAAATCCATTTGAGAACTTAACTATACTTAGAAATTTATGGTTAGATGTACTTACAAGGAAAAATAGGTAAGTTGACAAAAGCCGACAAACACCAGATCGAATCATGATGGTGTGCTTATCAAAATTGAAAACTAAGAAAATATGCATTTCCCACTAGATGATTTTGAGTGAAATTCTTTCCCAGCAGTCACTGGATTCACAAGTAATGCATTGAATTTTTTACACTTTCCCTGATGGTTCTTTCCTTTAGAGTTTGACTATGTTGCATGGACACGACATGCCAACATAGACACGACAATATATCATGCTGCAAATTCTAGAAAGTATAAAAGATACAATGTCCCGCATGCGCTGTGACACGACAAGGCTGCAAGATATAAGTGACCATGCAATGTAGGAGCGTCAATAGCATAGATGTATCATTTTATGACTGTAATTGCCTTTTGTTACAAAAAATAATTATTAAGGAATCGAACTATGATAGCTTTGTTACATAAAAGGCTGCTCACTTTAATACTTATTAAGGGCGTTCCAGATACAACTGATGATTTTCAACCTCAAAATAGCTGCAAGTGCTTGGCAGAAGTTCAATGTTAAAATGGTAACAGAAGGAACCTTATTCTCATATCTGTGGTGGGACTTTGGATCTCACATCAAATATGGACTACAGTGTCTAGCCTTCCGCCATTATTTTTTCATGTTGCCAACTATTAATATTTCTAAATAAGAACTTTCTCTTATGCATAGGAAACACTATATGAATTCATGTCATCATATCATAACGTAACTAAAAGAAGAAGTTTTATTGAAAATGCGATTAGCATTGAATTTCAGTCTGCATTAAACATGACTGGAAGGACATTATAGAAACCCAATATAAAGGTTAAACTTAACTGTTAATTGTTCAGATACTGGAATAAGTTTAACGGACGTGAATCATGTCGCTTCTATGCCAAGATTTGTTTTATGTCATGCACGCCGCTCACAAAGAATCAATCAATATGAGAACCTGGTAACCTATGAAAAATCAGTGGTTCAAAAATGGTTACAGCTTTTTCTTCACTGATTTCTTCATAAATTTCCACCTCACTTTATTCATAACCTTCTAATATCACATCAACACAAGTCATCAGTAACAGTAAAGACTAGGAATATAATTGGAAAGCCTCCTATTCAATGTAATTTTACACTCTCTCTTGAAAATTCACCTCCTATTTAGGCCTATTTTGGATGCAAGGTTCGGTTTCCCAAACCATGATTTTGTGGAGTTTGGAAAGCCAACTTTAAAAAATCAAAACCATAGCTTGTTTGTTTGACCAAATGAGTTTGCTTGAGCAGTTTCCCCAAACTCCATAGTTGGCCAAACTCCATTTTTTGAAATTGGAGTTTGCATCGTTATAGCTTGAATGAAAATGGGGTTTAGCCAACCTTGCATACAAAAGCTAGGCAATTGTTCACAGTAAATAGCAAATAAGCTCTCCAAATTTAAACTAAATTACATAAGAATTACATCATCTTACGACCAACATTGGAACCGAAACGAGCTAATCAATGTTCACCTACAATCTCAAAATCAAAACTGAAACAAATTAATCAATGTTCAAGTCAAAAACTAAGCTCTAGGATCGCAGATCAGACATCGCTGCGGCCCAATTCCAGTAAATTTACCTATCCTAAGAAACAACGCAATTGCAAAGTACCATTCCTCTCAAACCACATCAATGTATATGTTCAGCTCAATTTTTTAGGGGTAAAATTAAACTGAAACAGTAAATATTTCATCCAAGAAATTTCTAGAGCTCAATCCAATAAAAATCAGCAACCCAACAAATAAAGCAACTGCAAAAAACCCTAAATCTCTAAATTAATAGAGATGGAAAAATAAATACTGCATAGAATTTGAAGGGGTTTTGGTACCTGGGCTCTCTCTCTCTCTCTCTCTCTCTCTCTCGCTGATCGAGAGTGGAGGCGCTTCGAATGCGAATCGCGGCTCTCTCGACTCGACATTGCCTTTTATTTTAGTTAGCCTCAGTGCTTGGAGCGATTAGATGCTGGAAGGGGAAATTCTAAATACGCACCACACTTGACTTAGGGAGCACCATTTTCTCCTATGTTGTAGATCACTTTACCATAGAATGTGGTGCTCACTAAGTAAAATGTGGTGCGCATTTAGAATTTCCCCGCTGGAAGAGAGAAGGAGAACTCTAGGACCTATAGCCTCTCGGGCTCTGATATGCAAATATACGATTGTTAATTGTAAAATGACGTTTTGCAAATAGGTCCAATAGTAATTTGAATTTACGGTTTCGGTTGTTGAGTTTTGGGCTGATCTTGGGTTAATATTAGGCCCATGCAATCCCTTGGGCTGAATTTTCTAATTTATGGGGTTAAGTGTTCTTCTCGGTCCCTCGTTGCACTGCCGGCCTCTCCGGAAAATTCTAAATGCACACCCTATGTATCCCCTCTAAGAGTACGGCTTTACAAGTTTGAAAAAACAAGTATCCCTCCTAACACACTTCTTCATTTTCTTCGGGAGTTTCAAAATGAACACACCACTTGTCTTAGTGAGCACACTTTTAAAAAGTTATAAAGGATTACAAGTTTGTCAGCTTATTTCGTGACCTTATTTTTGTCATAGTGGAAAATTAATCCTGAACGCTATTAAAACCTCTCAAGAACTAATTTCCAAACTGAGCTAAAAAGGTGTGCTCAAATGGCAGTGGTGTGCTCATTTAGAAATTCACATTTTCCTTTCAAATTTCCAATATATGGAGAAGGATGCGATCGGCTAAATAAGGCTAAGGCTAGAACATAGCTATGAACTTTGTTTCCACGGATTTTTCTAAGTCATATATATATATATATATATATATATATATATATATATATATATATATATATATATATATATATATATATATATCTTATTTAACAACCCTTCATTCATAGGCTAAGTTGTGTACCACTCTATTGGTTTATTTGTTGAATATGCGTGGCTCACTCAGCACAAAGAACGAGAAAAAGATTTACCGCAAAAATTCTGGACTCAGGGCCTTTCATAGCGATTAGGGACTGTTTGGCTTATGAATTTGGAAATTTCACTTAAATGCTATTGTTATAATAACCGTTACTATTGAGTTACTATTGAGTTGCAACGTTTTAATGCTACTGTTATAATAATCGTTGCATCGAAAATCGCAACGGCTATATTTAACCGTTGTAAATATACTCTTACGGAACAGTTCTAACAACCGTAGCAATATTTAATCAAAACCGTTGCTATTATTATTTGCAGCGCTGGCAAGCACAACGGATTTCAAAACCGTTGCAAATAAATTTAGCAACGGTTTTGATATCTAAGGCAACGCTTATCAACCATCGCAAAATACCCCATTTTCTTGTAGTCGACTGTCGCCAAATTTTTAGTTTTCAAAGTTTTGTTTGTTTCATAAAAATAGAGATTGGGATTTAGTGATATGAGAACTTTTCCATAATTTCAATTGTTTGTTTCATTGATTTATGATAATTGATAAGGGGCATGAATTTGGGATAATAATTATCATATACTATTTTAAAAAGGATAATTCTCTAAAATATTATTTAAGAATAATTAAACTAGTTTTTGTTTCTTAAAAAATAATAAAAACATTAAAAAAAATTCCTAAATAGTCGGTTTCTTGTAAAATCCAGGGAAACTGGTCGTTCTCTTTTCTCCTGCCACATCAGCAACTTTTCTTATTTCAAATCCATAAACTATCAGTAGATTTGGTGGAAAGCATGAATTTTAATCAATAAACAGTAAATCTATACTCTAAGGGTGTGTTTGTTTGTATGGAAGTAGAAAGCAAGTAGCAGAAGTAAAGTCAACTCTACTATTTCAAGTGTTTGTTTGCACAAGAAATAAGGTGGAAGTTACTTCTATAATGTTGAGGTGGATCCTACGTTGCATATTTACTTCTTAACTTTATTTCACATTGATTTTGGGTAGAAGTAGAGTTGGAAGTAAAAAGTAATAATATTTTATTATCTTGTATCTTCTAATCTTTTTCTTTTTTCCAAAAAAATAAATATTTTATTTCTCTTCCATCTCTTTTCTCTTCCAAAAAAGTAAAAAACAAACATCAGAAGTATATAAAATATGATACTTCCACCTTATTATTTTTGAAAGTTATTTCTAATATTCTTCCTTACTTCCACTACTTCCAAATATCCAAACACACCCTAAATCCATCCCAAAATCACGCCCCTTAGCAAGATCTAATCAAATGTAATAAGTAGTTGTTAAACTCAATTTAAGCTAGCTTATATAAGATGTCTCATTTGTTAGGAATGATGGAGAAAATGGCCGAAAATAATTATTAGATATAGAGATTTTTGTCTTTAATTCCAAATTTTTCTCTAGAGATTGCACATTGAAAACTCTCTCCGGAAGTAATTAATTTAATGTTTAATTACTAGAAAACAAACAAAAGGAGATAAAAGAAGCACAAAAACAGTTTCTTAAACTTTAAGATTTGTTTAAAATTGTATTTTTTTATTTTTATTAAGAAAATTATGAACCTTTTTTACATATACTTGGTTCCATTGCATATTATTTTCAGTCAAAAGAAGTAGTTCGAACGTTTTTCATTTTTCATTTTTTTTTTTTTTTTTTTTTTGTCCTAGCAAGAACAGAAACAAATGAAAATTTCATACTCGCATAGTATACAACAACAATAACTACTAAGCCTTTCATTCCAAGTATTTGGGGGTAGGCTACATGAACAAAAAAAGAATCAAGTCGGATTGATCACTTTGATAGTCCTTTTCCATTCATTTCTACTAAGTAATATCTCCTCATTTAAAGCTCTAGAATCCATATCTTTTAGTATCACCTCCATCCATATTTTTTTCGATCTTTCCTACGTTTTTTAACTTGTCCTACATTGATAAATTCTCCTCGTCGAACTGGTGCATTTGTAGGCATACGTTGCACATGACCAAACCATCGTAATCGGTTTTCTCACATCTTCTCATCGATGGGAGCTACACCTATTTTAGCACGAATATCTTTATTTCTCACTTTATCTCTCCTAGTGTTACCGCATATCCAGCGAAGCATGCGCATCTCTGTTACACTTATCTTCTGTGAATGACGTTTCTTTATAGCTCAATATTCCGTGTCATATAACAAATCTGGCCTAATAGCAGCCATATAAAATTTTCCTTTTAGTCTTAACTGAATGTTACGGTCGCATAAAACTCTCGTTGCCCTTTTTCATTTCAACCAGTTAGCTTGTATTTTATGATTAACATCATTATCGATCTCTCCATCATTCTGAATAATAGAATCCAAATATCTAAACTGACTGCTCATTTGTATCTATTGCCCATCCAGTTTTATGGCATTATAGTTTATGGTCCGTCGTTTACTAAATTTACACTCCATATACTCTGTTTTAAACCTACTCAATTTAAAACATCTAGATTCTAATATATACCTCTATAATTCTAGCTTGGTATTTACCCCTGCTCTGGTCTTATCAACTAAGACAATATCATCAGCAAATAGCATACACCAAGTTATCTCATCCTAAATTGCTCTAGTAAGCTCATCCATCACTATAGCAAATAAGAACGGACTCAATGCAAATTCTTGATGCAATCCAATTGTGATAGAAAAATCACTTATTAAACCACCACATGTTTTGATATTGGTCATTACTCTATCATACATGTCCTTAATTATGTCGATATATTTGATGGAAACTCTTTTCTTTATCAATATCCACCAAAATATCTCTCATGGTATCTTATCATAGGCTTTCTCTAAGTCAATAAATACCACATACAAATTTCTATTTCTCTCTCGGAATCGCTTTATAAATTGACAAAGTAAATGAATAGTTTCTGTCGTCGATCGCCCCGGCATAAATCCAAATTGGCTCTCTAATATTTTAACAGTTTATCGCAATTTATATTTAATTACCATTTTCCAAAACTTCATAGTGTGAGTCTTATTCCTCGATAATTAGAACAACTTTGAATATCACTATTGTTCTTATACAGAGCTACTATGGTACTCTTTCTCCATTCATTTGGTATTTTTTTAGTTTGCCAAATTTTATTAAAATGATCTGTCAGTCAGCTCACATAAATCCCTCCTAAATATCTCAATATCTCTATAGAAATCTTATCTGGATCAACAGTTTTTCTTAATTTCATTCTCTTCAAAATCTCTTTTACTTCAAAGTTTTTAATTCTACGCATAAAATTACGATTTATATCTTCACCTTGAATAGTAAGATATCCCAAATCTTGAGTTAAACTGTCATTATATAATCTATCAAAATAATTTTTCAATTTTTTTTTAATCTTTTCATTTCGAACTAAAACCGTCTGATCCTCGTACTCGCATAGTATATTGAATACAAATTTCTCTTGATAAATTGGAGTTGTGACAGAATACCCAAGCAATAAAGGAATTTTCTCGCCTACAAAATACAGAAAAACACTGTACTCATATTTTTTTTTAATTAATTTTGTGTTAGAAAATGAAGCATATTCATTTAGCAAATAAATTTTTTTTTTAAAAGAGCATTTGTACAATTTGCAACATCATTGCATTGCTTAGGTATCAAACCAACCAAAACAAAAAAAAGATGAAGCTGGAACCAACATAAAAAGATGAAAGTGACCATCAGCAGTGGTGGGCCCACCCACAAAATTCCTCAGATTCCAGTCCCAGACATGATGACGACGATTGAGGAGCCACCACCCCAAAAATAAAATAAAAAATAATTCTTCAACTTACGCCCTCACCTCACATTGGGCATTTCTAAATGCGCGCCAACTTTTTCTTAGTGAGCCCATTACCTAAAAATTAAATAATTACAAATTTATCATAAATTTTTTTTAAAAAAAAACCTTCAGCCGTTTCTTCTCTATCAAAAAACCCCACCTCTGCTGTCGTTGCGGCTGCCACCACTCCTGTTGATGCTGCTAAGGGAGGAGAAAAGGGACAATTCTAGAAAATATATAGATCTCACTAAGAAAAACTAGCTCACTGGGAAGAGTTTGGGGAGCATCTAGCAACTCTCCCTCTCAATTCCAAATCGCAGTTGAAACCAAAAATTCCAAAATCCTCTGTCCCTTTCCAAAAGTCCCCGTACCAATCACCATAAAGTAATAAATAAAAGTCTGCACATAATCGGAATTAGAATGGACACGATCATTTTTTTGCTCTCTCTATTCAAAAAATTATAATAAAAATTTTATTTTTTCGAAATTCTAAAAAGAACTAGCTAGAAATTAATCCTTATAGCAGTTACTTATAGTGGTTATTTTTATCCAAAAAAAAAAGCCATACAAGTAAAATCATATAAAATTATCAATTTTTCTTTAACAGAACTACACAAACTTCATAAAAATGTTCAAATATTATAATTAGACATGAGAATAGATAGTTATACGAGACCGTACACATCAAATAATCAAATTAAATAATATTTTTTTATTTTTAATTTAAAATTTCGAATAGATTAAGCAAATAAAAAACCACCCATTCTTTATCCACAATAGTTCATCATTGTCTTGGAAAAACAGAAAGCCCAAGTTGGTCAAGAAGGGGAGTATCCAAAGGAGCACACCATTTTTCCCAGTGAGCCCACCGAAAGCCCGCTCACTAGAAAAAGTGGTGTGCTCCTTTGAAAACTCCCTCAAGAAGGTCTTCGATCATCCAATTGCTAACTCCCTTCCTTTTTCCTTTTTTCTTTTTATTTATTTATTTATTTATTTATTTATTTTCAACATCCTTAAGTACAAAGACCCATCACGTGACCTCCACGTGGCTACAATTCTTCTCACCAAATTAGTTGGAGATAAGCACAAAAAAACCAGGCAAAAAACTAAGCACACCCAATATTATCTTCCACGTGTCACCAGCCACTTCCCGGCAAATTATTGGCGGCTAATTATTGGCCATTACGGTTGACCGTTGATCAGACGGCCCAGTCCAGTCACCGGGAGCTAAGCGCACGGCGGAGCACGGGGGCGAGAATCTGCGGCGCGCTGAGATGCGGCAGGTGGCCCTCGGTGTTGCTGAGTATCTCGACGGTGGTCCGGCCGCCGAGGTGGGCCTTGAGGTATCCGGCGACCGACACGGGCACCGACACATCCTTCGACGTCTGGACGATCCAGCACGGCGTCCGGACAGCCTCAAGCACCCCCCGGAGATCGCTCTCGAACACCATCTTCGACACGAACAGCGATATGTCCGGCCGCATGTTGAACAGGGTAATGCTGAATTCCCTCACCGCCGCCGGGACGTCCGCCCCCACCGCCAGCGGAGCGAATCCCCGCACCCACGCCTCGTAGTTTGTCCTCATCGCCTCTAGCACTTTGACAACCTCTCCCCTCTCGAACCCTCCATAATAACCTCGGTCATTTAGAAAACTAAGCTTGAAAGAAAGTCAGAAGCCAGACTAGACTAGAGATGCAAGCGAGCAAAACACTCTGTATAAAAAACAGAGAGAGATAAGAGAAATCATTATGTCAATACCTTGGGGAGAAGCCGATGAGGATGAGCTTCTGGAAGAGCTCGGGGCGCCGGATGGCCGCAAGGACGCCGACCATGGCAGAGAACGAGTGGGCGATCAGCGAGCACCGCTCGATGCGGAGCGCATGGAGGATAGCAAGCAAATCATCCACGTACGCATCGAGGGTCGAGTACCGACCGAAGTCGAAGTGATCGGGGTTGACGCTCCCGGCGCAAGCGAGATCGTAGAGGACGATCCGATAGTCGCGCTGAAGGAACGGTACGATCTTGCTCCAGACCGACTGGTTGGTGCCGAAGCCGTGGGAGAGGACGATGACCTTGCTGCCGGTTCCGATGACCCTCACGTTCAAGATCTCCAGCAGCCTACTTCCATTGCTGCCATTGCCTACCATTTTTCTAGGGTCTGTTTGGGGGAAGGTGATATGAGCTTGTTCTTGTCAAAGATAAGAGGCTGGAGGTTGATATATAGTTGTGTGTGTGTGTGTGTGTGTGTGTGTGTGTGTGTGTGTGTGGGTGGGTGGGTGGGGGGACCTGGTTATTTTTTCTCCACTCCTTATTGTTATTCTTTCCCTTTTCAAATGCTCTGCTGCGGCTGCATTTCGTTATTTTTCTGTGCTTTTTATGGCCAATTATCCAAACATCACAATATCTGCTTATTTTTTGTCCTTTCCATGTATCCATCTCCACCTCTGTTTCTATTTTCTTCATTTTTTTTTTTTTTCCTTTTTCCATTTTCATTTGTGTTTTTACATATTTTTGTAATGTTGAGATAGGGCTACCCCTGGTGAGCTCACCACTCTGCCAATTTTTTATTCTAGATGCAAACACGGTCGGTCAACATATTGCAGTGGAAGGAGATGATGTCTAGAGTATTCTTACTTTGCTCGCGAGAAATGACACCTCTCTTTGCCAACCCCATTCTTGATTTTCGTACGATGGGTAGTTACTTTGCTAAGTTTTATATCCAACATAACTGAATAGGAGAATATTTGTGCTAATCATGCAACGAGTGAAAATACTATGGTTAGCACGAAGGTATTATGGAACTTGTTCCAGTTTTATTCGAAGTCATGTATGAAAGACTGTAATCATTCAGGTTATTCTTAGAATAAAAAAAATTAGTCCAGTGTCTCAGTCCAAAGGGTCCAGATATTTAAAGAAGTAGAAAATAAACATTTGTGAAGATGTGTAGGAAAACAAAAACAGTGGCTTATAACTTTTGTTGGCATTGGCTTGTAGATTCTCAAATCCAATTTCTTCACACAATGTTTACTTCATAGAACAAAGATACATAAGCTGTAAGGATATATGAGAAGTTGAACAAACATGAGTTTACTGAAAGGATATCCATTATACTGTAACTCAGTTTCTATCAAGTAAATATATATATTCAGTATGTTAAAGAATTAACCCCTGAATCATGAAGAAACATGGTATACAGTATAAACATGTTGGAATGATGAGCTACTAAAGATACAATGCATTGGTCCAATTCGAACAAAACCAAATCTTAGAAAAAACCTGTTATGTTCTAGATTCAGAAATAAGATATAAGCAACTGAATTTACCCTTTAAGCTTACCTTCTGTGTATTTAAGAGAGAGAAATTAGTGTTCATGAGATGCTAAAGAGGTGCAATACTAACTGGTGGCTAGCTGCACAAATAAACTTTACAGATATGTGTCGTTTTTATCAACCTAATCATAGTACACAAGAGACATGCACAATACATCATGTATTGATGATAAACTTTACAGATATGTGTCCTTTTTATCAACCTAATCCTAGTACACCAGAGACATGCACAATACATCATGTATTGATGACAGACTGATAAATGCAGCTATGTGGATAGGCCAAGCACCTCGAAGTTGTGTACATGTATCCACAAAAAAGGAACAGCTACTCTCAGAAATATGTTTTACTTTGTATCAGTAATTCTACAGGTGTAGTTGAGAGCACTAATAAGGGCTTGTGTATAAAGATGAAAACATCCTTTTACTACCACACTTACCAATTATCATTAAATTGCTGATAAACAAGGATGAGCTGTGGAGCTTCCATTGTGTTTTATTAACAAGAAGATAATAAAAGAAGCGGAGAAAATGGAACGCGTTAGTTTGAATAAAGAGTGCACACACAATGCTAGTTTGAGGGAATGGTGCAGCCTCCTTTGATCAGAATTAGTAATCAGCAGCCTTTTGTTTTCTCTTATTCCTCATGCCAAAACACCCGAATGAGTATATGAGCTGATCATGTCCAACGAACGAATGATTGTTCAAAGTTATGGCGAAAAATCGTGTATTTATGCATAAAATGGGAGGAAATGAATAGAATTTGGATAATTGTAGCACTGTCACTAATTACCTATAAAAGCACAACAGTGAGTAAAAATGACCATGGATTAGGATAGTTCTAGCATTATAATGAGAGTTATGGAGTAATTGATACTAGCAGTCGTAAATTTCTATACCAATAGAATACACAGTACATGCAAGAGGCACACCTTGGTTATCCTAACTAAAAAGAATTGTTGATACCTGAAAATTTGACTCGCGAGACAATTAGTAATAGACTAAGATCATTTTGAATCAAAAGAATTGAATGTTTCAAACTTTATATCCATTCTCCCACTCTATTTTCTAAACGATAACTCCATCAGCCCCTTCTGACCAGGTGCGAGGGCATAGAATCCAAAACGAAAGAGCTTGCCCAAACTTGTTTGATACCTTGCAGAATATTATGAACTTTTACATGAACATGTTTCAACTCATGAAAGTTTAGGGGGGAATAAATAGACTAGGCTACACTAGGACCAGAACTTTTAAGGCTTTTGGATCAAAGTAGACGACCTTATTCTATCGGCTGCCAAATGAACCAAGTTTCTCTCCAATACATAATTCTAAAGCATCAGGTCGCTCAACCCTCTTGCATCCATTTTACATTCTTTTGAGTTTCTCACCTACATAAAAACATACCTATGAAAAGTTGGCACGTATCCGGCCTCGAGCATCACTTAATTATTGGGGAAAATTTGGGTGGCGGCTTTAAGAAAAGGGAATATTTTGAACTCATACCATCCACTTTGAAAAGGCAATGACCTGACTATCTCACTCTGCACTCAATCACGTTACTAACTTGCATGCAAGGTCTTCTTCTACATAATTAAAAAAACAAAAAAGAGAGACTCGCACACTTGAATTCTCTGGAGCCCATCATAGACTTGCATGCTCATATCATTATCCCAAGAGATTCAACTCACGCTACGGATCGTTTGTGGCCACGTGATCCCGTACATAGAGAGCATTTGTCACCAAAAATGGATAATAATGGATAATGTTGGCAAGAATCTATTCACTTCTCCTCTGGTCTATACTCTCCCATCTCCATCCCCCACTCTCTAATCTCACTGCAGTGCTGCTTTCGGTCCCTCCCCATCTTGTTGCCGCATCCATCTAATTTTCCACAAAACAGTATCTCACTCTAGAGTGGAACCTGAACTCGCCCCCCAAACCCCACATTTTTCTTTGTTTTCTCCGCTCATGGATAAAGATTGACCAGACCTCTTTCACTGTCCATCCCCACTATTACTTTCTCTTCGACAAGGCCACCACTTATTCTTTCATCAGCTCATAATGTTACACACACCCAAAAATGAACTCCACATTCACAAATAAATGCAAGAATCCAAGTGGTCTCTCTATGTGTGTGTGCGCCTTGAGATTTACTTTTATTCTTCTACAGGAGAGAGCTTTCTTACTTCTTTTCGACATCGCTTCCCTCTTATCTACTTTTATTGGGTGCATAATATATTATTCTAGAATGGACCAGCTTTCTTTCATCTCATCAAGATCTCTTCTTGTGCCCAATTATATTATTATATACAGTACTACGAGTTTCGATCCCTTGCATTGGTAGAAACATCAACCAGCATTGTCCAGATTATCACAAGATAGTCTTGATTGATTGTGCGAACCATATCAGTGAGTTCTTTGCTATCTAATTTTCACTTCGAAAGGATTCACCCTTGCTTTCAGCTCCGTGAACTTCTAAGCATTGTTGTTACCAACAAAAACATAGCCCAAAACTCCTCATTTTCAAGTCCTGTATAATTCTACTAACACGTTGGATGAAAGTTGACATATTTGTCCACTCCTTTCACTAAATCGAATACAAGATATCGTTGTCTGGATACTTAGGCTCGAACTCTGCATTTTTTAGTGCTCCATCCACATGATAATGTTTCTAAGGACCCTCTGAAATGGACATATGCATCAAATATTCAAAATGCAGAGAGGGGCCTATCCTTCACTTGCATTGCTCTAGAAAATGACATGCATGGTTGTGTGTGCGTGTGTGGAGAGAGAGAGAGAGAGAGAGAGAGAGAGAGAGATGCCTATCCTTTTCTTGTACTTGAGGCAAAGTTCACATTCATTGATCGTGAATGGTTGGATGAGTCATTGAACTTATCTTCAACATGGACTCTCTCTTCCATTTCTCTCACTCTCTCTCTCCATCTTCATACTTTGGTACTAAGCATTCCCTAGATTCCAGTGTTTCTAGTGTTTCCATGTTGGAACTGAACAGTGTCTTGAGAGACCCTACCCTTCCTTTGTGTGGCTAGCTATCTTCGGAAAGGACCTTCGCATTGGTTTCATCATCCTAACTCATTGTTGCATTCCTAGTCACCTTAGCAAGCCCCCCAAAGATCAAAGACCCCTTACATAACACGTCGAAGCCCCCTATGTCAAGTCGCCTTCATCATTGTAAGCAATCCCCACCAATGAATGGTGCTGAGATTATCTCTAGGGATAAGAATAGAAAGATATTTTCCACCAACAGCAGTACATTTGCACTCTGAGACTCGTGCACTCCGATGGAAGCTGTCTTTCTGCTTCACTTCGAGAGTAATCTAAATCCCTATAGTGATTGGGATTGGCCAATTCATTCATATCGGAATTTAAGGATGTGGGTGAACCACCACCTACTTAAGTTCGATGTCTTCCGGATATGCTAGTAATGTAGTCACGCATACGGGCCAGACCCAGGTATTTAAACTAGGAGGATAGAGTTGTTCAAGAATCGAACTGCCCAGACGATTCGTTAGGGGTACCGAGGGCGAGCGCTCCTGCTAGGCGTGCAGGAGCGAAGCACCCGACAAAAAAAATATGTATTAATGCAATATGAATTTGATGATAAAACTATAGTTTTGCAAGTGAATATATGACCAAGATATAATTTAATGATGACTCAAATTTTGTCGACTGATGAAGAAATAGAGTGGGAGTTAGAAAAGAAAAATATCAGAAGGCCAAAAATAGGCTTTAGGCTTAACACTTGAGACTTGATTGGGAGACAGGCTTGAAATTTGAGGGGGTCAGACTAATAAACATTGTAAATATTGGGTTTACAAAAAATAAAAATAAAGAAAACTGAGTCAGGCAACTGCCCACTCTGGCATGAAGATGGGTCCGCCCCTGCAAGCAGAAGGTAGATGGAAAATTTTGGACCCTTTTATTGATCAATGAAATGGGATTAGGTCGGATTCAAGTTAGTTTCATATTTCCATGGAAGATCTTAGCCAATAGGTCTAATGGGGTTTGGATTTCGATTCAGGTTAGCTTCGTATTTCCATACTAGATATTGATCTTGACAAACTAACACAATAGGCATAATGGGGATTGTATTTGAACTCAGGTTGATATCATATTTCCGTATCATACATTGATCTTGACTAGCTAGTTACTCACCTTCCCAGACACTCTGCTAGAAATCAATATCTGCATATCAGCAGTTAAGTATTGTTTCATGATATCAGCAATTAATCACGCATATGGTTTAGCTTAAAATATATTAACAGTTAATAAAATTAATCGTTGCATGTTCATGTCGATGAAACTTTCTTTCAGCTAGCTATTTGGTGACCACGACAGTATTCAAGTTCAAGCTAATTTAGTTGTATAGGATGAGATCAAATGCTACTCTTTTACTAGAATTTGTAGATTGTCAAGGGAATTTGACATCACCAATGGATCTAAAATGATACTTTCTGTTTACATCCCAATAAGTCCCTGCAGAATTTCAATTCAAGAAACTGCAGGTCTCCATATGGATAAAATTACTGTTACCATAAGAGAGATATTGACGCAAAAGTTGAAGGTTTAGGTGGGAGAACATATGCATAAGCCAACTACAATATTTAAACGGTCATGTTTCCTAACTGGATTCTCATACTAGCAACAATTTTTTTTAACAATTTCTTTATGGGAGAAAGTCGGAGGAATCAATTGATACTATTCATAGCCAAAGATTTCCATAGGACATAAATTTTACCTAGCAACAGACACATGCCTCTTTCGACCGCATAGACGCTGAAATGGGAGAAACGCAGAGGACATTGCAGAGAGTCATTCAAATCATCAAAGTATTCATTCAAGTAAATAAAGCACACCTTCCGAGGAGGCGGCTCCACTGAAAGATTTAGCAAACTATTGGTAATGGTGTCAAGATTGTTGAACCCTCTGTGTAAATGGTGCTAAGCTCCTACCAGAGGAAACCATGAAAGAGAAAGGGAATTCCATGGAGCCTAGAGCGCCATGATTAAAGCAAGGAATATAACAGCGATTCAAATGTCACAAAGAGACATTTTTAGACCAACGATAGGATGGAATGGAATAGAAGCAGGGGAAAAAAAAAAAAAAAGATAATGTGCTGCATGTCTGAGTGACGAAAAGCAAACAAGTGCAACCAAGACACCCTACAGAACTTAGAATTGCACTTGAAAGGTAAATAATAAAATCCCATAGTTTAAGGAATTTAAACTCATGTAACAATAGAGAGAGGCACAAAATTTCTTCAACAACAGAAAGCTGTGGGACTGACATATTCATCTTCATGCATGATATAAGACAACAAGCCAAATTGAAACACTCGCTGAGACAATATGAATTGAGATTAAAATAAAATAAGCAAAATAAAAGTACATCTGATTTCACCAAAATTTAAATTTAATGCCATAAAACCAAGCTATACCAACGACGGCAGATAGAAGAAAGGTATATCCAAGTAATATACCAAATGCAGCAAAAGCAGAAGCAGAGAGAGTATCAACACACATGTTAATCATGCCAGTAAGCAGATTTGCCTGCATTAAGAATTTATCACTATTGGAGTTAAGCTTTCAAGAGTTATTCAATTCCACCCTAAATTCAACCAGGAGAGATGGTAACCTTACCAGAAGAAATGAGCCTAGAAGATTTTGATTGAATGCCTCTTCAAGTACTAAAGGTTTCTGACCATATATGAAATCTGAAAGCATGATAATGGCTAATACCTACAAAAAGAGAGAGGAAAAAAAAAAAACAAGATTAAAACTAGAAAATCAATGACAGCTACAAAAGTCTATGGAAGAAGATCCAAAAGGTTCATCTTCAGGATAGCTATAAAGTTCTAAATCTCTAATTAAGTCATATTAAGAGCAAAGAAGATTCACTTGTCATGATCATGAGTGTTGTCCAAAGAGGTTTCCTGGAATAAGTAGAGTTGAGATAAGCAAACTAAAGAAAATTCTTTCAACATATTCACGCCCACCAAATACATCCCCAATCTAACACAAGATCCCTGTCTCCCTCACAACATGAACTGAGAAATACTTAGCTATCTAACTAAGGAAGCATTTGAAAGGCCAGCAGCCCAATGATACCAAAAGCCATCCATGGATATACTCAAGGAGACCAGGATAATAGAGCATCAAACAAGCAAGGAAGACTTCAGGAGAAAGAATAACTTTTTTGGTACTCTCTCGCCTGGATCCGAACCACTTCTGATTTGAAATCAATTTTGTCATACTTCTCTCCTTGGTACCAAGTGTAGGGAGGCAACAAGGGGAGAGTAGATGAATAAATATTTCAATCAAGTCCCACGTAATTCCATCTTGAGGGATCTAACCTCCTCAGTTGACAGTGTTTGTGTTTAAAAGGAAATTGCACGCATAATTTGGCTTCCTCTATAACTTTTAAATTCCTCTCTTTTGAAGTAAACCAGTTTCAAAAATTGTCCACTCCACTGGAAAGAGCACACTGTATTAAAGTAAATAAATAAATATTGCCAGTTGCAAAAAGAATGAATCTGAGTATAAACCCACAATAACAATGAAACCAAGTTAAGCATATATAAGAAGACTCTTGCATGCATCCCACTTGCCTCTTTGAAGAAATACTTACAGAAAGAGACTTATCCTATTAGCTGAAACACTAAAACATGCTACGTAATTTTCCTTTAGAATAAGAACAAGTACCGTTATAGCATAACTGTAAAGCCTCCTAGCAATGGACAAGAGGTATGAGGTTCAAACCATTGCAGTAGTTCTGTTCAAATGAAATGCATCCACCGTCTGAACTACAATCTGTGCTATATTTGTGAGTCAACATTATCAGACATGCAACATGCGTGTTCAAATGTGTAGAAACTTATATTACGAATGCTAATTGACAAAGTAAATAAGAAAAAAAAAACTACAAAAGAATAAAGAGAAGGGACGGTAAAAAAAAAGGAAGGGCAAAGGAAGGAAAGATGAGGAAAAACAAAAACACAGGAGAAAAGAAGGAAACCAAAAACGGATGAGAATATTTCGACTATCATGCAGTGTAATAAGCACACAATCTGTCCATCAGTTGTAATCATTAGCATATTTGTAAACATTTCCTTTACTTTCTACTTAGATTTGCAGTGCAAAAGAAAGAGCATTAAATTCTATTCCTTCTTTTAGAAAACATTAAATTCGCTCGAGTTTATTTGTTTCCCCCTAAATGCCTTCTGGTTTGGATGCATATTACATGCACAAATTCTAGCAAGCACAGACACTTCAATTCTCAAGCCATGTCGTGTGGACAACATTTAAACACACTTTTTGCCATGTTAATGCTATGTTGTATGTATTTTTCTGAATTTGTCACATGCCAATAAATTATGACCTGTCGCACCCATGTCAGCATATCCCTATCTGCGTATCCTAGCAAGCATGTATGGGCAACATATGTATCTAAATATTAAATTTTAATAAATTACAGTAATTGATGCTTCAATTCGTGTCGCCGAGTGATTTCCTCAACGAAATCATAGACTGTGAAAGAGCCAGGAAGAAATAAGAAGCAGGTTAAAAAAAAAAAATGCACTCCATCTATCTCAGAGGATATGGGCCACAATCAGATTGCCCCTTCAGATTCAAGATAGATAACCATGATAAGACTTGGCAATATCAGTAAGGTGTTGTTTGCATGCTAGGAACCACCATGGACACTTTAAAAGTTTCAAGCATTTTCAGAACATGGTGCAACTAGGTACATACAACTAGGATGCTGACCCATTTAGGATAACTCAAAATTATTCTGGTAATACTAGGAGTGATTTTGTTCAGTTAACACACTTAAGTATGCAATCTTATAGAGTACAATCATTTATGGCAAAGAAATAGCGGGCTCAAAATACAGACAGTTGCTCATATCATCTAGATATTTACCCATGTTCCACTAAAGTGACTAAACTGGTAACAAATTGATGTGAAATGATCAACATTGAAGTAAGTATGAGCAATATTGCACGACATATAACTAGTAACCTGCACATTAATTATCATAATATGTGAAGATGTATACCTGGAAGTTCTGAGCTAATACGAGAGCAACATATGCTGCATTGCACTGCATATATATACATTGAATAGTTATGTCAGGAAACACAAAAAAGCTGAGGGGCATCCTATGCGAATTTTCAAATGACATTCACAGTGCAATACTAATACCAACTTATTTTCTGCTTTCTGCTATTGCTAGAAAAACTAGTATAATTGATAATTTGCAGAATATTTATCAAATTCATTGTAGGAAACTACCCTTACCATTCGGCGGGAGACTTTTTCCACATGATTGTCAAGAATAATGGTCAATGACCTATGAACATGTAATGCATGTTAACCAATTAAAATTACCATGCATTCTGGAAGGAATGGACACTAGGAAAAAGAATTTGAAAATTTTACCAAAGAAGAATGCAAAGGATCCAAACTCTAACTCTTGCCCATACAACAAAGCTTCCAGCCTTGGAAGATGATTCATTTCCAAAGAATATTTGGTATCCCAAATGCACGCCCACGAGATACATACCCCAATATCCTGCAAGATAAAGATAATAGGCCAGTGAATCTAGTTATGAAACCGGAAAAGAAAAGGTGATTTACGCTAGTTTAAATGTGGAACAGAGGCCTAATCCCATGAAACTACTAAATACTGTTAAAACTCAAAAGTTGAATTGAAGTAAATGTATAGTTCCAGGTAACATGAGCTTAATCGGAAGAACAAAAACAGGTCTCACTATTTTCCAAATGTGCTGTCTACTCTAGGAGAAAACATTACCTCATACCCAAGTTCTCTACAGAGAAATATGCATTCTGTCAATAAAATGTAGACATCAGATCTGATCTTATCTTAGATTCCCTGCAATCAGTCAATTTTGTTGCCAACTCTTTGAGCTGGTGCCAAACTTTATGAGCAGCTGGCATAGTAAATTTAGGAAAATATAATAAAAATAGGTGCTTTCCATGAAACACATAAGATCCATCGATGTCTGGAAATATGCTTACTTTACCATTCACTGGAGCGTTTAAGCTAATGCAAAAGCAACACCAGAAATTCTTCATGACTAAGTCTCCAAATTAAGAGGAAAAGATCTACCAAGGAGCCATCAAAAACTTATGCCCCAAAAAAATAGTAAGTCGACAATATCTGGAGAGAACTTGTGTTCTCCACAAGCATTACAAAGGATCACTACCTAAACCATAGGATGGTCAAATTCCTTCAACCATCCATACGATCAATAACATTAGGAATCTATCCATGTGATAGAATCATCAGAAATCTGTTTTCTCTGGTTATTTAGTTTTATTAGTGAGTTAGAGTTGAATGATTCCCAATAACAAAACCATCAACTATTTTGTCATCTAAACTTTATCTTTACTAATTCTAGAGGGTTTCCCTCGATTGAGTCAGAAATTGCATAACTATTAAGGTAGGCATCCCTAATGGACAACTTGCATTCTCAGATTTATGCAAACCCCTCTTTCATACATAAGTTACCAGGACAACATATGAACCAATATTTAGGTTGATGCCCAGTCGATTGCCACTTGTAAAACTTTATCAAATATTCAAGGAGCCTTATGCACCATAACATACCTCAATTTTTATATGAAAAGCTTGAATGATGATGATCCATTATCAAATCATCCCATAGAATGTTCATAAAACTATTCGATCCTAAAGCCATCATTCAATTATAGCAAATCATAATCCAATATCAACATTCAACTCCATATCAGCCTTGAAGTTTATTATATAAGTCTCTATCCAGATGTGGACCAACTATACTAGTACTACTATGTAGGGATGGGCAAGGTATGTCAACTCCGACCAAGTCAACCAACTTCGATCGGACTCTGTCGGGGTTTGATCGGCGTAGGCTGATATATAGCGGTCGAAGTCATGCACTTGAAAGGCATTACAGACGGAATCAGTTGGATCGCTGCCGGAGTCGGTCGGATTCCGACTCCGATTGCATCAGTCTTCCTTGCTGTCATTGATTTGAGTTATAAAGGAACTTAAAGATTCAAGTTCCTCGATGTTATTAAATTAGTCTCAGCACTTTCAAGATTTGACCCAACTCTCACTCACCGACTCTTATCAAAACCCAAAACTCCACCCACTCAAAGTCAGAGGAGACAAAAAAGGGCTCCACATTTCACATTCATTTCGCCATATACCATTAATATCTTTGGCGCCTCGATATCCAATACACATAACAAATTTCCTCTACGTGTGGGTCAGTTATTGTATATAGCTTACACTTCTGTCTTCATAAAAAAGAGAAAAGAATGATCAAGAGAAAAAGCAAAAGGAGAAGATGGTGGTAACAAACCCAACATCTGCATCATCATCATCATCATCATACAGCTAATCCTAGAACAACTGCAATAGTTCCTCCTCCGCCTGCGGTGCTGTGCCAATTCACCCGCCGATCATAGCCTCAACATCAATTGGGCGAGAGTTGGTCGAAATCAGTTGGGTCACTCCTTGGAAGTCCTCAGTACCATATATCCCTCTTCGCTCTACCATGATCTCCAACATGTAAGAACTATTTTTTCAACATAAAGATTTGAGTTTTTTTATGAAATTCATTGTTTTAAAGGAAGGAACTTTGATATGTAAAGGGATGAAAGCTTGAGATAAAAGGAGAGTTTCAGAGGAATTTTGAGGAAGAAGACGTTGAAACTTTGGGAGAATTTTGGGGGATAAACTGAGAAAGAAGATGAAGAGGTTTTGGGGTTTTGGGTGGCTTTTTAGGAAAAAGAAGATGATACAACAGCTATCATCACATTCATTAGAAATGACACAACAACTATATAAGGTTTGGTCTTTAGAATATATATTTTTGGCAATACGTTGGCTATAAGAAATGCTTCATGAATTAACTCCTACAGTTATCCTTTTAATTTTTGAGTTGGAGTCAGGGGTGGACTCTAACTATCGAATGCCTGGTGTTACTGAGACTATGGTTACTCAATTCTTCGAATTGTATTTTTTGTTAGGTGAATACTCATGTGCTCTCTGCCACCTCTATATGGTTTGGATCATGACAATTCTGATACCAGAATCCTTGTGGGTAAAGACCTTCTAACTGTTCTGTTGGTTGATTTCATTATCAACGATTGGGTTTGGATTGTCATATTGTTTAGGTAGCAATGTCTCTTACTACTGGTGTGACAAGTCCGAGATCAAAACTTACATATGCCGTTATGACTCACACAGGTCTTGGCATGCATTACTAATATGAATCACTACAGATGCAGAACTTGCATCCGCTAATACAACCTGCCTAATATCGGGACCTCAGAGTTTGAGGGCTACCCAATGTGTCAAGTTTCAGGATCAGGACTTGGACTTAGATGACATAACATGGATTGCACAGAACTGTCAGCCTCATGTTGCTTACTAAAGGCACACAAATCTACACTACAAACTTCTAATATTAAGATAGCAGAGGATTCAAATATAAAAGATCCCTTTGCACGCATCCAGTTAACATAAAAGCCAAGGATCACTTCAATCTAATATGCAAGTATCTATGCCACACATACAACAAACATGCAAAATGAAACTAACGGAATAGTTAAAATCTAAAATCTATAAAAAATAAAGTAGCACTATACAAGTGAACCTTACCAAATATACTAAAAATCCCTTCTTTGTTCTGGCTGATTAAATCTGAAGTCCTTTCGTTAGAGATTAAATACTCATTTAACCCACATAACAAGCAGATTTGATAACCTGAAAGGGTAAGAGAATCAGATTTTGATGTGTTTAAGCGCTGTTGAACTGTTTGAACAGAAATCATCATGAAGAGCATGGTAATGAGTGTACCTATAAGAATAAATAATCCAAATATTCCACAATATTTTGGATGGATATTAACTATAGATGTTAAAATAGATACAGCTGCAAGGGTAAAGAAGAAATTCCAGTGAACACCATACTCCCCTACATGGACCTGTAAAATGTTTCAGCATGTTCAGCTTACATATGAAATAGAAGTACTAAAAGTAAGAAGAGAGCAGCTAGAAAAAACAAGGGAATTAATGTGAATTCGAGTGATTGTAATCAGATTTTTAGCTTTGAAATATAAAATAAATACCAAGGAAAATTGTGCAAGAAAAACCACGTGGCAATCACCCAATCCCTGTGCATAGCTCCTCAAAATACCTAGTGCCAGTGGGCACACCATGGATAGACCGATTGCATAAATATTCTCGCTCATTCTTTTAATGTATAACTGCCATGGAGCCGCAACTAATACAGACACTCCTGAACACATTTGTCATTCCTAATCTTCCCACCAACTAAAACCACCTTCTAGCACATATTATTGGCAACTTCACTTTCACCACCTAGTATACCTTTGTTAAGATTGAAACCTGTTATTCATTATTTTGCCAATCACCATAGCAGCAACCCCAACAAAAAGTTCTGTTGCTGATAACCACCATTATTGGTCTTCTAATTTCTTTCTGGCAAGATTGTCACAAGAATCATACGTATACACGAAAAGTATGCCTACATACATGTATAAAGTGATAAATATCTAGATACATACATACATATGTAAAACTCTGCAAGCTTGTGAGTTCTGTTTTGAAGCCAATGATTCACCTTGCATGAGGTCACTCACTTTCCTTTACACTTTTATTTTTCCAAATGCAAGAGCACGTGCACACACAATAGCACAAGAACCTTTTGGTCAGTTACGCAATAACAGAAGTTATTAAAAAGCTCAAAATCATTTAGTTTTAGTACGAACTTTATGTATTAAGTAGATCATGATAAATGGTATTGAACTCCTTGTCTCCTTCCTGTTCTGTGTGTATGTGTGTGTATGTGCATGCGAGCAAGTGCATGTGCATGTGCATATGCTGGATGACTAGTTCAGTTTCAAGGTTAAAAGACTTGAGCGTTAGTCACTATCTTTAAGTGTGACCACACCAAATATTTAAATATATAGAAGATCATATTAGTAAGAAACTATGTGTGTATGAACTTATGGAAAATAACTCTGACAAGAACACAGCACAGCACCCAAGCAAGATGGTTCTTGACATCTATAACAACGACATGTATTCAAAAAGAAAAATACTTTCAATTTATAAAATTGATTTAGAAAAGAAGGAATTTCTTCTTAAATTCACAGGAAACTTCAAGCACTTACAAGTAAACATTAGAGCTTTTACAAAAGAGTACATCTTTCCAATATGACTACATGAAGTGAGGAAATACTCATACCTGATAATCTACACCCGTTGTAGAAATGAGACGGGCAAAACCTAGAAGTATTAGCGGACATATAGATTGGAGTGCAGACTTCCATTCCCTAGGCAGAAGCAAAATTTAAGATTTGAAAGTATAGACATGAAAGAGATCTATTTACATGATTCAAAAGCTTGATAAATAAGAAAATCTTTTGATGAAAATAAAGAAGAAAACTTACTATCATATAGAGGCAATATATGTTATAAGGTATCCCCATGTCAGATATATGTTTCGAATGCAAGATAAGCACACTTTTTTTTTAATGGTAAAAGAACAATTGTTATCATAATATAGGAGTACAATATATCGTAACGAAACTCAACCTCTCTAATAACACTCATTAACCATTCCTTGAATATATATGTATATGTAATGTGTGTATGTGTGTGTAATGGAATAAAAGAACCACGTTGATGAGTGATTAGAAACCTGATAAATCATAGCACAACAACTTGTTAAGAGTAGCTCAAAACACACAAATAATAACCACCTCTAAGACTGGCATCATATCTAATATTCAAAGTTATTGAAAAGACACCATAATTACCACTGCTAATAGAACCACAATAAACCAATGTCAATCAAAAGACAGATCCTACCAATTCCAACCCAAAAACCCAAGACCCTCGCCGACAAAGAAGATGATGAAATCCATTCTAATCATCAGAAAAATCTTAACGGTCATTACAAGAAAACGAAGTAGATAATAGGATATAGATATACATAATCACTAGTAGTGACGCCATTGAGATCGCTCGATGAGATTGTGCTTACCTCTTAAGAATAATGAGATCTGTTTAAGGATAAAATCACAAAAATCAAAATTTTTAGAGATCCATGAAGAATTGAGATTGCGATGATGGAAGTCTTTGAGATCAAACTGATCATCAATTGTCTTTTTTACCGCAAGCCCTCTCTCTAATTGGAAGTCATGGTTAGAGGAGAGAAAGCCCTAACCAATAGATAATTTTGGGTAGGGGGAATCGGCAGCAAGAACCCCCATATAGGGTGTTTTTTTTTTTTTTTTGCTATGCTATTTTTTTTATTGTTACTATATTGTAAAGAATAAATGAATTGCAAAATCAACAACTTCGCATGCCATTAGCTGAAATGTTCAATTAGAATAAGATAATAAATTGTGTTACAAATAGGGAAATGATATCATTGAGCAAAGTAGATTTGAGTTTTTACTTCATCAAAATGTATTTCCACAAAATAAGGCAAGAACCTTCTTCCATGAGTGCATTCTCCTATGAAGGAGACAAATGCCTATTCATTGTAGAAAACTTGCATTTCTCCTGCCTAGACTTCTATAGTTAGAAGAGTGCAGAAGTAGGACACAATTAGAATACGCACCACAAGTTGAGTAGGAGAATAAGTTTCTTTCCATGAGGACCCCTCGAGGACCAAAAGCCTATCTAATTATCAACTTATCCTACAGATGTCTTACTTCAAGCCAGACTCTCAGATGCAAACGAAGAATAGAACTTGCAAATTATAATATAGAAAAATTTACTGAGTCAAAACTTATATTTCTTATACATGGAAAATATCAAGATCTGTACGGTAAAGGAATATAAACGAAAAAAAAGTTTGTGATGGTAATGTCCATCAACCAATATATTCTATTTTCATCTTTTCGCATCTTTTATCTCAAGTAGGAAATCAAAAATCCAGCCAGGAAAACATGAAATGGCTAAACCAGTTATGAGTAGAAACACAATTATTATCCTTAACTTGAGTTGCATGTCATAATTTCAGTAATGGACACAGTTATTTGTAATTATACCCATCACCCACCTTTTTATCCCTAGAAAAGGAGTTAAAATGGTTGTTTGAAACTACATAGGAAGGGGGTAAGAAAGGGAATGGAATTTTTCTAGCTAGTGAGCTCAATAGATAATGGGGAGACAATGTGCCATGGCTGAGTGATAGTTGTAACTGAAAGTTTCACATTACGCATATGATAATAAACTATCAGAACGAATGAGTATCAAAAGCGTTGTAAGCTGGTAGTACACTAGTATTCGTAATGATTTGATTTTCCCTAACTAATTTACCATATCAAAAAAGATTTTGATAATTTATGTTTATGAATACACCTATGAATAATTAGTTGAATATTGATATATATAAGTTAATGCTTGTTACATTAAAATGGTCCATATTCATGCTTCTGTTAACCGGCATACTCCACTATTATTAAACCTGTGTAGGGATGAAAATGGGTGGAACTATAGTATTTTATTATGTGGGCCAAGGGCAGGCTCTTTAGTCTGTTCATTCTCATCCCTAAATCCATGGTTGAGTTCAAGACCAATGACTTGAACTAACAAAATATAGTGTTAAAAACAGACCTTGTAGATGGAACACATGGGCCAATCTATATTCTCATCCCCACATAGATTCGATAATAGTGACAATATTCCAAGTCAACAGGACATGAAGTGGACCATATTGAACCCCAATACGGCCTATTATTTTTCGACGATATACAGAAACCCCGATGCACTGACATGAGCCAATGAAAATGTCATTTTTTTAATAGAAAATACAAATGTCACTACCAAAAACCATAACCACGTGACTCATACCCATGCATCTCTTCCTAGGCTGTATGAAAAATATGATTCATCCTAATAAAAGAGAACTTTTCTCTCACATTAACCATTCGTATCCATTTAAAAAAAAAATAGAAAACTAACTTTTGGGATCAATCGTATACAAGGTAACAAGCATTAACTTAATTTATATAAATCAATATTCAACCAGTTACTTATGTGTATTAATATAAATTAATGATAAATTAAAAATCACAAACTACGAAACACGATTCGTTGGTTCTAATACATTACAACAAGGAGTCCTTCTATCATTCAACTATCTTCCTCTCTTCGTTCTTAATTATGTGATATGCTTTTTTTTTCTTGCTCTTTTTTTTCAATTTGCAGCATAGAGACACGGGTCCAAAATAAAACCTCTATTGTTTAACCCTAGTTCCTATCCGATTTCATTTTATATAGGGTCCTAGTATATAAACCTAATAACTACCAATTAATAAAATAACTTAAGCTATTATTGGGTCCTAACTTAAGCTATTATTGAGGCCTATCCTATAACCGAAAACCCAATTCCTTAAAATTGATAACTTTACAAATACACTCTTAATTTATATAGCCCTTATACTACTCTCCATAAAGTAAATAATTATCAAAATCTTTTATCATATAGTAGATTAATTTAGGAAAAGTAATCAAATTATTATAGTATCAGCTAAAGCCTAGTACGAAGGCAACACAAATAAATTGTTTAAATGAATAGCTCTGTAAGTAAAATCCCCTTGAGTTGGTCCAAGATGCTGGCCAATCATATGGAGTAGCTGGCCATGTCAGGTCATTCAGTTTGTACTTAGAGAAATCAAACAGTAAATCAAACCTCAGGTACTTGTGATGATCTCATCAAAATTAATGATAATTCATTCAAGCTTATTCAAGAAGTCTTCGAAGAGAAACTGAGAAAATTAAGAGTGACTCACATGGGCTTGGAACCACGTGCCTGTCTTGATACTAATGAATTTGCGACTATAAATGATCCCACCCCAAGATCCATCTGTTCGATACATATGCCAGATTTCCACAATCAACAAAAATTGCTAAAACATATTGGTAATTCAGCTAATGTACACATATAATTATTAGCAACCATAAAGTCATACACTATGGAAGAATATAAGTGCAACTCGTGCAGGTATTTCAACTTATATAGGGATTTCAAAAAAAAAGTAGAGATTTGCATATGCTCTTCATTAATTTTAAAAAAAAAAAAACTATGATAAGGTACCAAGAGAGATACTATGGTAGACAATGATGAAGAAGAGAGTTCTTTCAAGTACATTAACATAATTAAGGACATGAATAAAATGGCAAATGTCAGAACTTGTGATGGCCTAACAAGTAATTTTTCGATCATAATTGGATTGCATCAAGAAACTGTATTGAGCTCGTTCTTATTTTGTTATAATGATGGATGAGCTTAGAGCTATTCAGAATGAGATATCTTGGTGTATTTTAATTGCAGATAATATTGTTTTAGTCAATAAAACAAAAACAAGGATAATGTCAAGTTAGAGTTATGGAGGCAAATCTTAGAATCACAAGGTTTTAGATTTGGTAGGTCCAAACAGATTAAATACAAATTAAAAAACAAAGGATTCGAAACTATAGTATTGTAACACTAGACAAGTAAGAGATAAATGGAAAATCAATTCAGATACTTGAATTTTATAATTAAAAATGACGGAAAGATCGATAGTGATATCAACCATATAATCCAAGCTAACTGGTTGAAATAGAGGAGCGCAACGAGAGTTTTATGCAACTGTAACATTCCATTAAGGTTAAGGAAAAGATTTTATAAAATTGCTATTATGCCAACTTTATTATATAGCAAGAAATGTTGGGCTATAAAAAGGGACATTTACAAAAGAAAAGTGTAACAGAGACGTCCATGTTTCGTTGAATGCATGGTAACACTAAAAACGATAAAGTGAGAAAAGAAAATATTCTCACTAAGGTGAACATACCCCATACAACAGAAGATTCGAGAAAGTTGCTTGCGATGGTTTGGCCATAAGCAACGTAGATCTATATATGTATTAGTTCGACGAATAGAGTTTAACATAGCATAAATCAGTGAAGGGACAATCAAAGAAATTATAGATTGAAGTGACATGAAAAGATATAGGTGCTAAAGGCTTAAATGAACACATATTGCTCAATAGGAAGAGTGAAAATGATCGTCCATGTGACTATCCGGTGTGATTCTCTTTTGGTTCACGTAGCCTGCCCCAAATACTTGGGACGAAAGACTTAGTTGTTGTTATTATTGTATATGATGCAAATGATTACATATATAACGCTAATAAGTAACTTGTTAAGATGGCCCATAGACATGAAATTCAAATTTTCAAGCCAATCAAGCCATTCTAACAAAAAATGTAAAATTCCCCATTAAAGACCTCTAGAAAATTGAGATGTCTATTATAGTTAAATGAGTAACGCAGCAGCAAGAAACAAAGTGAAAGCTTGGAATTACAGCCAACAGACGCCAAAATCATGTAATCAAAAACCTAGAAAACTATACGTGCACTGGGCATCTGGAACTAATTTTCAATTCAGATAACTTTGGACTGCTCATTTCTCATATAATTTTATAATATCCTTTTGAACCATGAGAAGATTATTAAATCTACAGCTGATGAGAACTCATCAATAGTAGCCACTAAGATACCATACCCACTACAATAATATAAGATAGGATACAAGGCTTCGGTTGAATAGAGCTTACCAGACCAGTCCCATATGTTTCAGTCTTAGCATAACGTCTGGGAAAGATTTTGAAGTCAACGGCCAAAATACACAAGCATGTTGTCAACACCTAATTGTAAAGGCACATTCATCACCAACAGATTATAGTTATCAAATTGAGGAGAACGAAAGTAAGGAAAAAATGTAAGGCGATGATATGCTCACCACTGAAACTCTATATGACAGAATGCTTGTTCTCAGATAAGACATACGTTCTGGCCCCTCTTTTGAATGAAAATGGGAAAATCTGAGCCTGAGTACGACCCACTAAACTTTAGATCAATGTGCAAGAAATTGTTTCTGCAAGTGTGCTAGAGATGGCAGCACGTAATTAAACAATGTTCATTCCTAAGATATAATCTGCATTGAAATTGAACATGGTACTACCATTAGAAGTGACAGATGTAATCTTTTCAAACAAGTGAACAACCCACCATTTAGTTGAAATACATAGAAGCAGCAAAAGTGTTACGGTTGCTGTGCACAGATAAACCCAATCTGCAAGGATCTGCCAGGAACAAATTAATCAGTGATCGCTCCTTCTCTATCAAGAACCGAACTTGATAAAAATTTACACTCATTGAGGGATACCTAAATTTCCCTATTCAACAAGACTATTCAGTAGTCTAGGAAAAAGATGTGGTGGGTGGCTAGATACATGTTCTGAGACATATTTAATATTCCCTGTTCAGTATTTTAGTCATTGATTTTTGTTCTTAGGGGTGTTCGGTTGCTTGTGTAAGTGTATAAAGTAGTTACAATTGCAACCATTGCAAGTAACACTTTCTGTTATTTGATTGTAAGTGAAGTTACAAGGTTTGCTAACTGCAATTGCAACTACTTACACTTGCAGTAATTGTAGTTATGGAAAAAGTGTGTAAAACACTTTTCTGCTTCCCTTTGCAAATAGTAATTGTATTATTGATAAATGAGATATTTCTAAGACCTCTTGAAAATTAAAAAAATAAATATTCTAAATTTTTTGCAATTTTAGTTACCACTTGCAACTAAAAAGTCAAGTACAGTAATACAAATTACAACAACTTCTATTTCTATAACTTCAATTGCAATAATATAAGATGTCACTTATAATATCACTTGCAAGCAAGCAACCCCCCCCCCCCCCCCACCAAAACCCCCCCCCCAACCCCCTACTGCAGGAACCTCCCTTGCCAATAACTTCTCCGAAGCTCCTTAATTTAAAGCGATAGGGCATATCCAACCCCATTTTGATGGGAAAAGTCAAGACTCCAGCGATGTGGTTTAGCAAGCATCGAAACAACATAGAATTATTTCAGCATTTAATATATGGAATATGCACATCAATGGAGCATAAATTACATAGATAACAGAAGGGAACTTCTAGCCTACTTGAATTATCTGATATGCATATCCTAGTGATGTGAAGAAAGCCCAAACAAAATGTTGTATTTCCACTTACAGTGAAAATGAGCTTGATGGGCAGAATGACGCACAAAAAATCCATAATCAACGCGACCGTACAGTTTCTCCCATCTTTAGCTGAAGAGCTTGCATCATTCTTCTTCTCATATTCTTTAGCACATATAGTGCCTGCAAAGGGTTTTAAACAAAAAGACAAAGCTTATACAACTGAACTAATTCAGTGAGCAGATTCGATACAACATGAAATTTCCAACAAATATAGTGCTAGCCATGAAAGATGTTAACTTTCTATCAACAACACCGCTGTAATTTTCAAAATTTTGGCTCAAATTAGCGTTTCGACTGTGAACTTACCTCTCACAGGGCTCGAGCAACTCCATTGTCGAAGGACCACCAGAGCCTGAGATCCCCAATCAAAATCGATAATCAATTGGACAGAAAGAAAACTTTTTGAAACTTAATTTTCGACTAATAAATAGATTCAAATGTCACGAAATTTACCGGCACTATTGTGGAGAGAGCGGCAATCTCGAGCATCGAAGATCCGGTGAGGTTGCTGACGAATCTGAAGAGACGGGGAGTTGTAATTAGGAATTTTAAAGATCAAGAAAATATTTGCTAAAAATAGCAAGAAATGAAGCGATTTGATTTACTCTTCTTTGAGTCGTTTGTTAGGGTTGAGAGAGCTTGCCGCGAGATCCATCGGAGAGAAGGGAGGAAGAAGAAGAACGAGAAGAAGCAAAGCACGAGACGGAGCAAGCAGCGCGCTGCTGGAAACCATGGAGAAGGGTTTTTTTTCTTATATTAGTGCTTTGCTTTTGGGAAATTTGCATAGCTGGACCCGCGTAGTTGCAGATAACACCCTCAAACTTAAAAAAATTGAAAATGTTTGTTTAACCCCTTAATTTATAATTGGAGTTGAGTAAACCCCTTCCTCCAAAGAACTTTGGAGTACGTTTGTGAGCCGGCCAGTTTAGAAAATCTTACAACAGTAAAATTATAGTAATTTAATGATTCTTTGTTAATTTTTTTTTTAAATTAGAATCTATACATTCTAAAATTCTATAGAATTCTTTAAGATCAACTTCTAGTTTAAAATTTTAAATTGTACATGCCACCAAGGATTGTCCCTTAACTAACACATTCTCATCCGTAGCTGAAACAGACTATGAGCTGACAAATAAATCCATTTCTCTGGTCTATAGTATTTGCCTGTCGTTTTTTAAAATATATATGGTAAGTATTTAGCCTTTCATATTTATTTTAATGATAGAAGGATTCTATTTGAGCACGGCATTTTACTCTTGGCGCATTGGTTTCTCTTTACACCAAACTCATATTTTGAAATACTGCTATTTTGCTTTTTGCGCCCAAAATTTTTTCAAAAAATACCCTTCTCTTTTTCTCTAATTCCCCACCCGTCCAATTCCATTTAGCAAAAAAATATTTTGATCGGGTATTAATACCCGACCAGCAAGCAGAGTCTCAACAAAAAAAAATTAAAGATAAATTTCAAACAAATACATATAAAACCTAAAAAAAAATTCAAATCATATCTTAAATTTGTTCTCTAACACTAATTACATGTTAGAATTTTCCATTTGCATAAGAAAACTCAAATGCAAATTCCAAACTCAAAATTCACTTGTCACGGTGAAATCGAAGAATTTAAAATTCTTCTAATCTTTTCAGGAACGTTAATGTAAAAAATTTTAAGGGGTAAAAAAAATCAAATAGATGATTTTGTAGGAGATGTGTTTTTATTAAATACAAAAAAAAAATCATTTTGGGTTTTAGAGATAAAATAGAGGAGGAAAACGATGAGGGGTAGTTCCAAATTTTAAAAAAATTTAGTTTGGAATTTATAAGAATAATTTAGTCCAAAAAAATAATAGTAAACTTGTAATTATTTATAAGTTTTAAAACCGTACGTC
The DNA here is from genome assembly GCA_036321105.1 of Dracaena cambodiana. NCBI lineage: Eukaryota > Viridiplantae > Streptophyta > Magnoliopsida > Asparagales > Asparagaceae > Dracaena > Dracaena cambodiana. The sequence continues at coordinate 33,414,532 of JAYEPQ010000017.1, forward strand.
AAGAGTAAAATGCCATATGCAAATAGAATTTCCCATGGACAAGCACACCATTTCTCTTAGTGAGCCCACTTAACAGTAGTTTAGACTGAAATTCTGAATAAAAAATACACTATTAAGTGGGCTCACTAAAAAAAGTGAAAATTTATTTTCACTACTTCATGTATTTTTTTTAGAAGTATTTTTTTTAGCCAAAAGTAAAACAAAAGTTACTTCTTCAATGATAATATGAATTTTATGTGTCGCTCTCAGAATTAAAAGAAATAATATTTTATTAATTTGTTCCTTTACCTACATTTCTTTCTTTCAAAAAATATTTTATTTATCTTCAAAATTCTTCCTAAAAAGTTTAAACACATACTGAGTATATGATACTTTCGGCTCACGATTCTAGAAGCAAATATCCACTTTTCGATGTTTCTAGATATATACTTTTTTAGTAATATATAATATTTAGAAGGGTTATTTACTGGTTTGTCCCTCAAATCTTTATATATTATGATTTTGCTCCCCAAATCTTCATATTTAGAATTTTGCCCCCCAAATCTCATAAGTTGCAACAATTTTGCCTATCTCTCTAACACAGTTAAATATTTGACCATTTTACCTCTATTTTCCTCTTATATTTTCCTCCTCTCTTCTTCTTCTCTCTTTCTCCTCTCTTCTCCTTTTCTTCATTATTTCTCCTCTCTTCTTTCTCCTCTCTTCTTTCAGTATTTAACTGTGTTAGGAAAGAGAGGAGAAGAGAGAAGGAAGAGAGGAGAAAGAAGAGAGGAGAAATAATGAAGAAAGGAGAAGAGAGAAGGAAGAGAGAAGAAGAAAAGATGAGGAAAATAAAAGAGAAAAAGAGGGGTAAAATGGTCAAATATTTAACTGGGTTAGGGAAAATTAGAGAAGGGGGCAAAATTATTTTAATTTATGAGATTTGAGGGGCAAAATTCTAAATATGAAGATTTGATGGGCAAAATCATAATATATAAAGATTTGAGGGACAAACCAGTAAATACCCCTATTTAGAAATATTGTGCTTTGGGTTTCTTTGCTTTAGACTTATCTCAATAAAAAATACATCTGGAGGACGATACTACTTCAAAAGAAAAACATTAATGTATAATTATTTTTTTTCTCGTTCGTTAACGGCCTCTCGGGGTATAATGTTTCGGCCCACCACAGCAAAGTTTCACACATACCAGCCCACGCTAGATTGGCCCAATCCCCACCGAGACCGAGACTTTGCAAGTTTCGGAATCCTAATTAGACTCGAAATAGAGTTGATCAACAATATAAATAACATTAGCATGCGTCTTAACTTGCATAACCACCTCTCTTCATCAGAGTGCAGAAGAAATTAAAGGAGGTTCTCTAGCCAAGAGACAAAAAACCATTAGAATCTACAGCAAGCAAAGACATTATCAGAAGAAGAACGAAATTCAAAGCGAGTTGCTAGCCATGGGCAAGAAGAATAAGAGTATGTATCCTTTTCCTTCGTATTTGATTTGCATCGTGTTATAATTTCTCCCCCCCCCCCCCCGCCCCCCCTTTAATTACTCTATTTTTAAGAGAATAAAACTTTTTTTCTTGTGTCGTTTGATCCAACTTATACTCTTGTTCTAGTATTTTAGATTGTTTGTAGGCTTCTACCTATTAGAGATCAAGTCACTGATTCACATAAGTTACAAAAAAATAAATACGGGAAGGAATTTATTTGTCCAAAAAAATTAATAACAAACTTGTAAATAAAACTAAATTGAGTGGGCTGCCTCCCGTTATAAATTTCCAAAACCATAAGCGCAGCGGACGAATATGCTGGGCTTCGGCTCGACCCATCTGCGGACACCTTTCTAAGCAGCTGGTCTTCTACATCGGGTTTTTAGAGAATCTCGCTCTTGGATCATAGGATGTTGTAACTCGACAGTTCATGGAACAGATTTCTTCATTCTTCTAGTTTCGATCGTCTTTTTGATAGCTATAGTGGTCCATTTGTGCGAGATGTACCTTGTGGGGGCGCCATAGTAAATTGAAAATAGAGAGAAATGGTCGTTCCTAAGGAAACACGCACAAAAAAAAAAAAAAAAAATAAAAAATACTCGGTCCACACGTGTTTCCTATGGGGACACGCAGAGTACTTTTTTTTTTTTTGCTTACCTTAGATTCGGCGGAGTTATTCTCCTCCTCATTGGAATATTCTGCAGTATTCCTTCCAATAATTAAGCAAAAGTGGCGAGCGGTATTGTTGGCTGTTACGCGTCCCAAATAAGAAATAGAGACGAATATCAGAATCTAGGGGAATTTCTACACGAGCACACCACTTGTCCCTGTGAGCACACAATGCTTAGTGAGCACATCATCTCTTAGGAAATGAGAAGGTTTGTTTTAGTGAGCACACCAAAAAATTCCAAAAACCCTTTCTCATTCCTTTCTGTGATCCAGACAGAAAATAATACCATCCGAATTCTAATATCTGACGGAATACTTACTGGTTGGTTGGAAATCTCAACTAGTGGGTTCTACACTGTCGGAATACTTGACTAGACAATAAATAAGTATATTCAGTCTGGGTGTAGAAATCAGAAAAACCTTCTCGACTTCGACTGTATCGAAATCCACTTGTATCTTATTTGACAATTATATTACCATGATTAACTAAATCCTAATTCCTATTTTCTAGTTTAAAACTAAATAGAATAGAGTTGGAAGGAAAATTAATTTGGAGGAAAAATCAAAGAAGAGATTTAGAGTTTATGGATTAATGTTCTTTTTGGAGAGATGGAGGGTCATGGTTCGAAATTTTCAATAGGAAACTGCGTCCGTTTTAGTAAATAAAGTGTGCACACAGAGAGAAGTGGTGTGCATCTTCGGAAATTCCCTATAATCTAAGTTTTTTATTTTTCTCCGCTAACAGCTCTGAACAGTAATAAAGTGGGCGCACGAGCAAAAAGGGTGTGCTCCTTTGGAAACTCCCCTCAATCACCACTTATAAAAAGCGCCCAGCCCAATCTCTGCCCCTTGTTCTACCCCTCTTCCACGTTCCCAAATTGAAACCCTAAATTCTCTCTCTCGATCATCACATGGCTGTGCCCTCTTTCGATCAAATTGATGCCGTCGCCGACTCTACGACCTCTAGATCAATCGTTGCAAATCTCGCCACCAACCAATCCTTGATAGCTTGTGATTCTCTCTGTAACGTTCAATTCTTCGATCTTGTTTCTTTTCGTGTTCATCGGTCCAAATAGTGCTGGTACTGACGCTTTTGAAGTGCTTTCGCCATGGGGAGAAGTAAGTTTACGCCCTTTTTTTTTGGAATTTGTTTGGGATCGTGCTTAAAGATTGGATTTTTTTGATGGGTTAGTGAGAAATTTGAGTTTTTGAGTAACTAGTTGTGACATTTTGTGTTGCTTCTATTAAAATTGTAATGTGTGTGTGTGTTTTTTTTGATGGATTTATTGGGGATTTTAGTAATTAATACTGTATCTATTATTTCATGGAAATTGATCGATTGTTTACCCTTTCATGGAAAATTGAAAGGGTTGTATATAAGTTCAAAGATGGGCGGGTGTGTGTTGAAATTTTGTGTTTTGAAAATCTTTAGCTTGTAACAACTGTTGTTTTAACTGTTTTGTTGATCGGATTGTGTTTCTATATGCTTTTTTAGTTGGATTATTTGTGCAAATTTGTTCCTTAGTTTGTAAAGGATAACGTTCTATGCATTTGCGTCATCTTCTTGTTTTTGATACATATTAAATTGAATTGTCTACTACTTGAAGTTTGAAATTTTAAGCTGCTTTTCTCTGTTTGTAATGTTATTAATTTGATGAAATTGATTTTGATGGTTACTTGTCTATGCAGGAAAGCAAAACAAGAGCGCTGCTGACTTGTTGTTTGTCAGTGATTCTGACAGTGCAACTTCTTCATCAACGGCTTTGTCCGATCTAACTTTGGCTCACGAGACTGAGAATGTTAACTCTCTGGATGCTTTGATAGAAAGATGCCTAGAGAACCTCGACAAGAAGTACTTTCTCTCTTTTACTGATCTCGATAAGTTCCCATTTAACTTTTCCACTGTCTGCTACATAGTTCTAGTGTTGCTGGAATGTCATGTGAGATTTTATTTTTTGTATTGGGTTGTCCCGATGCAAGTTCTGTGAAGTGTACATTTATTCTAAATCTATATTCATGGAGTTTCTAATATGATTGATGTCAAACCAAGTACACAACGGCAATAGCGGTTAGTGCAATTTTGAATTTAGCATTAAAGATGACTAACCAATCAACATGTGTTCTTATTAGACATGTTCCATGTCACACGATAACTGGTGGCATGTGGTAAGACCGTAAGAACTATGTGTATTTACATGTAAATTTACAAAGAACTTGGTTTCAAGTCATGCTGTCTGGGTCTTGCTCCTATAAAAGAGTTTTGTATGGTACTGACAACATGATCAACTTGTCCTAGCATCACGCTGTGCAGATTGTTTTTTTTTTTTTAAAAAAAAAAACAAAGGCCATAGTCATTCCCATTCCAAACCCCGTTAATTTATGTTAGGATTTTAATAAGCAGTGGGCATCTATTATTGTAAAACCTATTGCCAGCCTTGTGAGAGTGGTTTCTTTGATAATCTGCTAATCCATATTCAGTATATATGGGTTGCCTGTCTTTTGTTGGTGGAGTTCTGATTGAGGCCTGGTCGCACCAATATATAAAATTTTTAATTAGAGTGAAAAAAAAAGTACAAATGATAACGAAACAACTGATCGAGGTAAGTTATAGAATAGAAAAGAAACTGCTTAGCGAACTGCTACAATATTTTGGTTCATAGGTGAAGAGATTAAGTCTACTTTATCATTGTAAATCTATATTATATCTATTGCGGATGGAGGTGCTATGTCTGTTAAGACTCCGTTTAGGAAATTTGATAGATTAGCGAAACCTGGTCTTTAAATTGAGTTGTTAGCCATGCCAAAATGCACTCAACTAACACACTTTTACTGGGCATTTTCAGCGATTCTTTAAAACGTATTTGTTTGGGAGATTGTACCCCTATAACAGTATCTCGAGCTTGTCCATCTCAATTACCAAAACAGAATTCAATATCATTAAATATGACACATATATATGCTGAAAGCCAAAATTTTGATGATAGTAGTTATCATTTAGTTGCATAACATTACTATGGTTTTGAATATCAGTCAAAAAAATATCTCATTGGATTTTGAGGCTACCCAATACTTAATAGACTCTATAAATTTTGTTCTTGGTGATATTTATGACTACGATAGGTCCAATGTTGCTGCTTTGGATACCAAAAACCGTTAGGTACCAGTTCTGAATTTAAGAATTAAACTTGCTTAGTGCTGAATATAATTCCTTCATTTAGTTATTCTGCTGTCAATCATTATGCATCCAAGTGCAGTCAGATATAAGCTAGAATCATTAGCCTTTTCTGATTATGACTTGTTTAAGGCATTGACATTTATTTCATATTTGATATTGTTAACCTTTTCTGGTTATCCCTTATTTTTAATTCATCTTCTTATTTTTGGATGTTTGACTATTGAGTATCATACAATAGTTTAGTGTTCTTGTATTCCATAGTGCTTCTTTAGCTGGACTTTTCTTCTTTAATAAACCAGATCTTCGAGGTTGAAGGCATTGCTAGAGCTTGTCACTGCATTTGAAGGGAACATGCTTCTTCCATTCATAGAGAACAAGTGAGTTTTCTTATATTAGAATTGTTTTTTAACATCAACAGTTATTTCTTGAAGCCTGGATACGCTACTTCTTGGAGACTACTTTGATGATACATTTCTTGAAATTTATTAGACGCATGTTTGGCACTTTTTAAGTGAGGTTATAATTGCAGTTGTGATAACAAAGACAAAGATTAATAGTGTGTAATGTGTTATTACTCTTGATATTATTATTACTATTACTAATAGTATGATTTTAATCGTGTTAATATTGTCCATGCATCACATTTGACGTAAGATATCCTGTATGGTTCGAGTTAGTTGAACATCTTAGAGTGCTGTTCTGCATTGTAAAATTGTCTCAAAGTTAAATGTTAGCATATAATAACCAGACAATCAAATTGGGGCCATAGATAGTTTTCTTCATTTAATATGATGCACTTAATATAGTATCTTTATTTTAGACATTCCATGTCCCAAGTAAAGAAACTTATGGACATCATCAATTTCCAAACCTAGAAACTCTTCCCAATGCAGATTAAGTTTTCGTTCTTATAGGAGATACATTTTTTTTTTATCTCAGATTTATGGTTTGTGACATCATATATCCTATCTTATCTCATATTCCTGTTTCTATTACTGCTGTGGTTTGCTGCAGGTGTATCACCTTATTGGATGAATACACCACTTCTTTGAAAAAGGCAAAGGGATCTCCAACAGAGGCATGCCTAGCTTCACGTGCTATTGGTTAGTCTTGAAACCTAGTCTATAATATTCACACACACACACACACACATATTACTTTTGCTACTTGCATCTTGATTTCCACTATTTGATGCTTTTGTCTGAAGGATTGCTGGCTATTACTGTTGGCACTGGAAACACTGCGGAAGAAATTATGGAACAGTCATTACCACATCTTGAGAGAGCCCTTTTATCTGGGAGCGATGCACTCAAGTCATCTGTATGCCTTATTTACAAAATCCTTTCATATTCCTCTTGTGATCTAGCGAACCATTCTTTTTCCTGCAGTTGCTTTAATATTCTCACCTATTAGCAGGTATTGGATTGCTTAGCTGTTACCACATTTGTTGGTGCAACTAATTGGGAAGAGACTGAAAAATCTATGAAAATTATGTGGGATGTCATCCAATCGAAATCAGGGACCAAGGTATGCAAACTTCTTCTTCCTTTTCTAATTTCTCTCCTTTTGTCTTACTTATACAAAGCTGAGGTGCTGTTTGTTGTCTTCGATATTGACTGCTCTTAGCTTTATTATAACATATTATTATAACCTAGTATGATTCCATCTTCTATTAGGGATTGTTTGTTTCAATTCAAGGCCCCTCCCTCCCTCTCTCCCATTTTCCTTCATTCCTCTAAATCATTTTGGATACCACTTCTCACTAGAGCCTTAACGTGGTGCCGGGCCATTCATATTTTTATCGATAGGTTTCCATGTTGAAGATTGTGTGTATGTGCATCAGTCTGTCGTGAGCTAATTTGATGCTCCTACTTTTTAGGTTAATAAACCTAGCCCTGCTGTACTAGCATCAGCCCTGTCTGCATGGTCGCTTCTTCTTACAACTATTGGCGGCTGGAGAATTGATCTTGACAGTTGGACAGAGTAAGTAAAATTGAATCAATTATTTCTTCACTTGCTTGCTGAATGTTTTAATATATACTAATGTAGATCATTGTTCTTATAACTATATTGTACAGGCCAATTTCATCCCTTTGCATGCTACTAGAACATGATGATCGTTCCGTTCGTGTTGCTGCTGGTGAGGCAATATCCACTACTTTTGAGATGGTGGTAGATGATAAGTTATCTTCTGAGATGACTGAGCTTGACGGTTGCGATCCTGAACGTCCCAAGCCTAAATGGTATAAACAATTATTGTCGTTGAGAGCAAAAATAATAAATCAAGTGACTGTCCTTTCCATGGAGGCTGGGGGTAAAAGTACTGTCGACAAGAAAAATCTTAATAATCAGCGGGAGGTATTTCAGAAAATCTATAAATATTTTCTGGTGAGCTATTGTCTCTGCTGGTTATTAATGACATCTTAATACTTCTTAGTTGTCTGACTGTGGTAACTGTATTCAGGATAAGGAATGTCCAGAAACTTCGACAAAGATTTCTAAAGGGCATGGCATGCTGATAACATCAACCTGGTCCCAGTTGATCCAGCTGAACTTTTTCAAACATTTTCTTGCTAGTGGTTTCCTTAAGCACGCACAGGTTATAAAATTTATTGTATTATCCACTCTCATAACATTATGGTCTATTTTGTCTTTTTTTACTGTGTATTTGTTGCGTTATAGCTAAACTGATATACAGCAACTGTTTATACAGGAGAATGAACTGCTTCATGATATTTTTGACCTCACACCAGATATAAATGATTATTTATCATCCAGGGAAAAGGTATGTTTCATATTGTCACTGCATGGTAGTTTTCTGTCTGAGAGAAGCTTTCATAGTCTTTTAATCAACATTTATTTCATGGAATTTCATATTATTTTATGGTATAAATTACATATTAATATTATGTTGCTAAATCTGAAGTTTTTCCTGTTCAGAGGGTCAACAGATCGTCAGAACGCAAGGGAAGGACTCAGGAGAGGAATAAATACCGTCAGATAGCTCAGGTACTTGTTTGATGTATATTAGTTGTCTTTGGACATTTAACGTGATACCCTGATATCTTGTTCCATTCAGTATTGATAGTTAGTCGGCTTTTCAATTGTTTTGTGTTGGCCCTTGTCTGTGGAGCAACCATATGATGAACATTTGGGGATAAATTCTGAATTCTTCCCATTTGAACATAGTGATTAATTCAATGATGCTGTCAATGCAAGCGGTCATGTTTGCCATCCCTGGCAATGTTTGCAGCAAAGTGATTTTGCCACAATCATGTATCATTCCCATGTTATGGCCCACAATTATGGTTTATATTTATTTTAGTTATAATTAGTGTTTTAAGGGAGGAACTGCAAGCTTTCGTAATTAAGCATTATTGGGTGGGATTGCTACTAAGAGATGGCTGAATCTCCTGCCTCGGCTTCGGACCCTGATTGAGAAGTTTATTCAAATAGTCACGTTTTTCAAACTTGGTGGTTTTTATCTGGCGGACAATTAGGATTTATAAGTTTATGAAGGACATGCAACCTTTAGATCTTTATTTATTTACTTAAATACAGATCGTTTTAGCTGCAAGATTTATTTATTTCCTTGTTACATAAAAAATGGAGCTCCAAGATTTTTTTAAATTTTCTTATTCATCATATTCTGCACCCATTAGATATATTTTTTGTTACCCTATCACCTTTTTTTTTTTTTTTTTCCCCCACTCTTTATCCCATATCCTCAATCTCGAAAACCATATTTTCTGTTTTTTCTGCAAAATTTTGTACTGATCTTATGTCCAACCTATTGTATTTGCAGCTACGGAAGCGGGGTCATATGTTTGCTGCTGATGATGATTACGATGATTAAAGGATTCTTGATGATTGAAGGAAGTACTTGACAAAACTGAAATCCAAGGACTGCTCATTTTATTTTATTTTATTTTATTTTTTATTTCCGTCCTATATTATCTTAATGGAATTTAGTATGTCAACTGCACCATTGGGATACTGTGGATATAAAGCTTTCGAGTGTACGAGTTAATCTTGATATCCGATCTGTTGTTACTGAATGACTGGGTGAAGTTTAATTGTTCCTGCACAATTGTAAACATAAATGGGTTTTGGCTGTCGTAGAAGGAAAATGTCTGAGCTTTCCTAGAGAGTCCATTAGGTAGTGTATTTTTGATCGTCCGGACCGTTTTCAAGTGGGCTCACTATGAAAAATGGTGTGCACGTTTCCTTTGAATTGTATGTGGATAATCATTCTAGTTTCTTTATCACTGAAGAGGATAACTGGGATTTGGTTTAATTATTTGGAGTAGGAGCACGGAGGAGCTACCATCTCAGCTGCAAATGGAAACATTTGGAGCTTGAAAGATGCAATTCAAAAATAGTTACCATTTGGGTGAATACTATACTGATCTAATGTATTACTTTGAATGGAGGGCTACAATATAAGCGCAACTTACGTTACCTTTCAATTATGCAAAGTTGTACTAAGTAACGAACAGAAGTGTCCATTGCAGTCCCGAGGTCTAGCTGGATCAGTACCAGTGGTGGAGCCACCCTCGCCTAGACCTCATGCGAGGGTGAGCAGCTGTTCCCCGTTGCTGTGACTCTGTAGCCCTCAATCCCATAAGTTCCAAGAGTTTAGACTAAAGTCTGTTTTTAACTTTACGATATTGTATTTTTCCAACTCTCTCTAGAATTATTTTCTTCCGTCAACCGATAGAATTTGGGTTTTTATCAAATTACGTCTTGATTATATATTGACTTGTAAAATTATAAGTTTATTATCGAATTTATATTGCTATACATATAAACTTTTTTGTATTGACAGTTCTGCCCCCACATTTTCCATAGGGTGCTTTGCTAGAGCTGGCAATCAGGGCGTGCCCAGTACGACTCGAGCATGCTCGTGCCAGGCACGGGTGGCTTAGGCACGGCACGCCCACTCATGCTTGGTCCGGGCTCGGCCCACCATGCCTGTGCTTGGCAATGCCAGTCCGGTTTTTTTATTTTTTTTTAATCACGATTTTGGTTACTAAGTTAGTTTAGTTAGTTAAGTTAGTTTAGTAAGTTTAGTTAGTTATAACAAGTAAAAAAAAATAAATAGAAAAAATAAAATTTTATTATATTAAATCTCATTATATTAACAAAATAATTCTATAAATCTCTTTGGAAATTATACAAAATCCGAAAAGAAGGGAGAGGATTCTGACCGTCACCCTCAACTTGTTTTTAGTATTTTTTTTCAAGAGATTTATAAGTTCTAAAAAAATTACATTAAAAAAAATTACAAATATAGAATTCAAATAAAAAAAATTACAGTTGTGAAGAGTTGTGAAGAGGGAAAAAAAAATGAAGACTTAATAATATAAAAATTTTCAATATTCATTATTTCTCAGGTGAGTTCCCTGGCTCAAATTTGTTAGATTTTTCTTGATCTCTTTATTCACAAAGACTTTGATATTATTCATTGATAAAAAGGGGAAATAAAAAATTACCCTCGGCTTGAGAGTATTAAGCATCGGACGAGTATTGATCTATTTTCGAAAAACTACGAAAAAACTGATTAAAAATAAATCAAATTATAAATATCTCAGTTCCGCAAGTCGAAGAGAAAGCTTGAGAATTGAAACCGGAAATTGCTTGTTGATGCTTGGGAGTTGAGAGATGAGAGTTGAAGCAGAAATTTGATTGTCTGGAAGTCGAAAGATCTTTTCTTGATGCTTGCTCTTCAGTCTTAAATCTTAATCGAATATGGATGAAATTTTATAGGAGAATTTTGTGTTTGGAAATATTAGAGAGAGTTAAACATTGAGGAGAGTTTGAAAATTGTGAGGAAGAATGAAATTGGAGAAAGGAAGAGGTTATTTATAGGAGGAAGAAGAAGTTTTTTTTGCAAAACACACCCTCCCCCCAAAAAAAAAGGCCATTTTAATCATTGGGGCGCAAAATTTGTAATTTTTTTTTTGCAACAAAACCCCCAACGGATGCTTTCAAAAATTTGCAAAATCTACTCTCAACGACTATAAACACTAAATGTTTAAAAAAAAATAAAAATAAATACATGCCGTGGCGTGCTGTCGGTCTGTGCCCCCGGCTCGGGCCGCGGCACACCGGGCCGGACGTGATATGACCTAAAAATCTTAGCGATGTATAGGCGGATTGTTCACAACGTACTCTACAAATTGTCAATGTACTCTCGAACACCACCAACTTTAGTCCCAGCAATTCAAGAATCTCATGACCAGCTCTTCATCTGAAACTACTTTAAAATGTGCTGCACATTCCGGCTTTACTGACCGGCTCATCTCTTGACTCCGCCCAATCCGCCGGTTCACAAGTCTATTAAACGACTTTTCCTCTCCGAGTGACTCATAAACTTCATCGGTCAACTCGGCTCACTTCTTCAAGGGAGTCCGAAACGAGAATAGGCACGTTCATGGTTTGCTTTTTGACCTGTCTTATTCAAAATCTTGATTAAAAATATTTTTTTTTTAAATTTTTCTAATTTAAAATTTTGAATAGAACAAATAAAAAAGGATTAATTACAGTTAGACCCCCTGCAGTATTGAGGATGTGTCACTTAACACTCCTGAAGTTTGAAACTCTCAAAAAACTCCCTGAACTTAGTTATTTCCACTATCTTTTTTTACTAAACTGCATTCTTGTCCCTCAAATTCCTATTCTACCATTATCTCTCTTTTTAACCAGCACACTTATTAAAGGAAGAGATAATGGTAGAATAGAAATTTGAGGGATAAGTGTGCACTTTAATAAAAAAGGAGAGTGAAAATAACTAAGTTTAGGGATTTTTTGAGAGTTTCAAATTTCAGGAATGCTAAGTGACACATCTCCAATACTACAAGGGATCTACATGTAATTAATCTAATAAAAAATTAGTCCGTAAAATTATCCATTCTCACTCCTTAAAGGGAGTCAATACAATCATGTTTGGCCCGATCCAATATTTTTTCAAAACTTACCACCTCCTCATCTAAAATTAGCGCTCTCGGTGTAGATAGATACACTACATGTCTATTTCTCACAAATTGAAAAGAGGTGATTCTACTACGTTAGCCAAGACTCATTAACTATACTGAGTCATATCTGATTCAGATTTCAGACTATAGAATCGGTCTGCAACATCCATCATCATCCACATAACAATTACATATGAATTACTTGAAAAAAAACAAGCTGATCTCAATGCGGCACAACGATTGAGACTTTTATCGACTTGACCAAATACAAACTCGAGACATCTTCAACGCTCCCAATTTATAAATACCCCCATTGCTCTCTTGAACCTCAACTCATCTTCCAAAATCTGATCACTAACCAACCAACTACTAATGGCATCTCAAACCATCGACAGCCACCGGTCCGGTGCAGAGGTCTACCATGGAGACGCTGAGTGCAGGGAGAAGATCGTCGAGCTGCTCGAAGAGCTCGGCATGCCCAAAGGCCTGTTCCCCGTGGAGAACGCGGAGGAGGTCGGATTCAACCGCGAGACCGGGTTCGTGTGGATACTTCAGAGGGAGAGCAAGACCCACACCTTCAAGAAGATCGACCGTCAGGTGTCGTATGCGGCTGAGATGACCGCGTTCGTCGAGCCACGCAAGATGAAGGACATGACCGGGGTCAAGACCAAGGAGCTGCTGCTGTGGCTCTCTGTCACCGAGATGCACTTTGAGACCCCCGACACCGACAAGCTCACCTTCAAGACTGGGACCGGGCTGTCCGATAGCTTTGAGGCCGCAGCGTTCGAGCTCGAGGCTTAGAGAACGATGAAACTATATATAGAATCTATGTCGATAATATGTGCATGTTGTGTTCCAAACTTGAAAGTTCTATTGTGATATCGATGCATGTAACAGTACTTGTTCTTGTGTTGTGTTGAATAAAAAGTGTGGCTTGACGAATGTTACAATATACGTTGATTGCATAGTTTGATCCTGGGAAATTCTAAATGCGCACCGCTTTCCTCTCAGTGAGCACCATATAACTTTTTAAAGTAAGTGATTTTTTCTTAGTGAGCACCATCCATATTCCCATTCTATTAGCACCACAGCTTATTTCTCACTATTCTCCTGTTTCCACTCATCATTTTCAAAACTATCGCTCGAAATCGTCGCTATCTTCGCCTTTCTCTCTCGCAAGGATTTTCTCAACGGTCGTCGCGAAATTTCCCTGAACCGGAATAGTGCTCACTAAGAACGAGTTGGAGAATGAGAAAAATTTTACTAAGAAAAAGCCAAGCTTTTTTGGTTAAAAAAAAAGGGTTAATTACAGGTAGACCCCCTGTAGTATTGGAAACGTGTCACTTAACACCCCTGAAGTTTGAAACTCTAAAAAAACTCCCTGAACTTAGTTATTTTCACTCTCCTGTTTTACTAAAGTGCACTCTTATCTCTCAAATTCCTATTCTACCATTATCTCTCCCTTTAATAAGTGTGCTGGTTAAAAGGAGAGATGATGGTAGAATAGGAATTTGAGAGATAAGAGTGCACTTTAGTAAAAAAAGAGAGTGAAAATAATTAAGTTCAGGGGGTTTTTTGAGAGTTTCAAATTTCAGGGGTATTAAGTGACGCATCCTCAATACTACAGAGGGTCTAACTGTAATTAACCAAAAAAAAAAAAAAATTAGAAAGTTGAAAATATTCTCATCACTAAGAGGAGAGTGGTGCACATTTAGAATTTCCCTTTGATCCTTTCTGTTCAAACATGATTATTGTGAAAATTAGTGACTAGTTGATGAAGCCAGTGCCTCATTAGCAATTTAGTTATCCTCTTCATTTAAATTAATTAATTCAGATGTAACAACTCTCTAACTTTATTTAAAGTTGCTAATGTTATAAAAGATCTAGTTAAACTCTGACCAAGGAATTTTCCTGATTGGATGATTAATTAATGACTTAAAGTTGTCAATATCATGTGACATCAAGACAATGCTTAGTTGCTATCTAATGATTCGTTAAGGGAGTATTATTCAATTTCAAATGGAGTCATTAAGTATATACTGATCTATGAAAGAATAAACTTCTTAAAAAACAAATCTATAAGCGAATAAATATTTTAATTATATTCCTTCAAATAAAAATAAAAAAAATGTTGTATAAGCACTTGTCTTGAACCATTGAGCTAGTCTTCGTTCTTCAGTTGGTGGCAGCCAACAACTGATACAAGTAGCCATTAACAAATTGCAAGCAAACTTGGATACAATTTTTAATCTAATCTTAGTTTACTTTGACTATTTTCGCAATACACATGCTATAAATCTAATAAATCACCCTTTCATTTCTAGTTATAAAAATAATTATCAAAAAACTTAATTATTAGAACAAAAGCAAATAAGTTAACAAGTCCTAATTATTCGATAAGATATATATTCAAAATCTGAATGAATAAATATTACATATGAGAGCAAGCAAAGTTTGACCATTTCTTGTCTAATTAATATTTGAACTGGGTTCTTCAATTGATAGGGATATTCATTGAGCCAAAAGTCTTCTAGTGTGGGAATTTCTAAATGCGAACCACTTTACTATGGGCTTATTTTAAAATAATTACAAGTTTGTTATTTATTTTTTTTTGACAAAATTAACATTTATCTTTTTCTCAGTGAATACCATGACTCTTCTTCCTTCTTTCCTTTTCTCCGGCGAGCTGCAAGAGAAGGGAGCGAGTGGTGACGGTCCTCGCGTGTGATGGGGAGAACGGCAAGTGGTGAGGGGAAGACGGCGACCGAGCGAACGGTGAGAGGAGAACGAGAGTTAGAGTTGGTGTTTAATAGGGAAAAAATGTTGGAGAGGAAAATGTTATGAGAGAAGGAATGTGTTAAAATTGAAAGATTGGTGGTGCGTTTGTTTGCATGGAAGTAAAATAGAAGTAGTGGAAGTAAGCCTCATTCCACTACTTCAAGTGTTTGTTGATCAAGAAGAAATTTGGAAGTTACTTCTCATTTGGTGATGTGACGCCTATGTGATACCTTATTTCTAAAATTTTCTTCCTCACACTTTTGGATTGGAAGAGCTTAGAAAGTAAACTAACAAGGTAATTTTTTTTTATTTATATGTCATTATTATCGTTAAAAAGTGATACCTTTTACATAACAAGTAAATAAAATAAGATAGATAGTGTTATATTTAATTAATTAAATAATATTCTATTCACTTTCTAATACACTTTCTTCTTTAAATTTTAGCAAACAAATACAAAAATAACACTCTTTTTTTACTTTTATTTTGAAAGTTACTTCTCAATTTCTTTTTTACTTCCATTACTTTCATGAACCAAACACTCCTTAAGTTAATTTCATAATAGAGAAAAAAAATGAAGAAGTGTTAAAGAATAAAATAGAAATTGAATAATGGTGTTCGAGAAATCTCGCCACGCCTTTAATTGTGGAAGGCTAAATGTATTTACAAAAAGAAGTTTAACAAACTACAAGTGATCGGCTCAGATCTACAAGGAAACAAACTAGATATTCAAGAAAATAAATTAATAAAAAAACAGTTAACCAATCACACCTACAGATCATTTTATTGAGATAAATGTGGAATTGCTCCAACTGGATGGTTATTTTTGAATTTTAAGTATTGAATTTGAATCATCTTAACAATAACTCGATCTTTTTTGCTCAAACAAGACACTTGTAAAATTAATGGTTGGTTGAAGAAGTAACTGCACCATTAGCAATCAAGTTATCCTTGTCACTATACTAAAATTAAATTTCAAAGTTACGGTGAGAGACGAGGAAAACTGTTTTGAATAATAATATGACTCCCACAAGTTGAGCATCCATTTTGAACCGAAACTTAGGCTTTATACACCGATTGTATTGAAGTGTTTGTCACTATATCAAAACTCTAAAATTATAACGAAGATTAAGCGAAATTGTTTTGTACTGTAACAGAGCTGTTTTAACTTGCTAGTGTTGTAGAAGGTCTACTTGAACTCTGACCAAGGAATTTTTCTGATTGGATAATTAATTAATGGCATAAAGTTGTCATTATCATGTGACTTAAGACAATGCTTAGTTGCTATCTAATGATTTGTTACCCTTTGCTTGATGAGTTAGGGGAGTATTTAAGCATATACTGATTATTGTTACTCTTACTGTAATTATATGATGTAAAGAATATTCTCCGGTATTTTTTTCTGTGTAAAAGGTGTAATCAAAGGATTTTATTTCTGACTTTTTGTTACACTAATTATCTTGATGAACTCAGCTGAGGCCGAGTCAAAACCCTAACTCTTAAATAAAAATTCATCAGGAAAAGTAGAACAGTTAAATTCTCAAAGATTGATTGCAGTGAGGCTTCTATACTATAAGGATAGCGTAACTTATTATCCTTAAATTTAAAACTCTCAGTTGATTCCCGAAACTCCTAAAGTCGTTAGTTAACAGTTTGTTATTATCACCCATATTTAACTTAAATTGTACTTTTTTTTTAATGAAAACTCTAAATTACCCTCCTCTCACTTGTAAGAACTCATCCAAAACATACATAGAGGAGAGTAATTTGGGGTTTTCATAAAAAATGTGCAATTTAAATTAAATGTGTGAGAATAGCAAAATATTGACTAACGATATTAGGAGTTCACGGGCTAAAATGAGAGTTTTAATTTTAAGGGGTAATAAATTATACTATCCTTATAGTACACAGGTTTCGCTGCAATTAAACCTATTCTTAAACTTGTTGAGAATATCGAATCCAAGAAGCTTACTTTGCCTAACTTCCAAAAGGAAGTAAACAATCTTAAACTATGTATTAATAGTAATTAAAAGTCTAATGATATAGAGCAATGTTTAAAATAGCGATAACGGTAACATATGTAATGTTTTGTTTCCGTTAGTTTATATCGCATATAGCATAACACATAATGTAACTTATGCACTTTCATATTTATTTATTTAATAAAATAAATATGAAACTATATATAATAGTTTTTATAAATTGAAAAAAAATTATATTCTAATAATTGAATACAAAAATTTCTATAACCTAACATAACTCAAATTAATGTAAAATAATTGTTAGATAATGTTGGGTTTATATTAAGTATCATAACAAAATATAACGGATTACAAGTTGTCTCTGTTAACGGTCAACAGCCAATACAAGTAGCCATTAAACAAATTACAAGCAAACAATATTAGCAATAAACATGCTATAAGTCAAATAAAGCATCCTAAAATAATTATCAGAAACTTTCAAGAACAAAAGCAAATTATGCTAGCTATCATAAGTCTACAAGTCCTTATTTGATAAGGATATTTAACCAAACTTTGAAAGAACAAATATTACATGTGAGAGCAACCCAAATTTGACCATTTCTTGTATAATCAATATGTGAACTTGACTCTCCAATTGATTGGGATACTGATTGAGCCAATTGTCTCGTGCTTTTCTAATCTTAATTGCTAAGTAAATCCCACTGGATGTTCATTAGTCATCCATGAGTCCGTGTGTTCTCCGCAAAAATCCTTACTTTATTTCATTGAATTCTTTGATTATAATGAAAAGAGAAACAATAGAAAAAACAAACGAGAGAATTTATAATTTATCACTCTTTTTTACAATAAAACATGGATTTTAATACGGCGATGGGCTCTATCTAGTAGAATCTATTGACGATCCGATGTAAATATCTCATTTGAAGAAGATGATGGCCGACCCTAACTTCTCTATTTACTGATCTCTGTAAATTCAAGACTCTTGCGCGTAACTTGAACTCCAAAACGATCAAAAAACATCAAAGATCGATCTCTAAAGTCTCCTCAAATAGAGTATTTATAAACTTTAGTTGGTTATGAGAGTTTTCATAGAAATATAAATAGAAATAGAAGGTTTATATAGGAATATGAGTAGAAGGTTTTTATATTTATCAATGATTTTAATCAAATATTTGATTTTGATTTAAATCTCTTGATTTTGGATTATGATTGGACTCAACTCGGGTATTGGATAAGTCCAAATCTCAATCACAGTCAATTTAGAATTCTGATTGGATTCAATTCGGATATTTGATAAGCTCAAATTTTAATCACAATCAATCTAGAATTTAGGAAATTTGCTTACGCGGAGTTAAGTACTCTGAACATGGAGTTAAAGACTTTAGCTTCGTGTTCTACCTCTTCACGTGGAGTTAAGCTCCGTACGACGCAAAGCTAATCAATAGTTTGGCGTCCACCTGACTGCAAATCTATTTATTTTTATCTTTTTGAAATTTTTTTTCTCCAAATCCGTGCACTCTATTAAAATTCGAATTTTTGAAAACCGATGGCGATGATAGGAGGCATACGAACAAATGCCGTATCGTGTCGGGTTTCTTCGATCAATGTGAATGATGAGGACGATGGATGTGAGCAATGGGTTCGGATCGTGTTTACTGAACTGCCCCGCTTTATTGAGAGAACTTATTTTCTAATTTTTGTATTTTTATTTTTTTTAATATATTTGTGCTAAATAGGATCCACTCTGAACTCTGAATCTTTCATAGTGGAATCCTCGTATAATGTTAATTTCTAATTAATAGAACGCGGAAATGAGTACGGTCTAGCGTGGATTTCTGTTGTCAAGATGTACTTTTGAGACCCCTTGTCTTGAGTGCTCGCCTTCAATGTGAGTGATGGGGTCACCTCAGTACATAGTTATCCAGAGTTGCATGGACTTGGATTGTGTTTAGTATTCAGATACTTGCACCTCAGATCATGGCTGTTGGATCACCTCATAGAGAGTAACTTTTTTTCTCAAATTCTGGAATTTTTTATTTTTTTTAGGGGCTTTTACATATCTGTCCTCTGAATCTTTAAAAATTTAAATTTAGACATCCAAATCTTTTAAGTTATTTCACTTTAGTCCTCACTCATATTTTTTATCCGAATTTTCCGTTATACTTCTGAATTACTTCACTTTAGTTATCACTTCCCTCTTACTCATCTCTTCCTCTTTTTATTGGGTTTCTCTCTCCATTCTTCTCATTTCTCTCTTCCCTCCCAGTTAATCTCTAAAGTAAAAGTAACTCGGGAAAACCCAATAAGAAGAGGGAAGAGAGAGGATGAGAAGAATAGAGAGTGGAACACAATAAGAAGAGGAAGAGGGAAGGTTTAGAGAATATATAATTAAAGTGAAGTAACTCAGGAGTATAACGGGAAATTCAAACTAAAAATATAGTTAGGGACTAAAGTGAAGTAACTTAAAGGATTTGGAAAACTAAATTAAAAATATGAAGATTTGGATGACTAAATTCAAATTTTTAAAGTTTTAAGAGTGTACGCCAGAAAATTGTGGATTTCCTTCTATTACAAATCTGCTTTGGAATTACAGTAATAAAAGGAAATTACAAGAGAATAAATTCGAGATTACAAGAATCGGGAAAGATTGATTTCAATTTCCCTTTTAATTTTTTGGGTTCTGACAGCGGTGGAGTCTTAATTCTACACTCCGTTGACGATCTGATCTCTCTGAAACTTCTTTTCTGGATTATGGAGAAGACGTAGATCTCTCTCATTTCTCTGGATTTTCTAGCATCTGGAAAATCCTCCTCCCCAAAAAATAATACCTCTTTTCTAAACTCCGCTCTCCTTTTTTATTAGATTGAGGAGCAGTCGTTTGCTTCAAATCTGACTTAAATTTACGTAATTAATCCCTAAAAATCCGGATAACGTAATCAAAGTACGGGAGCGAGCAAAACAGCGGGAGCAACCTGTGGGTGAGACCCACGGTGCTCCAGCGGGGCTCTCCCATTATTATTATTTTTTTTGTTTCTTTTTCTTTTTGGTATCTACAAAGAGATAGATATGTAAAAACCCTTATTCCTTGAACTCTAAATCTTCAGTGAGAATCCTTTTTATAATTTGTTATGTTAATTTTTAATTAATAGAATGTGGGAATCTTTTTTTAATTGCTTTATATCAATTCTTGTACCCAATAATTGACATTATGATTCATTTTATAATGTAGTAGAAGTTGACATTTAGCTACATATAATCTCAAAATTGTAATATCTCGAGTAACTTAATCTCTTATGTCTCTACTTAAGAGAAAGCTATTAATGAATGATATTAAGGTTAAGCTTTGATTACTACCAATTAATAATTCTTGAGACGAAATGTACCACTAAGTTTACGTTGTGATGTGATTAAGTGAAATGATTGGCCTAAAATAGTTAAAAGCACTGAGTAAGGGACCGATTGGTTGATAAAAAGTGGATTAGTGATGCTCAATAGTTTTCTTTTTTAATTTTCTTGATTGGCTTATAAATTGGTGGCCATGGAAAATTAACTCTGACTTTCTATTAATTATTTCATTTCATTGAAATTGGTCATAAAAGACGGTTTATAAAAAATAGAGATTATTGAAGGGAATTTTTAAAGGAGCACAACATTTGTCCAGTGAGCACACCTTGCTTGGTGAGCACATTTTTTTTTTTTTTTTCAAAATAGAGGGTTTTTCCCAGTGAGCATACTAAAAAATTCTCAAAATCCCTTTCATCCTTTTTACCCGTGACCCTCTTCCTCCTTTCTTTTTGTGACTCACGATATCAAAAATCTGTCATATCCGTTCCCTGTCCTCTGCCTCTATCGATTTAGTCCACCCCACGTAGTCCACAGCTACGCGCCCTCTCATTTGTCCCCGCAACTCCTCTTCCATAACCAGATAGAAAATAATACCACTCAGGATCTAACTCCGAGTGAAAAATAATACTATTCGGACGGGAAATAATATCATTTGGAATTTAAGTCGGAGATGAATGTTCTTCAGGGAGATAAAGGTTGAACACAAAGGCAATATGGTTCGAAATTTTCAATGATAAACTTGTAATATAAGAATTTTAGTGAAGTGTGCTAACTAAGACCAGTGGTGTGCTTTTTTAAAATTTTCTGTGAACCAATCAGCCACTTGGCTCAGCAACTCTCCCATCCAAAAAAGTAATAAATAGAAAATGGTTTTTTGGATAAAAGTACAAAAGCTACTATGCCTATTAGAATGTGCAAGGGTTAATAAAGTAGACAACACACATCACTGGAGGGAGTTTCCAAAGAAGCACACCATTTTTTTCTGGTGAGCCCACTTAATAACATTTTAAGCTTAAATAAAAAAATATATTGAAATGTGGGCTCACTAAGAAAATTGGGGTGCTCCTTTAGAAACTCCCCTCAGTGGACCTGTAGCTTATTGCTTGCTGTGAAATCTTTTCTTCTTGTTGAATCTGCGAGTCAACTTGTTGAGAGAACTGCAGGTAATTTTTCCCTGTATCTTCTTGTTTAGTACTTTCAATTGGATAATGGGGTTTTTACATATCTGTCCCTTAATTAAAAATTAGAATTTAGTCTCCAAATTCTTTAAGTCAGCACAATTTAGTCTCCTAATCATATTTTTTGTCCGAATTTTCCATTATACCTCTGAGTTACTTTACTTTAGTCCTCTTTTATACCTTCCTCCTCTCTTCCTCTTCATATTGGGTTCCCCTCTCAATTCTTCTCCTCTCTCCCTTTCCTTCCAGTTAATCTCTAAATTAAAGTAACTCAAGTGAATCCAATAAGAAGAGGAAAGAGAGAGAGAAAGAAGAGAAGAATGAAGATGTGAATCCAAGAGGAAGAGAGGAGGAAGAGGGAAGTGATGACTAAAGTGAAGTAACTCAGGAGCATAACGGAAAATTCGGACAAAAAATATGACTGGAAGACTAAATTGTGGGAACTTAAAGGATTTAAGGAACTAAATTATAAATATGAAGATTTGGGGGACTAAATTCTAATTTTTTAAGAGACAGATATGTAAAACCCCTTACTTCTGTTTAGCATATAAATTGGGAAATTCTATTTGCACCCGACATTTTACTCTTGACGCACGATTTTAAAATTTATAAATAATTACAAGTTTGCCATTATTTTTTTGGACTAAGTTACCCTTATAAATTATAAACTAAAACTTCTTAAAATTTGGAACTACGACTCATCGTCTTCCTCCTCTATTTTATCTGTAAACCCTAAATAATTTTTTTTGGTATTTAATAAAAACACATCTCCTACAAAATCATCAATTTGATTTCTTAACCTCTTAAAATTTTTTACATTAACGTTCCTGAAAAGATTAAAAGAATTTTAAATTCTTTGATTTCACCATAACAAGTGAAATTTGGATTTAGAATTTAAGTTTGAGTTTTCTTATACAAATGGAAAATTCCAATATAAAATTGGTGTGAGAGAACAAATCTAAGATACAATTTGATTTTTTTTTAGGTTTTATACATATTTGTTTGAAATTTACCGTTAATTAGTTTTCTTTTATGATGGAGACTTCGCTGGCTGGTCGGGTATTAATACCCGACCAACACGTTTCTTGGTCGGATATTAATATCAGACCAAAATATTTGAGGAGGGGTATTTTGGAAAAAAAAATTGGGTGCAGAAAATAAAATGATAGTATTTCAAAATAGGAGTTTGGTGTAAAGAGTATCCAAGACAGCCAAGAGTAAAATGCAGTGCACAAGTAGAATTTTCCTATAAATTGCGGCTCTTGTGTTTCCTCTGATTGATATCTGCAGTGACATGTATGAACAAGATTTCATATTAGTTAATCATAAACAATACATTTTTTTTTATATACTAAGTTCTAGTATGACTATTAATGGAACAAGGAGTCCGTTGTGTTGGCTATCGGAACTTAAAAAACTAAAACTGTTTTTTGCCTTGATACCATTTTTTGTTTACGTCTTCAGATTGTATTGTGAGTGTATTCTGCGTATGCAAACAACTAAGATAGTTTTTGTTTTATGTACCCCTGTAGAATCACATCTATCCATTTCTCTTATTAAAATGATATTCTCTCTCAAACCTGTTCCTATTTCACTAAAACACAGAACCGAGGTGCTGTGCTATTTGTCGTGCCCAATGTCTTTGATAAAACTACGAACTGAGCAAGTGGAGAAGCATAAATTTGTATTATGAGATATATATAAATTATACAATAATCATTTTTTTTATAAGTGAACGAGGCAAACAACAAACAACAACAACAATTAAGCCTTTTATTCCAAGTATTTGGGGTAGGCTACATGAACCAAAAAAAGAATCACGCCGGATCGATCATTTTGATAGTCATTCTCTATTCATTTCTATCAAGTAATATCTCCTCATTTAAACCTCTAGAATCCATATATTTTCGTATCACCTCCATGCATATTTTCTTTGGTATTCCCTTCGTTCTTTTAACATGTCCTACATTGATAAACTCTCCTCGTCGAACTAGTGCATTTGTAGACCTACGTTGCATATGACCAAACCATCGTAAGCGATTTTCTCGCATCTTCTCATCGATGGGAGCTACACCTAGTTTAGTACGAACGGAGCAAATATAAAAGGTAAATACAAGAGAATATATAATTTGATACCAATTACATAAAATACTCAATCTGCCTTATTAGGGGGATTCGTCAAATATACTAATTTAGGAAGATATATGCTAATAAATTAGAAAATTTGTCAAATATTCTAATTTAGAAAGATATACTAAATTAGTGAGATATACTAATAGTCTTCAGTCTCATTTCTTTAGACATTTCTTTTATTTTATTCTCGATTCCTCTTTTTGTTTAGTTTTTCATGTTACTTTTTATTTTCTTAATTTTAAACATCGGAGGTTATTTTCTCTCAGGAAAAGAAAAAGAAATTTCCAAGTTTATTATCAGATGTAGTGTCGTTCACAACTTGTAGCAAGTTTTAGACAAGAGTTTTCACATGATTCTCGTCTTTTTCTATATTCTATGTGGGCTATGCGTGGCGTGCGTGCCTAATTTTACAAAAAAAAAAAAAAAAAAAAAATCTCACAATAATTGAACCATATATGGCCTTTTTTTATTTTTTCTTGATCAAGTCAGTCCAATTTCAAGAACTAGCTAGTACGAAAACTTAGGCAAGGACAAAACAAATAAATCCAAATTCTTGCTGTTGTCTGGTGATTCTGGTCCCTAATGAATTGATTCGGGTCGGATCCTTAAATGCGGGGGCGGGCTCGCGGCATCAACCCCTTAAAGGTCCAAAAGTAGTTTAAAGTAAATAGGGGTTTTTACATATTTTTCCCTCACATATGTAAAAATTAGAATTTAGTTCCAAAATCATCATATTTATAATTTAGTCACCTAAATTCTTTAATTTACCTCACATTAGTTCCCCAGCCATATTTTTTGTCCAAATTTTCCGTTATATCCCTGAGTTATTTCATTTTAGTCGTCCCTTCTCTCTTCCTCATCTCTTTCTCTTCTTATTGAGTTCTTCTCTTCATTCTTCTCATCTTTCTCTCTTCCCTCTTCTTATTGGGTTCCCCTAAGTTACTTCACTTTAGAGATTAACTGGAAGGGAAGAGAAAGATGAGAAGAATGAAGAGGGGAACACACTAAGAAGAGGAAGAGAGGAGAAAAAGAGAAGGAAGGCCTAAAATGAAGTAATTTAGGCCTATAACGGAAAATTTAGACCAAAAATATAACTGTGGACTAAAGTGATAACTTAAAAGATTTGGGGATTAAATTATAAATATGAAGATTTGGGGGACTAAATTCTAATTTTTAACGTTCTAAAGGACATATATGTAAAAATCCCAAGTAAATAAAGCTGAAGGATCAATACAGGACTCCAAGCATTGCCTTTTTTTTTTCATTAAAGTTCTTTTTTAGTTGCTTGCAAACTTAATCAAGAATTTCTAAATATGCAATTTAAGCTAATTGTGCTAAGGTATGTATAGTCCCTGTTGCGAGAAAATCGCCTTTGATTGCTTGGTTATGATTAACGTAGATTTATGGATGCATCAGTTTGACGGGTGAAGTTTATTAACGTAGGACTAGTTAATAAAAGCAAATGGACGGTCGAAAAAAATATGAATCAAGATGATATTAAAAAATATGGATGTTGGAGGTTTAAATGAAGATGCCAAATATAGACACTGGCCTCTATATTAAAAAAACAAGCTATGATAAGCATTGCGAGGCTTATATTTTCTTATTTCTTTTTAGATGGACATGCTGAAACTTTTTCACTGTGCATAGCTTAGAAGTAGGCATGATAATAGACGCATTTATGAATTAATTTTTGGTCCATCCAATACAAATTTTTGAATTAGAAAAATAATTTTTTTATTTTTAATTCAAAATGTTGTACAGAAGACATATCCATTACCATCCCTACTTAAGAGTGCTGATGGAGTGTTTTCAAAATATTCAACCATTTTGGTAATTTTACTAAAGATCAAGAAAACAAAAAATTTACTTAGTTAGTAATTTCATTTTCTCGTTGAGCTTGCCAGACAACATCGTTAATAATTTCATTGTTTTTGTCGATAATTGTCATGACATGCCTTTTGTCAAAATATTTTTTTGTTTATCATTATTACAAACTTTTTTCGCTTGCCATCATTAACATCCATCCTTCTTTACTTTAGGGATGAACATATTTGTTGGAGCTGCCGTTGCAATGGACCACAGAACCCCAAAATCCCTTTCGAGCCAGCCTGGGCCCAACTGGCCCCTACCTGAGTCAGCCCACTTATTTAGTGGCCCTGATTGGGCCCGAAGATCAACAGTTCCGGTGCTGGGTCGGTCGCCTTTAACCACAGTGGCAAAACAGTAATTCTTCCCCATCTCCTCCCGGTCTTCCGCTTTCACGTGACCGCGTAGAAAGAACGTAAGATCCCTTACGTGCGAAATAAATAAATAAAAAGTTCCCGAAAAAGAACCCATCTCCCTAATCACCGTACGATTCGAATACGGCTCAATCTCCGCCGTAGAGAATGCTACACACATATCAAAAAGATGGGCCCAGGGCACCCCCAGAGAGAACGATGGCGAAAAAGAAAAAAGAAAAGCAAAATGAGACTGAAGGAAATATTCCTTCTGCCACGTGTCGGTAACCCGAGGCGTAATTAACCCATAGAGAGTGGCGGCTGCTGTCGGTGTGACGTGTCGGTAACCAGATCTCTTGCTGCCTACCGAAGCTACCTCTGTTTTTCGACTCATCTCTCGCTCTCAACTCCTACCTCCGACAGAAACTCAAGACTGAACCTCCATGGCCACAAGCATCGCCATCACCATCACCATCATGGCCCTGCAATTCTATTTCTTATACTTGGTGGTTGCTGGCAATTCGTCGCCGGGCTACGACAGAATTCGAAGAATTCTACATGAGCCTCTGTTTCCGATTCAGTGGACGCCGCCGCCTCCACCGCAGTCATCGGACACGTTTCCTGAGACCCCCACCCCGCCATCTTCGCTGCCCGGCAACATTCAGACCCCATCGCAACCTTCGAGTAATGGCTCCGATTCGAATAAGAAGATTATAATTGGTGTGTCGGTGTCGCTGGGTGTGCTGATTTTGGTGTATTTATTCGGATTCTTTTTGCATCGGCGGAGGAAGAGGCCAGCTCCGCCGCCGGATGCTCGGAAGCTCATTGGCGGTGAGGATGGGGAGAGGCGGATTCAGCAGCAGACTGCGCCGGAGTTTTTGTACCTGGGGACGATGGAACCGACGACGGCAGGGGAGCGAAGGAGGGTTAGCGAATCGGATGCTTCGCCGTACGGGAAGCTTGGTTCTGAAAGAGACCATCCAAGTCCGGAGCTTCAGCCGCTGCCGCCGTTGACAGGGCCGGCAGCGGTGAAGCGTACTGCTAGTGCGGCGGCAGCGGCAACGGCCTCATCGGATGATGACCTGTTCTATACTCCGAACAGGTCGGTGGCGTCGGTGACCAGCGAGAGCCAGAGTTCTCTGGGATCGCGACTGAGCCTTCCTAAAGAGGCTATTGCTCTTTCGGTTGAGCATCACAACCCTCGGTCTCGGAGAACTTCGCCAAGAATGCAGTTTTCAAATTCGAATTCGTCTCCTACTCATATCAAGCACGAAATTCAAAAAACTAATCAAATCCCGCCGCCTCCAGCGCCTCCTCCTCCTCCTCCTCCGCCTCCGCCTCCTAAACCAGAGAAAGCCTCAAGAGCGCCACTGCCACCACCAGCACCTGATCAGCTGCACCGTCCTGAACCTTCAGCTGGACTGCCGCCGTCCCGGAGGCAACTTTTGAGGCCTTTACCGGCGGAAGCTACTACTCGAATTGATATCCCCTTTCCTCCATTTAGACCAAGCAATGTGAGTAGCAGTTCTTCTCGGCCAGCTGTCGGCGAGGCTGAAGAAAATATGGATGGCGAAGTGAAGCCCAAGCTGAAGCCCCTGCATTGGGATAAAGTGAGGGCGAGTTCTGATCGGGCAACAGTCTGGGACCAATTGAAATCGAGCTCATTCCAGTAAGAATCCAACGTCTCTTTCTCTTGAACCATTCCTTCGAATAGGTGATCTGGATTGCTTTTTTCCTTTCTATGGTAGATTGAATGAAGATATGATCGAGACGCTGTTCATCAACAATGCGACCAATCCTCCTCCAAAGGAAACAGGCAGGCGGTCTGTTCTCCCGCAATTCAAGCAGGAGAACAGAGTGTTGGATCCGAAGAAATCACAGAACATTGCGATACTTCTGAGGGCACTGAACGTGACACGAGAAGAGGTGACTGAAGCACTTTTAGATGGTATGCATTCGTGCATTTCATTAAATAGATTTAACAAAATAGTGCTTGCATATAGATAGTACATGCTAAGGTCCCTCGCTAAGGAGTAGACAAGTCATACATAAAGAAGAAATGCAGAATAAACGAACCTACAAACATTAAAGGGAATAGATAAGTCCACTGTTTATGCTCAAAAAACATTTATGGAAATATTTTTTAGGGCTAATTGCAATGAGACCCCTTCTCCCTCGGTTTAGGGTGCACGTTTAAATGATGGAGGTTTTCACAAAAAAGTTGCAATTCAATTTAAACTTGGGTGGGAATAGCAAACTGTTGACTAACACTATTTAAAATTCAAAGACTAAATTGGGAGTTTTGAAATTAGGCTACTCCTATAGTACAAGGGTCTCATTACAATTAACCTTAGTTTTTATTGCATGGATAGGTGCAAATGAAATACGTGATATATCACTTTTCTTTTGAGAACAATACACGATATATCACTAACCATGTATATGTGCAAACAATTTATCGCATATGTGGCATTACTTGTACGTATTGCGCATTATACTTCCATTATGTGCATCATTCTTGTTTTTCTTTTTAAACTAATTCAGAAATTTGTGGGCTTCTAGAACTTGTTTGCTTCCAGTATTTGTTTCTTTTCTCATGGAGAGCTCGTGTTTATCCTGTCCTGCTCAATGTTTTGAGTCTTTTGGCAAAAACCGCAAGATGGCTGAGTAGGTTATTGTAGATGTGACATCGTCAATGTAGGAGATACTTCTATCATCAACTCATGTGGTATTAGATGCGCATCTTGTGTTTCTTTGGGATTTAGAGCGTGTCAGCATGTCATATCTTTGATGTGGCCGCGTCTGTGCATCGCAGGACACAGTGCAGCATCTACAGGATGTGTTAGTTTACGATCAAGATGACTAGACCTTTTAATGCAGTTTAGCCAGGTAGATAAATGAGGCTAGATTCAGGACTGATATATTCTTCCTCCAAGAGATTATGATAAATGGTACTCTGCAAGAGCTAATGTCTCAATTTTGGCTGCTAGATCAAAATGGTGTAGGTGATTGAACATTGTATGACTATCTCAAATTGTTGGTCCCAAAGAGTTGCCCATGGTATTATTTTGGCTATATCAGGACTATCTAATAATATGTCATTTGTGAACTATGTAAATTCGAAGTCCATGGGTAAAAGAAGAAATCCTAAACTAATCGAGTTGAAAACTAGCTAAATTGAAACCACCAAAAAGAAAAAAAAAAAAAATCCCCTTTCCAAAACACCAAAAATTTCTCCTATTTTCATTTTAAATCCCGCCCGGATAAGAAATTAATAAAACTAGTTTTTCTTTCGAGGAAAAAGGTCATATGGATCTGCCATGAAACTAGTTAAACTAAGCACATTAGCAATTTCTAGTCATTTCTATCTAGGAAGCATAGATATGGACACAGGACACAGCATTTTTGAAAAAACGAGAACGCATGTCACAGAAGTGATACAGAAAAAAAAAATAAATATATAGTTTTCTATTATTAACATAATAATTTTACTAAAATATCTCAAATGAAAGCACTAGCGATATATAAATTCATATCTCTTCATTCTGATACGAAGGACAAATCATGCAATCATTCATATATCTATCTCTCTCCCTTTCTCTATAGATATAGAGATAAAAAAAAGGTGGTGATCGTGTCATGAATCAGCACAGAGTGTAATTGTGAAAAATATTAAATTGTAATTTCATAAATGTAACCAGTTATAGATAAATATTACCAATTAAGTAATGTTTGTTTAGATTTTCTTAGATCATTTAACTCTTTTTTGCACAATTTATAAGATGCAAGGACACGATATTTCTTCCTTTATTTTATTAGGCACGCCGTATGGAGTGCCCGATATGGTATTTGACGTAACTGTGGCATGTTTACATCAGACATAAATTCCAATAGGAATATGACATCCCTAGCAGTGTATCTATGCTTCTTAGTTTCGACCTTCCAGCGCTACTCCAAGATTACTAGTAACTTTAGAAGGCACAGACAATTTTCTTCTTATGTTCATTTTTATCCTCAAATAAAATGAATAAATATTTAATAAAACAAGATGGAAAGAAATTAATAATTAAATTCTCAGTTTCCAATTACGGATATTAATGCATTTTTGAGCTATACCTATCAATTTCCTAATGTTTGTTAGTAATCTTAATTTTGCAAATCATCCTCTTTCTTTCTCTCCTTTCTAATTAAGTTTTACGAGCTACATTCATTAAAGTGTTTTGAGAAATATACTCTGAAATAGTAAAGTTCATATAAGTAGTTACCTTTGCTGCCACAGGTAACCCTGAAGGGCTCGGAGCTGAGCTTTTGGAAACTCTGGTTAAGATGGCTCCGACAAAAGAGGAAGAATTAATACTAAGGGACTACAACGGTGATGTATCTAAACTGGGTCCTGCTGAGCGGTTTCTTAAGGCAGTCTTGGATATACCAATTGCTTTCAAAAGAGTTAATGCAATGCTTTACAGAGCCAATTTTGAGTCAGAAGTTAGATATCTAAGGAAATCCTTTGAAACCCTTGAGGTACACATATCCGATATTTTTTTACTCTTGCTGCTGCAATATTTTAATTTCCTCATAAAATTGATATAGGCTTTAGTGTCGTTCTAAGATAGTTATGGTACAAGTATATTGCTCATCTAAACTAAACATTTTTGATCTGGCTCCTTACGAAACCTATGTGGAGATCTATCGTTTTGAGTTTGATTTCTTATGCTGTAGTTTATTATTATTTTTCTTTACGAGATATTTTTATATTGTTTCCTTTAGATTAGAATTTACGAAGATGAACTAGCAGGATACTGACACACAAGTCTGCAGTGGTAGTCAAACTAGATACACTAATGCCTCGGAATTAGAATTTTTAATGTAGACTAAGAGTTTTAAAACTAGATTCCTAGGATTCTTTCACCTTACCGGGTGATTCTGTTGTGTTATTATTTGTGATTTTATTTTCATTAACTCCTGATTAATGAAATGCGAGGAAAATATCCACCTGTTAAGCTCAAAAAATAATCATCAGAGGTATAAATTCAATATCCATAATGTCATGAATTTCTTGGAATCTCTTAAACTGTTCAAACTCCTATTATCATATCACTGTGTCCCTTCTCACAAAGAATCATCCAGAGTCACAGGTCACAGTATTTTCTTCTTCTTTTTTTTGGAGCTAATGTGGGCGAGTCAAAGTATTTTCAGTGCACTTGCACGATCAAATTCTACCAAAAGTGCAAGTGAAAATCTATTTCTTCAAATATTTTTTAAAAAAAATTGTTTTCATCTCTCTCGCATCTGTTTGTCAATTTCTTTCATCCACTTTCCTTACCTTTGTCCCCCTCATCACTGAAATAAAACCGCACCGCGTGCATAAGATATCCATGCACCTCAACCGAAGGTGGGAGCCCAGAGGCATAGACGAGATCGAGGGAAGCATCCTCAAGAGAGTAGAGAAGTCATCACAGCCTCATGAACAGGACATGGCACTTCAGTGATATATATATATATATATATATATATATATATATATATATATATATATATATATATATATATATATTTGCGTGTGTCACAACAAGTATATCCACTCAATATATTATATAACTTAGTACTATATATAGTTTCCTTCTTAGAAGAAGATAATACTATATAATGTCATAAACTCTAGCAAGTTTCATTAAGTATATTTAAAGGAGCGCGGGTGACATATCTACTGTTTATTCTAATTTAAAAAAAAGATATTCATGCACCAGATGCTGATATGTTCCCCTGCACTCTGTCTCCAGGCAGCCTGCGAAGATCTAAGCAGCAGCAGACACTTCCTCAAGCTCCTGGAAGCTGTCCTTAGGACAGGGAATCGTATGAACGTCGGGACAAACCGAGGCGAGGCTAAAGCCTTCAAGCTTGACACCCTCCTGAAGCTGGCAGATGTTAAAGGGACCGATGGTAAGACCACTCTTCTCCACTTTGTCGTCCAAGAGATCATCCGATCAGAGGGATCAAGCTCTGATACAGCATCCGGAGACCCTCCGAACAAAGCCAAGGACGAGGAATTCAGGAGGCAAGGATTGAAAGTCTTGGCTGGGCTTAGTAGTGAGCTCGGAAATGTCAAGAACGCAGCAGGGATGGACTCCGATGTTCTAAGCAGTTACGTGAGAAAGCTGGAAGCAGGACTAGAGAAGATACGATCAGTGTTGCAGCTGGAGAAGTCCTGCGAGCAGGGGTTGAAGTTCTTCGATTCGATGAGGGGGTTCCTTAGGGAGGCCGAGGGGGAGATTGGTCGGGTTAAAGACGAGGAGAAGAGGGCAATGGCTCGTGTGAGAGAGATCACCGAGTACTTTCATGGGGACACGGCGAAGGAGGAAGCTCACCCACTTAGGATTTTCATGGTGGTGAGGGACTTCTTATCGGAGCTGGACAACGTGTGCAGGGAAGTAGGGAGACTGCATGAGAGGATGGTGATGGGGTCGGCGAGATCGTTCAGGATCTCATCAAGTGCTTCGTTGCCAGTTCTCCATCGGTACGAACCAAGGTTAGAAAGGAATTTTGGTGAGAATAGTTTGTCATCGTGAAAATAAATCACTGCAGAATGCGAAGGAAGGGTATATATAAGGTTGGTTACTCGCAGAAACTTATCTGGAGAGTTATGGTACAACCCTCAAGGGGAAGTGTTTTAGCTCTTTACTTTAAGAAATTCATCTTTGTACAAAAAAAATAAGCAGTTGGGGAAAAGAAAAGGCTTGCATAAAAAATTTTCTTCTCACACAGAAGTATAGAAGAATTAGAGGAGGCTGAAACTTGGGACGTGATATACTATAGATTTCAGAGAGTATGGTCCCAAGATGTAATTGAGTATCGATGATTTTTTATAAGTTTTGTTCATCCCTTTTTATTCTCTGTGGAATTCTAATATGTCCTGAAATTTGTGTAGCAAAATTTGGTTACTTTAAGCCAGAGGCCGTAGTGGTAATGGCAGGGTGTATTTGTTTTATTTTATTTATTAGTTTATATTGGACTGTACTTTTATCTACTTTTGCTGTCTAACGGGTATATATACTCTTGCTTTAATTTGTTTTTCTATCTGTAGTTTTATTAAAATCGTTTTTTTTTAATAGAATACGAGGGCAGCTGCATACCTTTTATTTAAAAAAAAAAAAAAAAATTGGTTACTTTCATTTGGAATGAATAATTCATAGTTATGTTGTTTCGAATTTGCTCGGGCAATACTATCTTAAACAATATTTAAAATAGCAATAACGATAACATAACATTTTGTTTTTATTAGGTTATGTCACATATAACGTAACGCATAACTTAAGTTATGCAATTTTTTATTTATTTAATTTAAAATAAATATAAAATTATATAAAATATTTTTTATAAATTCAAAAATAAATTTAAAATATCAAAAAAAAAGAATATATAAAACCATTTTGTAATATATAATGTATTCTAATTTTATATTAAGTTTTACAATAATTTTCACATTTATCTTCATAAATTATATTAAGTCTCCAACCGTAATTTCAGTCATCATTTAAACAAGATAACAAGATTTCAATTTTTTATTTCAATATCAGTTATTAGTATTGTTGTAATTTATATTTTGTAATGTTCAATTTATCTTATCTATAATTGTTGATGTCAGTTCAGTTAAAAATTCAATAAAATCAACAAGTAAAATATTTCAGCAACCGAAGAGGAATTATAACATGCGAATAAGGAAACAATCGCAAATTAATAAGTTAGCAATTCCACAAGTAATTAAACAAGCCAACAACTAATCAAGAAAATTACAACAATTCGCTAATAAACAAAATAATAATCAACAATAATATAGAAATTACTAAAAAAATAATTATAAATAAAATAACATAAAAAACGTATTATTACGGTGGACTAAGTTATTTTCAGTTGTTACGTAGCGTTGGGGTCCCGTTAGGTTACATAACGCAATATAACGGTTTCATAACGTGTTATTTTCAACATTGATTTTAAATATACTCGGAGTAATGTTGAAACTTCGAAAAGGATTTTTTTTTTTTTTTTAAAGCTTATAACAGTGAGAAAACTCCCTCTCCATTCAACTAAAGAAGAAGATTTCTTCCATTGAAGTTCTTGATGGATTGAGATGCCATTTCTAGCTAATCTGCAGTGAGGAAATTGGATCAGTAGATCGAGTCGAGTACTAGGAGATGATGAGAAGGCTGGCTAGATGCAAAGATGAAGAGATTTGTGTAGTTTATGGAAGTATTTATAGATTGAAAGCACATCATATACATTGAGTATGCTAACTAATTTTGACATTTCTCGCTTGATATTTAGTTTGAAGATTTGAAATGGTCATATGAGCAAGTTCTTATTGGTGGGCTTAGCCTAGTCTTTGCTCTTGGTGAGTTCAAATAATTCGTTTGAACAATTGGCAGGGTCATGTTGCGGTTTAAAGTTACTATGAGTCGTGCATTGAAGACTTCCACTCTTCGATTGTTATCTCGAGTAGTAATCTGAATGAAATCTCACCTTTTAGGCCATTGGATGATCATCAAATGAATCAGACTGCTGATCAAATGAAGTTATTGTTTTGCTATTATATACGTCGGTCAATCTTTTAAAACTAGTACATGTTTCACATGAGTTCGATATATTGTTAGGTATGTTGTACTTGTCTCGATCTATATATGCACCTAATTTGCTCTCTAGACGTACGTGTAGACCTGACTAACGGGCCGGGCGGCCCGTTGGGCACGCCCGGCCCGGCACGTGCCGGGCACGTGCCCGGCACGGCCCGCCACCTCGGCCCGGGCCGTGCTGGGTGGTGCCTGGCACGTGCCAGGCACGGGTCGGCACGCCCAAATTTTTTTTTTTTTTTTTTAAATATGACCGTTGGGGTGTTTGGGGGGTTTTGCATTTTTTTTTTTTTGCAAATAACCCCCCAACGGCTATTTTTTATAGCCGTTGAGGGGTTTCTTGTAAAAAAAAATTGCAGATTTCTCCCCCAACGGTCAAAATAGCCGTTTGGGGGGGGGGTTTGTAAAATTTTTTTACAAATTAAACCTTTTCTTCATCTATAAATATCTCAATATCTCTTCTATTACCATTCATCATTCTTATACACTAAATTCATTCTAAAAAATCTCCTAAAATCTTTATTTCTCAAGAAGTCTCAAGCAAAAGAAGTAGCAAGTTTCAATCAAGTGATCAAAAAGTCTCAAGCAAGCAAGTTTTCCAAACAAGATCCAAGCAAGTTTTCTCATTGAAGCAAGGTTTTTTTGGCTATTTCGGTTTCCAGCTTCATCTCTCTAACTAGGTATTTATAATTTAAAGTTTTTTTGAGAATTTTAATTAGTTATTTTTGGGATTTTATTAAAATGGATCCACACTCGTCTGGCGCTTCTTGCTCTCAAGCCACGGGTTCTTTTACTCTCTTTTTAACTGATGAAGAATATCAAAATCTATGTCAACCCTTAGAACAATCTCCTCAAATACCATTTTTTGTATCTCAGGAAGAAACAACTAATACAACCATACCCGAAACACAAACTATCGCATCTACTAGGGCTGTTAGATCAGACATATGGAAACATTTTGAAAAAATAACAGAAAACAATGTTAGGAAAGCTAAGTGTAAACACTGTCATAAAATTTATTCGTTTCCTGTTGGTAGCGGAACGGGTCATCTTAAAAGACACGTAGAAAAAAATCACCCACCAAATGTACCACATCAAACACAAATAAGCACATGAGGTGGATCATTAGGTATACGTAAATATGATCTAATTAAAACAAGAGAAAATTTAGCAAGATTTATAATACATGACGAACAATCATTTACTTTTTCGGAAAATCGCAAATTTGAAAGATTTTGTAAATCATCATTTACTGACGAATTTAAAAAAGTCCCACGTTCAACATCTACATCTGATATGTTCAAACTATATAAAGAGCAGAGGGACACTTTAATAGCTATTTTTTCTTCTTTAATTTTTAAAGTTGCAATAACTGCAGATAGTTGGGAAGTTAGAAATATGACTCATTATTTATGCATGACGGTACACTATATAGATCAAGAATGGTGCATACAGAAAAGAATAATAGGGTTTAGGGTATTTGAATTTCCTCACAATGCACAAAATTTATCACAAACCATGCTAAATGTATTTTCAGCTTTTGGAATAGACAATAAAATATTTAACATTTCTTTGGATAATACTTCTGAAAATACGGCCGCAATTAGAATTCTTAAAAATTATACAAAACCAATTCTAGATGGAAAATTATTCCACGTTAGGTGTATTTGCCACATACTAAACTTATGCGTTCAAAATGGATTAAAAATAGTAAATGATTCACTAATGAATCTTAGGTATACATTACTTTTTATTAAAGATAGTGGGCCAAGAAGACAAATATTTAAACAAATATGTAAAAATATGAAAATATCACCTAGAATTGTACCTATAGATGTTAGAACAAGATGGAATTCTACATATAAAATATTAAATATAGCTATTCAGTATAAAAATGTAATAAATGCTTTTAATGAAATGAAGACACCAATGTATAGTTTAGATAATAATGAATGACACCAGTTGCATTGCATTTCTAAGTTTTTAGGCAAATTTGAAGATGCATCTAGAGTACTGTCAGGAAATTATTACCCAACTACACACATTGCATTATATTATTTAACCGAAATTACTTCGGTTTTTAATGAATGTAGAAACCACTCTATACTTGAAAGTATTATTCGACCTATGGAAATTAAATTTAATAAATATTTTAAAGATTTTCCATACTTAATATATTTTGCAACTGTTATGGATCCCCGTTGCAAGTTAGATGGACTTGAAATATTAATAGATTTATTTTATACAAATATGTTTTATGAAAATAATGTGAGGGATTTACTTAATGATATTAAAACATGTTTAGATATTATGTATAAAACTTATGAAGATATGTATGGTGTGCCAACACAAACTACAAAAGAACCATCTACTAGGGAAATTCGTAATCCAATAATATCATCTCTATTTAACAGAAAAAAGCCAAGACAAAGTAGTACATATTTTAATGAATTACATTATTATTTAGAGAGAGCTAGCTATGAAAATAACGCATCTCCTGAAAAGTATGAATCCTTTGATATTTTGGCATAGTGGAAATCACAGGAAAAAACATATCCCGTGCTTTCCAATATGGCCCGTGATCTACTAACTCCTCCAGTGTCTACTGTAGCATCGGAGTCTGCTTTTAGCGCAGGTGGTAGAGTGCTCACGTACTTGAGAACCTCAATGGCGTCGGACACATTGGAGATGTGTGTCTGCTTGAAGGATTGGTACGACGCAGAAGACATGGAACAAGGTTTGACTAATGAAGAAGATGTACTAGAGATCTTAGGTTTACCGGAAGAAAATGAAGATTGATTAAAAGTATTTAAATTTGTAAGGATATTCATGTATTTTCAATTTTTTTTTTTATTTTTAACTTATAAATCCTTTGAAAATATATTAAGAATAAGTTGAGGGTGACGGTTAGGGTTCTCTCCCCTCTCTTCGGGCTTTGTATAATTTCTAAAGAGATTTATAGAGTAATTACATAAATGTAATGAGATTATATATAATATAACATTTGTTTTTATCATATGATATAACTTCTCCTTTTTTTTTGTTTTTTAAAAAAATCGGGCCGGCCCGCCTCGGCCCGGGCACGGCACGGGCCTGCCGTGCCGTGCCGGCGGGCCGGCCCCATGGCCACCGTGCCGCGCCGGTGGCACGGCACGGCCGTGCCGGGCACGGGCCCGGCCCATTAGTCAGGTTTACGTACGTGTGGTTTCCAGTGACTGATACAAATGTAACAGATATAAATATATCTCATGTTAGTCACATGAGTTTGACAAATTATTCGGAATGCTTACTGTTTGAAACGTTTGCACAAATCGTGAATTTTGTTACATTGGTACTTCAAAAATTTATTGTTACACTCGTAATAACAAATACAAGTTCATTTTCTACACTAGTACATCAAACATAACGGAAAAAGATACAGCTAATCAAGACAAAGTTCATCAACTTGACATTACTGAGAGAGATAGAGTTCTCATTTCTCGAGCTCGAATGCTGATGCCTCAAAGCTATCAGACAGCCCAGTGCCAGTCTTGAAGGTGAGCTTCTCCGACAGAGGGGTCTCAAAGTACATCTCTACAACCGAGAGCCACAACATGAGCTCCTTGGTCTTTACCCCTGTCATCTTCTTCATCTTGCGTGGCTCGACGAACGCAGTCACCTCGGTCGCATATGACACCTGCCGCTTGATCTTCTTGAAGGTGTGGTTCTTGCTCTTCTTCTGAACGATCCATATGAATCCGGCCGCACGATTGTAGCCAAACTCCTCAATGTCCTCCATGGGGAACAGGCCTTTAGGAAGGCAGAGCTCTTCCAGCAGTTCGATTGTCTTCTTCTTCTTGCAGTTGGCATCTCCATGATAGATCTCTGCACCAGCTCGATAGCTCTCGATGGTCTTTGATGCCATTTCTTAGCCGATGCTTGAAACTAAGCAATCAACAAGAGAATACTTGGAGGTTGCTATGAAGCCAATGAGACAGGTTAGAGTGTAGCGTAGTACTTATAGATGAAACAAGAGAAACTTGGTCAATACCCAAATAATAGTTAGGTGTATTTCTAAGTTTGAAGGTCCTCTACTTGATTGATGGCTAAAGACTGGTCAAAGATTGCTTGCTTGCTTACACTTATGAAATATTCAAATATGTTGATGTAGCAGTATGGACTTCATTCTTATACTATTATTATTATTTTCCTAATAAGATACGATCCCAAGTGTTACTGTCTCTCATAATGAAATCCAGACATACTATTTATTGAGAACTCTATAAACTGTAGGAAAAAATTTCCTGCTAAGCAACCTAAGCATATAGTCTGGTGCTCTCATTTGCTACAAAATTTATGTACATGTTAACCATCCTTCATATATGTTGAATATAAATGTTAAAGAAGTGACTGTATAGTAAGGGAGCATTGTGAAGTAGCGGATGTCAAGGAGGATTCATTGGGTGAAGGAACCGAGTAAGAATTTGAACTAGTCTTCTGCATTCCATCTGTTCATGATTTAAAGAATTATTTTTTCCAAAGAATTTTAAATGCAAAGGCACACCACATTAAATTTTTTCATTAGATTGTTACTTGTGACCAAAACTATATAATCCATAATTATTGACACTTTTTTATCTTTCTCTAAAAAAAAATAAAAAATAATATAACCGAATAGTCTTGGCAAGCTAGGGCTCTAATTAAGTCTTTTTTTTAGTTTTATTGCTAGGATTCAAATTTCCTTGCATTCCATTAATAAGGCTCCCATTAAGTCTGAAAACAGCAGAAAATGACAAATTCAAGTAGCAATGCTGCAATGGATTAAATATCTTTTAATATTCTCAATCTTGCTAACAAATTATTCTAAATTATGCCCCTGCGAAATCTAGTCAAATCACTAAATAGTCGTTCGCGGGAAATATCTTGGGCAAGAAATTAGTCTTTTTTTCTTCATTTATTTATTATAGTTAGTTCTGTTATTTCTTTATTAATGTAAAGACATTTTCAAAAAAGATAAATTATAAAGCATAATATGTTTTAAGCATTTGATTAAAAATCATTTTAACTGGAAGTTTTCTCAAAAAAAAGTAAATTATAAATCGCTATATATTCTGAACCATGACAATAATAGGAAAAAAAAGTCGATTAATTGATGTTCCATCATAACTGTTAAGTTAGTTCATATGTGAGTATAATCTCACATCGGATAGTACAAAAAAAAAAATCTATGTATTTAAATACAAAATTTGGACCTTAACTTAATAGCTTAAGTTTTTGAGTCAAACTGGTTCTGGCCCATCATGCTCCCTGTTGGACCACACTTTATTTGACCTAATTCATTAATTTTTTTAAGGCAATTTTTTTTCATTACATAATCAGAAAATTTCAGAAAGCTTAGTAGTATATATTCAACATTGAAATAGAAACTAAATGCTACAACACTCAAATGCAATCCAAGCCTTAACAAGCTAACATCTTAAGAGAGAGTCCCCGTTACACTACCATCCCCTTTATCAAGCCTCAAGCTCGAACGCCGATGCCTCGAAGCTA
Source organism: Dracaena cambodiana (assembly GCA_036321105.1). Taxonomy (NCBI): domain Eukaryota; kingdom Viridiplantae; phylum Streptophyta; class Magnoliopsida; order Asparagales; family Asparagaceae; genus Dracaena; species Dracaena cambodiana. The sequence continues at coordinate 33,454,626 of JAYEPQ010000017.1, forward strand.
TCAGACAGGCCAGTCCCAGTCTTGAAGGTGAGCTTCTCTGACGAAGGGGTCTGAAAGTACATCTCTACAACCGAGAGCCACAACAGGAGCTCCTTGGTCTTCACCCCTGTCATCTTCTTCATCTTGCGTGGCTCGACGAACGCAGTCACCTCGGCCGCGTACGACACCTGACGCTTGATCTTCTTGAATGTGTGTGTCTTGCTCTTCTTCTGAGCCACCCAGATGAATCCGGCAGCACGGTTGTAGCCAAACTCCTGGATGTCCTCCATCGGGAACAGGCCTTTCGGGAGGCAGAGCTCTCCGAGCAGTTCGATGATCTTCGTCCTGCACTCGGCGTCTCCATGGTAGATCTCTGCACCGGCACGGTGGCTCTCGATTGTTTGCGATGCCATCTTTTTCTGGTGGAGTGATGAATGAAGACTGAGGATGTTAGGGGTTTTGTTTTCTTTCAGGTTTTGGTGATGAATGCAAGTGTTGTGAAGGGGTCTATATGTAGAGAGGAGAAAGGGAAATTCTAAATACGCACCACATTTTACTTAGTGAGCACCACATCCTATGGTAAAGTGATTTACAACATAGGGGAAAATGGTGCTCACTGAGTCAAATGCGGTGGGCATTTAGAATTTCGCGAGGAGAAAGGGTGAGGTTTGAATGGAGTTGAGTGGGAACTTCGTGACTTTTTTTTGCCAACAAAATATTGGGAGCTAATTAAATAGTCGGCTTACAGGTGAAGACAGAGACTGCAATATAATTCGAATGGTCAGCAAAAGTGGGAGGAAAGTTTCACAAGGACAAATTAAGTGGATACTGACAATTATTATTATTCTTTTTTCAAGTCAAACACGCGTGACTTTAAACTCTTCGTATTGAAAATTTTCAAGAAATTCCCCTGAATTATTTCTAGATTTTCAAATTTCATGAAACTTTCCTAACGAGCATTAGCAGAAAGTTTTAATATATTAATTTAAAAATATAATAAATACACTCTTCAACCTTTCTAAATAATTATATCCTGATTTATTATACTTTACTTTATAGATTTGCATAAAATTTGAAACTATATGAGAATTATATAATATAAAAAAATTGAAATTTTTACATATTTTTTCCTTAAATTTTTAAAAATTAGAATTTAGTCTTTCAAATCTTCATATTTATAATTTAGTCTCCAAATCCTTTAACTTACTACAATTTAGTCTCTCAGTCATATTTTTAATCTGAATTTTCCGTTATACTCCTGACTTACTTCACTTTAGTCATTCATTCTCTCTTCTTCCTCTCTTCCTCTTCTTATTGGCTTCCCTCTCCATTGTTCTCTACTCTCTCTCTCTCTTCCCTCTTTTTATTGGGTTTTCCTGAGTTACTTTATTTTAGAAATTAATTAGGAGGGAAGAGAGAGAGGAGAAGAATGGAGAGGGAAATCCAATAAGAAGAGGAAGAGAGGAGGAAGAATTAAAGTGAAATAACTCACTGGTATAACGGGAAATTCGGGCCAAAAATATAGTTGGGGGACTAAATTATGGTAACTTAAAATATTTGGAGACTAAATTATACATATAAAGATTTGGGGGACTAAATTCTAATTTTTAAAGATACAAGGGACATATATTTAAAAACCCCAAAAAAGTTTTTTGTGATTCTTAAGAAAAATTTTGATACTTCATCCAGTTTCTTCAGCTTACCCTAGCTTTCTTTCGCAATATTACCCAAATTAAATTCGGATCTGAAGTCAAACTCGAAACCTCCTATAAGTTAGAGAAAAATGATATTACAAGATACAATGCTCATTGGTAGATAATTATTAATTGAGATGATTATTTGATAGCAGAAAATATTTGTTGGAATTTGGCCTTATTTTGTCATTTATTTGTTTGTTTTAATTTCTGAAGTCAAGGAAGAGACGGTCAGAGATTGTTGGACTGTTGGAAATTTGGTTCCACACGGCGATGTCAAAGAAACTTTATATAAATATATTGATATCCAAGTCTCCATATTACAAAGTCTCATATATTTTTCATGTTCGATTCATAAGTATTTCATGATTGAACCATTCACCTTTAAAGAGTTGCATTCGTTCAAACAAAAGTTTCACAGCTTCAATTTTTAATCTCACTTCTATAATTTATTAGTTAGTAAACGGAAAAAAACCAATTCAGGAAAAAGTATGTTGAGATAATGGAGAAAATCAAATACAGTTATATTATTTATTGTATATGATTCTCTTAATAATACATGCATAAATCATAAGATTTTTAAATTTAATTTTTAGACTTTGAGATCCTACTCCTAGATTTCCCATTTTGAACTTGACCCATATTACCCTTTAGTTGTTTTGGACTGAATATATATATATTTTTATTTCAACTCAATCTATTAAATCAATAAATCCCAACAATGTAATTCATGGCATTTTGAGTGTCTAATTTTGAAAAATAATGATTTTGGGATCTACAATAAATAAATTTTACATTTCATAATACAAATCAAACCCAATTGTTACTTCCACTCCATGCCCATACCACTGTACGCATTCTTAATTTGAAAAGCAGCTATCAAGCATTTGTATGTTTGCTCTGGATTAGTTGTTACTATAAAAAAACGGAGTGTCTTTGCTCTTGGAAGATAGCTAGTTGTTATTATCATAAGTCAACTAATTTTTGGCAGAAGGCTAGCCTAAGAGTGCTGGTAAGTGATGCGAACCCCATCAAAAATAACGAGACCCGTAGAACAAAAAGAGAATCTAAGAACGTTCTCGATCAGGTTTGGATGGGAGACTTCCACCCGTTGCTTCAACAAAAAAAAAACAAGAACCTCAATATAATTGACCTCAACCCATTGTTTAATGCGAAGTAAGAATTTTGGTATAAGGAAGACGCCACAAACGGTAGTGGGAAGTCGTTTGATAAGTCGATGATAAACGCCATGGAAGAATTCTGATAAGTTCGAATAGTTCTTCAAAAAACCAAAGAGAATAAACTCACCAATTATCTGTAAACTGTCTCCCTTTTATTCCATTAAACGCCTATTTATAGGCTAAAAAAATATAAGGAAAGTACCTATAAGGAAAGTTTAAGAAATAGAAACAAAACAAAAAGAAACAATCAGTCCCTTAATTTGGCTGATCAATACAAGGAAAGTTTTAGAAATAGAAATAAAAAAAAATAAAACAATCAGCCCCTTAATTTGACTGATCAATACAAGGAAAGTTCTAGAAATAAAACAAAAGGAAACAATCAGTTTTGATCGGATTCTTCTACTAGTTGAATCATATTGATGTATTTTTGTTGAACACGTGAACCATTCTCAATAGACCTCCACGAATTTGTTTGAGCCCAAACCTCTTGAATCAGCCCATTAAGTGCATCCTTGAACTTCTTTTTTCATACTCTTATAACCGGCCCAGTTGGAACTTCAACTGACTCCTTTATAGTCATGCCATTATTTGCATCATTCCACTCCTCTTGAAAAGAATTTGCCCTCAAATCATCACCTATATCAAAAGGACTCAAATCAGTAACATTGAAAGTAGCACTAACATTGTACTCACCGGGCAAATCTAGCTTGTAAGCATTGTCATTGATACGCTCTAGAACTTAGAAAGGACCATCCCCTCTTAGAAGCAGTTTGGAACATCTTTACGCCGGAAATCTCTCTGTTCTCATATGCAACCACACCCAATCTCCTGGTTCAAAAATAAGCTTGTGACGCCCCTTGTTGGCTTGTTTTGCATACTGCTCTGTTCTTCTCTCAATGTTAAGCCTTACCTTCTCATGTATCGTTATGTTGCTGATGGCTCGGCAATCAACGCACATTCTCCACGTCCCATCACTCTTAGGTACAAGCAAAACCGGAACGACGCACGGACTCATGCTCTCCCTCACGTCCCCTTCTCCAATAACTCACTTACCCGCCATTGAAACTCTTTTGTCTCCACGAGATTGCTCCTATAGGATGGTCAGTTTGGAATTGTCGCACCAGGAACAAAATCAATTTGATGATCAATACCTCGAATTGGTGGTAATCCATGTGGTGTTTCCTCAGGAAAGACATCCTCAAATTCCTGCAAAAAAGAAACAACAGAACTGAGCAAAGCAGGGTCAAGTTCGTTAGTGTTTAAAAATGCCTCTTTATATAAAAGTACAGTCATCGGCTGATTTGAAAACATTACTCGCTTAATCTCACTCACTTTTGCATAGAAATTCTTTTGTTTTCTCTCTGATTTTCTCTCAATGGTTGAATTTTGATTTTTTTTTTCTCTCTCATTTTGCTCGGCCACTCTCTGATTTTCACTCTTTTTCTTTTGCTTACTCCCTTTATTTTGATCACTCTCTTTTTGCAACCTCACTTGATCTTCATAAAGCTGTTTCGGTGTCATTGACACAAGAGTGATAGGTTTTTGGTTGAGCACGAACGAGTATTTGTTGGTGAAGCTGTAGATAAAAATTAAAAAAAAAAAAAAAAATCTTTTTTTGCTAAGTGGGCACACCCGCGGGTTGCATCCCGCAGGTTGCAACCCGCGGGAGAATTCCAGCGGGTTGCAACCCGCGGGAGCCCCTGCGGGTTGCCACCCGCGGGAGGATTCCCGCGGGTGCCAACCCGCGGGTTGCCACCCGCGGGTTGTTTTTCGTTGTTTTCCGTTGTTTTATTTCCTATTTTATTTTCCTGATATCCCGTGATCCGATTTTTCAGGAATAATGGAGCCAGATTTTGAGGTTCTTCGGTCTATAAAACACAGGAATTTAACCGGAGAGAGGACTTTTGGATTGGGGGGGAGATCCTTTCGGGAAGAGTCCAATTTTCCAGAGTCCAAATGTCCAGAGAGGAGTTCCTCAATTCAGAGAGATCGGATCGTCAACGGAGTACAGAAACAAAGCTCCACCGCTGCTAGACCCACAAAAATAAAGGGGAATCGAAATCAATCGATCCCCATTCTTGTAATCTCGATTTTCTATTTTGTAATTTTTCTTTTATTGCTGTAATTCAAAATTAAATTGGCATATAAAGGAAGATTCAATTTTTCGGGCAAATAAGAATTGGCGACCACAGTGGGAGCTTGGGCGGCGCAATCCAATCTTTAATTTTTTTTTTCGGAGCCTAGGCGTCATCGCCGGGTAACGATAAATAAATGTGAGGCGTCATCGCCCACCAAAATTGACAAGACGTCATCGTCTGTCAAAAAAAAAAATTATGAGGCGTCATCGCCCATTAAAAAAAAAAATTGACAAGACGTCACCGTCTGTAAAAAAAAAAAAAAAAAATTATGAGGCGTCATCGCCCATAAAGAAAAAAAAATTTGACAAGACGTCATCGTCTGTCAAAAAAAAAAAAATAAGGCATCATCGCCCATGAAAAAAAAAATTATGAGGCGTCATCGCCCATAAAAAAAAAAAAAAAATTGAGGGGTCATCGCCCAAAAAAAAAAATGACAAGACATCATCGTCTGTCAAAAAAAAAAAAATTTTGAGGCGTCATCGCCCAAAAAAAAAAAAATGACAAGACGTCATCGTCTGTCCAAAAAAAAAAAAAAAATTTTGAGGCGTTATCGCCCAAAAAAAAAAAAAAATTGACAAGACTGGATACAACTCCAGGATGCAACCCGCAGATGGAATCTTAGGACCCGCGTGGACGCAACCCGCATATGGAAGCACGGGATGCAACCCGCAGATGGAATCTTGGGACCCGCGTGGACGCAACCCGCATATGGAAGCGCGTGATGCAACCCGCAGATGGAATCTTGGGACCCGCATATGGAAGCGCGGGATGCAACCCGCAGATGGAATCTTGGGACCCGCATGGACGCAACCCGCATATGGAAGCGCAGGATGCAACCCGCAGATGGAATCTTGGGACCAGTATGGACGCAACCCGCATATGGAAGCGCGGGATGCAACCCGCAGATGGAATCTTGGGACCCACATGGACGCAACCCACATATGGAAGCGCGGGACGCAACCCGCAGATGGAAGCGCTGGCGCGGGACGCAACCCACAGATGGGTGGGACCCATCTGGGTCACCCGCACTTTTCTCCCTCTCTCCTGCACAAAAAAAAAAATAAAGAATAAAAATAATATTAATAAAAAGGCAAAAATTAAAAAAGAAGAAGAAAAAAAAAGAATAAAAAAGGAAAGGGTGTTATCGCCCACAAAAAATTGACAAAGTTAAAAAAATAATAAATATTAAAAAAAAAAGAGAAAAAAAACATGCACTATGAGTGCTCTACTCATGGGTTGTATCCCACGGATGCACCCGCGGATGCAAAAATAAATAAATAAATAAATAAATAAATAAATAATTAAAATAAAAAATAAAAAAATATTAAAAAATATAAAAATATAAACAAAAAATAAATAAATAAATAAAAATAAGCAAAAAATAATAATAAATAAAAATATATTTGCAAGGCCTCATCGTTTACCAAAATAAATAAATAAATAAATAATAAAAAAAAAAATGCTAGGCGTCATCACCTAAAAAAAAAAGGACATCATTGCAAACAAAAAAAAAAGAGAGATAAAGAAATAAAAATGTATATATAAAATAAAATAAAATAAAAAATGATGAATTACCCAACGCCGACAAGGCTACGGGAAGAGAATAGATTTCTCGCCAACCCCACCATACTGGGGGTAATAAGTATGAACCGCCCAACGTCGATAAGGCTACGGGAAGAGAATAAATTTCTCGCCAACCCCATCATACTGGGGGTAAAAAAGTATGAATCGCCCAACGCCGATAAGGCTACGGGAAGAGAATAAATTTCTCGCCAACCCTACCATGCTGGGGGTAATAAGTATGAACCGCCCAACGCCGATAAGGCTACGGGAAGAGAATAAATTTCTCGCCAACCCCATCATACTGGGGGTAAAAAAGTATGAATCGCCCAACGCCGATAAGGTTACGGGAAGAGAATAAATTTCTCGCTAACCCTACCATGCTGAGGGTAATAAGTATGAACCGCCCAACGCCGATAAGGCTACGGGAAGAGAATAAATTTCTCGCCAACCCTACCATGCTGGGGGTAAAAAGCATGAACCGCCCAACGCCAATAAGGCTACGAGAAGAGAATAAATTTCTCGCTAACCCTACCATACTGGGGGTAAAAAGTATGAATTACCCAACGCCGACAAGGCTACGGGGAGAGAATAAATTTCTCGCAAACCCCACCATGCTGGGGATAAAAAGCATGAACCGCCCAACGCTGATAAGGTTACGGAAAGAGAATAGATTTCTCGCCAACCCATTCATACTGGGGGTAAAAGTATGAATTGCCCAACGCCGTTAAGGCAAAGGGAAGAGGAAAAGTTTAGTATTTAAACCCAAACGAAACCCTCGACAACTCACTATGCTGAGGATAATAGCATGGCTAGCCCAACGCAAACGGTAGTTGGTAAAGGCAAAATCAAACTCGTTGATAGCTGGGGGTTTGCTAAAAATCTCACGACAAATCTGTCACAACAATATTCTTATCCGAATATAAGAATACATCACTGCCCTAAGCTGCTAAGGCAAAACTGCTAAGGCAAAGGGAAGAGGAAAAATTTGGCATTTAAGCCCAAACGAAATCCTCGACAACTCACCATGCTGAGAGGAAGAGCATGGCTAGCCCAACTCAAACGGTAGTTGGTAAAGGCTAATCAAACCCGTTGATAGCTGGGGGTTTGCTAAAAATCCTAATCAAATAAATCTCCTGTCACGTTAAGATTTCACCTCTGACAGCAAAACTTTTCTTGTCATTTTTCTCTAGCAGAACAAGTGACACTCCAAAATATTTGTCAAGTTAAAATTATACCTCTGACATTAAAATTCGAAATCAAACGAGATAAAATCCGATTAAAATCCCCTGTCACGTTAAGTTTTTTTTTTTTTTAGGTGATGACGCCTAGCATTTTATTTTTTTATTATTTATTTATTTATTTATTTTGGTAAACGATGAGGCCTTGCAAATATATTTTTATTTATTATTATTTTTTGCTTATTTTTATTTATTTATTTATTTTTGTTTATATTTTTATATTTTTTTAATATTTTTTTTATTTTTTATTTTAATTAATTAATTAATTAATTTATTTATTTATTTATTTTTGCATCCGCGGGTGCATCCGTGGGATACAACCCATGGGTAGAGCACTCATACTGCATGTTTTTTTTTCTTTTTTTTTAATATTTATTATTTTTTTAACTTTGTCAATTTTTTGTGGGCGATAACACCCTTTCCTTTTTTTTTTCCTTCTTTTTTTTTATTTTTTGCCTTTTTATTAATATTATTTTTATTTTATTTTTTTTTGTGCGGGAGAGAGGGAAAAAAGTGCGGGTGACCCAGATGGGTCCCACCCATCTGTGGGTTGCGTCCCTCGCCCGCACTTCCATCTGCGGGTTGCGTCCCGCGCTTCCATATGTGGGTTGCGTCCATGTGGGTCCCAAGATTCCATCCAAGATTCCATCTGCGGGTTGCATCCCGCGCTTCCATATGCGGGTTGCGTCCACGCGGGTCCCAAGATTCCATCTGCGGGTTGCATCCCGCGCTTCCATATGCGGGTTGCGTCCATGCGGGTCCCAAGATTCCATCTGCGGGTTGCATCCTGTGCTTCCATATGCGGGTTGCGTCCACGCGGGTCCCAAGATTCCATCTGCGGGTTGTATCCTGGAGTTGTATCCAGTCTTGTCAATTTTTTTTTTTTGGGCGATAACGTCTCAATTTTTTTTTTTTTTTTTTTTTTTACAGACCGTGACGTCTTGTCAAATTTTTTTTCTTTATGGGCGATGACGCCTCATAATTTTTTTTTTCATGGGCGATGATGCCTTTTTTGTTTTTTTTTTTTTTTTCTTACTGACGGTGACGTCTTGTCAAATTTTTTTTTTCTTTATGGGCGATGACGCCTCATAATTTTTTTTTTGACAGACGATGACGTCTTGTCATTTTTTTTTTGGCGATGACGCCGCAAAATTTTTTTTTTTGACAGACGATGACGTCTTGTCATTTTTTTTTGGGTGATGACGCCTCAATTTTTTTTTTATGGGCGATGACGCCTCATAATTTTTTTTTTCATGGGCAATGATGCCTTATTTTTTTTTTTTTTTGACAGACGATGACGTCTTGTCAAATTTTTTTTTTCTTTATGGGCGATGACGCCTCATAATTTTTTTTTTTGACAGACGATGACGCCTTGTCAAATTTTTTTTTTCTTTATGGACGATGACGCCTCATAATTTTTTTTTTTTTTTACAGACGGTGACGTCTTGTCAAATTTTTTTTCTTTATGGGCGATGACGCCTCATAATTTTTTTTTTGACAGACGATGACGTCTTGTCAATTTTGGTGGGCGATGACGCCTCACATTTATTTATCGTTACCCGGTGATGACGCCTAGGCTCCGAAAAAAAATTTAAAGATTGGATTGCGCCGCCCAAACTCCCACTGTGGTCGCCAATTCTTGTTTGCCCGAAAAATTGAATCTTCCTTTATATGCCAATTTAATTTTGAATTACAGCAATAAAAGAAAAATTACAAAATAGAAAATCGAGATTACAAGAATGGGGATCGATTGATTTCGATTCCCCTTTATTTTTGTGGGTCTAGCAGCGGTGGAGCTTTGTTTCTGTACTCCGTTGACGATCCGATCTCTCTGAATTGAGGAACTCCTCTCTGGATATTTGGACTCTGGAAAATTGGACTCTTCCCGAAAGGATCTCCCCCCCAATCCAAAAGTCCTCTCTCCGGTTAAATTCCTGTGTTTTATAGACCGAAGAACCTCAAAATCCGGCTCGATTATTCCTGAAAAATCGGATCACGGGATATCAGGAAAATAAAATAGGAAATAAAACAACGGAAAACAACGAAAAACAACCCGCGGGTGGCAACCCGCGGGATCCCCCCCGCGGGTTGGCACCCGCGGGAATCCTCCCGCGGGTTGCAACCCGCGGGAATTCTCAACGCCGTTAAGGCAAAAGTATGAATTGCCCAACGCCTTTAAGGCAAAGGGAAGAGGAAAAGTTTGGTATTTAAACCCAAACGAAACCCTCGACAACTCACTATGCTGAGGATAATAGCATGGCTAGCCCAACGCGAACGGTAGTTGGTAAAGGCAAAATCAAACCCGTTGATAGCTGGGGGTTTGCTAAAAATCCCACGATAAATCTGTCACAACAATATTCTTATCCGAATATAAGAATACATCACTGCCCTAAGCTGCTAAGGTAAAGCTGCTAAGGCAAAGGGAAGAGGAAAAATTTGGCATTTAAGCCCAAACGAAATCCTCGACAACTCACCATGCTGAGGGGAAGAGTATGGCTAGCCCAACTCAAACGGTAGTTGGTAAAGGCTAATCAAACCCATTGATAGCTGGGGGTTTGCTAAAAATCCTAATCAGATAAATCTCCTGTCACGTTAAGATTTTACCTCTGACAGCAAAACTTTTCTTGTCATTTTTCTCTAGCAGAACAAGTGACACTCCAAAATATTTGTCAAGTTAAAATCATACCTCTGACATTAAAATTCGAAATAAACGAGATAAAATCCGATTAAAATCTCCTGTCACGTTAAGATTTCACCTCTGACAGCAAAATTTTTCTTGTCATTTTGCTCCAATAGAGCAAGCGACACTCCAAAATATTAGTCAAGTTAAAATCATACCTCTGACATCATAATTCAAAATCAAATGAGACAAGATCCGATTAAATCCCCTGTCACGTTAAGATTTCACCTCTGACAGAAAAGAAAATTCACACTTCATCAAGTCCAACATTACAACCTCTGATGAACGTGCTTTTGATATCGTTAAGTTGAAAACCACCTCTGACGAAAATCATCTCCCTATCAAGTTAACAGTTATCTCTGATAGTCCGATTCCAAAACTAAATACGTTAACCGTCACCTCTGTTTAGCCAGCTTGTCCCTATCACGACCAGATCCTCTGAATAGGTTAAGCTCCAAGACACGTTTAATGTCATCTCTGTCTTTTCCTGATTCGTCATACTAGATGTCACTGAACGGTTAGGATTAAAATAAGCACGTTAATATTATACCTCTGCTTGACCTAAAATGAGTACGTTAAAATCATACATCTGCTTGTCATTGAATAAATGAATATATTAACAGTTATCTCTATCGACCAAATCTTTTAAAAGGTTTATAACCAAAATTAAAGAATCCAAAGTATTTCGAAATTCAGTACGGTTCAATATAGAACTTCGAAAATTTTGGAGGGGGTTATGTAGATAAAAAAAAAAAATCTTTTTTTGCTAAGTGGGCACACCCGCGGGTTGCATCCGGCGGGTCAACCCGCGGGAACCCGCAACCCGCGGGTTGCAACCCGCGGGAGCCCCCGCGGGAGGATTCCCGCGGGTGCCAACCCGCGGGGGGGATCCCGCGGGTTGTTTTTCGTTGTTTTCCGTTTTTTATTTTCCTGATATCCCGTGATCCGATTTTTCAGGAATAATCGAGCCGGATTTTGAGGTTCTTCGGTCTATAAAACACAGGAATTTAACCGGAGAGAGGACTTTTGGATTGGGGGGGAGATCCTTTCGGGAAGAGTCCAATTTTCCAGAGTCCAAATATCCAGAGAGGAGTTCCTCAATTCAGAGAGATCGGATCGTCAACGGAGTACAGAAACAAAACTCCACCGTTGCCAGACCACAAAAATAAAGGGGAATCGAAATCAATCGATCCCCATTCTTGTAATCTCGATTTTCTATTTTGTAATTTTTCTTTTATTACTGTAATTCAAAATTAAATTGGCATATAAAGGAAGATTCAATTTTTCGGACAAACAGAAGCCATCATATTTAACTTTCCGATCGAATTGCCACGGTCGGCCTAATAGCAAATGTCCCGCTTGCATCGGAACTACATCACACAAAACTTTATCTTCATATTTTTTGATGCGGAATAAAACCAAAACCTGTTTATTCACTTTTACCTCGCCACTATCATTCAGCCATTGTAACTTGTACGGCCTAGGATGTTTCAGTGTGGACAGTCATAATTTCTCCACCAAGGTTGTGCTTGCAATATTAGTATAACTTCCTCCATCAACAATCATATTACATACCTTATTTTCGACGTAGCACCTAGTATGAAAGATGTTCTCCCGCTGCACTTCTTCAATTTCTTTTACTTGCAAACTTAGAAGTCTTCTTGACACTAACAATTTACCTTGAACCGCATATTCTTCTTCATCTACGTCCTCCAATGGTGACATAGAGTCGGTATCGGACTCGTCGTCGGTTTCGATCTCTCTATTACCCCTTATCACCATGACTCTTCTATTCGAGTATTGACCTGCTATGTGACCCCTGCCTTGATATTTAAAACACTTAATGTCACGAATTCGAGAAGTGGAAGGGTCAGATTTACCTTGAGTGCCATAGTTGGTTGTCTCTTGTTTTGGGTCGAATTTAGATTTTGCAGCTGGTTTCTCCTCTTTCTTCACATGACTCGGTTTCCATAGGGAAAAACCCGAATTATGAGATACACATGTACCACCCCTCCTCTTGAGTTGTTGCTCCACCTTGATGGCCATATGCACCATATCCTCTAATTCCACATAATGTTGTATCTCCACCCTATCATGAATTTCTTGATTCAAACCATTCAAGAACCTAGCCATAGTAGCCTCTCGGTCTTCTTTGATATTAGCCCGGATCATAGCAATCTCCATCTCTTGATGACAATTCTCCACACTCCGGTTATCTTATTGAAGCGTTTGCAATTTATAATACAACTCCCGGTGGTAATGGCTGGGCACAAACCGCTTCCTTATCACTATTTTCATCTCTTCCCACGTCTCTACCAGTCGTTCCCTATTTCGCCGCCTGTTCAACACTAACTGATCCCACCACACAATAGTATAGTCAGAAAACTCAATGGCAGCAAGTTTTACCTTCTTCATCTCAGAGTAGTTGTGACAATCAAATACTAACTCCACCTTTTTTTCCCACTCAAGATAAGCCTTTGGATCGTTTCTTCCTTGAAATGCTGGAATCTTCATCTTAATACTACCCAAGTTGTTATCTTCCCGATTCCTATCTTCTCTAAACCGCCCTCCATATCTCCTATTACCAGCAACTGAACCCCGATCTTCTTCTTCATCAAAACCAGCCCATAATACTCTCCATCTTCATCTCTCACTCCCCGATATCCAACTCTTTCCCTCCTACGCATATTATGAGTGTTTTGTGGCTGTTCCAAATGTGTATTCTCCATCCGATCAATCCGCTCATATATCTACTCCAATTCTAACCTCATCACACGCCTCATCTCACTCATAATGGCCTCCATGAGCAATTTTGGGTCAGCCATCCCTGTAGCACTTTCGGCATTGCTCTTTTCACTGTTGTGAGACATGATTGCTGCAAATCAAAGTTATAAAACAACAAAAAAGGAAAAGACCTCACTCACTCCCTCACGTGTTTTCACTCAAAGAATGATTCACTCTATTCCACTCGTGTTTCACTCAGTATAATCGGCTTTTACTCTCTAATATGCTCACCACTCTTGCCTTTTTCCACTCGATAATTCTCTTTCAATTATTTTGAAACTATTCGAACAATTTTCAAAATTCCAGCAACAATTCACCAAGAATTCACTAAGGGAATTCATGTTCAAAAGGTAAGAAAATAAGGGATATGGGTGATTAGATTTTCAAAGCACAATTCAGTAAAATTTCCACGAAATTTTTTTTGGTCTTTGGGGTGAGGTGATTTTCGGGCTTATTGGAAACAAATGAAAAAAAAAGAATCTTTTTACTCTTTTTTTTGGACCTTTTTTTTTTCAGACCCCTTTTTTTCTCTTTTTTTTCTTTTCGGATTTTTTTTCGGATCTTTTTTTTTCGGATCTTTTTTTTTTCAGATTCTTTCTTTCGTTAATAACAGAATAAGATTTCGAATGGGGTAAAAGAAAGAAATTCAGTTAGATAAGAAAAGGAAGCTAAATTTAAATGGAATAGGCAAATCTGAAATAAGAAATTCTTTGCTCTAATACCAAATGATGCGAACCCCGTCAAGAATAACGAGACCCGTAGAACAAAAGGAGAATCCAAGAACGTTCTCGATCAGGTTTGGATGTGAGACTTCGACCCCGTTGCTTCAACAAAAAAAATAAGAAACTCGGTATAATTGACATCAACCCGTTATTTAATGCGAAGTAATTAAGAACCTTGGTATAAGGAAAACGCCACAAACAGTAGTGGGAAGTCGTTTGATAAGTCGATGATGAACGCCACGGAAGAATTCCGATAGGTTCGAATAGTTTTTCAAAGAACCAAAAAGAATAAACTCACCAATTATCTGTAAACTGTCTCCCTTCTATTCCATTAGACTTATAGGCTAAAAAAATATTAGGAAAGTTCCTACAATGAAAGTTTAAGAAATAGAAATAAAACAAAAGGAAACAATCAGTCCCTTAATTTGGCTGATCACTACAAGAAAAGTTTTAGAAATAGAAACAAAACAAAAAGAAACAATCAGCCCCTTAATTTGACTGATCAATATAAAAAAAGTTCTAAAAATAAAATAAAAGGAAACAATCAGTTTTGACCGGATTCTTCTAATAGTTGAATCATGTTGATGCATCATTGTTGAACACGTGAACTATCCTCAATGGGCCTCCACGAATTTGCTTGAGCCCAAATCTCTTGAATCAGCCTATTAAGTGCATCCTCAAACTTCTTTTCTCGTGCTCTTGTAACCGGCCTAGCTGGAACTTGAACTGGTTTTTTTGTAGTCATGCCATTATTTGCATCAGTAAGTGTCACATAAATTTAGTTAGTGACATCGAATGGAAGCTGAAGCTCTCTCTTTAATTTACGTTTTTTTTTTTTTTTTTTTATACTTTTGCTATCTTCTGTTAACTTTATTTGTACTTCATATTTTGATGTTTTTTTTGTTACTTTGAACTATTTTATGAGTCCACATTTTGAAGCCACTTTTGTATGTTGTCCTCTTAAGATTCATTAGAACTTTGTTCATTTTGAGGGTTCTATTTCAGATTAGCTGAATTTGACATTAATAAAATAAATTTAATTCATACAACTCTATGTACATATTTATCTGTCCCTCTTTCTCAAGAAAGAATTGTATTGTCATATTTTCGTGCCGGGAGTTGCTAGATACGCTCCATACCTGTCCTAGTGAGCCCCAATTTCTTAATGAGCCCAGGGTACTTTTAAACCAGTCCTTTTTTTCTTAGTGAGCCCCGTAATTTTTTCAGTTTTGCTCCCGAAACTATTTTGAGAAGGAAAAATGGGGCTCACTAAGAGAAAATAGAGCTCACTAGGGAATTAGGTTATCCTCTATCCCTTCTCTCTATTCTTCTTCCTTCCCACTCTGTTCTTCTTTCTCTTCACTCTCTTCTTCGTTTCATTCGTCCTCTCAACTCTGTTCTTCTTCCTCACTTTCTCTCCAGCGACGTTCGACTCTGTCACTGTTAGCGAGCCTAGTGCCGTAAAGAAAAAGATACGATGATGCGCCGTTGAGCCTTGCCGCGGAGATATTTTTCCTATTTCCTTCCTCTCATTCCAATTTTGAACTTCTATATAGTTAAATAGTGATAGGATTTAGAGTTTAGAATAATTCCTGGTCAGTATGATCTGTTCAAGTTCAAAATAGCAAAATTATTCCTGGCCGGGTGGAAAAACCTGCCAATTAAATAAATAGACTGGAGTTACAGTCCCGACTAGTGGGTCTCTATGCCAATACTGTAACTCTAGCCACTGAGATAAAAAAAAAATATATTTTTTCAAAAACTTTAAAAATCATCATATTCACTCATCCTTTAACTTAGAGTGTTTATTGACTCCAAAATTTAGGATTTTGGAGTCGTTTTTTCGTCTTCCTTTTTTTCTTGGAGCGCACGCACGAAAATGAGAGAGAGTTTAAGGTATTGGGGCTCACTGAGAGAAACGGAAAGAAGTAAAAGACGTACTGGGGCTCACTAAGAAAAATCTAAGGAAAATTTTGTTTAACTTTATAAATGACAAACTTATAAATAAAGTGAGTCATTTACATTGGCTCGTTAGGACAAGTATGGGGAGCATCTAGCAACTCCTATGCCGCTACATGCTGCAAAGTCTCAATTCTCAAAATATGTTAATTTCGAGACTAAACTCGTTTTAAAAAAAAAAAAACTTTAAGAGAAAACTTTCGGTAAACTTTGCATTCATTCAACAACTGAGATTACATGAAAACAGAAAATTTAGAAACTTTGTTGATACACAAGAACCACCTTATGACATATATTTCCCCTCATTTCTCAAGCTCAAATGCTGTCGCCTCGAAGCTATCGGACGGGCCAGTGCCCGTTTTAAAGGTGAGCTTCGCCGACGAAGGAGTCTCAAAGTACATCTCGACAACAGAGAGCCACAACATGAGCTCCTTGGTCTTAACCCCAGTCATCTTCTTCATCTTGCGCGGCTCCACGAACGCAGTCACCTCAGTCGCATGCGAAACCTGACGCTTGATCTTCTTGAACGTGTGGTTCTTATTCTTTGTCTGAAGTATCCACATGAATCCGGCAGCACGGTTGTAGACAAACTCCTGGATGTCCTCCACAGGGAACAGGCCCTTGGGCATGCAGAGCTCTTCGGGCAGCTGGATGATCTTCTTCCTGCACTCGGCGTGTCCATGGTAGATCTCTGCACCTGCTCTGTCGCTCTCGAGGGCTTGAGATGCCATGGGCTTTGTCTTTCTTGATCAGCTAGTAATTGGAAATGGGAGTGTAGTAGAGTTGAGGAGATGTTGGAGGCCAAGGTGTTGTGATGAAAGGGTTGGCTGTGGCTGGGGAGGGAATTTATAGGGTTGGGTGAAGTTTGAATGCTGGGTGTAGATTGAAGACTTATGACTCGTTACAAAATTGGAGCCCAATATCTTTCCCTTCAACCGGTGGACTTGGGACCTGGTAATTCAAGACGAACCGGCGTGAAGACAGGGTCAAGGGGAAGCAAGTCAGCAAAGACAGAACATATTGCATAATAATAATAATAATAATAATAATAATTGTAAAGTTTATAAAACTGTGTTGCTTAGTCATAGTGTTGGTCTCCCCCTCCTTCGGCAGCCTAGATAATTATACAGAACTGTTATAAGGTCAATTTTATTATATAGTATCAAATATTAAAGTATTAACTTTATAACAGTTCTATACTAGAGTATAAGTTGTAGAAGAGTGATGTTATGAGAGACAATGCTCGTTGCCAGATAATTATGAATTGAGATTACTATGTAATAGCTGAAAATAGTTGTTGAAATTTGGCATTATTTTGCCATTTGTTTGTTTGTCAAAATTTCTTGAAGTCAAGGAAGAGATGGTCGAGGAGGGCTAAATTAGATAGATGTTCCCTACCAGTATTTATAGCTGCAGTTTGGGAATATTTTAGTTTCTGAGTATTATGTACTAGGTATTTTGCACTGTATTATATTGTGATCCACTTTTACTTATGTATGGTGTTGTATTAAAGTCGTTTTAATGGAATACGGGAGGCAATAGCTCACCGTTTTGATGTCAAAAAAAAAAAAAAAGAGGAAGAGATGTTCAGAGATTTTAGAAAATGTATGTTGGACTGTAGGAAATTTGGGTAAATACAGTGATATCAAAGAAAATTTTATGTAAATATATTGATATCTAAGACTTCACTTTACATTTATGTCCAATTGATGTGGATTAAAAAGAACATTGATGTCTTGAGAAGGAGATCTCTTATGAAAGGTGACACAGAGAAAAGAAATACCACTAGATTCTTTATTATTTGACTTTCCTACATAAAAGTAAGAAAAAGTTACAGGGACAAAACTTGGGAAACAGTATATATAGGTTGGGTGGCATCAAGGACAAACTATAAAAATAAGGAGGGTCTTTGGGATAGTATCAAAGCCCAAAATAATAAGAATGAAAGAAATGGAAAGAGAGGGGCTTCCTGCATATGGTAGTTGTAGTTCTAGTTAGAAAGAAATAATAGAATCTTTAAAATTAAATATATGTCTATTTTATCTCTTTCTACATGGATACATCACTATATGCTAACGACGACAGGTGCAGAGATATCTAGTGCCGGCACAAGCTCAATACACCGCAAACGGGAAAGGATCCACAAAGAAGATTAGAGCTATAGCCGGAAGGTGGGAGGATGTAGAGAGCCAATCGGAGACAGTGTGCATTGGAGGCCATGCCGCAAGGGTAGAAATTGATTGCATAGGAAAGGAGCCTATAATTTACTGTATGAAATGTAATCAATGTAATTTGATATACTAGTAGCATTACCTATCCTAGTATATATATATATATATATATATATATATATATATATATATATATATATATATATATATATATATATATATATATATATATATATATATAATAGTATAAATTCTTAGTTTCATTTTATTTTATTAATAAACTCGAAGGACTATAACCCACACTGTTATTCTAAGAAAAAAGTTACAGGGACAAAAAATCATATGCAAGTGGGCTTTCAATTAAAGAACTCCTTTAATTTCGTGTACGAAATCCAAGGACCAAAAAAATATCTTCCGAGTTGTAACTAACGAAGTCTCATATATTTTTCATGTTCGTTCATAAGTACTTCATGCTTGTTTCATGCTTGAGTCATTCACCGAGTTATATTCGTTCAAACAAAAATTTCACAACTTCAATTTTTAATCTCACTTCTATAATTTATTAATTATTAATTTTAAAAAAAAAAGGTATGTTGAGATAATGGAGAAAATCAAACACTAGTTTTATTATTGTACAAGGTTTTCTCTATTAAATTTCATATCTACCTCCCTTAATAATACATAAATAAATCTTAAGATATTGAAATTTAATTTTGAGACTTTCAGATTCCCATGCTCCTAGATTTCCCATTTTGAACATGGCCCATTTGTTTTGGACTGAACATATTTTTTATTTCAACTCAGTCAATTAAATCAATAAATCCCAACAATTTAATTCATGGCATTTTGATTGTCTAATTTTGAAAGATAATGATTTGATGATATACAATCAATATATTTTATATTTCGGAACATAAATAAAACCTAATTCTTAATAAAATAATAGTAAGGAGTGCAAAGGTACTTCCATGCCCATACCAAAGCAGTGATCAAGCACTTGTATGTTGTTGCTATTTGTATGTTGTTGCTACTATCAAAAACGAGATGTGTCTTTGCTCTTGTAAAATAGCTGGTTGGTACTATCATGAGTCAACTAATTTTTGGCACAGGACTAGGCTAAGAGGACTGATTAGTATCACATAGATTTAATTAGTGTTCTCGAATGGAATCACTCTCCTTGTTTTACTTCTTTTAGTTTTGCTATATATCTTCCGTTTTTGATGTATTTAGTACTTTGAACCATCAATTGAGTTCTCATTTTCAAGCTACTTTGTATCTTGTTCTCTTAAGATTCATTAGTGGAACGACAAAAGACAGTGCGGTTAATACTAAAAAAAATTATGTTCTTATAACTCTGTGTATTATATTTATATGTGTTGTTATATTTTCGTGCCGCTACTTTGCTGCAAAGTCTCAAAATATGCTAATTTGGATACTATAAACTTGTTCCCAGCAACAAAAAAAACCATTAACAAAAAATTTCGGTAACTTCTTTTTTTTTAGACATCAAAATTTCAGTAACTTTTCATTCATTCGACAACTGAGATTGCATGAAAACATAATTTTCAGAAACTTATTTGATACACAACAACCTTATGACATAACTTGAACAAACGAAAACTAATATCTTCGTCCATATTTCCCTCACTTCTCAAGCTCAAATGCTGCCGCCTCGAAGCTATCGGACAGGCCAGTGCCCGTTTTAAAGGTGAGCTTCGCCGACGAAGGAGTCTCAAAGTACATCTCGACAACAGAGAGCCACAACATGAGCTCCTTGGTCTTAACTCCAGTCATCTTCTTCATCTTGCGCGGCTCCACGAACGCAGTCACCTCAGCCGCATACGAAACCTGACGCTTGATCTTCTTGAACGTGTGGGTCTTATTCTTTGTCTGAAGTATCCACATGAATCCAGCAGCACGGTTGTAGCCAAACTCGTGGATGTCCTCCACAGGGAACAGGCCCTTGGGCATGCAGAGCTCTTCAAGCAGCTGGATGATCTTCTTCCTGCACTCGGCGTGTCCATGGTAGATCTCTGCACCTGCTCTGTAGCTCTCGATGGCTTGAGATGCCATGGGCTTTGTCTTTCTTGATCAGCTAGTAATTGGAAATGGGTGTAGTAGAGTTGAGGAGATGTTGGAGGCCAAGGTGCTGTGATGAAAGGGTTGGTTTGTGGCTGGGGAGGGAATTTATAGGGCTGGGGTCTACGTTTGAATGCTGGGTGTAGATAGAAGAATTTTGACCCGTCACAAATTTGGCCCCCAATTAATGATCCTCCTTTCGACCGTGGACCTGGTAATTTAAGACAAACCAGCGTAAAGACAGGGTCAAGGGGAAGCAAGTCAACAAAGACAGAACAAATTACATTAAAATAATAATAATAATAAATTGAAATTTTTATAGAACTGTTTTTCGAAGTAACAAAGAGGGTCAATCCCTTACTGGATATGTTCGATATTTTTATAGAACTGTTATTAGACCAGTTTTGTCATATGATATTTAATACTGAACTAATTCAGAGAAGACAAGTATAGTATAAGTGTACATTCTTCGTTGGATATACGAAAAATAAAGTGAGAAATGATAATATTCGTGCTAAGCTAGCCGAAACCTGGTCGAAAAGAAAATGCGAGAAAATTGTGCGATATATATCTACAAATACATAAGTTTGACGAGTGGAATTTTTTTAATATAGGATAAGTTAAGTGTGAAGGAAAAGCCAAATAAAATATAGATGGAGATAATACTAAAAAATATAGATGCTAGATGTTTAATTGAAGACATATTGCTCAATAGGAATAAGTAGAGATGGATCATCTATGTGATCCGACATAATTTTCTTTTAGTTCGTATAGTCTACCCCAAAACTTGATAAAGGCTTAGTTATTGTTGCTGCTGCGGATAGGATATTGAAGTATTTGATAATTTAGTTGATTGCATTTCTTTTCCTAATAATTTGAAAAACAAAGAGATAAGAAACAGAGTTTTATACAATAATTACAATGAATCATGACACAAAGAAAAATTGAAAAAGCCCCTTTATTGCAATTTGACGGCCAATTATGCCCGTTAACTATACTGTTTAGCTACTCCATCTGCAATGAACAAATATCTTGTTTGGAAATGAAATATATATATATATATATATATATATATATATATATATCAAAATAGAACATAGCAAGTGGTTTCATTACAGGGTGTGTTCAGATATTTGGAAGTAGTGAAGAAAATTAAAAGTTATTTCTAAAAATGAAGAATTAAAAGTATTACGTTTATAATACTTTTAGTATTTGTTTCTTATTTTTTAGAAGAAAAAAGTAATGGAAGAAGAATAAAATATTTATTTCTTTGAAGAGAAAAAAGGAAGGTAAAATACAAAATAATAAGATATTAGTTTTTTACTTTCAGCTCTCTTCCATTCAAAATCAATGTGAAATAAATTTGAGAAGTTTAAGTGTCACATGTGATCTACATTATCTTTGTATTGGTAACTTTTACTTTAGTTCTTAACAAAACAAATACATGAAAAAATAGAAAAAATAATTTTACTTCTATTACTTTCTTCTTACTATTATGCAAATAAACACATCCATAGAGAGCACAGTCAGACCCACTCTCATTTTTTAACACAATATGCACAACCTTTTTGAATTTGTCCCTCTTCAAATTTCAAGTCTGCCATCCCTCAAGCCCCAATAATCAAAACTAGAGTCCATTTTTGGCCTTTCAATATTATATTTCTCCAATTTACTTTCTAATTTTTTTTCTTCAATCAACTTGCAGAATTTGGATCTTTATCCAATTATATTTTGGTTATATATTGACTTACAAAATTATAATTTTATCATTAAATTTATATTGCTATAATATATATATATATATATATATATATATATATATATATATATATATATATATATATATATATATATATATATATATATATATATATATATATATATATATATATATATATATATATATATATATATATATATATATATATATATATATATATATATATATATATATATATATATATATATATATATATATATATACATACATACATATATATATATATGAGAAAAATAGAAATGAGCTGACAGCTCACGCAAGTTACATGAGTTGCAGTTCATTTCCACTATCTCCAATAATTATTTTTTAAAAAATTCTTTTGGATGCCCTAGGGTTCACTCATACCCAATTTCTTGGATTTTAGTTTTGATTTGGTCCTCCATCAAATTAACACAAAATTAACGGTTCTCAATGAATAAAACATTTTGTATACACTTGATGAAAGGGTAAATGAACTTCAAAATTTATGAAATTTAATCTGAAAGAAGTTAAGGAGGTAGAAATATTAATTGTTAAAAAAATTTGAAGAAAAATTATTGAATCATTATAGTTTTGTTGCTAGCTCACGTAATAATTCCTAAGCTAAGCGGTTCGCTTACAGCAATCATTCATTCATATATATATATATATATATATATATATAGAGAGAGAGAGAGAGAGAGAGAGATGGAAATGAGATGACAGCTCACGCAAGTTACCGGAGCTGCAGTTCATTTCCACTATCTCCAATAATATTTTTTTTTAAAAATTCTTTTGTATTATGATCTCGATCTCCTAGGGTTTTACTCTTACCCAATTTCTTGGATTTTAGTTTTGATTTGGTCCTCCATCAAATTAACACAATTAACTGTTTTCAATTAATACAACATTTTATATGCAGTTGATGAAAGGGTAACTGAACTCCAAAATTTATGAAATTTAATTCAAAATAAGTTAAGGAGGTAGATATAACAATTGCAAAAAAATATTGAAGAAAGATCATAGGATCGTTATAGTTTAGCCGCTAGCTCAAGTAACTTTTCCTGAACTGGCAGCTCACTTACAGTAATCTCATATATATATATATATATATATATATATATATATATATATATATATATATATATATATATATATATATATATATATATATATTGTGTTCGGACTTAATCTCCCGCACATTGTTAGGGCGCTTTTGCACTCTCCATCCTCATGACCTATCTGGACAGTTCGATAACTGAATAACTTTGATCTTTGGTTCGAATGCCACCCCCCACCCCACCAAAAAAAAAAAAAAAGACTGGTATTGCTGCATCTGGAGAACAACTAAATGATTTCAACATATGGAATCAAAATCCAAGCAAACCAACAATTACCACCAAAAGGAAAACAAGTAGCGCATGCAGGCTCAATTTCGTCTAGCAATGCAAATCCTGCATCAAGCAACTTTCTTCCATATTTCTACTTTCATCACTACCTTCCCATTGTTGACCTCTGACTCAAACTCGAACCTGCATTTATCTCCCAGTTTCAACTCATTAGCAATGGCAAACTCCTGCCAACCTTTGGACATATAGCTACTGTTTCTTCCATTTCCAAATCGAGTTCTTCTGTGTTTAATGCAAACAGGCCAGGATCGGTCCTGTGGATCCTTCAGGGTCAGGCCCTCATGCTCGGTTAGGCCATTGGCATCGGCAAAATCCCATGGAATATTCTGCATTGATTCATATGGTTAAAATTCTGCTCTCGAGGGAAAGATTGAATCTTATTTTAGTCCGTCTAAATTAGCACTTACCATGTAAGATGATGAGATGTTGCAAGGCCATATGGTCGCTTCAAAATGGGTTTCTTCTCCTTTGTTAGTACTCCGATTTTTCTTCTTTATACTCTCCTTTTTTATCCTTTTATTGGAGGATTTATCTGGAAAATTTTGGTTTGCATGTACAATTGAGTTAGAGATATCGCGCAGATTGAACTAAAGTGTATCAACTTGAACAGAAAATAAAGTAGAAGAAAGACGCAATTGCGTACCATAATTTTCGTGATTCTTGATTTTACCCTGCGATATCTTCCTCTTCTTCTTGGGTGTGAATTCATCTGGAAACAAGTTTAATACATGTAAGTTGATAATTTGATTACTTTACTGATTATATAGAGAATGAAATTAAACAAAAAAAATATAAATTTTAAAAATTAAGAAACAAAAGTTTGCATTTATTATTACCGGACTCATTATCCTCAATCTTGATTTGTATCCTCTCCTTCTTCTCTTTCTCAAGCTTTGCATTGCTCGACTCCTCGACAAAATCCTCTTTGTGAGCATCACTTGAAGCGTAAGAGGTAATCTCACATGTACTTAGATCATACACTCTAATATCAAACAACATGTTTCCTCTGTATCCAAACACTAGGAAGTATCCTAGCCCCAAGTTATGTGCATGCACGAACTTTAGCCAGCCATGTCCACAAAAGTAGACATCGTGTTTTATGCTCTTGTCCTTGCAAATATCGACGTGCCATTGCTCGCCATTGGGGCTCACTAAAGTCGCAGCTTTCGTGCTGGATGTCTCTTTCATGATGTGTTCGACAAAACCAGTTGGAATGGCCTGCATTTTAAGGAGACAAAATTATCAAAAAGATGAAAACATGCAGCGAGAGAGATTGATGGGGGTCGAGATAATGAACCAGCTTCTTGGAGAAACCGGGCATCAAAGCCTTGAAGAAATGGAGATTGCCAGAATTGTCATCTCTCATAACCATCTTCAAGCTAAGGGCTAAATTGGCAAAGTTTCTTACTGTTCTGAATGTCTGAGAGCTTTTCTTGGAACAATTTGGACAACAGATGGTGCAGTAAGTAAATAAGTACAGTAGTATGTTTTCTGACAGTACCAGCTCAGAACTCAATTCAAATAACTTTCCCCTGTTAGTTGCCATATTAATAGCTTTCTAAAGGCTTCACCTACTCAGAGTGGATCTGTCATAAGAGGCTACAAGCTAAACCTGCAACTTGCATTGAGCCTGTCCAATGCGTTGGGCTTCAAAATGAAATAAATTTCATGCGTAAACTTGTGGGGTCGCTAGTACACCTGCTGAAGACAACTTGCAGGCTCAGGAACAAACTGAGCATGAACAAAGTGCTGAGAGAAAATGCATTGAGCTGTAAAAGCAATAACAAAAATATTGTGTAGGTAACAATTCCATATTTGACACATATGATGTTTGTGTAATCCAGAACAACCACAACAACAATTAAGTTTTTTATCCCCAGCATCTGGAGTGGACTATATGAACTAAAAGAGAATCAAGTCAGATAAATTATATGGAGAATCAAGCAATATACCTTCATATCTTTTCATATCATCTCCATCTATATTTTCTTCGGTCTATTATTCGGACCAAATTTTAGCCGGCTCTATACAAAATTTTGAATTAAAAATGAAAATTTTATTTTTCTAATTTAAAATTTTGTATAGAATAGATCAAAATTTTTGCATGTGGACGCGTCTATTATCATCCTTATTAGACGTTGATTGGATCTTCAGCCATTTGTTGATCAGGTGCTTCCACTACAGAGGGCGATAGGAGGTCGAACCCAGACTCAAATGCTCCATGATAGTTTGGAGATCATTGCAGTTGGATTGAGTTTAATATCAGGCCAGAGCCATCAGGAACTCTTTCATCGTCATCTTTCTTTTTTGGGTTAATTACAGTTAGACTCCCTGTAGTATTGGGGATGTGTCACTTAACACTCCTGAAGTTTGAAACTCTCAAAATAATTCCTGGACTTAGTTATTTTCACTCTCTTTTTTTATTGAAGTGCACTCTTGTCCCTCAAATTCCTATTCTACTCTCATCCCTCTTTTTAACCAGCACACTTATTAAAGGGAGAGATAATGGTAGAATAGGAATTTGAAAAATAAGAGTGCACTTTAATAAAAAATGAGAGTGAAAATAAATAAGTTCAGGGGGTTTTTTGAGAGTTTCAAACTTCAGGGGTGTTAAGTGACACATCTCTAATACTACAGAGGGTCTAACTGTAATTAATCATTCTTTTTTTTAGAGTTTTGTATGACTCGTCCATTAAGGGACTTTATTATGTACTATTTATATGTTAGGCTTGTCAAGTTAAAAGTTATTTAATAAAATGTTTATGCTATAAATTTTTTTTTAAGGTATTGTCATATTTTGGGATGGTAAAGGCGCTTTTGTATTATAGTATGAGTCATGTCATAAGCATTCTTTTCACAGGAACTCATAAGTTAGATCTCACTGCATCTAGAGAATGCCTCTGTAATGGAAAGTAAGGAAAGAGTTAGAATTCTATAATGCGGTAGTTTTTATAGATTGGTTCATAGTAAGAACATATTAATGTATTATTGTATTTGTCTGTATAGTATGGACAAAGTTTGAAACTTATGGATACAATATTTTTTATGCTGAATCCAACTAAAAGTTATTATATTTTTTTTTTGTACGGAAGAGACATCCTCCCTCTCTTTTTTATTTCTCTATTTTTTATGGATCACCTTCCATAATAATTTTCCATAAAATAATAAAAGGAAAGGGAGGTAATTTTATATAACCACTTTCCAAGAAAAAAAAATTCAAGAATAACTAAAAAATAGAAAACAAATAGACCCCACCAGTTCACTTTCCAAATTCTACTTTCCATAGACTAATCAGGACCATATATAGAATTTGAATTTGAATGTTTTTTATTTAGTGAATCTGCATTTGTCAAGTACAAATATGAACAACAACAACTAAACCTTTTATCCCAAGTATTGTATTTGGAGTAGGCTACGTGAACCAAAAAAAGAATTACGTCGAATCGATTACGTTGATATTCCTTCTCCATTCATTTATTTCAAGTAATATCTCCTTATTTAAATCTCTAAACTTTATATCTTTGCATATCATCTCCATTCATATTTTCTTCGGTCTTTCCTTCGTTTTTTTAACTTGTCCTATATTGATAAACTCTCATCTTCGAACTGGTGCACTTGTATGCCTATGTTGCACGTGACCAAACCATCGTAAGCGATTTTCTCGTATTTTCTCATTGATGGAAGTTACACCTATTTTAGCACGAATATTTTTATTTCTCACTTTATCGATAGGAGTTACCCCTCCCTTACATATTTGTCAAGTACAAATATGTAGTGTACATATTTGTCAAGTACAAATATGTAGTGATTGAGAAATATTTTCTCTCCAGATCCATTTATAGAATGTTCTTTATTCTTTTTTACCTATTTTGGAAAATTATTCATCTAAGCTTACTGCTAGGGGAATTCAGGAGCCCATATTTTCCAACTTTGGGAGTGGTGGGTGCCGTTAGCAAAGTGGCGTGCTTAAATTCAAGTTCCCTAAAAGTGGCGTGCTCAAATACAAGTTTACTTATTCTTATCTATAAAAACCCCTAAGCCCTCCATCAATTTCATCCCCCATCTCTCCAACTAGGGTTGTTCTCATCTCAAGAATCAACAGCCCAAAAAAGATGCCGAAGAAAAAAACGAAATCACCGAAGGTGATCCCTTCAAAGCACAAACCCACGCCCGACTCATGCATGCAGTTCGCCGACTGCATCGGGCTCGACAAGGCGGCCGCCAAGGGCCAGAACTTCCTGTTCTCCCCGCTGTCCATCCGTGCCGCGCTCAGCCTCGCCGCCGCCGGATCCAACGGCTCCACCCTCCGCCAGTTCCTCTCCTTCCTCGGCTCGGATACCCCCAACGATCTCAACTCCGCCGCCAGAAGCCTGCTGGCGTCGGTTCGGACCACGACTGACTCAACCCCTAAACCCGGCGACGGCGGATCCTACCTCTCGCTGGCCAACGGCGTCTGGGTCTGCCAGCGACTCGCCTTGAAGCCAAAGTTCAAGGAGACTGCCGCCACTATCTACAATGCTCAAGCCAAATCCGTCGACATGAACAAGGTTTCTCTTTTTCTTTTTTCTTCTTAATCTATGATTTTGTTTTCTGAACTGCAATGTTTTTTATCCAAATTTTAGGCTCTTGAAGTGGCGGAAGAAGTGAACACATGGGCAGAACGACGAACGAACGGGCTCATCAAAAAGCTCATCTCTCCTGATGAAGTAGGCGAGAATACAAAAGTTATTCTCGTCAATACAGTCTATTTCAAAGGAACATGGCTTCGGGAGTTTGATCGCTCAGAAACAAGCGACGAGGAGTTCCACCGCCTCGACGGAACCACCGTAGAGGTACCCTTCATGCACAGAGGTGCCGGCGCTTGCGAACGCATCGGATCGTTCGATGGCTTCAAAGTGCTCAAGATGAACTATGAACCGAACGAAGCGTCCAGGCAGTACTTCTCCATGCTCGTTTTCCTCCCTGACGAGAGAGACGGGCTCAGAGACCTTGCAGCTAAGGCCGTCGGCGATGCTAGTTTCTTCAAAGATCATGTCCCTACTGAACTGGTTGAAGTTCGCAAGTTTTGGATACCCAAGTTTAAATTTTCATGTGCGTTCGAGCCATCGGCTGTGTTGCCGAGCCTCGGACTAGATTTACCTTTTGATGAGGACAAGGCAGATCTTACAGAGACGGCATTCCATTCTCAGCCTGGGCTCAAGCTCGCTATCTCAACAGTGCGGCACAAGGCTGCGATTGAGGTTGGAGAAGAAGACACTGAAGCGGCTGCAGCAACGGAGGTGAGCGAGGATGACATGGGATGCTGTTTGGACTACCAGCCACCTCCGAGAGTGGATTTTGTGGCGGATCATCCGTTTATGTTTGCCATTAGAGAGGACCACAGCGGTGCCGTCTTGTTTGTAGGTTATGTGCTTGATCCCTCGTGCACCGATGAAATTACCATACAATAGTGTTGTTTATGAGGAATTTAGTTAATTATCAGTGAATTTAGTTAATTATCAGGGAATAGGAATTTAGTTAGAATTTTATTAGATTTGATTAAGATTTTAATTTGATTAGATTAGATTTTATTTTGTTTGTGAAAAGTGAGTTGTTTTTAGATAATTATTTTTGAGAACATGTGATAGCTATTCATAAAACTTTTTCGAATATTTCGTTTGTGAGTGGACGTGAGATTTGAAACCATTATCAAACCCTAATCTCATCCACATTATCCAAATTCATCCGTAATTTTTTTTTCTTCGTATCAAATTTAGTATTCTCACTTCTGTAAATTGCTGGAACAGTTTATTCTTCCACCTTATTCTTAATTTTTTTTAGTTTTTGAAAAAATAAAAAAATTATGAAAAAGTTGAGAAAATTCAAAAAGAAAACAAAAAACAGAGAGCAAAAGAATAGAGAAGAAAAATGGTGAAAAAGAATTGAAAGAAAGAAAATTGAAAAAAAAAATTTAACAATAACACTTAGTAATAATCTCAACAGTGAAAAAAAATTATCATCTTCAAGTTTTATCATATTCAACAGCAATCAGCAGTAGTCTCAATAATATCAACATTATCAAATACCTATACCCCGCCTATCTTCATCAAAGATTACATCATCAATTTCAAGTGAAATCAGATCCAACGGTTTGGAAGTTCTGATTCCAATCCAATCTGTTAAGAGCAAAACAAATCCATTAAGAGTATTTGATAATTTGAAGCCTATTTGAAACTCGATTCGCATCTTACTCAAGCCAAAAGTTATATTTAAAAATTTTGGCTTATCATAAATCTTGACTTGTCATATCCAAAATTCTGAATTAAAAAAATTAAATTTTTTATTTTTAATTTAAAATTCTAAATAAGACAGATAAAAGAACTAGCCCTTGAATCCCTCCTCTTTGATATGTGGACTGAGCTAGTGGCATCGGCCAATATTTTCTACAGTTATATTTCTTATTATAAAATTTGTTTACAATACATAACAATAAGCATCAATCTTGTACACAAGGAAACTAGAACACATTACAGTAACTTTAGTGAGCCACAGCAATCGAGAAATCTGTCCTCTGATGAAGCAATAAAACGTTAAATTGCAGAAGAATTACTTAGCTATACAGACCAACTCTTCTCTTGGTGCCTAAAACAGTTGTCTATTAAAACTTCTCGGGCATGGTAATTGGATGAGACTCTTGATTTTGAATCTGACTGTTACCATTAAAATATGGATACGCAAACAGCAATGAAATATCAATGCTCGCCACAATAAGGGGTTGGTGATAGGCCCTATCTCACTGCATAAGTTCTCATATGGGTTTTCTAAAATTAAAGAGAAGTGACTCGTAACCAATCCAATCTGATAGGGGAAGGCTTGGATATTCATAACCTGAGCACACTCTGTCAAAATAATTTTACATGAACCTTTTGTTATTATCATGCCACCAATTCAGACAGCAATAACAAGTAGACAATGGGTTTGAAGTAGTTGCATAAATTCTCACGTGGACCATTTTTCTCAAATTAATCGGAAGCATTCCACAGCTAAGATTCCATTCGACAGGAAAAGACTTGGGTTGGTGATAACCGGAGCACGCACCTAATGATTTTATGAAGATTCAATGCAGCTTAGAACAGAACAATCATATTGAGGCAGCTAAAAACTGATTAGTATCGAATAAGGAAGTAAAATTTTACCTTTTCAATCAGGCCTTTCAGCAGACATGCGCTCATAAAGTTTTTGCAGAAGCATTCCTTCTTCCACCTGAATGCCAACAAACACATAATAAGAAGTTTGAGCAAGAAACGAAAGAACCAATAGCAAATAGGAGGAGACATATAATACACTGCGTGCGCATCAATCACACACACATAAGTATATACCTGGAGTCTATGCAGCTCATGCGACATTGCTCTATATGATTCCATGAGGAGCTCACTTTGCCTCTCAAGATGCCTGCGTACGTCAATCATTTTGGGAGAAATAAATTTATAAACTATTTCATAGTAATATTTATCCCAACAAAATGCAATTAAAGGGAAAACTCAATTGAATATATCAGCAGAGTGTTTTCGCTCCATTTTTGAAATTTCTTTGTTCGATATCAAGATCTTTCTAGAATTTTAATCACTGATTGAAGTGTTGGCTGATTTGACGATAACCAGCTAAACACTAAGGGTCAAGCCGGTGAATCAGCCTCAAACACATATACTTGTCATGCTTGATAGAGTTGGTCAAGATGTTCACACTGTTGGATTATTATCCCACATTGGCCTATATATATAAAATAATCATGTATTGTAAACTGTCTAATATGCTTGGACCAAATTAAAAGTGATCTAATTGAGTTGGGTTTTAACGTATCTAATAGGTGTGGGCTTTTTATGTGTAGAAAAATAATGGGTAATTTCTGATTTTATGATGGACTAAATTAGAAATACTTATAGACAGATTTGTCTATAAAAATGAGGTTATAATCTCCAGATCAAATGTCACTTTAATTCTTTTCTGCATCTCATTGACAGAGAGAAACTAGAGAGAAACGTTAAAAGGGCTCTCTTAGAAAAACGTGTAGATTTGGAAGGCCAATCGCACGGCTCTACAACGTGATCTTTTGATATGGATTCAGGTACGCTTTCGTATATTTTATTTATATTTCTTGGCGATTTGACATAAAAATCTATTGTGTAATTTTGTATGGTTTCTAACAATTGGTATCAGAGCCAACTTTATATTGAATCATCAAAAAAAATTTAGGATTACTGTTCATCGGATTACTGTTCACCCGATTACTGTTCATCCAATTAGTGTTTCAAAAACATGAACTACTGTTCATCCGATTACTGTTTCAAAAAAATCGGATTACTGTTCATCGGATTACTGTTCACCCGATTACTGTTCATCCGATTAGTGTTTTAAAAAAAATATATGTATACACATATAATTTTTTTTAAAAGGATTTTCTCATAAGGTCAATTTTTGGCTATTAAGGTTTTATTTTAGATTTGGGCTTGTTTTTTTTTTTAAAAAAAAAAGGAATTTTCTCTTAAGGTCAATTTTTGACAATTTTTAAGGATTGATTCGGTATAATTTTAATTTTAAATATTTGTATTTTGGATATATATTTTTAGATAGATTGATTGAAGCAACATGTCGCCAAAATGACCTCTCTTGTTGAAATTGATTTTATTTTGAAATATAAAAGGTTGTGTGCATGTAACTTACATGAATATTAATCGGCCCAAAGGAAGATTAATATTTAATAGAATTGCATGTGTATCTGTGGCAATAAATGCGTGGTGATTATTTGGTTTATATATGAAAAATGAATCGGCCCAAAGGAAGATTTATTGTTAGATATGTTATTTATCATCAGTATTTGATTACTACACCAAGATATCACTCAGAAATTAATATTGTTGTCCAAAGATAAAATATTGATGGAATCCCGATATCTTGAGATAGGGTTTACATTTATTTGAAATTATTATTATTATTTGGTTAATGAATTAATGCGAACTTGTTATTTTTGTTTATTGTTCTCTGGATTCAGTTTTACAAAATCCTGCTAATATTAGTGCCAACATCAATTCAATTCCTATACTACATGGCTCTAACTTTAAATCATGACAAG
Organism: Dracaena cambodiana; assembly: GCA_036321105.1. Classification (NCBI taxonomy): domain Eukaryota; kingdom Viridiplantae; phylum Streptophyta; class Magnoliopsida; order Asparagales; family Asparagaceae; genus Dracaena; species Dracaena cambodiana. Next base: position 33,487,073 of record JAYEPQ010000017.1, read on the forward strand.
AGAATCTTTTGATTGTTCTCGGAGTCATGGATCTCGATTTTGCGTTAAGGTCTCCTCCTCCTGCACCTCTTAATGCTGAAAGTTTTTCTGAACAAAAGAGGGACATTGAGAGGTGAGAGAAGTCAAATCGCATGTGTCTAATGATCATGAAGAAAGCCATTCCAGAAGCATTCAGGGGCACAATATCTGAAAAGATTACTATGGCTAAGCAGTTCCTTGCGGATATTGAAAAGAGATTTGTCAAGAACGAAAAGGCTGAAATTGGTACGCTCTTGACAAATCTTATTTCAATGAGGTATAAAGGCAAGGTAATATTAGAGAGTATATCATGGAGATGTTTCATCTGGTTTCAAAGCTGAAAGTATTTAAACTTGAACTTTCTGAGGACTTGCTAGTGCATCTGCTTCTAATATCCCTCCTCACTCAGTTCAACCAGTTTAAGGTGAGTTACAATTGTCAGAAAAAGACTTGATCTCTGAATGAGTTCATCTTACACTATGTTCAAGAGGAGGATAGGCTGAAGTTGGAAAAGACAGAGAGTGCTCACTTAGCCTCATCATCTAAGGGTAAGGGCAAACAAAAGAGGAAAAAGGATAAGGAAGCTATAGACACAGCACCTTAGAAGAAACAATAAAAGAAACTGATTCAATCGAAAGGTACTGGTTATTTCTTCTATGGAGTTGAAAGGCATATAAAGAAGTATTGCAGTAATTATCACGCTTGGCGTGCTAAGAAAGGTATACTTCTTAATCTGGTTTGTTCTGAGATTAATTTAATTTCAGTACATATACACACATAGTGGATAGATTCTGGTGCAACCACTCATATCAGTGTGTCTATGCAGGGTTGTCTGAGTTGTTGAAAACCGAATGATGTTGAAAGATATATCTATGTGGGTGATGGCAAGAAGGTTCAAGTTGAGGCAATTGGAAAGTTTAGATTATTGTTAAAAACTGGATTTTATTTGGATCTTGATGAGACATTTATTGTACCGTATTTTAGACGAAATTTGATTTCTGTTTCTGCTTTGGACAAATTTGGTTTTTCTTGTTCATTTGGAAATGGAAAATTTATTTTGTTTCATAAAAGTTTAGATTATTGTTAAAGACTGGGTTTTATTCGGATCTTTATGAGACATTTATTGTACCGTCTTTTAAACAGAATTTGATTTCTGTTTCTGCTTTGGACAAATTTGGTTTTTTCTTGTTCATTTGGAAATGAAAAATTTAGTTTGTTTCATGATTCAAATTTGGTTGGATTCGGTTGTTTATCAAGTTACAATAATCTATATTCAATTAACACAATAACTTCATTTAATGAATCTCTGCATTTAAGTACTCGAGGTGTAAAGAGAAAATTAACCAATGAGAATTCGACAGTGTTATGGTACAAGAGATTATGTCACATCTCCAGATGGAGAATTGAGAGACTTGTGTCAAACGAAATTCTTAATCTCTTAGATTTTACAAACTTTGATGTTTATGTTAACTGCATAAAGGGTAAACACTTAAGACTGCAGTATATATTCTTAACAGAGTTCCAACTAAAGCGACTGCCAAAACCTCTTATGAGCCATAGACAGACAAGAAGCCTAGTCTTAAGCACTTGCACGTTTGGGGATGTCCAACTGAGGCAAGGCCTTATAGGCCAAATGAAAGAAAATTGGACTTAAGAACTGTCAGTTGATACTTTGTTGGATACTCTGAAAGATCCAGGGGGTACAAGTTTTATGATCTCATGACTAGGTCGATTTTCGAGACGGGAAATGCCCAGTTCTTTGAGGATGTCGAGTTTGAAGGAGGAGATACAGGCAGGGACTTTGTCTTTGAAGAGGAATGTATTGATATTCCTACATGTGTTATTGGCATTAATCAGGATTCCATTCCTAACCTTGTTCAAGACACAATAGATCAAAACAATGTCGAACAACCTCCCGTTCAAGAGATTGTTCCAGAAGAACAAACTCTGGCACCTCAAGAACCTATGTCATTAAGGAGATCCACTCGAGAGAGGAGAAGTGCATTGCCAGATGATTACATTGTATTTCTCCAAGAACATGAGGAAGACGTTGGAGTGATGGAAGATGACCCGATCAACTTCTGTCAAGCCATTGAAAGTTCTAACTCTCAAAAGTGGATAGATGTTATGAATGAGGAGATAAAGTCCTCCATGAAAGACAATGACGTATGGGACCTTATCTCATTGCCAGAAGGAGCGAAATCTATTGGTTGCAAATGGATATTTAAGACCAAAAGGGATTCGAAAAGCAATGTGGAAAGGTGTAAAGCTCGTCTTGTCGCAAAGGACTTTACGCAGAAAGAAGGTATCGACTATAAAGAGACATTTTCTCCGGTTTCTTCAGAGAACTCTTTTAGAATTATAATGACATTGGTGGCTCATTTCAACCTTGAGTTACATCATATGGATGTTAAAACAGCATTTCTCAATGGTGACATTGACGAGACGATATATATGGTCCAGCTAGAAAACTTTGTGTCGGGAAACTCAAAGCGTATGGTTTGTAAACTTAATAAATCCATCTATGAGCTCAAACAAGCATATCGATAATGGCATTTCAAGTTTCATCAAGTGATCATCTTATTCGATTTTGAGAACTTGGTCGATGACTGTGTATACCATAAGTTCTGTGGGAGTAAACATATTTTCTTAGTATTATATGTTGATAACATCTTACTTGCCTGCAACGATATAGACATATTGTACGAAACCAAGAGATTTCTAGCTAAGCATTTTGAGATGAAGGATTTTGGTGACATCTCTTTTATATTAGGGATTCAGATACACCGAGATCACTCTCGATGCATTCTTGGATTATCACAAAAGAGCTATATCGAAAAGATTCCTAAAAGATATGGTATGCAAACTTGTAAATCAGGTGATACCTCTGTGGCTAAGAGACACAGGTTTAGTCTCAATCAGTGGCCTAAGAATGATTTTGAGGAAAAAGAAATGCAGAAGATTCCCCATGCCTCAGCAGTGGGGAGTCTGATGTATGCTCAGGTTTGTACGCGTCCAGATATCGCGTACATTACAGAGATGTTGGGCAACTATTTAAGCAATCAAGGAGCAGACCATTTGAAAGCAGTCAAAAGGGTTTTGCGATACTTATAGAAAACAAAGAATTACATGCTCACGTATCGGAGGTCAGATCAGATTGAGTTCATTGGGTATACTGACTCTGATTTTGCTGGATGTCAAGATAGTATGAAATCCATATCGGGTTATATCTATCTTCTAGCTGGAGAAGCTGTCTCTTGGAAGAGTGCTAAACAGTCTCTTATAGCCTCTTCTACTATAGCAGCTGAGTTTATAGCGTGTTATGAGGTATCAAATCACGGGATATGGCTGCGAAATTTTGTCACGGGGCTGCGCATAGTGGACTCTATTGATATGTCACTCAAGTTATTTTGTGACAATAAGTCAACAGTTCTATATTCCAACAACAACAGGAGCTCGACGAAATCGAAGCATATAGACATTAAGTTCCTGATTGTGAAAGAAAGAGTTCAGAGTGGACAGTTGTCTATAGAGCATATAGGAACAAACTCTATGATTACGGATCCGCTTATTAAGGGACTAACACCCAAAGTGTTTCATGAGCATACTGCTTGTATAGGTGTCGTGCCTATTGATGATATTCAGTTTTAGTGGGAGTTTGTATTATCAGATGCTCATATGATATAGACATATTTCAATTATTTCAGTTTATGGTATTAAGGTTATTTTCTGCAGAAATAAAGTTTTGTTTTATTCACACTCTAAATTATTATGCTGTTTAATCTCAATAAGGTTTAAGGGAGGACCAATTGGAAATAGGCATTTTAAAATTACATTACATGAAATTTCAAAGCTACACATTCACATCATGATCTATGTCATTCAGTTGTATTGATATACGTGACCATTGATGGGTTGAGTTACGATTACTGTAACAAAATCCGCTTTGATCCTATGTTAGTATGATTGATGGACCGGATTGCTTATAGATACATTTCAGAAATGACAGTAAAATTGAGCTCATTCGGTAATTATGCAAAACATGATTATAAGGTTACATATATAGTCCAAGTGGGAGATTGTTGAATCATTATCCAATATTGGCCCATATATATGAAATAATCATGTATTGTAAACTGTCTAATATGGTTGGACTCAATTAAAAGTGATCTAATTGAGTTGGGTTTTAATATATCTAATTAGGGTGTGGGCATTTTATGTGTAGAAACCTAATGGGTAATTTCTGATTTTATGATGGGCTAAATTGGAAATACCAATAGACAGATTTGTCTATAAAAAAACGGTTATGATCTCCACATCACACGTCACTTTAATTCTTTTCTGTATCCCATCGACAGAGAGAAACTAGAGAGAAAACTTAAAAGGGTTCTCTTAGAAAAACGTATTGATCTGGAAGGCCAATCGCACGGCTGTACAACGTAATATTTTGGCATGGATTCAAGTACGCTTCCACATATTTTATTTATAATTTTTTGATGATTTGATATAAAGATTTATTATATAATTTTGTATGGTTTCTAACACGTCTTCCTCCATGGGCCTTGAAGGCATCCCATGAGACATCATTTTTATTGGCATTTGTTGTCAGTTTTATAACCAACTTTGCCACCTCCTCCGAGCCTATAGATAGCCTCATTCGTCCCATTTCCGCCGCGTCTAGGAACTCTGCCAAGCTTAAGAGTTCCACTACCGACACTATTGGCGTGGATATGTTTGGTTACTTCACCGCCAACATTATGGGCTCTACCAAGCCTCGTTGTTCCACCACCGATGCTGCTAGGCTGGGTGGAGTATGAAACTTTTCCAACTTCACTAATTGCAGCGCCGACCTTTGTTGGCTTTCTTGGGCTTGAGACCACTATCAATACTGACACTGGATTTGCCAGCACTGACATTATCAGCCCTAGCAACTTGCTTCTTGGCCCTGCCATTAGTAATACTGGCCTTATAGAAAGCTCATTTCCGCTCTTTATTACTCAGGGAACAAAGTGGGAAGTTTGTCCTGGTAGCAACAGATTGAATTAATTAACCCCAAATTGATTGTTTTTGTGCCAGAAGCAGATGCAACTGCACTAGTAATAGTTATCAGAGTACTGGTAGTAGATGAAACCACACAAGTAATGTTTCTTGGCGAGGGGGTATGAGGTCTAACCCCACCTACACTGGTTTTTGGATTGAGCCAGTGGAATAATGAATTCCAAGGATAGGATCAAAGGAGCAGACTAAGTTCCAACCTTTTGGCCTTGCGAAAGGAGTTGGCATTGCATTTGGAGAGAGAGAGAGAGAGCTGTTATTGCAGAGAAATTCTTCGTATTTTATATGGTCGGATTCGATCACCAGAGCATCCACGGTGGCATCGAACGCCATATTGCCGGATTTCGACACTAATTCCTTGATGAGGGAGGAGCGACTCCTCACCGGAGTCGCCAAATTGTTTTTGTAGTTCACGATAGTAGAAAAAACCGAAGATTTTGAATGGGAAAATAATAGAGAACTTTTATTGAATTTGGAAAATTGTAACACTCGGAATTTGCTTTAATAAATAGAATCTAAATCTTTATAATTTAAATGGGTTACGACTAAGTTCTGGAGAGTGTTACATGGAAGTATGACCAGAGAGGTACTCTTTCCTTCCATTGACTATCCAACAAAGAAACTTGCCTGTGCAAGAAGATGAACCCTCTATTGGATTCTCGCTTGAATTCGAGGAACTGAAGTTCGATCCCCTTCCTTGGAGGTCTCAAGAGTGGTTTTATAGTTAAGGGATTGTAACTTCCCTCTTGATCTGCGAAGATCGTGGCGGAATAGCACCCACGATCTGATAACTTTGAATAACTACCCGTCAGCGAAAATGGTATGTCGTCGTTGGCCGTGATGATTTCCTTTATAAACGGAGGTGATACGTCTTCATCAACGGAGATGCTTTCCTTCATCAGCAAAGATGGTATATTTCATCAGCAAAGATGCTTTCCTACATCGGCGGAGATGTATATCTTCGTCGGATGAGAGGATTTCCTTCGTCTGCAAAGATAACCTATCTTCATTGGCAGAGATGGACTTAGTCATTTTCAGATAACTTACTTTTCCTTCGTCCGCAGAGATAACCTATCTTCATTGGCAGCGATGGACTTAGTCATTTTCAGATGACTTACTTTTCCTTCGTCTGCGGAGATAACCTATATTCATTGGCAGAGATGGACTTAGTCATTTTCAGATGACTTACTTTTCCTTCGTCCGCAGAAATTAACCTATCTTCATTGACAGAGATGGACTTAGTCATTTTTATGGCTCACCCACTCTGCAGTGACAACCAGTGAGCGACTTTATTATCTACTATTTTTATGTTAGTTTTGTTTAGTTAAAAATTATTTAATGAAATATGGGGGATAAATGTTACCGTATTATTGAATTGTGGGTAATGTATAAAAAGGCAAAGAAGTATGTCATCTGAAACTCATAATTTTGATCATGCTACATCTTGATAATGCCTTTGTAATGAAAAGTAGAGAATCGCAATTCCATAATACGATATTTTTAATGGATTAATTCACAGAAAAAATGTATTAACGTATTGTTATATTTGTGTATGTGGTACGGAAACTTTGGGGTATGCGAATACAACACTTTCTATTACTACTTTTTATGAAATAATAAATGGAAAAAAAAAAAAAAAAGAATTTTATGTAACCCCTTATAAAACAATAATGAAAAATTAAAAAATGAAATATAAGTGAACTTCACCAGTCCATTTCTATGTTACACTTTCTATGAAGCCATCAGGCATATTCACATATCTAGTCTAGATATGGTAAATCTGGATTCACGAATCTAGACATATTCACATATCTAGTCTAGATATGGTAAATCTGGATTCACGAATCTAGACATATCTAGTCCGCAATGGTCTTAATTAAAATATATTTTCTCTTCAGATCTATTTACAAAATTTTTATAGCTATTTTGGGAAAAAATTTCATTTAGCGTTTCCCTGCTATTCATTATATATAAATACCCTTAACCCCAACATCAGTTTCTGCCCCAACCCCTCCGGTTAGGGTTCCTCTCACCTCAAGAATCAACAACCAAAAGGGTGCCCAAAAAAATACAACAAAGAGGAGAAGAACAAAAACGAAATCACCATCAACGATGATCCCTCCACCAGAACACAAAGGCAAGCTCGACTCATTCATGCCCGACTCATGCATGCAGTTTGCTGACTGCATTGGGCTCGACAAGGCGGCTGCTAAGGGCCTGAACTTCCTATTCTCCCCGCTGTCCATCCGTGCCGCGCTCAGCCTCGCTGCTGCCGGATCCAACGGCTCAACCCTCCTCCAGTTCCTCTCCTTCCTCGGTTCAGATACCCTCAACGATCTCAACATCGCCGCTAGAAGCCTACTGGCATCGGTTCGCACCACGACTGACTCAATCCCTAAACCCGGCGATGGCGGATCCTACCTGTCGCTGGCCAATGGCCTCTGGGTCTGCCAGAAACTAGTCAGAAACTAGTCTTGAAGCCAACGTTCAAGGAGATCGCTGCCACCATCTACAATGCCGAAGCCAAATCGGTCGATATGGACAAGGTTTTTCTTTTTTTCCCTTTTCTAACCCTTGGTTTTGTTTTCTGAATTGCAATTTTTTGTATCCAAATTTGAAGGTGTTGATGATGCAACTAGGTTCTTGAAGTGGTGGAAGAAGTGAACACATGGGCAGAACAACAAACAAAGGAGCTCATCAAGAAGCTCATCCCTCTTAGTGACGTAAAAGACGATACAAAAGTTATTCTCGTCAATGCAGTCTACTTCAAAGGAACATGGCTTCGGAAGTTTGATCGCTCAGAAACGAGCTATAAGGAGTTCCAGCTTCTCGACGGGACCAGCGTAGAGGTACCCTTCATGCACAGACACGCTGGCACATCCGAGTGCATCGGATCATTCGATGGCTTCAAAGTGCTGAAGATGGACTACGAACCGAACGAAGCGTCCAGGCAGTTCTCCATGCTCATTTTCCTTCCTGACGAGAGTGACAAGCTCAAAGACCTCGTTGCGAAGGCCGTCGCTGATACTGGTTTCTTCAAAGATCATGTCCCCACTGAACTGGTTGAAGTCGGCAAGTTTTGGATACCCAAGTTCAGATTCTCATGTGCGTTCAAGCCATCGGCTGTGTTGCCGAGCCTCGGACTAGATTTACCTTTCGATGCGGACAGGGCAGATCTTACAGAGACGGCATTCCCTCCTGAGCCTGGGTTCAAGCTTTTTATCTCAACAGTACGGCACAAGGCTGCGATTGAGGTTGGAGAAGAAGACACTGAAGCGGCTGCAGCGACGGAGGTGATTTATCGGCCGGGATGCAGTTTCAACTATCAGCCGCCTCCGAGAGTGGATTTTGTGGCAGATCATCCGTTTATGTTTGCCATTGGAGAAGACCAGAGCGGTGCCATTGTGTTCATAGGTTACGTGCTTAATCCCTCATCGACCGATGAAACTACTGTACAGTAAGGTGTTGTGTTGTGATGTGTATAAGGGAGTGATGAAACTGCTAATTAATAAATTATATATATGGTGTTATGTATGAGGGAGCACAAAATTTGGAATCGTCACAATGAAATTATTTATCATATAAAGATCTACATTTGAAATTATTTGTCATAGAAAGATCTACATTTGTGCATGAGGAAGCACTCAGATCGAGTGATATGGAATTGTTACATCAGTTTCGTTGTTATGCATCACATCACAAACTGGTTTCATAGTTCTAACTATCGGATAACATATTGGATGGGTTCTTTTCATATCACATAGCAAATATCGGATAATATATCGGGAGTACGTGCACATATTGCATGTCCATATCAAATCTTATATATACATGTCAAATATATAAATTTTATATATTAGAGTTGGTTTATATCTATCTAGTATGACATATATATATATATATATATGAGAAAACGGGAAATTTACTGGCGATGAAGGAATTTCCTTCACTATCGCTTATGTAGATCAATGAAACGGGTACACGTGGCGCCACTCAAGGTAACAAATAAAAAACCTCTCTTAACCACCTTTTAAGTGACGAGACGTGTACCCGTTTCCTTGGTCCACCTAGGCGATGGTGAAGGAAGTCTCTTCACCGCCGGTGAATTTCCCGTTTACTCATATATATATATATATATAGAGAAAACGGGAAATACACCGGCGGTGAAGGAAGTTTCCTTCACCGCCGCTTAGGTGGCCCAATAAAATTATTACACGTGGTGTCATTTAAGAGAATTCATTTATTTGTTACCTTGAATGACGCCCCGTGTTATGATTTTATTGGGCCACCTAAGCGGCGGTGAAGGAACTCCCTTCACCGCCGGTGTATTTCCCGTTTCCTCATATATATATATATATATATATATATATATATATATATATATATATATATATATATATATATATATATATATATATATATATATAAAGGTTTATAAGGTATATATATAGGTATTAAAGGACATGCTCATTTATACAAGTATACTAAAATAAAATTAGCTATAGAACAAATTTAATTAGATTTAGAAATATAAATTATATAAATAATTGAGATTCGGGTATGACAAGAATAGTAGTTGAAGAAAATTAGTAACAATAATAGTAGCAGTGACAATGACAATAGTAATAACAATAATAATAATAGATGAAAAAGTAAAGACATAAAAAGAGAGTAAGTGGAAGAAGAAGAGAATTTTAGAAGATTTTAAGTCTTGAATAATACTTAAATAGGCTCCGCAATATAAAGCTTTAGTATTTATAACTTTTTGCATGTTTGACTCTTATGTTTACACTTAAACAATTTAAACATCTTGGTGATATAAATAGAGGTGAAAGAACTTGAATTTTTCCTTATATATGGAAATAATTTTGGGTATAAATACCAGATCTATTTTTAAATTAAAAATTCAATTAAAAAAATAAATCATATCGGTCGATATATCACTAAAAATTCAATTAAGATATGAACCATATCGGACCGAAAATAGGATTTGTTAAGAATTTAATTTGATTAGATTTTATTTTGTTTACCGTGCACATAGAATGAAGAGTGTGTCGATTCATATAACTTTCATTAAATGTTTTGTGTGAGTGGATGAGAGATTTGGAACTATTATCAAACCCTAATTTCAACCTTATTCCCTAATTTCATCCCTAAATATCTGCCACAAAAACTAATTTTTCTTTCTTCCGATCAAATTTAGAATCAGAACTCAAGATCCATCTTCTTATTCTTCCAACTTTTTTAAAAAATTTCTAAAAAAGTAGAAAAATTAAAAATAAAAAAAAGTGAGAAAAATAAAAAAAGAGAGAAAATGGATGGAGAAGAAAGATGGTGAAATAAATTGAAAGAAAGAAAATTGGGAAAAAAATAAAATAGAAATCTCAACAATCTCTAACTTCAAAAAACTACAAAAATCTCAACAACATCAACAACCTTAACAACAACATTATCTTAAGAATATCAACGTATCATCGAATATCCCCTCTATCTTTATCAAAAATCAGCATCGTCAATTTCAGGTGAAGTCAGATCCAACAATTCCAGTTCCTATCCGTTAAGAGCAAGACAAATCCATTAAGAATATTTTGATAATTAAAGCCTATTTGAAATCCGATTCGCCTCCTATTCAAGCCAGATTCACACAATTGAAGATCCAGATCCAAGTATCAGCTCTTAACCTGTAATATTCAAAATCTTAAATTGCAAAAATAAATTTTTTATTTTTAATTCAAAATTTTAAATAAGATGGATAAAAAAACTGACCTTTGAATCCGTCCACTCTCATCCCTAATATAGCTTAAGCTAACGGGGCATCGGCCAATATTTTCTACAATTATATTTTTCACTGTAAAAATTGTTTACATTACATATCAATAAACACCATAAGCATTTCTTCCATTCAAAATCCTTCACTTCAGAGGTCTCCGTGTTCAGACTATACATAATACTGCTCCAGCATCAATCAAAGGTTATACACAAGGTGACCTCGCCCATTGATCTGATAAAAAGGAAGTTTAAAACAAAGACATTAAAGGAAACTAGAACGCATTACTGTTACTTTCGTGAGCCACAGCAATACACTAAACAATGGAGGTATCTGTTTTCTGATGAAGAATTAAAACATTAAACAGCAAAAGAATTACTTGGCCACACAAGCCAAATGTTCTATCGATGCCTAAAACAGTTATCTATTATAACTTTTCGGGGATGGTCTTTACACCATTGCACCGGATTAGACTTTTGATTATGGAATCTGATTATTACCATTAAAAGATGGATAAGCAATGCTTGCACTTCTGCAAAAGTCTAGCTTTCAGGTTGGCATCATGCTACAATTACTCCTAAGAAGATGAACTCTATTCTTTGTCTGAGTCCCATTACTTCTCCGGCATGTTAACCTGGTTTGAATCTTTTGCTTTCTCCTTCTACAGAGCAGAAAACGAAATTAGCCAGAAAATGAACTTTGTTTCAAGTTAGTCGCACCCTAAGTTGGTAGCAACAGCATAAAATTAGTAGTCTCTCTGTCAGGGTAAAAGATTTTTGCCAAACTAACATGCTCAAATCTGATGCACGCCACTCATTAAGGTTATGGATCTTTGTAAGATGGCCAGGTGCTAAGCCCAAAAGATGAATGCATTTGATAACACTATGACCGTATCATCTTAACAATCTAAACTGTCCTGAGAAATTTAGACGCTCACGCCTTGCACACACAAGCATAAAAAGTGTGACATATACTGCAGGTTATCTAGCTAAACACCAGCCTCCTAGGTTTCCTGAAAAGCCCCTCATTTCTCTTTCGCCACTTCATCCACAGATTTGGACCACAACAAGGAGTTGGTAATAGGTCCTACATTGCTGCATAAGTTCTCATATGGGTTTTCTAAAATTAAAGAGAAGTGACTCGTAACCAATCCAATCTGATAGGGGAAGGCTTGGATATTCATAACCTGAGCACACTCCGTCAAAATAATTTTACATGAACCTTTTGTTATTATCATGCCACCAATTCAGACAGCAATAACAAGTAGACAATGGGTTTGAAGTAGTTGCATAAATTCTTACGTGGACCATTTTTCTCAAATTAATCGGAAGCATTCCACAGCTAAGATTCCATTCGACAGGAAAAGACTTGGGTTGGTGATAACCGGAGCACGCACCTAATGATTTTATGAAGATTCAATGCAGCTTAGAACAGAACAATCATATTGAGGCAGCTAAAAACTGATTAGTATCGAATAAGGAAGTAAAACTTTACCTTCTTAATCAGGCCTTCAGCAGACATGAGCTCGAAAAGTTTTTGCATAAGCATTTCTTCTTCCACCTGAATGCCAACAAACACATAATAAGAAGTTTGAGCAAGAAACGAAAGAACCAATAGCAAATAGGAGGAGACATATAATATAATACGCATCAATCACACATAAGTACATACCTGGAGTCTCTGTAGCTCATGTGACATTGCTCTACATGACTCCATGAGGACCTCACTTTGCTTCTCAAGATGCTTGCGTACAACAATCATTTTGGGAAAAATAAATTTATAAACTAATTCATAGTAGTATTTATTTGAAGAAGATGCATTTAAAGGGAAAACTCACTTGAACATATCAGCGGAGTGTTTTCCATCCATATTAAGTCAGAATACTAATCCTGAAGTAAGAAAGTGAAAATAAGTCGGAATGTTACAAACACATAAAATATACATAAGAAAAAATGATGTTCCCAGAATTGTTCAGTGCAAACATCAGAATTTTTCAGAGGAGCCCGCCCCACCCATCTCGTCTTCTTCCTCCAACAAACACACATCCCAACTGTGGTGTGTGTGTGTTGTGGTGGTGGTGGTGGTGGTGGTGGTGGTGGTTGTGGTTGTGGTTGTGCGTGTGTGTGTATGGTGTGGTTGAAACTAATATTTTCTTTTACCTATTTGTCTAATGGACTCAAAGTAACTGATTGTCACCCAAGTAAGACATTTGCATTACAATAATAAAATTAGTGATAAAGAGAACAACAAAAAGAAAACCTCAACAACAATCAAGATTATAAGAAATGTAAATAAGGGCTGAGTAATTGCTCCAACTATGATTCTAATTTCAGATAATGTGGACATGATAGAACAAAAAACACTGTCTAGATGGAACTATCATGACATTTAATACGTAAGGCACCATCTGGTAATGAGAGATCCTAAGTATCTAGACATTCTTCATTCTTGGTGTAAAAATTTAAACCACCTGAACCAAATAGTTTCAAGTTTTGTTTTTGAAAGTAAAATAGATAGATATATTAAATAAAAAAACAAGAACATCTCTAATATGTTAGAGATTGCTTCAATTAAGGAAAACATGTGAGAGAGAGAGAGAGAGAGAGATCCAGCTAAGATGGTACACACACGGGCAAAGGAGATTAATTAAGTGATCCAATTAGGAAAAATAGGAGATAGTCGTTGGTGAGGATCTGGAAAGCAAGGACACGATAGAATATCAAAACCGATAAGAGTCACATAAAGTCCATAAAAAGTAGAATGGAAACAAAGATATGATCATATATCTATGTTTTATATGTGTGAATTTTCAATAAATAACACATTAAAGCCCAGCAATTAGGACACAATCTATTAAAAGTACAAATAAAATAAAACAAAATCTGAATAATTTAGTCCATTAGACTCTAATAAACTATCTTTGTTTTAGTTATGGTTAAACTTACCAAACATATATGTGGAAAAGCACAATGGTGCTACAATATTGCACTAATGGATGACACTAAGGAAGGGTTAATATCTACAGTAGAAAGGTGTGAGAAGTTATAAGATCTACAAGGTTCGGAATTAGCTAAACAAAGATATAATATATGCATTGTAACCCAACAAGATTGTGAGGAGGAATAAGCATATGGTTCAAATATACGATCAAGCTTCGAACTAACCACTTTCCGTGGATCAATCATGAAAGTTCATAATGATGAGGGTACAAGTAAGATGTGTACATAAGATCAATACATGTTAGTTAAAATGGAATGGGTTTCCGGAATCAATGCAATCAAAAAATACCAACTAAGTTGTAGGAAAAATTCCATAAGACAATCGTAAGGCCAACAATTTTTATGGTTCAGGCGCTGGGCAATTAAGAAACATGTTCCAAAATTGAATATGAGAACGCTGAGATGGATGAATGGAAAGCTAAGGAATAGAATAAGACATGAGTGGTGAGTTAAAAGTTACTCTTAATAAGGATAACAATTAGAGAGAACCAAGTGAGATGGTTTAGGCATGTGCAACAGAGGCCACTTAATAGAATCGTTCTTAACAAGTGCTATTGTACTAAAAACCTATTAGCTAGTGCGCAAGAGTTCAGAGGTTCGAATTTGAATATTTATGGAATCAGAGAGAAGATGCTTTCTAGTTGCATTGCAGCAGAGGAATGGCTAAACATAAAACTTCTAAATTGAGGGGGAAAAAAAAAAACAGATTTTATTCGAGCAGGTTATTTGCCAAAGAACAAGCCCTAAAATCATCAAATATCCAGCATCCCAGATATTTTAGAGGGGGGGGGGGGGGGGGGGGATCTAACAGCTGAATTGGATTAAAAAAAAGTGAAATAATCGAAAAATAACAAAATTTACCTTCTCTTGTATGGTGGTCCGGTCCAAATATATGCGTCTTATGCCGAAAGGCATGTGAAAGTACGACACACTTGTTTCTAGACTGTGGATTCACCAAGAAAATTTGGAAAGAGTGGACGGCGTTTTGATTTGAGATTCTCTTATAGGAGAGTCGATAGCATATGGGAGAGAGCAAACATTAATGGACCAATATCTAAAACTAAATCAATTCTAGTTGCTTCAATCTGCTGGAATGTGTGACGTGAGATAAATAATCGAATATTTAATAACGTCACACACACAATTTATTTTTGTCTTGAATGTATTTGTTTTGATATATTCTTTTGGTCGGGCTACTTATCGGGAGAGGTTAACAACTTAAAAGAATAAGCTACTTATCAGAGAAAGTGGACAACACAACCTGTGGTTCCAGCGACCAAGAGCGACGATGGACATCCACGTATTGGGAAGGAGTAGGGATTTGGTCTAAATTATATTGTTATCTAGTCTATTATTTCTTTGTTGTAATATGAACTATTGGACGTGGAGAAATACCCACCGTCTTGCTTCAAATAAAAGAAAATTTACCTTCTCGCTGTTGGCTCGCCGAAGGGCCGTCGGAAGGTCGCCCCCGGGCCGCCGCTGTTTGTCGCGTACCCGGGAGATTGTCGCGTCTCCGTCGCTGAAGAGAGAGAGAAGCGAATGGCGAGGTAGGCGCCCTTTGAAACCCTTACATTAATGGGTTTGATTTGGGTTCCAATTAGGTAATTACTAGACGCGCCCAAGCTTTTCTTGGGAGTTTCTTAATGAGCACATCTTTTTCAGTGAGCCCACTTAAAACTTCTTTTTTATTACAAGTTTGCCATCGAATATTTTTTGACGGAAATACTCCTATCTTCGACCTCCTTTCCTTAAAAAAAAAAAAAAAACATAGAACTCACAACTGGAATTCGAACCTGATCTAAGAGAAAAAATGCTCGGCGGGCTTGAGAAGGTTAGTGACGGTGAGGTAATAGTTGAGGAGGGGAGAGTTGGATTTAGTGGGAAAGTGAGGAAAATAATAGAGGAAAGTGAGGGAGGACAATTTTATCATTTTGGTGTGCTCACTAGAAAGAGCCCTTCCTTTTCAAAATAGAGAGTAGGCTCACTAGAAAAACTGGGCTTACAGAAAAATGGTGTGCTACTCTAGAAACTCCCCTTTTCTTAGTGAACCTATGAAATAAAAACAAAATAATTACAAGTTTGTCATAAAAATTTTTAACAAAAAAACCTTCGGTTCTTTCTTCTTTGTCAAAAAAAAAAAAAAAAAATCCTTTTATTTCTACTGTCGAAACTGCCACTGCCGCTGCCGCTGCAATGACAGCAGCAGACGGTGCTACAGCAGTAGGAGGCATCTGCAGCGATGAACAGCTATGGCTGTTGCTGTCGTCGCTGCTGTTGCTGCTGTCACCGTCGTTATTGCTCATATCGTTGTTGTCGCCACCGCTGCTGCTAACAGAGAAAAGAAGAGAGACAATTTTGAAAAAAAATATGGGACGCGCTAAAAAAAACTGAATAAATTTTAAACTTTTGTGGGGCTTTTAAGAAATTGGAGCTCACTAGGAAAATCCTCAAGCAACTCTCTTCCAATTATTGTGTTTTAAACCCGACCATTTCCCATCCATGTAAACGGTTTTATTCGGGTTTGCCGTTGCATAATCCGCTTAGTCGTGTTGACCGGTTAAATTGTCTGACATGTAAATGTCAGGACAAGTGTTTGTTATGACAAGTGTTTGGCAAAAAATACATACTAACGGAATGTCTCCCTTTCCTAGATGAGTCCTAAATGATAATAGATATAATTTATGTAAACCTAAGTAGGAAATGTGAAGTAGTTATCTTGTTCACTAATATTCCATACTGTCAATAAAATATTCTCACATCCTATTTTCAATAATATTAATGGAAAGATTTGATTTGTATAATTAGTTCGTAAAAACTAATATAAAAATGGAGAGTATATTTCGAATTACTCAATATTAAACTCTTTTAAAAATTCTTTTTATAATATCGAAGACCTCTAAGTAGTTTAATACTCTTGTTTTCTGAACAGACAAAACTTCATCACATGCTAAATAAGTTTTTTGAATTTCTTTATATATTTATCTGGCTTTTATCTATATAACCACTTTATTTATGTAAATACTGAGTTATTTATGACTTTAAATCTGTAAAAGAGAAAGATAATATAGAAAAATACAACTGAAAATACAATTATATATATAAGTAACAAATTAATATGCAATAAGCAGGAAAGTGGACTAATGGATGATGATTGATCTAATTCGAAAATTTAAATTTAAAACTAAATTTGTAATTTTTAATTTAAAATTTAAATATTATAGACAAATGTTTTTATAAATTACTATCTGCATCAGGCAAATCCGGGAAATTCTATTTGCATCCGGCATTTTACTCTTGACGCACGGTTTTGAAACTTATAAATAATTACAAGTTTATCATTATTTTTTTGGACTAAATTACTCTTATAAATTCCAAACTAAAACTTCTTAAAATTTGAAACTACGACTCGTCGTCTTCCTCCTCTATTTTCTCTCTAAAACCCTAAATATTTTTTTTGTTATTTTAAAAAAAACACATCTCCTATAAAATCATCAATTTAATTTCTTAATCCCTTTAAATTTTTTACATTAAAGTTCCGGAAAAGATTAAAAGAATTTTAAATTATTTAATTTCACCGTGACAAATGAAATTTGGATTTGGAATTTAAGTTTGAGTTTTCTTATGCAAATGGAAAATTCCAATATATAATTAGTATCAGAGAATAAATTTAAGATACGATTTGAATTTTTTTTAGATTTTATGCATATTTGTTTGAAATTTATCGTTAATTAGTGTTCTTTTATGAGGGAGACTTCGCTTGCTGATCAGGTTTTAATACCCGACTAGCAAGTTTCTTGGTCGGGTATTAATACCCGACCAAAATATTTGAGGAGAGGTATTTTGGAAAAAAAATTGGGCACAGAGAGTAAACTAATAGTATTTTAAAATATGAGTTTGGTGTAAAGAGTATTCATGATGCCAAGAGTAAATTGCACTGCGCAAATAGAATTTCCCGACAAATCCACATTAACTAATGAGAAACTGCAAAGTGCCCCCATCTCCCTATATTTATCGCATCAAAATTATTTTTTTCCTAAAAAAACACTACAAATATTCAAAAATCGCCAAAATAACCCTTCCCTCCCCTTCCACCGTCCCCACACAAAACACGCGCTCCAAGGGCCCTGTGATAAGGGAGTTTCTAGAGGGACACACCATTTTTCCTAGTGAGTCCACTTAAAAACTTTATACATATTACAAGTTTGCCATCGATTTTTTTGGACTAAAATACCTTTTCTTTAACCTCTTTTCTCCTTCTCTTCTAAAACTACAGATAACCAAAAAAAAAAAACTAAAATCCAAAACTATTTTATCAAATCTTCTCTTATATTAAATTATCTCACAAATTAAATTTGAAAATTGATTTTATTAGGTTTTTACTTACTCAAAAATCCTAGAAACTGTGCGAATTGAAAAAAATTATGAACAAAAAAAAACTCAAAGTCCGGACTGATAGTCCGGACGGTCCAATATCCGTCCAGACTGGAAGTCCGGACAGTGGGATTTTGTCTTGTCCAGACTTCCAGTCCGGACGAAATTATTTTCGTCCGGACTGGAAATCTGGATAGAAGCCCACTGTCCGGACTTCCAGTCCGGACATTTATAAATAGATTTTTTTTCGTTTTATTATTCATGAAGTCATTGTAGCATAGTGGTGAGTATCCTTATCTCACATGTTAGCATCTCGAGTTTGATTCTTGTCAACAACAAATCTCTTTTTATTTTATTTTTCCAAAAAAATATATTTTCTTGTGCAACTATTACAAATATAACTATTGCGAATCTAATTAAATTTCGGACTCAAACAATTTTTTTTCCTTAGTCACTATTTCATTCTAATTCAAAGATAAATTAGATGAAACATATAATGATATATTTTCTTATGCATTTTCTTTATTTGCATTTTCTTTTTACTTTACTTTATTTTTTCAAATAAATATATTTTCTTGTGCAACTCCATATCAGTATGATTTTCAATCAAATAATTAAACGTTAAAATAAAAAATATTAATTCAATTGCAGTACAAATATACATAATAAGTTTTGGACATCGAATCATAGAAATCAATTCGATTGCAATACAAATATACATAATAAGTCTTGAACATCCTATAATAGAAAATTTTGATCGAGTATAAGCAAAAAACAAACCCGCATCAAAATATCATAAAGTATGACAAAAAACACTGTCACTCATCTTCTTGAAAGTCAGTTAATATTGTTTTCGAGTTTCTTACAATATCCATAAATATACATGATAGAAGTTGAATATTAAATTTATGGGCTCTAATAAAAATTTAGAAATATCATTACACCTAGAATCTAAACTAGTCACTGTCTCCGTGTCTTCCTTAGTGGTTGACGTGTGATTTGAGTCGTTCTCGTTGTATCGGGTGCATCAGAAGTGGCTTGTTCCTCTACTTGTTTCTCTGATTGTTCCTCTAGTTGAGTGCAACCAGTTTGCACGGCTTTAATCTTCGCAAGTTTGAGGGAGATCGGTCGTTTGAGATTGCTAGGTTGCTAGAGATAGGTCATGACTTCCTCTATATTCTGAAGTTGTGCTCTAACTTCTTTTCCTGTGCATGCGAACTTGATAGTTGCATTGATATATTTCTGAGTATACTGCGATTAGTTGGCATGCTTATGGGTGCATGGAATATGGTAGGATAGACACATGGTCTGTGCGTAACTACTCTCCTCTGAACTCTAGGGATATGTGGCACAAAGTTTGTGAGGTGGTTGATGGTGTAAAATTATTTTAACCACTCCGACATCTATTCTGGCAATACAAAATAAAATTCATATCAGTAAACACATTATACTCTACAAATAAGCCACTAACATAATAATCGCGCTAGACAAATTAGATTACAAATTGACAGTATACATATGTAAACACGATTGTGAAATTAGCATTTTACTAATATAAGCATGACAGTTAAAATAATATTATAACAATCAAGACACTGAAATGTTAACTACACAACGACCAGGATATTAAAACCATTCTTATTAACATGCAAAATAACCATTTACGATATGAAGCTCAATAACAATTAAGGACAATGACCTTAAAAATGAGGAAAAAAAACTCAATAATAGGCATGGACAGAGAAATGATAGGATGATGAATTTAAAGATTCAAAGTTAGAAATTTCATTAAAATTAAGGTGAAATCTTACTTGAATTCCATTCTTGAAGGCAAGATCCATAGTTTTCATTAGCTAAGTACAACAAATTTACAACTTTCAACAATGGGAATCAATTCCACACTCAAATTCCATTCATTAATAGCAAAATTTCATTCAATAATAAAATTACAGTAATAAATTTGAGGAAAAGTCGAAACCTTGATCGAATCGTTTAAGAAGAGAAGAGGAGACAGAGCTGCGCTGGCGTCGGCGGTGCTCGACCGGTGCGAGAACGGCGGAACTCGGACACACCAGCAAGGCCTTCGATCAATCGAGACACAAGAGAGAAGAGAGGGAGGAATTAATATAAATTTAGGATTTGTGGGAGAAGAGAAATGGAGAAGAGAAAAGGAGTTGGGTTTAGAGAAGAGAAGAGGAAGAGGAAGATGAGTTGGTTTTAGAAAAGAGAAGAGATGAGGAAGAGAAGTTGGGTTTAGAGAGGAGAAAAGGAAGAGGAAGAAGAAGAGGGTATTTTTGAAAGGGGTATTTACTATTTTGTCCCTCAAATCTTTATATATTATGATTTTGCCTCCCAAATCTTCATATTTAGGATTTTGCCCCCCAAATCTCATAAGTTACAACAATTTAGTCCCATTCTCTAATACAGTTAAATATTTGACCATTTTACCCCTATTTTCTTCTTCTATTTTCCTCCTATTTTCTTCTTCTCTCTTCCTCCTCTCTTCTCCTTTTCTTCATTATTTCTCCTCTCTTCTTTCTCTTCTCTTCTTTCAGTATTTAATTGTGTTAGGGAAGAGAGGAGAAGAGAGGAGGAAGAAGAGAAGAGAAATAATGAAGAAAAGGAAAAGAGAGGAGAAAGAGAGAAGAAGAAGAGAAGAGGAAAATAGAAGAAGAAAAGAGAGGTAAAATAGTCAAATATTTAACTGTGTTAGAAGGGGGACTAAATTATTATAACTTATGAGATTTTGGAGGCAAAATCCTAAATATGAAGATTTTGGGGGTAAAATCATAATATATAAAGATTTGAGGGACAAACCAGTAAATATTCTTTTTGAAATTATAGTGTGCTCACTAGGAAAACCCTCTCTTTTGAAAAGAGAGGGTGGTCTCACAACGAAAACTCGGTTCACTAGAAAAAATGGTGTGCCTCTTTAGAAACTCCCCTGTGATAAACCCCGTACCCTCCCAATCCGTTAACGGACACAAACTCGCCAACTCCACCCGCACCCGTCCACTGACACCGGGACCCACCTTCCATTAAAATGCTAACAGTCTACTATGGTCGGATTCATTTTCGTTTCTCGCCCCCTCACAACAGCAAAAGACTCCCGAGTCTTTCTTGAGTCTCCGCCGAGTCCAGACTCGAGGGCCACCGCAAGAATAATCCCACATCGGACAGGCGAGGGCGATGGCAGGATCGCCGGCGGGGCTATTTATAGGCCTGCTGCTGGTCTTGCTGTGGCCGATCTCGGGGAGATTCGTGGTGGAGAAGAACAGCCTGATGGTGACGTCACCGAGCGAGCTTCGGGGGAGGCACGACAGCGCGATCGGGAACTTTGGGATACCGCAGTACGGCGGGAGCATGGCCGGGGTGGTGGTGTACCCCAAGAGGAACTCCCACGGGTGCGAGGAGTTTGATGGTGGGGTGTCGTTTAGGGCTAAGCCTGGGTCTCTCCCCACATTCCTGCTCATCGATCGAGGAGGTAAATGCGATCGATAATTTTGTGACTGAGTTTGAACTTTTTGTTTTGTTTTGTTTTGGGAAAAATACAATTTCATAATAAGATGCTAATGATTGGCTTAATGGCGGTGCAATTGGTAATGAAATGAAGATTGAATAACCAAGGTGGATTCGATTTGTTAGTGATATTTGTTATAATTGATGATTGTGGATCAATATGTTATGCTATTTTTGGGAGTGAATGCATTAGTGAAGCCCTTTTAGGGTTAGGTTCCTGATTCTACATTGCAATTTGTAAGGTGATACAGTCCATTCTGGTATTTGTCTCAAACAAATATCTATTTAAAAATATTTTTCTAGAGAAGAAATGGACTAAAGCAACAGAAACTCCTATGAACTGCCACGTCTTCCCCAGAAACCGCTCGAGTAATTTTATATTAATCTAAACACTCGTGAAATTTTACATAACTTTCTCTATAGCCCCATCTGTTAGACAGTCACTATGTTCTGAGACTAAAATTGCTTTTGGGATTGTGATAGTGAAATCGATATGGTGAAAATTTAATAGCAATTGCTCAAATTGAAATATGTAGAATTGCTGAAATTGCTAGAAACTAGTGAAGTAGAGATCATTGTTCTAAATATCATCTATTATGATAACAACATATCGCCCAATATTTGGTATGATATTTGGTTTTGAAGGGACTGCTGGTATTATACAAAAGTCTGATATTGACTCATATCCCTGGTATATCATCGAATATCCTGATATCCCGTATGAAAACTCCTCACCCAATAGGAATCCGATATCCGATATTTAGGACTTGGTTGAGATTTATGGTGTTGAGAATAGCTGAAAGCTAAAATTATCATGGGAGACAGTGTGGTGAATGTTTGATCCAGTTGAGAGATCTAAAATTACCTTTCCAATCTGTGCATGTGCGCAGCTATGATTTGGTCAAATAGTAAGGAGGTTGATGTATGTGTAAAAGCACTTTTTTATGTCCATGGTTATGATTTGATTAAGTTGGGAGACTAAACAATAAGAAGTTGACATGTATGTGTATGTGGGTTTATATATATGTTGCCTTCTCGATGCTAGATAGAGGTACGAATCGAGTTAAAATGATGGGTTGGTTTGGTAAAGACTTGAAGTTGGATCAATCAAGTTCTCAAAATTCTGATTTGAGATGGACTGGACCTTCAATGCGCTGGAGTTTCAAGTGTCCACGGTACAAAAAATCTATATATATATATATTATATGTGTGTGTGTTGCCTTCTCGATGCTAGATAGATGTACAAATCAATTTAAAATGATGGGGTGATTCAGTAAAGACTTGGAAGTTGGATCAATCAAGTTCTCGAAAATTCTGATTTGAGATGTACTGGACCTTCAATGGACCGGAGCTGCAAGCATCCACGGTACAAAAGATCCTTTCAAAGTTGGAGATTGCAGTCTGTATGCTTGTGTGGTTCAAATTGGGCTTTGATTTGGTACAAACCAGGTTGGAGATTTGTGGGGCTTAGTTGTCTCTCATCTATTCAAAAATAGCTATTGGTGACAAAGTGGGGTTTAATGAAAGAAAGACGGCTAACTATTTTTATATGTTTGACTGAAGATTCCAATAGGAGTTTTCTTTTTGATATATGGATTCTTATTCTATTAGCCACTTTTAGTTCGTTACTGCAATTGGTCCGCCATCCTTTTAGTTACATACAAAATTATCTTGAATTTTCATTTCTTTGGGCTAAAAGTGTGATTGATAGAGCCTAAAGTACATTGTTAACTGTAATTTAGCTTAGGAAAAAATACAAAGAATCTGATTATTGTTTACCCAGTTATTTCTTTGTGCTTCTATTTTTCTCCGTGTCACTAGATTTATGAAGTAACATATTTAGCCATTATTCTATTAAAGTAAATTGAAATGGAGCTAATGGATAATAAAGCAGGACAATTCAGCTTAGTTATGTTTAGCAGGGAAAGGGAGAAGATGAAGATTGGGGTTTGGTAAGGAGAATAGGAAGGAGAGGGAGATAAGGAGGAGGAGAGGTTTTGGGTTCTGAAATAAGGAGAGAAGATGATTGTGAATTTGAAGCTATATCATCCTTAGGACGGATGTGATGGGAAGAAGGGGTTTTTAAGAGTGTTGCTGACTTTACATTTAGGTTTTGGCATAACAATGCTTGCACCGTCTTTTCGCACAGTGCACTGCGTGCCGTTGGTAATGATTCTACCATGGCTCTGCAAATTTTGTAAAGAGAGCCTTTTTGGGGTTTCACTTTGTGTTCTGGTTTTGCAAGGAGATGGAAAGTAGAGGGAAGAGTTTGGTTTACTTCTAGATTTGGAATGAGGGAGAAGCGAGGAAGAAGCTGATAAGAGTAGAATTGTAGAACCAGTGTTCTAAAAAACGGTTTATGCGGGCGCATATGCGCCCGTATAAGCATATGCGGCCAAGGAACGCATACGAATTGGAGAAATCGCTATGTCCATACGGACAGGGCGATTATGCGGTTAACTTTCTAACGGGTCTACAATTCCAAACCCGACCCGACCCTATTTTCTTAACCCATTAATACTTTTATTTTGGTCTCCCAACCCAAACTCGCGAGAGCCAGTGAAAATTGCTCCCAAATAAAAAACCCTAAATCCTCTTCTCCTCTCCTCCGATCGGGTGTAGTTCTTCCCAAATTGGTGTTTCTTTTCTTTGCCTCCGATCAAGTCTCTTCTTTCCTCGCCTCCGACCCCAAAAAAAAACTCTGATTCTCCTCTTTCCTCCTTCGATCGGGCCAATACTCCTCTTTCCTCGCCAAATCGACTCGGTCCTTTGAGGTGAGGAGTCGAAAGGCTAAATCTTCTCGCCCTTGAGTCCAATCGGAGCTCGAAGGCCTCGTTCCGCTCTGGTAACTTCTCCGGCAGTTGCAGGCATCCAGGTAATTTCTTTTTTCCTCCATCCAGATTTGGGTCTGGGTCTGCAAAAGTAAAAAAAAAGAAAAATTGAGAAGAGAAAACTGTTGAAATTTTTTTTTGTTGAATTTGGGTATTAAGGTCCGAAGGACCTGGTCTGGTGTTAGTGGTACTTAATTTGTGTTAATGTTAATTTAATTTGTTAATGTAGTGTTAGATTGTTAAAGTACATAGTTCTAATCAAATTTGTTAATGTAGATTTCTTAATGTTGGGAAAATTTTGATGAAAAAAACTGTTGAAAAAAATTATAAGACTGTATTGTGATTGTGTGCAACTGTGCACTATGATTGTGTGTACTATGGGAAAAATATGTTGAACAAAAAAATTTGTGTGCACTGTGTGGCAGTGTGTGCACTGTGCGAATTGTGTGTTATTTTCACAAATGAAGCGTTAAGATGACTAAACAAAGTTTAAAATGTGTGATTGTGTGTTAATTGTGTGTTTCTGTAGTGTTATTGTTACATCAAGTTTTCTAAGAAATTATACATTATAGTAACTAGTTTTAATCAAATATGTTTTCTACGCATGCAAACAACACTATTACACTAAGTATATTTAGCATCAACTTACAATCACTAATATATTATTTATAATAACTGCTTACAGTTATTATTTATAATTTTTTAGAGTTTTATAGCACTTAATATATCCATTTTTTATAATTATTATATTAATATATATTATAATATTAATATTCCACATAATTCCACGTAATCCGCATAATTAGCGCGTAATCCGATTATGAGTTATGCGGTCCTCGACTGCACGCATATTGAAAATGCATTTTAGAATATTGTGTAGAACATCATTACAATTTAAAAATAATGGAGCGAGATTCCATGACAAGGGGATAAATTGAGGAGAAGATAAATTGAGGAGAAGATTTTGGGGGAATAAAATGGTAACGACTAAACTTCATGGAGGGTTTTATTACCCCTTAGTTTTTAACAAAGGCAATATGTATACAAATATACATAAATATGTCTTTATCCCCTTTACTTTGAGCATATAAAAGTGATTATATGAATGAATGAAGTACAACAATGTTGTCTAAATTTCAAGAAGACCATATTGAGGTTCTCAAAATTGGACAAAGAGGACAAATCATTAGCATTTGGCATTGTCAAGAAACTACTTTAACAAAAATATATGCTTTTAGGCTGGAGGCTAACAATATGTTTGGAGTCGAATCCCCCAATACGATCTTGAAACACCACGAGATTAACATATCGAGCATGCTAGATAGAAAACACAACTACAAGAAGAACAATACCAAGAGTTACGTAGTTCGAACGATCAATTTTGACCAACATCTATGGAGCATAATTAGAAAAATTCACTCCATGAGAATAAAATTATAAGAAAAGACCTAAATATCTCTCTACCTAACTATAACTCTTAGAAAACTCTCTCTCATCTCACATATAAAATGTATATATAATGCTTTAATTCAAACCCTTGTAGGATAACACTATCTAAATCTATATGGTTTCCCTAACCAAATAGAATACTGACCATATAGCCTCAAGTCCAACTAGGACTCATTTTGATTCCTCATCAAAATTTGGATATTCAATGGGTACCATACACAAACCCAACACAATATTTGCCAAGCTAATTTACTTAAGCCTCATCGTCATATACGCCTTCATGCAATGTGGGAAGGCCTACTTGTTTGGGAAGTTGGAAATATTTGACCGTAAATAAATATTAATAATGAAATTGACAACACTGACTTTGAATGCAGGTCCTTTTGAATTCCAATGCTCTAATACCATGTCAAGAAACTACTTCGACTAAAATCATAAAGTGGTTGGAGCTAACAATGTATATCAAGCTAACTTAACTCAACTGAGATAAGGACTAAGATTGTGCATGTAGTGCCAAGGCCCAACTATTTAGATACTCACCAAGACCGAGCAACACACATTCGCCTCTCTGATATCACTTTCTATTCAATTTTTAAAATTGTGACACCCAAATTCAAATCAGACTCGCAAAAATTGTGATTTCTCTCTTCTCAGTTGTATCTTTGTGTTGCTTCTCCCCTCATGGATGGAAAGCCGTGAAGTAACTGGGCACGTTTGAAGAGAATTTACTAAAACAATAAATGGAAGGGCGCCGTGAAGTTATTGGGCATGTTGGAAGAGAATTTACTAAAAAAAATAAACGGAAGGACGCCCACGGTTTGTCCTCTAGCGATGGTTAGAGCTGATTTTAACACAACATTGTGTGCAAAGAAGCCTAAGTTTTGGCCCACTATAAAGGCATTTAAACTGTGAGGAGTGTCAGAATATAAAATTGCACGTCGACCATGTCTTTGTAACAGGAGAAACAGTTGGGATTGAAAAATAGAATGTCAATTTCAGCCTTTTTTTTGGTAATAGAGTATAGAACTAATGTCATTTCCTTTTAAGGTTAAACTTCTTTCTGATAAATGCTTATTATGATTATTGATTTGTATTTCTCTTTGCAGATTGCCTTTTTGCTAAGAAAGTTTGGCATGCACAAAATGCCGGCGTTTCAGCTGTGCTGGTTGTAGATGACACAAATGAACCATTGATAACTATGGATTTGCCTCGAAACGATGGTGAAGCTGCAAAGTATATTCAGAACATAACTATTCCTTCTGCACTCATTGATAAAAAATTTGGCCAGCAATTGAAGGAGGCTGTTGCCAGTGGTGAAATGGTTAGCATAAACCTTGACTGGAGAGAGGCTGTTCCTCATCCTGATGATCGTGTGGAGTATGAGTTGTGGACAAATAGTAATGATGAGTGTGGTGTTAAATGTGACATGTTGATGGATTTTCTAAAAGAATTTAAGGGTGCAGCGCAATTACTTGAAAAAGGTGGTTATAGTCAGTTTACACCCCATTATATAACCTGGTATTGCCCCGAGGCATTCGTTGTTAGTAAACAATGCAAGTCCCAGTGCATAAATCATGGGAGATATTGTGCACCTGATCCCGAGCAGGATTTCAGCATGGGTTATGATGGGAAAGATGTTGTTATCGAAAATCTAAGACAGCTCTGTGTGTTTAAAGTTGCAAATGAAAATAAAAAACCCTGGGTCTGGTGGGATTATGTTACTGATTTTCACATAAGGTGTCCTATGAAGGAGAAAAAGTACAACAAAGACTGTGCTGACAAAGTCATAAAATCCTTAGGTAACCCTTGAGATATGAATTCAATTTTGATTTTTGATTTTTTTTTTTTTTGTTTTTTTTTTTTTTGTTTTTTCAAGTGAACTGCTTTCTAAAACTTCAACTGCATGTACCTACTATATATGTGTCCTTAGTTATAATGTTAGTCAGACATACTGGCATGCCCTTTGAAGGGGCACCTCATTTGTCATGGTTATAGTTATAGTATCTGTACGGTGATTCTATCTTTTGTGAACAGGTTTTAATGCGAAGAAGATTGAAGATTGCATGGGAGATCCAAATGCAGATTCGGACAATCTTGTTTTGAAACAAGAGCAAGATGCCCAGGTTATTTAACTTTGTTTTTTGACGCATATCTTTAAAATGAACTTGTGGGCTCTGATAGATTGTTTAAAATCCCTTGAATTTATGTCGATAGTGCTGTTTGTGATTAGTTCTGAACGATATTCTTTATATAGGTTGGAAAAGGCTCCAGGGGTGATGTTACCATATTGCCTACTCTAGTTGTTAATAATCGACAATATCGAGGTTAGCTTTAAAATCTTATTCTTGTGACATGAAGTACACTGTATTAACATATGTAATTGCAGGAAAATTGGAGAAAAAAGCTGTGTTAAAAGCAATTTGTGCTGGTTTTGAGGAGACAACTGAACCAGCTGTTTGTTTGAATGATGGTGAGGTTCATTTGCAAGCGACTCTTAGATGTGGTTTTCGGCTACCTTACTAATGAAAATTAATCTTACGTTGAGCTTCTCATTGAGACGTGTTTACTACAGATGTAGAAACTAATGAGTGTCTGGATGATAATGGGGGCTGCTGGCAAGATAAAGCTGCCAATGTTACTGCTTGCAAGGTATGAGATATGAGGTTATTATCTTGACATGCCTTTTTCTTTTTCTGTGTTAATGAATATGTTGTCTTTCAGGACACTTTCCGTGGCAGAATTTGTGAATGCCCACTGGTTAATGGTGTGCAATTTGAAGGAGATGGTTACAGCAATTGTGAAGGTGATCTATCTTTTTCTCTCTCTCAATCTGAATGAACCTATAGTATGTCTGCAAGGAAAGATTACCATCCACAAGGACTGCAACATCTAATTAGGCTATAATTCCACTTTGTTGTTCAGGGTGGAATTTTTTTGTTGAAGCATCTATAAAAGCAGTTTTTAATTAAGCAGACTTGTTCCATAGCATCAATCAGTTAGTTTTTAAAACTTTTGTCTCTGTTTATAGTAAATAGGATATTTATTTGTGATTCCTGCTTATTCAATTTATTAAACTATTTTTTTTTCTCGAGGATTGAATACATCTAGTGCAATAGATATGAAAACAAATTGAATTTCTTATCTTGAGTTTACTCGCTTTTGGCTTTGGAGTCTTCGGAATTAAACATGCATCATATATATTACTATTATATTTGTTTTCTACATTTATAAATGTAGATAATAGTCAACTAAATAAAGTCTTATTTCAATATTGAACATAAGCCCCTTAAATCTTCTTTGTGTTGACTTTCTTGTAATCCCTTAAATTCTTCAAGTTACACCAAAGTAGTCCTTGTAGTTACTTTCCATACAGTTGTCACAGAATATTCCATCAACTTTTAGTTTTTGTGATGACCTTCTAGTTATACACTTCCTCTTTTCTTTAAAGAACCAAACAACATCTCATTCTCATTACTTCTATACTTAACTCCATCCATTCATTTACTTAATTCCACCTAATAACTCATCTCTTTCAAATTAACACCTCCCACCCGCTCTCCTTTATCTTAACTCCTCTATACCTATCCTAACATAAACAATATGTGAAAACAATTACCAAGTACTCCTTAATATAAACCCATTGCCAACTTAGCTTGAACCCAAAATAAGAAGAAACCTTAGAAGATAATAAAAAATGTGAGGGAGAGGGAGGAGGGAGGGAGTAAAATTGGGTTATATGGGAAGCGGGACGGCGCGCACGTATGTGTGTTTATTTATTTATTTATTTATTTTGGGGGGAGGGGGTGCGGCTTGTATTGGGGGTTGGGATATGATTTGGGTTAAAAAAAAAAAAAACTATCTTTGAACATCTTGATGAAAGGCTAACTTGGAGTAACTTAGAGGATTTGGTGGACTAATTTTAATATTAAGATTTGAGGGACTAATATCAACTAAATAAGATTTAAAGGACTAATATCAAAAGAATCCTTTAAATACATAATCTTGCTCTTGCCTCTGGCGACAAAATGACCACCCTACTTTAAATAAAGCATTAGGTTGAAAAGGAAGAGATCTTTACAGAGTTGTTTTTTTAGAGCCTCTAGATTATGTTCAAAGAAGATGGCATTATGGCCTGACTGGGTGCCTAATTAGTGTAGCTCGTGGAATCTTAGATCTAGACCAAGATTTGAGACCCAAAAATAGATTTGAAAAAGCATAGATTCCTGCCTTAAAAGAGACTCTGAGTTATTCTATATATGAATTAGTACTGTTGTTGCTGATTCTTTTCCTTCTTTTAATACATAACCCCACTTTTAAGATGTAAATTGTGTTCTTTGCTGAATTTTATTCCATCCTCTTTTAGTACTTATCATTCTGCTAACCCTCATTACTTCTAGTATAAACTTTTGCTTTTATGGTGCTAAACTTGTCATCTCTATTATTTCTGACTTTTTTTTTCCTCACTTGCATCCTAATGGTACATCATATATTCTCTGCCTATGTTTTTTCCAACAGCAATTGGACCCGGAAGGTGCAGGATAATTAATGGGGGTTGTTGGCAGGGTAATCAGGGTGGAAAAACCTTCTCTGCATGTCAGGTTAGTTCAATTCCATGGCAGGCAATTTAAAAATTGTGAATAGGTAGGCTATAGCCCAATTTCATGGCAGGCAATTTAAAAATTGTGAATAAGTAGGCCAGCCCAATTCCATGGCATGCAATTAAATATTTTTGAGCAAGTTGGCAATTGGCACACAAATTGAGCTGTCACAGTTGCATTCTTTAGAATGATTTGTGTGAATATGGGTCTGGTATATCATATCTGGTATATCATATATGCAGGAAACTGGAGCCAACAAATGCCAATGCCCTCCTGGATTCAAAGGTGATGGTATCAAGAGTTGTGAAGGTATCGTCCTCATTCATCTACGACCTACTATCTAAAGGGTCACCTAATTGACGAATAGTTCCTGTTTCAAATTCTGATAACTTACATTTCACAGAACTTGCATTGAGATCCAAGTGATTTTAATTGCCTGATATCCAATTAATATTAGACTGAAAAGAACTTTAGTAGACTTTAATTATAGTTTATCTTCACATTGACAGACATTGATGAATGCAAGGCGAAAACAGCTTGCCAATGTCCTGAGTGCAGCTGCAAAAATACTTGGGGAGGCTATGAGTGCACATGTAGTGGGGATCTTTTGTATATCAAGGAACACGACACATGCATAAGTGAGATTAATTCCCGATCTATGCAATGGATTGAGACTACTCTTGGTCTTTACCTTATGGTGTTTCGATGGCTATTTGCAGGTAAAAGAGCAAGTGAAGCAAAGGCAACATGGGCTGCTGCTTGGGCTATCTTGATAGCCTTGGCTCTTGCTGGTGTTGGGGCATATATGGTGTATAAATATAGATTGAGGGTAAGTGTCATGAAATTGATTTGTTGCATCTATCCTCTGGAAAAGTAAGAACGGAAGAAAGAGAAAAAAAAAAAAGAAAAAAGAAAAAAAAGGGGTATTTACGTATCTGTCCCTTAAATTTAAAAATTAGAATTTAGTCCCCCAAATCTTCATATTTAGAATTTAGTTTCCCAAATTTTTTAAGTTGCTACAATTTAGCTCCCCTGGGACTAAAAGAACGATTCAGTTCAGGGACTAAATTATAGTAATTTAAATGATTTGGGAGGCTAAATTCTAAATATGAAGATTTGGGGGACTAAATTCTAATTTTTAAAGATACAAGGGACAGATATGTAAAAACCCCAAAAATAAAAATTGAAATTTCATCTTTTGATATATGACTATTTAACTTGGATTTTCTTGTTCCAGTCCTATATGGATTCAGAGATCAGAACTATAATGGCCCAATACATGCCCCTGGAGAGTCAGAATGAGGTCCCCAGTCATGCTCACGAAGAAGAAAACATCCCAAAGGCTTAGAAGTTTTAAATCCTTATATGATTTCATTGTATTCACTCTATACTCCCAGGAGAAGAACATATAGAGATTGGCAGTCCGATAAGGCGCAATTTGGGGCAAAAATCGCATATAAATACTGGAGGGCTGACAGAAGGTAGCTTGTGTATGGGGGGAGTCAGCCTGTTGGAAGGATGTCTTTTCTTATTAGTAACGGTGTTGTGTAATTTAGCTCCTGTGCAGTATTCAAGTGAGATTTAGCTCTATAGAGTTTAGGAGTTCGCGTTAGGTAAATTGCCTGCGATTGCAATGGTTGCGACTGATAATGTTTCATGTATGGTCATGTGAAACTCTATCACCAATATATGTAGTCGTGTATACCATTAACATTAGCATACCATTAACATTAGCGGGGTGTGAACCTTGAATTCATGAAATTCTTGATTGTCTGATTGTATCAGAAATCTTGATGAGAAGAAAGAATGAGTTTTCAACATAACTTTTGTGCCTCTTTTTCTCTTTTCTTGTGATTATTTATCTTTGTTTCTCGCTCAACCTATTGCTGGATTTAGAGAGTTACGCTTAACATATACTCAACTTAATTTCTAACGTATGCTTAATTGAAGAGCAAATGAACTTTTAAATCTATAAATTTTATAAATTTTAGTTCTAAAAAGAGAAAGGAGGTGCAGATCAAGATGAAAGGGCTGAATCTTGAAATTTGTTGCAGAAAAGCGTTTTTTTTCATTTTTTTTGGCGCATCCAATAATCTCCACATTTTATTGGGTTAGGGCTTAAACTGACATTTGCACTTTAAGTTTCAATTTTGGTAAAATATAAAATAGGAAATTCACCTACAATGGTTAATGCCATTGTTCTGACTTTCAACAAAAATATCACTTTATGTTATAGTATTGTCTGTGTTCTTTAGGGACTCCATTCTTTAAGTTGCCATGACTAATGCTTTAGTCTACAATGTCTTAGAACTCAAGATACATGGTTTATGTATGATTTTTGATACGTGTAGAATCAATGAGGTGCGTATAAATATGATATGTTATATATCATACATGATACATGGTACGGTGTATGATGCACATATACATACATACACTGTACTGCTTACTTGATACATGACATGGCTAATCAAAATATGAAACATGATGGACATGATATACGGGTCATGGTGACATAATATGGACAAGAGTTATATGGTTATGACGAACGTTTATATGATTCAATATTGGTATGGTGTTTGATTCTTGATCCTTGGAAACGGATATATGCACGCTTAAGACATGGATATACCATGATGTTCAGACAAATCATGTGCATCATATATTTTTGACGTGAGCATGAGAGGAAACTAATTAATGGATGTGAATCACATTGTATAAAAATGAGTTGATTACAATCAAGAGGCCAAGGATTTTTGCTGCAGTAGGGCCTATATTGTACTAAGTTACAACATCTCAAATTAGTATCCGAGTGAGATATATCCACTATTATCCTTACAATATGGGTCTACCTAGTTGTACTTCACAGTACGTTATGGCTCAGGGCCATGGGTCAGGATTGGACTCCTGTATGTATAGGCACCTGTAAAATATAAGTTAATAACAGTATCCTATCCATTAAGTATAGTTTCTAGAAACTAACATGTGATCCAACCTAGATCTATACATTTATTATTGTTACTCACACTTTATGCGATTTATTTATTACAGCCCATGATTCATACTAGCATTACCGACAGAGGTATTGCATGTTCACATACTCTAGTTCTAAGTACATGTATAAAACATTTTCTTTCTTACTTTTTTTAATACGTTACTTGTTGTATTTAGTCCACTCAGTTCCTAATCCAGAATATGGAGACGAGGAAGAAGGACTTGCTCTGACCCGTGGTCTATGCTTCATCGATATGGACTAATGATAATGACGAGTGAAAATGAACTAGTGGTCTGTGCTTTATTGGTGTGTGTTGCAATTTGTTCATGATATTTCTCAATCTCTTATAAAAGAAAAGGAAATTCTAATTTGTAATGCGTCTTTAAAAGCAGAATTTAACCAGTTTTATTTCTTTCATTATTGTAATTGTTCTTCTTCTTAAGCTTGTTGCTATATCGAAGATCTCAATGGTTACAAGAGAGATTTATTTTAAGAAAAAATATTTCATCGTTTATTATATATGTCCATCCTTTTTTATCTCTCTTTGTAGGTGTTAGCAATACTAATTTGAGGAGTTCAAGTTATTAAATAAACTATATGATTAATTAAATAATTTCTCTCTTTCATTCTATCCTTTAAATATTTTATAATAAACACTAAATACCATTTTCTCCCACATTTTAAACACTCATTTTAAGTAAAGGAAAAAAAGAGTATTTTGAAATTTTCATACAAAACTTGCAAATTGCAATTAATTTTTAAATAAAATGTTAATTAAAAATATTAGGAGTTCAGAAGCTAAACTAATAGTTTTGAAGATATTGGCTAATAAGTTACACCAACTTCTTTAAAAAAAGGGTTAATTACAGTTAGACCCATGTAGTATTGGGGGTGTGTAACTTAACACCATGAAGTTTGAAACTCTCAAAAACCCCTTAACTTAGTTATTTTTTTTTACTAAAGTTCACTCTTGTCCCTTAAATTTCTATTCTACTCTCATCCCTCCTTTTAACCAGCACACATTCTCTCTCTCTCATCTCTCCCTCCCTCTCTATCCCTCTCTCTCAGTCTCTCTCTCTCTATCCCTCTCTCTTAGTCAGAGAGGGAGCGTGAGTGACTGAGAGAAAGGGATAGAGAGGGGAAGAGAGAGGAGAGAGAGGGAGTGTGCTGATTAAAGTAAGGAATACGAGTAAAATAGAAATTTGAGAGACAATAGCACACTTTAATAAAAAAAGTTTTTTGGACGGTTAAATTACACACCCTTAATACTAAGGGATCTAATTGTAATTAACCAAAAAAGAAATGGTTGGGCTTGAAACTGTTTGTTGTACGGGGCTCCGCAGCTGATACATCATCGCCCACACTTCGGGAAATTCTAAATGCGCACCAGACTTGACTTAGTGAGCACCATTTTCCCCCATGTTGTAAATCACTTAACTATAGGATATGGTGCTCGTTCGGTAAAATGTGGTGCGCATTTAGAATTTCCCCCACACTTCTCTCAACGGGAAAATGAGAACAAAAGGAGAGACGATTCTCTCACATCTCCCCCAATTTCTCATTTCAAAATCAAATCCCTCAGATTTCAAAACCCCTACTCCGCCCGCTCCCCCAAACCCTCACTTCTCTCTCCCTCCCTCTTTCTCTCTCTCTCTCTCTCTCTAATCCCCCTCCTCCAATTTCAAATCCAAACCCTAATTCTTGATCTCGAGATCGTCGGCCGCCATGAACGCAGCTCTGGCCGCCGGCAACGGGAGGGAGCTCTCCAACCCTCCTTCCGACGGCATATCCAACCTCCGCTTCTCCAATCACAGCGACCACCTCCTCGTCTCATCTTGGGATCGCGTAAGTAGCTCTAAACCCGAACCCTAACCCTAAGCCCCATCAAAGGTGTGATCTTTTTTGTCTCTGATGATCAGAGTGTTCGGCTCTATGATGCGAGCGCGAATGTCTTGAAAGGGCAGTTCATGCACGGAGGCCCCGTCCTCGATTGCTGTTTTCATGATGATTCGTCTGGGTTCAGCGCGTGTGCGGATCACACCGTCAGGAGGTGAGTGGCTAGGGTTTTGATTCTGGTCTCTAATAAGAATTTAGGGTTTTGCTCGAATAATGCATTGCTCATTTTAGACCCAAATTTTCCTCCTTTGCATATTTAGAGTTCAGGCCCAGTGAAAGAATGTGAGGTTCCTCTTGGGAAGAACCTGCTACTGAACGTGTCTTCGGCATTCCTGCAAGAGGATTAGTCTGCAGGTAAAAAAATTAATATGGGAAGGAGTGGAGGGAAAGAGAATCAGGAGAAGAATATGAGAGATAGAGGAAGAAGGAAGAGAGAAGAGAAAGAAGAAGAGAGAGCTAGAGCAGGAGAGGAGAGAAAGACTCGGGGAGAAAGAAATTAGAGAGAAGAGGGAGAATATTCTTTCATTAGCTAGGGTTTACATTAGTCAAGATGAGATTATGTACTTTCATCTCTCAACTCAAATGCAGATCTCACCCTTAAACTAATTACACTGAAAATCCAATGGCTAATACTATTGCTACTACTCTCTTCCTCTAATGGACTATATAGTGGGCCTTATATGATTTAAGTGAGAATTTTATTAACCCTGACAATCCATCCCCCTTGGAATCAACTTAGTCCTCTAAGTTGGAACACTAATGTGATCCTAGTTCCTTACTCATATCTTACGATGTGAACTCAAACTTATCGACTATAATAGTTAAACCGTTCTTCAAAACTATTTCAGTCGGGGCATCAAAAATACTTAAACTACTATCACCAAGTCAAGAGACACCAAGTCTTCCTTGATAATAGCCATGTATAGATCATAGGCCTGCCTTGATAGCTAGAAGAGCTTTCCTCTTACTCCAAATCCGTTCTTCCCTTCATCTTCAGTAACTATTTTACCCATATCACAACCCACAGTATTTAATCTGTCACATCTTCATATACATTCAATTCAATTTCATGAGCCCCAACTTCAGCTTCTTTCAAATTTGACAGGAGGGCAAAGAGGCAAGCCATGATTAGAAATACTAGGGATGGAACTAATTCAAGTATGGTATTAGATTTTCCAACAACAAACCAATGTCTTGGAGAATTTATAGTAATCAGTGATGCATAATTGATGAGATTCACAAATGGAGTCTTGAGGAGTTGAACCACAGCGGTTGGTTCTTCAACTATCATGGGAGGCACCAACCGAAAAATTACATAACCTCCTGAAATTTCATTTGTTGACCAATTAATTTCTTTGAGATAGTCAAAGGTGTCCTTGCATGTAGGCATGACAAATTGCAAGGACATGTCTCCATCCTTAAATTTGAAGTTGGCAAATAATAGAATGCACTCTTTCATACCAGCAAAAATGCTACATTCACCCACTATAATCACCTTCCCGTGGACCTTTAACAAAATGATGAGCGGTACAAGCGAACTGCAGATACAGTGTTGATGATCCCATCCATACTACCCATAGCAGCCTTTATCGCTTTAGGGTTACTGCTGACAAGGAATACATCTGCACCCAAGCATTCAATGGCCTCTTTCTTCTTGCTTGTAGACGAACTGATCACAGTTACCTTCATTCCAAATGCCTTGCAAAATTTAACAGCAACATGGCCGAGCCCACCAAGTCCCACCACGTCAACGTGCTTCTCAGGTTCATTGAGCCCAAATCGCTTCATGGGACTGTAAACAGTGATGCCATTACAGAGCAGTGGTGCGCCTTTGTCCGAAGGCATGGTCTTAGGGAACTTGACTACAAAAAACTCATTTGGAACTTTCATATTGGAGTAGCCTCCATAGGGTTTTGTACAATCCTTGTCAAGGGAATTGTATATGAACATGACATTAGAGCAATAGTTTCCCGGGTAATTTGGAACACATGTCACAACAAAAATGTGAGGCCCCAAAATTGAACATCCCATTCCTACATATAAAAATTGCATTAAAGAATTAGCGGGAGATGATGGGGGCTTACTCTTGATGTGAATAAACTTATGAGTTATCTTGTAGATCGAATTTAGCGCCTTCTCGATCGGTAGCTTCAAGAAGGATGTCCGAGTCATCTTCCGTTTTTTTAATCAGTAATGTCTTACCATTCTCTTCCTGTCAAAATTTAGGGTTGCTTCTTCATAATTCGTTGTTTGATATTGTGATAGCATGGCATCCCAGGTGATGACTCCTCTAACAAACATTTCATCAAACAGCTTGCATGCAATCTGCATTCTGTTTGCATTTGCATGCATATAGATCAATTCATTCATGTCTATCAAAACAGAAAGCGGTAGTCTACCAAATGCCCACATATATTTAAACAGATCACTTGAGAAACCAGTCAATGCTTCTCTAAAGAAAGAGGTCTTGTGCACCACAATAAAAATCCCACCAGAATCAAATAGAATTTCCATTGAATTCATGCAAAGGTCATTCCATAGAACTGAGTTTAGTGAATCAAATACCATCATTACATAATAAAAATGATCAACCCTCACATACTTTGCTATCAGTCCATTGATGATGAAGAGGTCCTTGTAGGGAATTTTGTCGAATACCTTGCGGGCAGTGTTGGTGATGAAAAAATCCTTATGGGAGATTTCATTGAACACCTTGTGGGTAGTTAGGGCGTTAGACTCCCTTATTTTCGAGTTAGATTTTTGTATCTTCCTCATCGATGGAAGGATGATTGAAGTTGTTGGTGTTGGACATCTGAAAGGGGAATGTGGCAAGTTGTAAAGTGGGTGGTGGAGGATTCATCTGTGATGGTGGTGGAGGTGGGGGTTGGGAAAATCGGAGAGGGGGTGGTTGATGAGGAGGTTGATGACCTGTATAAGGTGGAGGCTTCAGCAAAGGCGGGATATGTAGAATCGGGCCTTCACGCATCAATCTCCCTCCAATTTCCATTTTTTTGATCTGGTTAGACCTGTGGAATAAAGGAGTAGTAGGGGAGGATATCTGAATTGGCTCTGGGCTGAATCG
The DNA here is from genome assembly GCA_036321105.1 of Dracaena cambodiana. NCBI lineage: Eukaryota > Viridiplantae > Streptophyta > Magnoliopsida > Asparagales > Asparagaceae > Dracaena > Dracaena cambodiana. The sequence continues at coordinate 33,525,656 of JAYEPQ010000017.1, forward strand.
GTTACTCAACCTAATGATGAGTGATTTCAACTCCTCCATGTCATTCACTTGTTCCAACCGATCATTGTGCTGATCAACTTGTATTTTCTTCAACTTCTCGCCTATAGATCTGAGTTGCTCAAGGATGTAAGTTAACTGGCCGGAATTATGGCGGATCACGGATTGAATCGAGTCCACATCGTGCACCAGGGAAGCGATAGTGGTCGAAGATCCTTCAGAGACTTCATGAATGATCGGAAGCGGGGCGTCGGCTCCGATACCATTGTGAGGTTCCTCTTAGGAAGAACCTGCTCCTGAATGTGTCTTCGGTATTCCTGCAAGAGGGATTAGTCTGCAGGTAAAAAATTAATATGGGAAGGAGTGAAAGGAAAGAGAATCAAGAGAAGGAGAAGAATATGAGAGATAGAGGAAGAAGGAAGAGAGAAGAGAAAGAAGAAGAAGAAAGAGTGAGAGCAGGAGAGGAGAGAAAGACTCGGGGAGAGAGAAATTAGGGAGAAGAGGGAGAATATTCTTTCATTAGCTAAGGTTTACAATAGTCAAGATGAGATTATATACTCTCTAATGCAGATCTCACCCTTAAAATAATTACACTGAAAATCCCATGGCTAATACTATTGCTACTACTCTCTTTCTTTAATAGGCTATATAGTAGGCCTTACATGATTTAAGTGATAATTTTATTGACCCTGACAAAAAACTAACATCTTCGGCTAAAGTATACACGTATTCTGTTGTTATTTTCAGTAATCTGAGTCATCTGACACATCTACCAAAATCTGTTTATTAGAATTATTTGAGATGGCTAAGGAATTTAGTTCATAAGCCGAGCCCTTTAATTTGAACACCTTTTGATTTAAGTTTTAACTTTCCTTGTTTTTCATTTTCCTTGAAAAGGATTTTAATTTAATAATCTGATTCCACATTTCTTATTGGCATCCTTGGATTCCTAAGAATCGATGACCGTTATGTATGTTCTGTGAGCTTTTTGCAATGTTGTTGTAGGTGATACTTTATTGTTGTTTTGTTTAACTTATACATTTCGTGGTTCCACCATGCCACAGTCAATTATGTTAAATCTAATGAAGTTTAAAGCATGCCCTGCCCTCAAATAGTCAAAAATGATAATGTCAGCATGATCTCTTATACCGTCTACTACTGCTAGTCATTTTCCAAACACATCAATAAATCTAGTTTATTGATTACAGGATGTTGATCCTTCTAAAGCTTGGTGTTTTTTTGTTTCATGAATTCTAAATAAATTGCACCTCTACTCAAAATACTGGTTTTAAGCATTAGGCACATCAGTTTTTTTATGTTTCAATTATAGCACTTTATTGTATGCCTTTAGTTCATAAAAACCTGTTGTGATTTACTTTATTAAATTAAGAAGTAATGGAAATCTCTGATGTCACTTATTTTAAGCGCAACCATCATGTTCAAGAATAATATTTCTTAAATACCGAAACTTTGCTATACTTTGAAATGGTCATAACATTCTTCTTCACTTTATTAGATGAAGAAGATGTTAAGGTCAACAAAACTACAAAGTTAGCATACCTCAATCATCATGATTCTGCAAAAATGCTTATTCAAGTTTACTATTCCTTCTTGTCAATAAATCCCTATTATTATTATATTTGAATGTTCTATAAAACCTTCCCCACATTTTCTATGCATGTGCTTGTTCTTCCTCTTTGTTATTATTTATGGTAATCTATACTTGAGGCTAGCTTTAATCTATGTTGCAGTTTTCAATTATAATTTTATGCAGTTCTCCACAACCATATCTTCTGTACCTTACCGTACTGCATTGTTTCTTGATCATTCATCCTAGTCATGCTTGGTGTATGCTTAAACCATCTGAATTGTCAGCATTGTAATTCTAAGCATAATTTTAGGCCTTATTTTTTGTGTAAGAAACTTTATTTCCAGTACCAATTACAAGTTTCCAGACAGTTTTACTATCTTGAACAACTTCCTGAGTTAGAATACAACCAAATGACCAATTGAAACTCTTAATTAGTTTTTCCTGTGAAATGGCATCCTATTTGCTGTGGTATCAGTCTGCTGACAGTCTTGTGCAACTACACAATAATCTATGCTTTAATTCCAATGAAGTCTTAACACCAGTTAATTTATAAAACCTGCAAATAATGTATATTGAGAAGCCTCTGTTACTAATTGAGATTTTGTTCTCGTAGATGAGACTTTAATCTCATCCGTTTAAAGTGAAAGTTCATTACCTTTATGTTATAACTGAATTTAATGCTTGTGAATATCCTGTCACTTGTAACCTAAACTTTATATACTTTCGTGCCCCTTAATGTACAGACTATTTGTACAGAAATGCTTTTCTTATAGTGGTTAAGGGCATATATTGCTGGCCTTTCCTTTAATGATAGGGCAAATCTGTTACCTACACTACTCTTGTTATCATAGCCTTTTCTCCCATAACTATGCAGCTGGCATGCATATTTTTCGACGGTTGAAGAAATTTTTATTCCAAATAGTTTTCTTATAGAGTTCCCTAGGTCTCCTATAATTTGGCAGTTGAGTTAGTTATGCTTTTTTAATTGAGCACGGAAAATTTTGAACTTTTAGTATCTTGTAAGCTACGAACACCAATATGCCTTGAGGGATCATTTATTTGCATTGTCGTCGTCATCGACAGCATCACGACCACCACCACCACCATCAGATTACTACATGTGAAAGTGCACGCGAGTGTTTGTGCATGTGCACAACACACATTGACTTTTGCAATTCTAATTATAAAATGTCCTAAAGTTAGTGACCAGAGTTTATGTGTATTGCTTTTATTTCAGGTATGTCTTCAGTTCAGGCAAGGAAGATATCTTGGGACAACATGATGGTCCTGTGCGTTGTGTTGAGTACTCTTATGCTGCAGGTTTGTCGTGTCAACTTTTGTCATTTTCTATTGGCTTGTCCGCTTATGATTGGTCTTGTTTGTAGGTCATCATATATTAGAATCAGTAAGTTTTAGGGAAAATGTATTTATACCCCTTGCTTTTTTTAGAACTATTCTTTTAGCTCTTTGTTAGCTTTTCTTTACCCTTTGCCCCTCATTTACATTTTTCATACTATCAAGCTCATCTATCATTTAACATACCTTTACTAATATTTTTTCGTTTTAGTTAGACCAATATATCCTCAATGTTATTTATGAAAATACACCAAATAAGAGAGGAGTATATCTCTGTGGAGCTAATGTTTGCTCTAGCAAACAGACTTCCCCTATCAAATATTGCCAAATTTATTATGTCTGAAACTATCATGTTTCTTCTTTGTATAATTTTTTAATGTTTCCCATTCAATAAATCCAAAATCTCTTAAAAATTTCGACATCTCTTTTGAATTTATTGGCCTGTACTATATAACAATATCAGTTTCAACCATATATGTCTTACTTATTTATCATTATGTGGAATATTTCATCTCTATTCAACAATCCAAACCTTATAAGTTCAACTCTTGGTATCTACCACAGCAAAATGATATAACGAACATCACTTTAAGGCAAGTCTCAACTTACCCTCCTATCCAAGTTTGGGCTTTTATCTAACTATGATGCCACTATTTACATATTTATACTATAAGTTTTCATATATATATATATATATATATATATATATATATATATATATATGTATGTATGTATGTATGTATGTATGTATGGGTTTACTGTAGGTGAGCCGCCAGTTTAGGAAAAGTTATATGAGCTAGCGATAAAAATATAGTTATTCAATGATTTTTCTTCAAATTTTTTTCAAGAATTATGATCTTTATCTTTTTAATTCTAATAAGATTAAATTTTATGAATTTTGAAGTTCATTTATACTTTCATCAAATAGATACAAAATATTTATTTATTGAAACCGTTAAATTTTTTGTCAATTTGATGGAGGACCAAATCAAAACTAAAACCCAAGAAATTGGGTATGAGTGAACCCTAAAGGGTTGAGATCATAATCCAAAAGAAAATTTTTGGAGATAGTGGAAATGAACTGCAGTTCAGGTAACTTGCGTGAACTGTCAGCTCATTTCTTCTCTCTCTCTCTCTCTCTCTCTATATATATATATATATATATATATATATATATATAGTTATGCAAAATAAAGCAGAACAAGTAGTCACTATATTTTACTAGCAGTAGGTCTCTACTGGGTTTGGGCTGGCCTTTCCCTTTTCAACAGCGAGCTTGCAGCCTAACAAGTAAGAAAATAAGACAAATTTTGCTCATGCAGAATTATTCTGTGTGGAGCCTTAAGTCTACACCTAATTGCTTTGACTCATACACCTTAAAGACAAATTTGGAAACTTTCGATTCTTTGTAGAAACGTATAATTCCTTCTACAGCTCATATAGTCCCTTTTTGACCAGAGATCACTCTCAATACGGACTCAATTGTTCGTGCCAACGAAACTCATATACAGGTCACTAGTGTATAATCATTGTAAGCCTCTGCCGGCAAAGTTTCATCATGGCATATGCTGAGGGTTGATGTCGGTTTTTAAAGTTATTATTCTGGTCGCTAAAACAAAGATGCAACAAATAATTAACCTGATAATTTTAGGGGTTTTTATTTGTGTTATTTCTATAAACTCTATAAAAGAATAAGGGTGTATCTGTTTAAGTAAAATAGAAAAAGTATATAAAAAACTATAAATCAAAATAAGGTCATAATAGGATGGTAAAAGTAAGGTAGGGGGAAAACCATAAAAAAATGTTAAGGCAGGGGTAAATAAATAATTCTGAACAAAATAAAGGGTACAAAAACATTTTTCTGTAAATTTTGTCGATAGGAAAGGGCCATTAGTTGAATGTACAGCATGTATAGATAGTCGTTGCATGTATGGCATGTATACTTGCATGTTTGATGGGTCCGTAACTAATGTTATTTCCAACATTTGGTACTTTGTAGGTAAAATTAATATTATACGTAGAGTTCTTGGTTTCTAGTATCATTTTAGTTGTGATTCTTATTATTACTTGCTGATCAGTAATGCAGTATCATATCTGTTTGATGATTGAATCTGACAAGTTCTATAACTTTTTTAGCATAAATTGTGCATATTGCCATCAAGTATGCCTATTATTATGCTTATCATCCCTAGAATATGAAACTAATGAGTATACCTTTACATCCCCATTGGTAAAAGGTTAATTACAACGGGGATGTGTTGATATGAAAATTTACTATCCAATTAGTACGTGAAGGGTATGTATATATGCTGTATCCAAATTAATAAAGTATCATTGTGTTAATTATTATTCGTATTCATGAATAGCAAATGGGTGCAAGACACTAGTTTCATATATTAGGGTTGATAAGCACAACAATAGGCATACTTGAAGGGTGTTATTTGAAAATGACCTTACTTTTTAATCCTCTCTAATAGGTAAAATTAATATTATACGTAGAGTTCTTGGTTTCTAGTATCATTTTAGTTGTGATTCTTATTATTACTTGCTGATCAGTAATGCAGTATCATATCTGTTTGATGATTGAATCTGACAAGTTCTATAACTTTTTAGCATAAGTTGTGCATATTGCCATCAAGTTTGCCTGTTATTATGCTTATCATCCCTAGAATATGAAACTAATGAGTATACCTTTACATCCCCATTGGTAAAAGGTTAATTACAACGGGGATGTGTTGATATGAAAATTTACTATCCAATTAGCACGTGAAGGGTATGTATATATGCTGTATCCAAATTAATAAATTATCATTGTGTTAATTATTATGCGTATTCATGAATAGCAAATGGGTGCAAGACACTAGTTTCATATATTAGGGTTGATAAGCACAACAATAGGCATACTTGAAGGGTGTTATTTGAAAATGACCTTACTTTTTAATCCTCTCTAATATTTTCAAATTTCAAGCTTTCTACTAGACTTGAGGTTGATTGATTTCTGAAGACACCCAGGCTATATTCTGGTTGTTTAAGTCTGAGCAATGAGCATGGAATTTTAACAGTGTGGTCAATCTTAGTGTTAAAAACCATAGACAAATGAGGCAACTAACAGTTTTTAACTTCTGTTACAAAGCAATATTTAATAAACATTGGTCTGCTGCTAAACTGGTTGGTGAGGTTCAAGGATAGGTGCATGTTTTTGTGCACCGAAACCTACCTACAAATCAAACAAGTATAATTTACAAGAAAAGGATTCTTCATTCTCAACAAAGAGACATCTAGAAATGGAAATTATTTCTTCTTTAATCATATGGGTGTTACATGTGATTGAAATACAGAAGAGGTGAGCATTGCCGCCTTTCTCATTATAAGCATGTGTAGCGACAACTCAGTTGAACTTTATTTGAATGCTTGTTCATTTCAAATGGTACATAAGTTTGCCAAATATGATGACATAGATATATCACCTATTTGAATATAAAAGCATCATTCTTAACCCTCACCACTACTTACAAAGTTTGTCAATGAGATGGTATAAGAATCTCCCAGGTTTAAATTAAGCAAACTCTTGTGGAATTTGGAGAAATTATATTTATCTTTGTAGGTTAACTTGTTTCCTGTGGTCCAGCCTGGCTTCAACACTGTATCTTTTCCTTTTAAAGTCCAGTTTTTTAGATATACACCATGATCCCTAAGTTTGGGTAACTTAACAAACTTCTTTAAGTATTTGAGCTGCTTGATTATCCAGCGAACTGAAATTCTAATTTTTCTTTGGCACTCTGTTTGTTCTCAACTTCTCAAATTTTCAATTTCAGATAGATCAATCAAATTTTCAAGTTTTTCATGCATGTAGTTGCCTGACCTAAGATGTGAAAATAACTTGATACTTCCTTATGTAGAGGTTTAATGAGTAAATTTGTTTTCTTTAATACTTGTAAATCTACTTCTTGAGCTTGCAGCATTTAAATATTCAGTAGTCGTTTAAGTTTTTGTTGAATCTGCTTTGGTGATAGCACATTCTACATGCCCATCCACACACTTAATGTAGTCCTCTATCAAGACTTCTGGTAGATCACAAGATGCATACAGTTAGGACTACAAAAATGATAATGGACTACCATGAACCCTTGACTCTTGAGCTTTCAATTGGTTCTTTTAATTTATGCCTGGCCTTTTGCTTTGTACGGTTAGACCTTATCATCTCCATCTTTTATAGTGAACAAATGAATGGCTTAGGCTTTATATATATATATATATATATATATATATATATATATATATATATATAGGATTTTTTTTTTTTTGGCGCTCATCGGTTTAGGGACAAATTTAAACAGTGGTCCTTGCTTTGGTTTTTTAAGTCAGAATTGAACATTTGGCTTCGTGATGGAACTAATGGAAAATAAGACTAGAATTGAAAGGTTATATAGCATGAAAGTGTACTGTTTTAGGACTTTGAAATTGATTAAAAGTTTTTGACAAGTTGACAATCCTTTGATGTACTCTCTTTTTTCTTGTATATATCATTACCAAATTTCTGGGCTTTGGATCCTTGCTTTGGATGTTGTAGTTTGTAAGTATAATTGTCTAAAAATGTGAATATGCAGCCCCATTGACGTGAAAAGTTTTCATCATTATTCGCTTCATTTTTCCTATTTCAATCTGTTGACGTAAAAAGTTTTCATTGTTATTCACTTTATTTTAGTATCTTTATCTTTAAGAAGTAGGGTTGAGGTTGTAATTCAGCTAGAGCTGTGAGTCTGTTTGCTGTTCTGCTTAAGGGACAAACTTACTTTACAGAATGAACATCAGTCTGCGAAAATCAGAATTTTGCTGTCTTATTATTTACTTCTCGCATTAAATTTTTGGCTGTTGCAGCATTATGAAAACTTCTAAGTCAGCCTGACTTGTCGTAGCTGATTTTTCAATTTTGCTTCTGTTTCAGGCCAAGTGATTACAGGCAGTTGGGACAAAACGCTGAAATGTTGGGATCCAAGAGGTGCAAGCGGCCCTGAGCGCACACTTGTTGGGACATATCATCAACCAGAACGTGTTTACTCTCTCTCCCTGGTTGGGCACCGTCTAGTAGTGGCTACCGCAGGGAGACATGTAAATGTCTATGATTTGCGGAACATGTCTCAACCTGAACAGCGCAGGGAGTCTTCATTGAAATATCAAACTAGATGTGTGCGTTGTTATCCCAATGGGACAGGTAAATTTTGCTTTGAACTTGCAAGTTTCTAATTCCTGAGCAAAAGTTTTGTTCTCTCACATATTATTTTCAGTTGTTTATCTGGTGAGAGGTAGATCATTTTCGTCAATAGAATTTTTCTTTTACTTTATTGAGAGGCTACCACCTGTTATTTCTTTCATCTCAAAAATTATGTTTTACTCCAAAATACAGGATAAGACATAGTAGGGTATTTCACCACACAGCTATACACTTTGGTGATATAAAAGTTGATGTTTGTAGATCCACAATACATTCCTGTATCACAAGATAGGTTTTTTCAGAAGAATACCACAAGATAGTTTGATTGGAAGGTCCATATATTTATTATAAGTATTTTCATATACTTGAAAAAGTTAGCAGTAATTTGTCAAGGACCTAAAATCAATTATCAACACATTCCTGTGTCACAAAATAGTTTGATTGCAAGGTCCATAGTTACTGTAAGCATTAATGAAAATCAATGTTTGCAAATATCAATACATTCCTGTATCACACAGAGCTATACTCTATGGCAATAATAGAAGTCAATGTTTATAGATCCACAATCATTCCTGTATTGCATGATAGTTTGATTGCCACGTCCATAGTTTACTATAAGCAATTTCGTGTACGTGAAACGGTTGGCAGTAATTTGTCAATTGACCTAAAATCAAATATCAATTTGTAGCCCAAAAGCATATAAAAGAAATGACTGAAAAAAAAAATCCATCTTTAGCTATATGAGTAAATTTTATGAAGCACCTGACAGACAGATGCATATCTAGGCTTCCTCCACTGACAAATGGTCAAATTTAGGAACCTTTAAAAGCTTCAGCAATTTATTCCATATTTTACCAATGACATGACAAATAGCAAGAATGATTGGTTTGCCTTAAGAAGAAGCTTTTTCCATGTCTGTCCACGAAAGGTACATATTGGTATGTTTGACCATCCACATACCTTCAATGGTAAGAACCTTGCACACTGGGATATCCTGCTCTTCATGCAATTCCAAAACAAACTGTCCTTGTCATCATAAACGCCTATTGTAAACATATATACATGCATATATGATACAACTTTCCAAATACTTCATCAGAAAGCATGCTCGTGCTGCAGTGCATATATATGTTATCCTTTTGTGGAAATTGAACAGCACTAGGAGTTTTGGCTTTGTAGTTATCAATCTGTCATTGCTTTACATGGTAATTCATGCTTAAATTGTTATTGGCAGGCCAGTTAGTGGGATGATGACAGTATTAGTAGTGATCTATCTAACCTGAAAGTAACTAGGGAACCATAACATTATGTGGATTTGATTAATGACTTTTCACTGTAGAACTAACGAGGCCATATTACGCATGGGTTTTGAGTTCCCGAACTGAGTCTGCTCAATTGCAATTTCTATAAAAAACTTGGTGTCCAATCTGAGCTAACAAATCTTTTGAATTCATTTAATCTCAAAGACATAGTTTATTTAGTAGTTTTGTGCATCTCATACCAACTCTTTTATGGTGACCTGAGGGATATCGTGTAATCTATATCGTTGTTTGATTTAGGTTATGCCCTTAGTTCTGTGGAAGGTCGAGTTGCGATGGAGTTCTTTGATATGTCTGAGGCTGGCCAGGCCAAGAAGTAAGTTATTTTCCATATAGATTCTCTATTCATTATATGTTTACAACTTATCATGGATCCCACCCAAGCTTCAAACAGAACAATGACGTCATGGTCTTAAGTAGGTAAAGATGATATGACATTTTCTATGTTTTTTCTATATATAAACAAATGTTTGAGTAATCTTGTTATAAAACAATAAGAGAGGATCTGAGCACTTGAGAATTATTATAGAAAAGAACAATGGGGAAGAATTAAGGCAACACGAAACTCACACCGCCTTTGCATTAAAAAAAAAAAAAAGAGGATCTGAGCAGTTGAGAATTATTATAGAACAAAAAAGAGAGGATCTGAGCACTTGAGAATTATTATAGAAAAGAATAATGGGGAAGAATTAAGGCAAAGAATAATGGGGAAGAATTAAGGCAACACGAAACTCACACCGCCTTTGCATTAAGGAAAAAAAAAAAAGATTCTTGGTTCTCCAAGTATTCATTGGTTTATCACCGGAGTTGAAGACTCAATGTTCTTGTCAGGCTTGTGCCGATTCTGCTGAATCACATACTAATGTATAGCTGTAGATTTTAAGTTCTCTGGGCTGCTGTATACAAATAAGTGTATAACATGATTGTTCACAGTGCATAAAAATTTATACCATTCTCATTTGTCTCCTAACCCAGCTTTATTTCTTATAGGTACGCGTTCAAATGCCATAGGAAATCAGAGGCTGGGAGGGACACTGTTTATCCTGTCAATGCAATTGCTTTCCATCCTATGTACTCTCTCTTATTTACATTTTTAACATTTTGCCACTCTATACACATTTAGTATTCCATTTGCTCGTGCACACGTACACACAGTTCATGATCCATTTCCCTTTCCAATTGAACCTGTTGCAGCTATGGGACATTCGCAACCGGAGGTTGTGATGGCTTTGTAAATATCTGGGATGGCAATAACAAGAAAAGATTATATCAGGTAAAGTAAATTTTACTGTTTCAGGAAGTCATCCTCAGCCATATGCAACGGTTATACTGATATGTCGTTATATGCTCTCTTCAGTATTCCAAATACCCGAGTAGCGTGGCAGCATTATCCTTCAGCAAGGATGGTCGTCTTTTGGCAGTGGCTTCCAGCTACACATTCGAAGAGGGAGATGTACCGTGAGTATTGAATCCTACTCAGCTCGTCAAACTTTTGAACAATACTCCGTTTCATTTTTGTTTATAGACGCTACTTGTGCCATGCAGTCATGAACCTGATGCCATCTTCGTCCGCAATATCAACGAAGCTGAAGTCAAGCCAAAACCTAAAGCATTGCCTGCTCCACCATAATGTGGAACAACATGAACTTGGTGTGTATAATGTTCTGTTCCTACTCTTTTGCTAGTTGCCATTATCCATCGACTCATTTTATCTTTATCGGAATCTAGAGATTTTATATTGACCCTACCCTTCATAGTTCTTTCTAACCTATATATATATATATATATTCTGCCTGTACTATTAGTTCTAGGATGTCTGCAATTAATCCTTCAGTTGGCAAGTTTAAATTGTGGGATCGGTTAATTCATGCCTATTTTCAGTCTTCAACCTAGAAATTATGAAGTCTGTTGTATGAGATTTATTCAATCTCTGAAAATTTTAGGAGTCTAGTACGGAAATGGGGATTTTATTTTTGAAGCAGTTTATTTTTCATCTTCCGAAAAAGGTAAATTATTTAACATGAATTTTTCTTTATGTATTTTTTTTTGAATTAATTTTTCTTTGTGTATTTCTAAAATTATTTGTTGTTTATTCTAGATTGATATAACTTTTAGATTTATCATAGCAATTTCGCATAGGGTTGGTTGATCAAATTGATGAGTTTTGATAGGTTAGTAGACCCGGCAATCGGGCCGGGCCGTGCCGTGCCGAGCACGGCACGGCACGGCTGCTCGGGCTTCAGCCCGGGCTCGGCCCGCCGGCACGGCACGGCAGGCCCATGCCGTGCCCGGGCCGGGTCGGGCCGACCCTGTTTATTTAAAAAAAAAAAAAAAAAAAAAACAAGAGATTTAAGAAAAAAACAAATGTTATATTATATATAATTTCATTACATTCATATAATTACTCTATAAATCTCTTTAGAAGTTATACAAAGCCCGAAGAGAGGAGAGAGGACCCTAGTCGTCACCCTCAACTTGTTCTTAATATATTTTCTAAGAGATTTATAAGTTAAAAATTAAAAAAAAAAAATTAAAAATACATGAATATCCTTACAAATTTAAATACTTTTAATCAATCTTTATTTTCATCCGGTAAGTCTAAGATCTCTAGTACATCTTCTTCATTAGTCAAGGCTTGTTCCCTGCCTTCTGCGTCGTACCAATCATTCAAGCAGACACACATCTCCAATGTGTCCGACGCCATTGAGGTCCTCAAGTATGTGAGCACTCTGCCACCTGCGCTAAAAGCAGACTCCGATGCTACAATAGACACTGGAGGAGTTAGTAGATCACGGGCCATATTGGAAAGCACGGGATATGTTTTTTCCTGTGATTTTCACCATGCCAAAATATCAAAGGATTCATACTTTTCAAGAGATGCGTTATCTTCATAGCTAGCTCTCTCTAAATAATAATGTAATTCATTAAAATATGTACTAGTTTGTCTTGACTTTTTTCTGTGAAATACAGATGATATTATTGGATTACGAATTTTCCTAGTAGATGGTTCTTTTGTAGTTTGTGTTGGCACACCATACATATCTTCATAAGTTTTATACATAATATCTAAACATGTTTTAATATCATTAAGTAAATCCCTCACATTATTTTCATAAGACATATTTGTATGAAATAAATCTATTAATATTTCAAGTCCATCTAACTTGCAACGGGGATCCATAACAGTTGCAAAATATAATAAGTATGAAAAATCTTTAAAATATTTATTAAATTTAATTTCCATAGGTCGAACAATACTTTCAAGTATAGAGTGATTTCTACATTCATTAAAAACCGAAGTCATTTCGGTTAAATAATATAATGCAATGTGTGTAGTTGGGTAATAACTTCCTGACAGTGCTCTAGATGCATCTTTAAATTTGCCTAAAAATTTAGAAATGCAATGCAACTGGTGCCATTCATTATTATCTAAACTATACATTGGTGTCTCCATTTCATTAAAAACATTTATTACATTTTTATACTGAATAGTTATGTTTAACATTTTATTTGTAGAATTCCATCTTGTTCTAACATCTATAGGTACAATTCTAGGTGATATTTTCATATTTTTACATATTTGTTTAAATATTTGTCTTCTTGGCCCACTATCTTTAATAAAAAGTAATGTATACCTAAGATTAATTAGTGAATCATTTACTATTTTTAATCCATCTTGAACTCATAAGTTTAGTATGTGGCAAATACACCTAACGTGGAATAATTTTCCATCTAAAATTGGTTTTGTATAATTTTTAAGAATTCTAATTGCGGCCGTATTTTCAGAAGCATTATCCAAAGAAATGGTAAATATTTTATTTTCTATTCCAAAAGCTGAAAATACATTTAGTATGGTTTGTGATAAATTTTGTGCATTGTGAGGAAAATCAAATACCCTAAACCCTATTATTCTTTTCTGTATGCACCATTCTTGATCTATATAGTGTGTCGTCATGCATAAATAATGAGTCATATTTCTAGCTTCCCAACTATCTGCAGTTATAGCAACTCTAAAAATTAAAAAAATAAAAATAGCTATTAAAGTATCCCTCTGCTCTTTATATAGTTTGAACATATCAGATGTACATGTTGAACGTGGGACTTTTTTAAATTCGTCAGTAAATGTTGATTTACAAAATCTTTCAAATTTGCAATTTTCCGAAAAAGTAAATGATTGTTCGTCATGTATTATAAATCTTGCTAAATTTTCTCTTGTTTTAATTGGATCATATTTACGTATACCTAATGATCCACCTAATGTGCTTATTTGTGTTTGATGTGGTATATTTGGTGGGTGATTTTTTTTTACGTGTCTTTTAAGATGATCCGTTCCGCTACCTACAGAAAACGAATAAATTTTATGACTGTTTACACTTAGCTTTCCTAACATTGTTTTATGTTATTTTTTCAAAATGTTTCCATATGTCTGATCTAACAGCCCTAGTAGATGTGGTAGTTTGTGTTTCGGGTATGGTTGTATTAGTTGTTTATTCCTGAGATTCAAAAAATGGTACTTGAGGAGGTTGTTCTAAGGGTTGACATAGATTTTGATATTCTTCATCAGTTAAAAATGGAATAAAAGAACCCGTGGCTTGAGAGTAAGAAGCGCCAGACGAGTGTGGATCCATTTTAATAAAATCCCAAAAATAACTAATTAAAATTCTCAAAAAAATTTTAAATTATAAATACCTAGTTAGAGAGATGAAGCTGGAAACCGAAATAGCGAAAAAAACCTTGCTTCAGTGAGAAAACTTGCTTGGATCTTGTTTGGGAGACTTGCTTGCTTGAGACTTCTTGATCACTTGATTAAAACTTGTTACTTTTTTTGCTTGAGACTTCTTGAGAAATAAAGATTTTAGGAGATTTTTTAGAATGAATTTAGTGTATAAGAATGATGAATGGTAATAGAAGAGATATTGAGGTATTTATAGATGAAGAAAATGTTTAATTTGTAAAAAAAATTTACAAACCCCCCCTCCCAACGGCTATTTTGACCGTTGGGGGAGAAATCTGCAATTTTTTTTTGCAAGAAACCCCCCAAGGGTTATTTGCAAAAACAAAAATGCAAACCCCCCCCAAACACCCCAACGGCTATTTTTCAAAAAAAAAAAAAAAATTTGGGCGTGCCGGCCGTGCCTGGCACGTGACAGGCACGGCCCGGCACGCCGGGCCTGGGCGTGCCGCCGGCACGCCCGGCCTCGTGCCCAGCACGGCCCGGGCCGAGGTGCCGTGCCGGGCACGTGCCGGGCTGGGTGTGCCCAACGGGCCGCCCGGCCCGTTAGTAAGCACTATTGGTTAGCCACGGCCGTGAGTAGGTTGACCAATAAGGAGAAATTCTAGAGTTTAAACTTTGGATTGGTGAGTAGGTTGACCAATAAGGAGAAATTCTAGAGTTTAAACTTTGGATTGGTTGACCAACAATGTTAATTGGCCAATTAAGTAGAGAATATTAAAGTTTCGGAGTGGTTAACCCGTAATAGGATTAGTCGACTACAATTAGTGAGGAAATTTTCCTCATCGCAAAATTAACAAGCTGAAGAGGAAATTTTCCTACTACATAACTTTAGTCACGAACAAGAAGTCTTTGCTAGTCAAAATCAACATACATATTTCACTTTCTCCAAATATACTGGGTTTAAATTCAGGCATCACAAAGGAGCGGATTAAATCCAGGCATCACAAAGGAGCGGATGACACCTACAATTAGTGATATTCAAGAAAGAGAAGGATGTCCATGACATCTTTTAGCATAATTTTTGACCAGGGATTATAACTAAATTTCACACAAGAGTCTAACATAAGTCTCTAATCTTCATTTAACTAGAAAATTATTAGCTCCCGCCAATGCCCCAAAATCGTTCCCGACATCGGCGGAAGCTTCCACACAGCCCGTGCGATTAAAAAAGTAGATTAAAAGATGGAGAAACAACACATGCCTGCCTCGGAGCCCCCACAGGATAGAGATGGGCCCGTGTCGAGACCGGCAGGTAGGATCCGTTAAGGTCTAGCTTGGGTTGGTCTTGCCCAACCAACCTCCCGAGTCAAGAAAGTTCGAGTTTGAGTTAGGACCGGGGTTTGACTGTTCACGCGTTGGCTCGCCCTGGCCACAAATTATTTTGTGGGGCCTGGTTAGTTAAGATTTTTGGCTCCGCTTGTGGGCCCAACGTTGCAGATCCCGTATAAATGGGCCACGTACCAGAACGGGAGGAGGAAATGACAGACGATGAAATGGGAAATTCTATTTACGCATGACAATTTACACTTGACAGTAAACTTGTAAATAATTACAAGTTTTCTAATTTTCTTTCTTGATTAACTTACTCTTTTAAATCCTGAAATATCTAAAATTTCTTAAAAATTTAAAATACTATTATTGTTTTCTTTCTCTGTTCTCTTTCTAAAATCCAAAAAAAAAAAAATTGTGCTGTTTAATTCTTAAAAAAAAAGCATATCTTCTACAAACTTATCGATTTTCCAGACTTTCTAAAATTTTTAGTTTTTCAAAGGTTAGAAAGAATTTTAAATTCTTCGAATTTACTGTGACAAGTGAAATTAGAATTTAATGTTTAAGTGTTTTGAAGCAAAAAGAAAAATCCAATGTGCAATTGATATTGAAGGGTAAATCTTAGATACATATTAAAATTATTTTTTGATTTTGATGCGCTTTTATTTGCAATTCTTTGTTAGGTTTTTGTTTTTTTTTTTTTTTTTTTTTGTTATGGCTTGGAGGTAAGTTTGAGAATTTTAGGGCTCAGTTGTGATAACAAAAGTAGAAGAGAGAGAGAGGGGGAGGGAGGGTTAAATTTGGAAAAAAAATTTGAGTGTAGAAAATAAATCGGTAATGTTTCAAAATGGGAGGTGGGTGTGAAGAGTAAACTGGGCGTCAAAAAGTAATTTGATGTGCATAAATAGAATTTCCCGATGAAGATCTTTTTACTATTCTTCTCATGAATTTTGGTATTTTTGTTCTTTCTTTTTCTACCCTTGCAAATTCCAATTCTGATAGATGGGATGAGAATGGACACGTCTATGGGCCGTAATATTCAAAATTTTGAATTAAAAATAAAATTTTTATTTTTCTAATTCAAAATTTTGAATTGAGCAAATCAAAGTTGTTATATGGACTCCTCCATTCTCATCCCTAAAATTTTATTATATATAATAAATTCGCACTATTACTTAACATTGTCTACTTATATTCTTTATTTCGCTTGAGATTCTCTTTACTACGGCATGTGCATAATCTCTCACAAGTTAAAAAATAAAAATGAAATTATCGTATATTATGTAAGTTAAGCTTACTCGTTTTTTTTTAGTCAAATTCACTCATATATTTTGTAATATTATCCAAATTGTTTGACTCATATATATGAACAATTTAAATACCAAATTGGGTGAGGAAAGGAACTTAAAGCATATTTTGGTATTTGATTAATACTCCAAATTCATTTATACAATCTCAAGTTTATTAACCACAACAATAATAGTTTCGTGACCATTTTAATCAAAATTCAGAATAAAACAATGGTTAACTCCTGAAATGTGTTTACATGGACATGGAGTCTGTGTGAGTCCATATTAGGGGGAGAATCGGTTAGTTTCAGTTGGTTTTTGCTAATTTTGACAAAATTGAACCGAACCGGTGTGGAATAGGAACCGAAATCAAATCGGGTTTGGTTGGGTTTTACTAAGTTATTTGGTTTTGATTTTTGAAATAATGTTTTTAAAAAAAATTATAATTTGAATAGTTTTAATAAGCATATCTCCTCCAAATTTCAAATTAGTGAGGAATTTATTATCTAATATATATATATGTGTATGTATGTATATGTACGTGAGCGTGTATTTATATATTTGTATATATGTATAATTTTTCAATAATTTCATCGATTCGGCTTAGTACAATTTCAGGTTTCGAAGCTCAAAATTGAAACCCGACTGAATTATTTCTATATGGATTTTGCTTATTCGGATTAGTTACTTCAGTTTTGCTTCTGTGGTAGAAATGAGTGCTAAAATAATTATATCAAGGGTTGGTTACGCAAAGAATTGTTCTCTAGTGAAATGAAATTCTTGTGATTGCCCCAATCATACACTTTCTCGTTTCAACATGTATAGATGCATGAATTAGTAGTTTAGAGAATGTCAGGGGAGAAAGCACAAAGAAAACTAATACTAAATTAGGGAGGGAGTCTTAAATTATGTGTACCAATCTTGTGAGTTAGGTATAAATTTGACATTTATGGGCCAAAAAGTTTATAGGAACAAAAAAAAAGCACCTTTGATTGGAACATGAGTTCAAGTACGTCAAGTCAATTTTTGGGTTAATGGTCTTTGATTTTGATACTTAATTGAACTTGAACCTTAAGTAGGTAGTTAACTTTTAACAATTAATTAGCGTCAGCATGATCCTTGATTAGTTTATAATTTCAAAAGAGCAAATTAGTTTAGGCCTAAGTGGTTGGTATCCTTGTATGGATAAGATTAGGGTTTTGAATTTAGTTATTATATAGGTGTTGCTTGGTTCACAAGTTAGAGGTCGATGTTTCGTTTTTTATCGAAAAGAAATTTTTTTTTTTTCCGTTCCTTCATTCTTGCGACAGTTGGATTTTATTATTTGAGTGTAGGTAAAATTACTCATCAATTTTACTACAGAGATCAATATAGACATAAACCCATTATCTAAATAATCTATTTAGAGAAAAAAAAAAAAGAGGTGAGGAGTCTTTTTTTGAAGAGATAAATTAAATTAAAAATTTGATTGATCAAGAAAACGAATTGAAGCGAATGGCCAATGAGAAACATTCATGGTTCCATGGCTGTAG
This sequence comes from Dracaena cambodiana, assembly GCA_036321105.1. NCBI lineage: Eukaryota > Viridiplantae > Streptophyta > Magnoliopsida > Asparagales > Asparagaceae > Dracaena > Dracaena cambodiana. Next base: position 33,543,956 of record JAYEPQ010000017.1, read on the forward strand.
GAGGATCTCACGGACCAAAGAGGAATAATGAGAATAATATCTTTTTGTCTTTATGGTTGCGGACCGTATTGCCTCCTCCTCAATGTTCAAGAATGCGTTTTCATTATGCGTGCAGTCCAAAACCGCATAACGCATAATCGGATTACGCGCCGATTATGCGGATTACGCGGAATTATGCGGAATATTAATATTTTAATATATATTAATATAATAATTATTAAAAAATAGATATATTAATGCTATAAAACTCTAAAAAATTATAAATAAGAACCATAAGCATATAAAATGAATATAAACTGGCTCTAAATAAGAAATTAAAAAGATAGAAAGACTTATCTTTTAACTCCCAATATAAAAAAAAGAACGATGCATGTATGTATGGATCAAAAACGTCGTTCACCTGCAAATCAAAAAGAACACTTAAATGAGAATCAATATATATGATATATAAGAATTAAGAAAGTTCTTTAACACATAAAAATGAATAATGCATGTACAAATGAACATATGATAATAATCCACACATTGCTAATACATGTTTGTGTCAATTACATAAGTAATTAGTTTTACATATTCCAAAAATAATTACATTATATGACAAAATAATTACATTATATGACAAAATTTTACATTATAACAGGATTATATGACAAAATAATTACAACTATTTCAAATTATAGCAACCATTATATGACAAAATAATTACATTATATGACAAAATTTTACATTATAATAGGATTACATGACAAAATAATTACAACTATTTCAAATTATAGTAACCGCAAGTAAAATAAATTTTAGAAAACATAAGTTTTATTAACTGTTTTATAAGATTTAAATTTAATTGAAACAAAATAGGAGTTCAATTTGATTTTTATAAGTCCTGTAGCAACCAGTAAAATTTCTGCAGAAAAAAAAAATTTACTTTGCTAAACAAGATAATTTTGTTAAAGAGAACTGAACATACTTTGCAACAATGCAATAACCAGTCAAAAAAAACTAACAAAACTCTGCAGCAACCAGTCAAAAAACTAACAAAAAAACTTAATCTGAATTATACAATGTGCAAGATTTGTCAACATTAAAGCCGTTCAAGGGAAATGGACAGTGCAAGAATCAACCCCGGACTGAATCTGGAATTTGTACAGACAAAAAATTTGTATACAAAATTTTAAAAAAAACTCACTGATCAGAAATTGAAAAAAAAATTAGCATATAAAATTAAACAAGAATAGAAGCAGTTAGAGAAGAAAGGAAAAAAAATTTACCATCGGAGGGGAGGATCGTTTGCCGGAGGGGAGGTTCGTTTGCTGGAGGAGGGAGGACCACAAGATTGATGCTCGGAGGACTCGAGGAAGTAATAATCGGAGGGAATGGAGCCGAGAGATTGATGATCGGAGGATTCGATCGTCCAATTCCTATAATGGATCACTCGATCGACCGATCGAACTGGTCGGTGAAGAAAAGGAATTGATCGGTCGGCGAAGACGAGGAATTGATTGACTGAGAGGAGATTGGGCGATCGGAGGGAAGAAATTTGATGATCGGAGGGAAATTTAGGGATCTAGGGTTTTTTGGACGAGAGGGGATTTCGGGCGAGAGAATTTTCGGGCGAGAGAGGATTTTCGAGCGAGACGAATTGAAGTAACGAACGGAGAGAAGGGGATATTAAAGGGTCGGATGCGGGTCGGGTGCGGGTCGAGTTTTCAAACTGATACCGAAACCCGTTAACCCGCGGGCGATTATGCGGTATTATGCGGATTATGCGGCCGCATAATCCGCATAATACCGCATAATCGCCCTGTCCGCATGGACAGGCCGATTTTTCCCAATTCTCTGCGTTTTCAGCCCGCAAACGTTTATGCGGGCGCATATGCGCCCGCATAGAACGTTTTTTAGAACACTGCTCCTCCTACTTCACTTTTGTTTTAGTCCGCTATTGTTTTAGTCCGCTAGTTCTCATGGTATAGTCCTGTGTGGTGTTGGATAAGTCAACTATTCATATCTAACTAGTTTGATCAGATCTTACTATATTAATTGCAGTATTTAATAATATGAGTCTTAGCTCAGATGACACCATCTCTTTCCAATTTGCTAAATGTTTCGAGTTCAACTCTCAGAAATATGTATGTGTATGTGAGTTTGACTATCACAACAACAACAACTAAGCCTTTTATCCCAAGTATTTGGTGTAGGCTATATGAACCAACAAAGAATCACTCCGGATCAATCACTTTCATATTCCTTCTTCATTCATTTCTATCAAATAATATCTCCTTATTTAAACCTCTACACTCCATATCTTTGCGTATCACCTTCATCCATGTTTTTTTTTTTATTTTCCCTCCTTCTTTTAACTTGTCTTATATTGATAAACTCCCCTCTTCGAACCGGTGCACTTGTAGGCCTACGTTGCACATGACCAAACCATCGTAAGCGATTTTCTCGCATTTTCTCATCAATGAGAGCTACACCTACCTTAGCACGAATATCTTCATTTCTCACTTTATCTCTCTTAGTATTGCAGCACATCCAACGGAGCATGCGCATCGCTGCTACACTTATCTTCTGTGAATGACGTTTCTTTATAACCCAGCATTCTTTGCCATATAATAAAACTGGCCTAATAGCAGTCCTATAAAATTTTCCTTTCAATCTTAACGGAATGTTACAGTCACATAAAACTATCGTTGCCTTCTATTTCAACCAGTCAGCTTGTATCTTATGGTTAACATCATTATCGATCTCTCCATCATTCTGAATAATAGAACCTAAATATCTAAACTGATTGCTTATTTGTATCCGTTGCCTATCCAGTTTTACAGTGTTATAGTTTATGGTTTGTCGTTTACTAAATTTACACTTCATATACTCTGTTTTAGACCTACTCAATTTAAAACCTTTAAATTATAATGTATGCCTTCATAACTCTAACTTGGTATTTATCTCTGTTCTTGTCTCATCAACTAAGACAATATATCAGTAAATAGCATAACCAATGTATCTCATCCTGAATGACTTTAGTAAGCTCATCCATCACTATAGCAAATAAGAATGGGTTCAATGCAGATCCTTGATATAATCTAATTGTGATAGAAAAATCATTGTTAAACCACCACATGTTCTGACATTGACCACAACTCCATCATACATGTCCTTAATTATGTTGATATATTTGATGAAAACTCTTTTTTTTATCAGTGTCCACTAAAGTATCTCTCGTGGAACTTTATCATAGGCTTTCTATAAGTCAATAAATACCATATACAAATTGTATATACCTAAAAAAAATAATAAAATAAAATAATAATAATAATTAAATTTAAAAAAATAATAGTAGGGGAATTCCCCCGCGGGAATTCCTCCCGCGGGAAGAATCCCACGGGTGCCGACCCGCGGGAGCGCTCCCTCAGGTGCCAACCCGTGAGTTGTTTATTCCGCCTATTTCCTTGTATATTGGTTTTCTTTTAGCTTCTCGAAGTATGGCTCCAAATATGAAATGCTTCTTCTTTTGTTACCTGCAAGTCTTGACCGTGTCAAATCAGGATTGTTAAAAATTAGCCAATACAATAATAAAAAAGATATATATCACATAAGCATATTGTGTGTATAAATAAATAAAACATTAATAATATAAACTACATGCAATGGTATCATAAAAGAAATCAGGTCCTTGAATGATGTAAGTTATGGATTATTATCATACTTGTAGTTTATTTTTTCCATCATTTTCTTGCATGTTGTCGTCCCTACTCTTGTACTTCTCACAAACACGGGGTCCTCATATTTACATGTGAATATGGCTTGGCACATGTTGATGCATGTTTCTTTGACTAATAATAGACTTGTCAATTTGTATCTGTGAGCCATTGGTCCACACTGAACTTTATAGAGGCCAGATACATGTATCTTGAAATAAATTGATTTCTTTGTTTAATGTTCATGTAAAAGTTAGCTAACTTTATCAAAAAGATTGTGGACATATTAACCAACTGATTTCTGCATAATTTATTTTGATTTGCTTTGTAGGTGCTCCATATAAAAATGCAACTTTATTTATGATGACCTCATGTGGCAAGTGAAAGGTTTTAATACTAAATTTGCTTCCATTGCTTTTGTTATTTGTATAATGAAATCAAAATAATAATTGTATTGGAAAGATTGGTGATTGTCATCATAACCAAATCAGTGTGCTTATGATTTATGATTTTTTCTATCCCTTGTGAATCCTAGCTAGTACATTGTTTATGTCACGAGTATTAAACTTTTTTTTTTTTTTCTTCCCCTTGCTAAGAGAGATTCTCAATGAATATCTCAGCTCGTATAGAACACTAGAAATATTCTTAGACGAGGAAAATATTCTTGAATCCTGATCTACATCCTGGTTAGCCATGAGATCATCACACATATTGTCCACCTTCCAATAATTGTCAATCAAGCCTGCTTCTTGAAGCAAAAGATGACCACCATTCTACGATCCACTGTCACTGAATTATATCTAAAGTTCATACAAGCGCCTCTCACAAGTACCTGACATTGATCATGAAACAATGAAAAAAATTCTTGTAGCTTTGAAATTGGGCTTATTTACTGGAGTTTGCATCGTTAATAAGTGGGATTTTTTTTTTTTTTTTTAGTACCATTTTTACCACGAAGAAGGGTCAGTTTTACTCGGGCTTTGCTTGAAGTAACGTATCAAATTGATCGTGCGGCCCGTCCTTTCCAAGAAATCTCCTAGCGCTTTCCATGATACCAACAAGAAAAAGCTTGGGGTCTGCTTCTTTATAAAAATTGATCAAATTGACTTTCTCTATACATACAAATAAGCCTTGGAGTTCGTTGACCATCAAAAACTATGGTCCCAAGTCCACGTCTCATAGCTATCTCTCGTGTGACAATTGATATATAATATAAAGGTGATGACCGTAGAAAAATATCTTAAGCACCTAAGCGTCAGTTTAGAATTGCAATACAAGCCTTCTTCATGGATGTACGGTAAATGATTTCTTGAGATAGATGTAAAACCAAGCAAATTATGTTTACAATAAGAACAGGAGGATCACGTGCATGGACAGAGCCCAAAAATAGAACACTCTGGAGAGAGAGAGAGAGAGCTATTTGAAGAAGAGTCCACTCATCCATTAAGTTGCTCCTATCATAGATGGGGTGCAGTTTATGATAATCTCTAACCAACATTTTCCTCTTATGAGGATTGGATTAGTCAATCTAACGATCAACCAGTGAAGTTGCCTCCACACAAACTACATACATCCTTGATGAGAGATATAAACCTCGCACCCTTAAAGAGTATAATTACCTTCTCAAAACTAGTTGCGTATCAAAATTCCAAAATGACACGTCACCGTTTCTTCTAGTTCTCTCACTCACCCGGCGGCCCCCTCACTTCAACCCACCAAATTAAAGCCCAGCCCACTAATATACCAAAAATAAATACAGAAACGTCCAAAATTATAACTCGCTTCCATTTTCCCGCCAACTTTTTTTTTTTTTTTTTTTTTTTTTCCGATCCAAAATAACAAGAAGTAGGAGAAAAAAAACACTAAAATCCGCTGAAATTCCAAAACTTCCACGTCATCAATTTACAACTCCCCTCACATCCGTTACAGAAACCAAGAAATCATTTACAAAAGGAAAAAAGAAAAAAAAAAAAAAACCAAAACGGATCATCCATCAAAAAGTAACCCGACCGGTTTAAACGCGAAACCCAAAGTCCGAACTCAGAACTCCCTCGGATCCACAAATATCGCGGTACCGGGCGCAGACTTCGTCCAGTCGCCGACCTCACCGTCGCTATAATCATCGGCGATCCTCTTAATGCACCACAAGTCCTCGGCGCACGACAGGCTCTGCCAATGCGGCACGGCTTCCCTTAACGGGTCGCAACCCGCGAGCTCCGTTGCCACGACTCCGCACCCGCCAGCCCGCGCGAGATTATGCGCGTGCTTGCACAGAGACCTGACGAGCTCGGCCGCATTGGACCCCTCCCCGAACAGCCCATACATTACATACAGCCCGAACGGCCTGAAAAGATCCGGAACCGACGGGATCCGGAACCACGGCATGACCCGATCCACCAGCCTGGTCGTCCAAGCCAGCCCTTTGCGAATCCGACCCGCTCCCCGCACCTCGAGCCTGAACACCGCCTTCGAGTCCCAAACGCTCATCACCGCCCAGGATTCGGGAGGCGAGGCGAGAAATTCTTGCAGGCCGGGCCAGCGGTAGTCCGACCGGACGGCGAGGAAGGTGCCCAAGGAGAGCTTGTTCTTCAGAATGGAGTCGATGTCTCGGGGGAAGAACTCGGTGGTGGAGTACTTGCGGCGGTAGAGGGCCTCGGCCTCGGCCGGGTCGAGCCCGATGAGGGTCACGCGGCGGGAGATGATCTGCCGGTGGGCGAAGACGGGGTGGACGAGGATGGAAGGGGTTCGGAACTTGGAGTAGCCGCACCGACGGGTGAAGAGGTGGATCGAAGCCTTGTTCTCGGTGTCGGTGGCCATGTACGCGTACTCGGCGCCCTTCTCCTTGAACCAGGACTCGAGCTTCGATACGAGCTTGAATCCGATGCCTAACCGTCTGCGAGAAGGAACGATAACCACTTCGATTCATATTTCAATTTGCCGGCATGTGTTCAAAGACCGTGATTGGGGGCTAAGCTAAAGCTTACCTATGAGACGGAGAGACTCGGAGGCCGAGTATGTAGGCGACTTTGGTGTAGACCGGCGCCATCATCACCATGGCGCCCGTCTGATTCTTGGCTGCTCTGTGGTACTTCTTGCCGCAGGTGACGGTCTTGATGCAGCCTCTGATCAGTCCTACTATCTCGCCCTCCGCCTCTGCTATCTGTTTGCACGACAAATATAAACATGTAAGAAAATAAATAAATAAATATACGATAGTAAAAAAAAGAAATAAAACCAAAAAAAAAAAAAAATGAAAAGAGAGAATATTAATTTTTACCAGCATTCGAAAGGCAGGAGAGTGACGGACTCGGCAGACGGGGTCGCCAAGAAGATCAGTGTAGAGCGACATCGTCCCGCTGGGGCCGACCTCGCACATCCGGTCGACCTCCTCGGCGCCGGTGCGGTCTCTTTCAGGGTCGAACTCTCTCACGACGATCTCCATGAGTAGAAATGGCGTCTCCTCTTCTTGTATCTTTTCTTGGAGAGAAATATCGGCCGAAACTTTTCGTATATCACGTGTTACAGCAGGGGAAAGAAATAAGAAGAGGGGGCGAAGCTGTAGCAAATGTATGACCGAACGAACAGGTAAATGATTGGTATGATCAAACAAGATGCCAATTGGGGCCTATAAATACCCCCTCATCCTCCATGCTTTGGTGATGACGTAGCATCTAGAACTTCCTTTCTCTCTCTCTCTCTCTAAAATAGGATAATTTCGAGGATTAAATCAAATTAGATAAATAGTCACAAAAATTTGATAAAATCGTATTTTTATACGATATGTAGATTGAAGATGGGGAAAGAAACTGGCGGCTTTTGGCTAATCATTTATTGCCTTCTCCATCCAACACCTGTACTTCTCGCTATCCTCACCCCAAATTACGCCCGCACATTGACGTTGTTAAGGTTAAGAGAACAGGTTGCAGCTGGAGAAATTGAGGGGTGAGAGTAACGGAGGCGGGCGAATATTCCGTTGCTTTCGAAACTGAACCGGCGACGGTTCGGGCCAGCGGCGGTTCAGGTGGGGGGGCGCTAGCGCGATAATCGGGCGACACGTGGAATTCGAGGGGGCGGTGTGCGGAGACGAGTTAATGAGAGCGAAGAGTGCGTGCCTTTTGGGCCTGCGCCAGCGAGGGGAGGGGATGTGGATCGGGTCGGTTCGGAGCAGGATAGGTGAGTTGTTCCTGCGGTTTAACGGGTCGAGTGCGGTTCGGCTCTTCGAACCGTTATTTATTTATTTATTTTTTTGTGGGGAGGATTCGGTAAGAATTAATATTTGCTGCCGAAAGCCCATTAAGATGACAATGATTGGGTCACGGTTCGTTTTTGTAGTTTTATACGTTTGGATGACTGAGACCGTTATTGGTGGGGGCCCACTGCCGAGGATATGGGCCAGCCACCTTTGCATTTAGTTTCCGAGTTTTTATTTATTTTTTTTTTTTAGTAGTTTGGAGTTTCTACTATTCAAGCTCGGTAACTTCACACTCAAGTTTTTATCAAAGCATGAGTTTTAGCCCTATATTGCCATGTGAAAGTATTTTCATAATATTAAGTGATAGTTTTTAGAGAAAGAGAAAAGTCCTAAATTTTGTCACTAAAAGATGTTCCTTGACCGGTCTCTTCCTTAGTTGTTTACATCGGTCCAACTTTTATTCTATTTTCTTTTCCAGTATACATGCTTCTTTTAAGCATTTCATATTGAGTTCTAACTTTATATGAATTTCTTCAATTCCATATGAATTTTTGGACTTTTACTCTCGATCTTCAGGTCATTGAATTTATTTATTTTTTCCGCTATTTTTTTTTTCCGCAACTTCTTTTGACAAGTTGCTTCTTTTGAATGTTTTCTCGTAAAAATAATTCTTTTTTTTTTTATCGGAGATAATTAGATAAAGAGGAGGGGACGAAGGTTGAATGGGGATTGCAGATAAAGAGGCAATTTTTTTTTTTTAAAAAAAAAAGTTGAATGACTACATGGGAGAAAATTGACCTAGCTATCCTTTAATTTTAATCTTTATATTAGAAAAAACGAAAGCAAAAAAAATTACAATTTTTGTTGTATCGAAGCAATGCATATGAGAAACTTGAAATAGAAGTTTTACTTACGTTATAATTTATATTTCATGGTAAAAGGAATAAATTTGTGAATTACCAGCTAGAAATATTCTTCGATGCATTTTTTATTAAAAAATAGATAGATATTTATGACAATATTAGATTCTATAGGTTTCTTTAAGAGATGGAAAACAAACTTCCGCTAGAAAAATAAATAATATAGTGTCGTTTTTCATTTTATTATTTTAATTTTTTTTTCCTAGTAGACATTTGAGTGGAAGCTACGGGGAAAAAGCTCTTTCTTTTTTTTTTTTTTTTTTTGGGGAGATTTTGACCTAATCTCCTTTATTTTTTTTTCTCCTTTTCATGTTCCGAGTCAAACTCGTAGATATATTTTTTGAATTATCATTCAAGTTGGTCCCGATCAAGAATCAAAATTAAAACTTCACGCAAATTACATAAGGACTACTAGATACGTGTTCATTGGCTCCTTTTATTATTGTGGGGGGCGGTTTAGACCTAAATCTCTCAAACTTGTCTTGAGATTGAAACCCATGCATAAAGTCTACGTACTTCCTTATTATATAATTCTTTTATGCCAACTAAATAATAAGATAAGTTTCATCTAAAACATTTGTTGATATTATCTGGCAAATTAAAGTCTATTATGACTATATGTAAGGGGCCTTGTTTAACGCGCTTATGACCAGACCATCTTTTGTTTCTTTTTAATTATCTAAAGGATGAGAATCGAAACTCTATTCTTCTCGTTTTTTTTTTTTGAGTAAACACACACTTTTAAAAAAACTTGTTTTGACGAGAATAACTAAACATTAAAATAAAAATATTTTATTTTTGTCCATATTGGAATTGGTGAATTGGTGAGTGAAAAAAAAAATATTGTGACACTTGAATAATAAAAAGAAAGTTTATGGGGTTCATCATATTATGACATGCAATGGGAATTCAAAATGAACAAGTTATTTGAGATAAATTTTAGGTAAGAAAAAATATTATCATTTTTGGATGAAGAGAGAATATAAAGACTTTTTTTTTTTTAATTTAATAATTTATCAGATTTCAAGGTGATCTCCATGCACTCTTTTTTAAGCCTTGAAGTTTTTCTCTCGACTAAGATTTATTTTTTTTTTTTAACAAAATTATTCAAAATGAGTCCCAGGAAATCAAAATCGAAACTTTTTACAAATTGAAAAGAGATAATACCGCTAAATACAAGGCTCATTGGAGTAAAACATAAAGACGCTACTCCGGAGAATCACCTTACTTTGTTAGGTACGAAAATTTCAGAACTGGCCGTCATGTTCTTTTCAAAAACATATGAATTAATTATTATTCCATTTTTATCTTTGAACTACGGTATTTTAAATAACAGTCATTAGAATAGTAGAAATAAACACGAACCAATAATTAGTAGTACGTTGTCACAGCAATTGATTACTAATTAATTAATAACTCAATTAAAAATATCATTAATTAATTGAAGTCACGCTCATTAGATTATTCAAGTATTTATACTGATTTTGACCCATCCTTAATCAATTTAATTTTAATTTAATTTAATTATTTCCGCAATTAATCCTCTGGTCTTCTTCGAACCTATAGCAATGTGACCAGTGTCTCAAAAATTTCTTTACTTTGCGTAAATTTGAAGTTGGGTAGGTGAACTGCAACTAGTTGAGAGTTAATTACAAGCATGAGACTTGTTTATTGTATGTGATTAATCAAAGGATTAAGCTTGCATGGCTCTTCTGCTAATTACGATTAAGACGCGCAGTTGCGATTAATGATGGCGATGAAGACAAGGATGGAGGTGTTGTAACCCTAATGATACTGAGTACGAATATTAATATATTCTTTCTCATGTCGATACATGTTAATAGAATCAAAATGTCAAGTTATCGAGTTGAATGAAAAGATCACATTGTGCGAATGTACTATAAATTAAAAAAATATATATCACGCTTAAGGAGTGTGTCTCATGTGTTTGTACGATGACAACACGTTTAAGATAAATTAGTAAATATCTCATTGAGTTGTCAATCATCTATGAGCTTAACAAGCTAGCTAATTATGATTAAGAGTTAATTAAGGATACAATAAAAGCTTTATATACAGTGAGGAGTGAAGATGCTAACTCTTGTTCCCCATTCTCGCGACACAAGTTTGTGTTAATCTTATCACTGTCAGTTTTAGATGCCACAGGATATAAAACACAAGCTTTGATGTTTAGACAAGTCAATTTCATTTGTATCTAGAGATATTTGCTAAACAAACTATATTAATTAATACAATTTATCCTTCGGGAAATATCTAGCTAGCCTTGCTAATAATTTGTTTATATAATTAAATATCTTATCCACGATATCTTAGCATAAAAAATATATTATCCTACAATACAAATTGATTTTTTACTTTTAGTAATAAGATTAATCCCTAGAATTACTTAACCAAGTTTTGACCGTATGAAAACTTTCTATATATTGAGAATTATAAAGTGTTTTATCGAATGGATTAAATCGCTTTTGATTATCGATCGATGCCTATTTAATTAGTTTTTTTTTTTTTTTTAATAGTCCAAGATGCAAAAATTGGCCAACTTGATGAGCAACATGCCAGCACTAATTTGGCTTAGTGTCTCGCAAAACATGAACAAAGGGGTGATTAAAAAAAAATATTTAGGAGTTGACCCCCTACAAGACCTAAGGCAATGGAGGGGCTCGAGAACTCAAAAGATAATTAATTAGGGTTAGTTGATTTTTTCCTATCGGTTTCATATATTTAACTCTTGGTTTTGAGAAGCAATGACTTGGACGTTTAACTACCAAGTTTGAAGTATTAAGTAATTAATTAATAATAATAATAGGTTAATTATTAAGTTAATTGGCATTGAGAACTTCACTTGACCGTGGGCTCTCAACTTCATTCCTCAAATCTCGCATCGAATTTTTTTTTTTTTATTTAATTAATATATCGTCGAGATAACAACGACGTCCTAACTAAAACCCTAACATGATGGCTCATTTTAATCCTTAAATTTGTTCGTATTTAGACATTAACTTCATATATTTATACTAATGTGGGTCCCTTTATCGATGCAATCCAAGGGGAGGAGTGGAGCCCACACGGCTTGCAGTTGGGTCCCACTTCAGATATTTGAGGTGATCCTAGTGGCTAGTTGAGAATCAGTGTCCGTATATTGTTATTTGTTGGACGTATATGAGATGTATATTCTACTCTTCTTTAATTATTAGATGTATTTTTTCTATATTAAAACTTGGTTTAGTTATCAATCACTGCTACCTTTATTCAAAACTTAAATATAGCCAATAAGGGTGGATATCAATCGTTTTTTAAAAATAAAAAAAAAAAAAATGGCAAAACCGAACCGAACCAAACCAAATAAGAACACGAACCGAAACCCGATTCGATTTGGTTCGGTTAAAAACGAAATTTTAAATAAAACTTATTTAAAAATTAAAATTCTAGTCATTTTAGTAAGCATATATCTATGTGGCATCATATTCGTGTTAAGTTTATTATGTATAATATATACATGCATATATACATATACATATATATATAGGTACATTTATATGTATATATGTTTATGTTTATATTTATATATAATTCTTAAATAGTTCGGTCAATTCAATTTTGTTTCGGATTTCATATCTCAAAACCCAAAATCGCCTGAATTATTTCTCGACCATAATAGTTTGTTATGTTAATTTCACTTTGATGGAATGCAGACACCTACAACTAAAGCATATTTCTTTTTTAATTTATATTAGTGCACCATTAAGCTTAATAATACTATGTCGTGTGTTGTTATCTTTTATGTGAATAAAAAGAGAGTATATGAACATTGACAACTTTCTCCTTGTGACAATAATACAATTGTCATTTTTACTGACAGTTCAGTGAAATGTTAATATAACTCTAATACATTGTCATTGTTTGGAGCTTTTGCCAAAGGATTAGCATCCAATGTAGATTTGATATGATTTTTTTTTTTTTTTAGGTTGAATAGTCACATCAGAATATATATATATATATATATATATATATATATATATATATATATATATATATATATATATATATATATATATATATATATATATATATATATCGCATTTGATTTAGAAACCATCCACATTGAGCAATCGGTTCATGTTTGAGCATGATGAATTACTTTCTGCCGACCTGTTGCCAATAAATCTTCTTGTCTTGTATGCGCATTGAATATTGTTAAGCTTGTGCATATCTTTTATGTAGAAACCGAGCTGAACCGACTGAATTACTTGAAAATTATATATATATATATATATATATATATATATATAATAAATCCAACATAAATTAGATATTTTGAAATGTTATACTTACTAAAAGCAATTAAAATTATAATTTTTATTTAAAATTCAGTTCTAATCGAACCGAACGGAGTTAGATCAGTTCGGTTTCGATTTCCATTCATAATCGGTTCAATTCAGTTTTATTAAAATTAGTAAAAAAAATCAAACTGAAACCGACCGGTGCTCATTCTAATTGCTACTCTCAATAAAATCTACATACAGTATGTCTGTGGGTCAAAAACTAACATCAATACTTGTTAATCTAGAGTCCTTAAAAAAAAAAAAAAAGTAGAGACAAGTGAGTAAAACGTGGGAGCTATATTGGAAAGTAAAAGGATATATATATATAGGGGGTACCACTACACAAAGATTTTGCAGCGATGTCGTACATGAAATAACACTCGACAGTCCAGATTTGGAGAGGGAGGAGGAGACAATGAAGAGATTTTGGCTGCGGCCGGAGTGGATATGCTGCTGACTGACTCTCTCTCTCTCTCTCGAGAGAGAGAGAGAGAGAGAGAGAATGAAGAGATTTTGGCTGCGGCCGGAGTGGATATGCTGCTGACTGACTCTCTCTCTCTCTCAGAGAGAGAATCTAGAGAGAGAGAGGGACAGTTGTCACATCTCTGATCATATTTTTTGTGCCCGTCCTGCGACCACTTTAGAGGCCTGACTGACCAAAGAAAGGGGTAGGTTCACATTGTGATTGTGGTGTGGCTAGACCAAACCAAACCAAACCAAATCCAATCCATGGGATCTCTTGTGGCAGCTTATAGCCCCAGTGCAACCATTATTGTCCTCACCATCCATCTACCCTTCCCTTCTTCTTGCTCACAAATTAACTCATGACCATTTCCATCATATACGTGTGTGCCTGTATAGCATAAATGATTTGCATTAAATATTAATTTTTCTTTTTTTTAAAATTAAAAATTGGCTAATAAAGGTTTTTATCAAATAATAGGCCGTAGTGTATATAAAGTTAATCAGCCGTAACTCCAAACACGATTGGATAACAATTGAGATGATTTGAGCATGTGTAAAAAAAAGACCAACGATTAGAATCAAGTCAAGTAAAAATGATAAAATATGAATAGCAGAACTTATTAAGGTTAGGATTTCGATTGAAATAGTAGAACTTATTAGGGGAGGCGGGGGTGTAAAAAGAAAATATCATGAGTACTCATATATAGCATCTCTCTACTGTTACTGTTATATTATCACGAATCCTCTGATTTGGTTAGACTTGAATGTCACAATTGAAATCATCACATAATTAAGACAAAAACTGAAGAAATTAATAATATATCAAATCCATCTAATTAAGATAGGTTAAGCTTTGAAGCCCAACGAAGATACACCTCCGCCCCCCCCCCACAACTAGCTAGTTGCAAGATTTTGACCGAAAAAGGTGGCAGCTTAATTAGAAGAACAACTCACTCATTAACAATCTGATGATCATTGTGAATAGTAGAACTTTTGTTTTGTCTTGCTATTTTCGAAGCAAATTTAAACCCTGGCAGAAAATATTTCTCTCTTCCGGAAATGCCCTCGCAAGTGGCCTGCCGCAAAGGTGACGCACCATAAAGAGCGAGGGTAGCTACATGTCCTTTTGGGGAATGTGAAAGTAAATGAGGTGATTGAGGATAAGCTGGACATTTTGGGACCCACTTTTGTCCTCGGGATCCGGCAAGCTGCTGATCTCAGCAAACATGTGGGCCTCGTTAGCGTACTGAATGTCTGTACAAGTTGTCCGGCTCGCGTACTGAATGTCTGTACAAGTTGTCCGGCTCGCGTACTGAATGTCTGTACAAGTTGTCCGGCTCGCGTACTGAATGCCTGTAGAATTTGTCCGCCTCTCTCTCTCTCTCTCTCTCTCTCTCTCGGTCCGGATCATGAAAGATTGGGAGCACTCGGGTGGTGAGTGGCCAAGAGCACGAGAAACTCACGGTCCATGGATGAGTAAGTTCATCATACAAGATGTATGTACAAGGTTATACACTATTATTATTATTATTATTATAGATATACAGTCAATTATATATGATCAAGAACCTACCAACCAATAAGAGTTACAAGAAGTATCTATTGGTATATCCAATAAGCAGTACGGAGTTTTCGAGTTATTTGGTAACGTGACTGACGTATATCATTTTTCTCTTAAATATATAGAAATAAAACGAGCGTAAGTTAAGAATGCAACTAGAATTTATACTACTAGTTAGTGGGTCTATAGGTTATACGTGAAACTGTCACACCCTAACTGTATGCTCATCGCTTTCTCCTGACTACTTGTTCTTTTAGCCCAACAAAGGATTTCAAACCTCCACCACTGCCCTAAGACACATGCGAACACGCGCACCAATGGGATTAAGGATAAGACCTGACTCACAACAAAATTTTTGTGCAATTCACGAGAGAAAATTTTGTGAACAGTTATGTTGCTCAATCTATAAAAAAAAATAAAAAAATAAAAAAAATAAAAAAGCAGAGGATACAGAGTTAAGAAAAGAAATAGAAGTAGTCCAGAGCAGGAGTTCTTCTTTCCAAAAAATTAGTGTAAAGAAAGAATTTCCCTTCGAATCGTCAACGAAATGCAGAAACAAAACTCTACTACTGTCAGAACCCCACAAAATTAAAAAGAGAATTGATCAATCTCGTTTCCCTATTCTTATTACTTGAGTTTACTTGTAATTGTAATTTTCTTTTTGTTCCTATAATTTCAAACTAAAATCACAAGGGAAGGAAATTTGGACCTACACCAATCATAAAAGATTATTATCTTCAAAAAGAAACAAGAAGAACCACCATATTTATTCCAGCTTTCATTCTCATATTTAAATTTTATTTATTTATTTATTTATTTATTTATTTATTTATTTCTATTTGGTTTTAAGGGAGTTATTTATCCTAAATGTGTCGACATCCATACACATTCGACTGAAAGCGTCTACGAAAGCGATTGATCAAGAAAAGTTTAAGACACAGGTGATTTGATCGATGCACTTAAAGATGAATCTAAATCCTTTCAAGGCTATAATATTCTTTCTAAAGCCAACTAAACTTTTTTGTGTGCCAATAAAAATCCGAATATTCTCGTGCAACCCACCATTTTAGTATCTCATGGTGATGTAGACTAGCTTAGCATGCTTGATTTGATTCCGGTACGAGACTTTGGATCTTCATTTTGTCTTCCTCTTGGGCCAAGAGTTTTGTGGGCTCACAATGATCGATCGGGATCGGGAATCTCCTTGAGCCACCCAACAAAAGCCCACCATTGGGACGACGAAAGAATAGCCATACAATTGTTAGGGCTGCAAAATATGAGCATCAACTACCGTGGATGCAATGAACTGGAGCCGAAACATGCTAGAGAAGCAGACTGATTGGATTAGTTTAATGGGTCTGAGTCGAATCAATCTGATTTGATTTAAAGCACCAGACTTGGGCTTACCTGTGGGCCTAATAGAGGACCTCATTGTCTATGGTGGGCCTTTCCTTATCCTACAATGCGTTTGAAATTAAAAATCTGTGTTTGCGCTATGATATCAATCGCCGAAAAAATTCCAAAAAAGCAATGACCATCAAATTCCAAAAAAAATCCAAACTTTTCCTTTATGGAGGGACTATGGGGTTTTTTTTTTTTTTTTTTTTTAATCAGAATATGGATCAAATTTGGTGGCAATGGCAAAAACTAGCAAATAGTTCGATAGAAATGTTTATTGTGTAAACAATTGTAATTCACAGAGAACACAGAGATCAACTAAAGAGATCAAAATTTACTGGAAGGAGTAGAACTGCAGAATGGCAAGTGAAAATTTAAAAGTTACTGTGTGTTCGGAGTTCTGCTGCTTTCTGCATTTCTCACTGGATTGAAGTAGGGATGGGCCTGGGCAAATTTTCCAGCAATTTCGTAAGAGAAACGATTAAGGACGAGAGCAAAAAGAATTAAGTGGCAAGGTTTTGTAGTACCATTGCTTCTTTTGCTGTTAGCCTCTCCTGGTGATCGTACCGAAGCAGTTTGTCCAGGAAATCAACTGCCTACACAATATATAAATAAAGAGTACATGTTTGACAGAAATGATATAGTAAGAAACTCTTGTTTGATGATAAATAGCATGATTTAGTATACCTCGGGAACTGCCAAATGCTGGTTCTCAACATTAATGAACTTTGTCCATGGTTTTCTATTATGCCTGCAACGACACAGAGAGAAGCATTAATCGTAGAAAGAACTTGTGCAAGCAAACAAAGAGTTGAAACCCCGTGAAGAAATGAGATGAACCTGCCAACTAAGGCCTCAAGGCGTGGATCAAGGTCCAGACGATATTTGCTGAGATATGAACTCAACTCCTCAGTTCCTAGAACCTATAATAGAGAAGACAACAAAGTTAAAAACTTTGCTAAGAGTAAAATGATTAATTGTGCAATTGATAACCTTGAATGTGTAAGCATTTAACCTATGACTGCCTGCAAGAAAAGAAACCTAGGACTTCTCCATAATACGTTCTCACTATAACCAACAAGTAATGTTGCATTATCAGAAAACTCTCTTTACCACTTTTTTCCAAAGTAATAAATGAAACTAATTAAGAAAGGGTAAAAACAATATAATTGGAAGGTTCCTGAACTAATAGTACCCAGTTGCACCAGCAAACTTAACTTTCATGCATTGTTGGAAAATGAATACAGCTCTATACTACATGCGACCTTCCCTGTATCTATACTACTAAAAAGAGAACTAGTTGAAAAGGATTAGTTTGTAAGTTTTGACCAAATTGGATTAAAGATAATTTCTTCTTTTAAACTTTAGGAAGAAAAAAAAAAAATGTATATGGGTATTATGTAATTTGAAGATCATCTCTCTCTATATCTATACATCTAGATTTAAAAATCCTTTGACCATATTCATATTCAAACCTACATATAAAGATAGTCATGTCATGTACTTTTGAAGAATGTAGTCATGTACTTTTCTTATCCATGCTTAAATTTAGATAAATAATTCTGGTGTAAAATTAAAGTCCCAACTATGTAATTGGATAAGGTCTTAGTTGAAATTTCTAAAATAAATTAAACTATTATGGATACACAATTTACAAATTATCTTCTTTTAAGATAAGCACTTGAAATTTGATAAGTATCTAATTTCACTAGAAGTATATTTTACTTATCCCTCTCTTAAGATAAAATAAAAATCACACTTTAGTCTAAAATGAATATTTGTTTAAATCTTAAGCTTGCTTGCTCATTATATTTCATCCATCAATTTTGCGTAATATAAAATCCTATCTAGTCAAGACCTTAAGAAAATGTAAGATAGTATAATTTTTATAGTAAGGTACATTATTTTTTATACCATAAATTCAGGTATTTTTTAATAATAAGATTGTATTCTGATAAAATACCCAAGTTAAATCCCTCATTGACATCGCTAGGAATCAAATTGGAACCATCCTCTTGGGAGCATTGATTGTTATCAGCAGGGATGACCCCTTTCATAATTCTATTATTCTGGAAGCATTTGGGTAAATAATTTGGACATCAGTTTTATTTATAATTTATAATTCTTTGTCTTTATTTTACAGGTAAATTCTTTTCATACCCAAATTCAATAATGATTAATTTAACCTAAATATTTTAACTTGCTTCAATTTTTTTTTCTAATCCAATTTATTTATTATAATTTATATAAATATCGATTTATACATAGTTTCCTATTTTTATCGATCTCCTTTAGATACTATGCAATACTCAGATAAGCATTAATACAATCTAAATAGTCTAATTTGTGCTCTAGGGTAAATAAATTATTTTTTTAAAAATTTATAATTAATTAATAATCATAATACATACATGTATTTTAGAATAATATTTTCTAAGCGTGCCTAGAACCTGCCGGTTAAACTAGAACAATACACGATCCATGTTCTTTAGATGTTAAACACGGCAATAAAATGTAAAATGGTGTAAGCCTCAAGATGCTTTGATTAGGCACTCTAAAATTGATCATCAGAAAACAATAGACTGCACGATTATCAAGATTGTCAAAAATCTATACCATACCTTGGCTATCTTGACCAACTGATCCTGGTTGTCTTGTCCGTAGAAAAATGGTTCTTTCCGAAATATCTGCAAGCAAAACCCTGTAGCTGAAAAAAGTTTAAGAAATATCAACAAATAAAAGCTATTTGTTATCACTCACCATTCCAGCAAACATACAACCAAGGCTCCACAAGTCCAATGAATAATCATAATCCTGTAGATCAACAAGCAGTTCTGGACCTTTGAAGTACCTAAAGAGGATTTTAGAGTAACATAGATGCTCAGAGTAGAATCAAGCATAAAGGAGGATCACTATATAATTAGCTTGATTAAAACTTGAACAGATCAGAAAAGACTTAAAGCTTGGTCGACTCACTGTGCCAAACTAATTTTACATAATAACAGCAGAAACGGATAAACAAGTGACGGTTAAGCTCTTCTAATTCTAATCAGAAAGAGATTTTTTTTTCTTGAATCCATTTGGAACTCCAAGATATGATTCCCTTGTATACCCTTGTTTACATCGATCACCAGCCAAAATGGTGGATTAGAATAATCTTTTGCATGAGGCATCCACCATTAGCTCATAGTAATCAAACTTAAGTAAAAGATTTTGCACATGTTGCATGGCCTATGGAAAGAGATACCTTGTGTTTATAGATTCATCATGTTGTAAAATTATGATATCTTAAAAAAAGGTTGATAAATTGAATTAAAAATGCGAAAAATGTATATAAGAGTTTCATGTTCCAAGAAAGGGCAAAGTTCTAAGTAGTGAAAGGTGCTTGGTTAAATTTTCAAATTGAAATGAGCTTTTGTTTGGAGTTTTTGTCTATAGATGCATGTTACATTTTGTTAGGCACACTAGATTAGACAGATGTATAGTGGTGGTAGGGTAATTATTTATTCTCTTATTCCTACCATCACTAGATGTGCTTTGGCTCCTCTAAAGAAGTTCCGCCAAAATCTACAACAGGGGAACACTTAACCTTTTATCCAAAAACTGTTCTTGCAAAAGCTTTATGGTATGCAACTTCAACAAGGACAAAAAATTTGATTTCCAGAAGCTATTAGCTTTCTTACAAGTTAACATGGATAAGGGCATTATTTATGATGAGACCATGGACTTAATAACGAAAGGTGGTCATGTTTCAACTGTTCATGATAATTTAACAAGCATGATACATGACTTTTGAGTTGATGCTAAAAATGAAAACACAGACTTTTTATAATACTAATAGTGAGTGGAAAGAGCTTTGAGATTAATAAATGACTTTGACAAACCATACTTTGAGAACTTTAGAGAAACCTTTGAAGCTATTTTAATATATCTCCAAATAATGGCGAGCATGCGCAATTATGCACATTAAATTGCAAATATTGACACGCAGGGTGCTCGTTGAAATTAAAGTCACTCCCTCTCACATATTTTGAAGCATCACACTTTATTTCAACATGCTAATATTATGATAATCAGACTAAAGCAATGGTGTGACGCTTGACTTAGTGCTCACTGTAAAAGGGAACCAATTCGACCTTTCAAATAAATACTTATGCTCTCATATCAAATTGAAGTATAAATGTTGGTCTAGAAAATTACTTTCATATTAAGAATTAGTTTGAATAGTGATAGCTTTAAAAAGAGTTATGTTAGCAGTGAAGAGGGAAAACAATGGCTGCTTGTTTCTACCATCCAATCCAGAATTCTCTTGGAAGCACATTATCATGGATTTTAATACCGGCCCATCGACAGATTGAAGAAGTTAAACGGCCAATATATATCTTCTTATTAATATTTCCTAGCATATTTCTTACAGTAACTTGACAATACAATATTCGGACATTTATATAGGATTGTGGAGAACTGTGTAAATGTTCCATATCCATATATGTACAATCTGTCTATGCTTCCTATATCCTCATTCCAAATTATGCAGCTCAGTTTATGATATGTTTTTTTCTCCAAGTATTGTAATTCTAGTGTAAGAGAATCGCTGAAAAAATTATATATTCAGTCGTTTAGCATAGGAAACTGAGATAATGTTGAGTTTTGAGCTATGTGGCAAGCCAAAGACAATATGGCTTCAGATATCTCAGAGAAAGATCTCATAACTACATTATCCTTCTCTGTTATGGAACTTCCCGTAATTTGCCTGCATCATGCCTTGTTCAATAATTAGACCCCATCTCTTTTAGAACAATTAAGATCCTCAGCCTCTTCATCTTTCCATTATGGACCTAAATCACTTATTCTTTATCCTTTTCATTTTTTTCTACACATTATACTTGATCTCTTAAATGAGTCCAGAATGGCAGAGGCCTCTTTTTTGCACAGCCTTGGTATGCCTTGTTCCTATGTGTCTACCTGAGCAGAAATGGAATTTGTAATTGACATTGCAGAAACCATCTATATAATATTACAAGTTCAGCACTAATGTGAAACCATGCTGTCTAAACTTGAAAATCCCCCTTTATTCTCTATTCCTCCTTTTTGCTGTCATTTCAACTATTTCCTTCTTTGATGTTATGCATCTCCTACGAGACATCTGCTTTCATTTCAGAACACTGATGCAGAAAATCTCCCTTGCTTTTCCAATGAAATCATTTGTTAGGTCCACATGGCATCCCCATTGAACCTCCATCAGAGTTCAAATACCGTATATCGGTTATAACGCTTGGCAAAATTCTATACTAAATGCCGTATACTAGGTGATATGTCGCGATATTTACTAAATTTCGGATGTCATATTAGATGTCTTCTTGGATGATAAATATACATGTCATGCCTAAAATATATAAACCTATTTAAAACAAGTTAGGTATTTAAGAGATGCTTACCTTAGTGATTTCAATTGAGCCTATAAATCACTTGTCAAATATAAAATCTTCTCAAATGCGTCAAAAATTATATACCAACTGAATGTCCAATCTAAACATAAAATAAAATCAATACATTCAGTCGTTATTGGTCGCTGCCGCTAGTACTGCACACTTGTGTCACATCTTGTAGTCATTATTTGTGATGTCAATAAAAGGGGCACGAGATTAGTAATCAGGCTCTAATTCTATCTCTTCCTTGCATATATAGGTTGTCGCACGTCAATTTTTTTTTTGTATAATTGAAATAATACTAAATACTACTGCTTATCTAGCGATATTTCGAAATGATATCTCGCCTTCGAGCAGATATAACAGTAATTTTGTTTTAAAACGAGAAACGGTAGAAAAACACATCGTCTGGATTATGGATAGAACAACAAGATATCAGCCGATATATCAGTCCTCCATCCACCCCTTTATCCATCTTGCTTTCAAAATTTGAACATTAAATCTTACAAGCAAGACATAGTATGAAGATTGCTTTTAAAATTTGAACATTAAATCTTACAAGCAAGACATAGTATGAAGATTGCTTACTGTTTGGTCGAAACAACAAAATGACACTCCTGCCTTGGGAGATTAGTTAGGAAATATTTTGAGATATTTTGGAGTGATATATTATGAAGTGTTAATAAAAACACTTGCTTGTGATTTTTTGGATAAGTGTTTTGAGGTGTTCCAAGAACACCCCAAAATACCTATAGGTGTTTGGAAGTGTTTTTTAAGAACACTTCAAATCAGAGTGCTTTGAAATATTTAGAATTTTTTGTAGAACATTCCAAAACATACCATCAAAAAACTCCAAAACACACTTTACAATATACCGAAAAACACTTTGTTTTTGACTTACAAGCACAGCCTAAGTAATTTGACACTAATTTTAATTTTACTTGTCTAATAAATCTACATCACATCAGAACATGAGTCATGCATAGATGTTGCATCTTCATAAAATTTATTTTCCTAGGCACTTTTTTGACAAAAATCAAAGGAAAAACCTAATAAACCACTACATTCTTGTAAAAAGGTTAGATTGAATGTAGTCATATATTTAAAAAAAAAATGCTAAGCATAAACATAGATCTACAGAGAAAATATTGCCAAATACCAAGCTAGAAAGAGCGCAAAGTTTGAATATAGCAATTTGTATGTAATAAGGATTCATTTCATATAAAGCTGACAAAAGTTCTGTGCTGGTTATGGCTACCCAATGCTTCCTTCACCTGGGCATGCTATCAGTGGATAAATAACGAATGTTGCACAAGATCCATTTAGACCTAGTTATTCACATACAATATTCAGAGCATAAAACAAATAAGTTAAATAATGCAAAACCACACATGTAAGAACAACTGTTAACACCTGAAATATAGACCCAATTTTGTGGCTACAACGTCACAAAATTAAAAAAAGGGAGTGCATCATGACTCCATCCACAGCTAATTGTGAATATGATCAACGACTAAGAGGGACCTATAATGAATCTTACTTAGCAAGTCAGCCTTCATGCTGGCACGGCTAATAGTTGGAAAATTACACCTAAAATAAAGTGCAAGTCAATGATTTGTCTTGATTCATTGGTACATGGCCATAGTCTCGTATTATTCAGTGACTTTCCATGCTGTACAATTTCTAATGGAAGGCCACGGACGAAATTTATGCTATCATGAGCTCCCCAACTTAATAAAGAGTGTGGTTTAAACAAAAATAACCATGATTTTTCTGAATCTAAAGAGCCAACAATTTAGACAGCTATACTACTTATTATGAAATTCAACAAGATGAAGTGCATTGAAATTTAATAGCCAATGGAACTGTATAAAAGACCAAACCTAGAAGCAACTCGAACGTTATACTCTTTTCCTGGATGATAGAATTCAGCAAGGCCCCAATCAATTAGACGAAGCTTTCGGTGCTCATGATCGATCATTACGTTATGAGGCTTTACATCTCGGTGCATGATACCTTGTGAGTGACAATAATCTAGAGCCTACAAAAAAGTCTGGAAAACTTAAAGACTATTAATTTGAATTATCTAAATAAAATGACAATTTCTGCAGTAAAGAGTGAAAAAAATTTATATTTGAGCATCATTATTAGATTGCTATTGCAGCGTGTTTCATAAAAAAAATTTAACTGTAAGGTTGAAAAAAGAAAATGGATACCATAATGAACCTTAATATCATCTAATTAGGGGACACTTCTTCATCGTGTTTCAATGCATGTCTACACATGTTAAAAATCGCAGTTTTTGGTTGAAATTCCAAGGTCAGAAGTTTAACAATGTTTTTATGGATTCAAACTGATCATTTAAGTTTTATCAGGATCCTCTTGATAGGATTTAAAGTAGGATCCTATCAAGTGAAAAGTCTGTTAAAGAATCAAATTTTAAAATCCAACCATATGGGCATTACCTATGATATCTAAATAGCTTTAAAAAAAAACACGACTTGAAGAAGGTTTACCCTTAGATTAAGACCTTAAAAAAACACTTGTTATAGCGTTGTTTTAAGCCAAACAATTTGTAAGCTCTTAATCAATGGGTTAAACTTCTTTAAGTTATATCAAAATTTGTATTTAGGCTATTTAGACAACAAAAATCGCACTAGTACAGTCTGATGGTATAACTGAGCTATGTTTCAAATCCTACAAGTAGGAGCCCAGTCAAACTCCCAATCAATAATATCCACTAATATCATAGAAAGATATTAAAACTTTGCTAGTCCACCTTCATAAAGTTCATAGTAACCAGCAAAATAAATAAATATATGCATCGATAATAAGATTCATAATGATCCAAAAAATTAAGAAAACCAGTCCAATACAGCATTTATTGTTAGAAATGGCACAAAAAGATGTTGAAGTGGCAACATAGTAAAGGAAAATTTGCCTAAAGTTACTAAAGTTTTTCCTGACTTTATCCTCAGAGATAACTTAGTATGGAAATTTAATCTAACTTACCTTCAATAGTTCATAAATGTAGTATCGAATGTCATAATCCGTTAAAGTTGGATAAAGTACTTTAAAATCTGTGTTATTGATGTATTCGAATATAAAACTGGGGGTCTTCGATTGTTGATCTCTAACAATATCAAGTAAGTTCACAATGTTGGGCCCACCACATAGATTCTGCAATATCTTTATCTCCCTTTTAATCTGCACCAGAAAAATAAGTCTGATAAATGCATAAAGACCTCGTATATAAAGAAGACAGAAAATTGGGTTCATATCAAACCAACAAGTCTCATTGGACCACATATTCCTACATATAACGAGAGCAACTAACTAATTACACTGCAGCATAAATTCCTTCATACGAAAGTCAACAGAAATGTTCCAGAACTCAATAGAGTAGGCTGAGGCAAAACTATATATTTGAAAGAGTATGCAATTGAAAAACTTGACCACTTACAGAACTTCAGCCTGCAATAACAGGCGCTGCAACTTTTGAAGTGAAACAACTATTAACTATTAGCCTCTCGCGCATAAATTATGAGAAAGAAAATTTTGGTGCAATTATGACTGTATGGCCACCTCCATATTGGCAAGACAACCATCCCTATGGCCAGTGACAGAGCCACGCTTTTACTAATAGTGGGACCCTCAAGTTAATTAGTGAAATTTTAAAATATACTTTTGACAACACTAACAAAACAATATATGCGTGTGTGATTTACAATATACATTTGATAACACTAAAAACCAGTGTGTGTGGGGCTGTGAAAGTAACGACATGGTGTTATGCACATATTACTTGTATAAATCACATGAAGTTTGAAAAAAAAAATACACCAAAAATAATCAATTTGACCTTAGTTATATAAATCTATTTCAATTTTCAAGGTTCAGTATTTTGTTTTATCTTTTTAATTTCCACCCTCTCCCCAAATTAAACCAAGGCAAAATTGCCTTAATTAGCTATTGATGCCTTTGGGTGAAGTATACAAGAACCCAAGTTGCCACCCTCACCAATATGCAGCTTCACTCATGCTCATGGTGAAACTTTGCATGCCACATATAGCTGATTAACATGTAGATCTTCCGCTTACCTATATCGCAAGTCAATACACCTAAAAAATTGATAGACAAGTCATTTCTCTAGATGGCAAGTAAAAAACTTAGCAAACAGGATGTGATAAAAGATTTACGTTATGTACCTTAATACTTAGAACTTTCAAGCAAAACCATTTCTTTTCTATTCTTTTTTTCAAATTTCCCTCGAACTACTGACCTCTTAATAAATTGAAGCTTTTTTTTTTTATCAAAAAGAGATTATTAACGAAGAAATCCCAAGTGTCACAACCATTTATAACCTGAAATTTGGAGTTTGTGATAGCACCAATACAAGGTCATACGAAACAGAAAAAAGATCAAGGTGTAATTGAAAATTTAAAGTCTTAAGTTTTATGTAAAACTACAGGAACATGCATTAGATATGACCCCCAAGTGATGGCATCAAATTTCTCGACCATGTGAACACAACTACAATTCCAATCACTGACTATATTCACTGGTACAACAATGACGGGAAGTTGTTATATTTCATCCAAGCCAACATAAACAAGTGCAACAGAAAGTGTTATTGCAGAAACATGTCTGACCACGCCTCAGATATACCCGCTTTCTGTCTCTTCTGTGGTATTTCCCACTTCCGTGGTATTCACCAGAAACGGAAGACCATAAGAACATCATGCCAAAATAAAGACCCTCCTTAGTTTCTTACTCATAATTAGTATTATCCTCCTCCCTATGCATAAAAAAAGAATAAGAATTTTCTTCAGAAAGAATGCTACCCAAGGAATAAAATTTCGCTTGATATAGCAAGTTCTAACTGTAACATCAACTAACAGGATACCATTCAATTTGAATCAAGACTAGTCATCTAATTTAAAAGAAATAACAATGTTAAAATCTTTGACTCTGCATTTTATTTTGAAGGATGCCTACTCAAAATGGAAAAGTCTTCGTTGCTTTTGCAGTTAAGATGTAAACAAGGGGGATTGGTCAGGACGAATTAACAGGAACATGAGTGACATTTCAGAAGGTAGCCTCCTGATTGGCAAGCTAAATTATGCCTATATGATGTTAATACCCAGGAAATTGAAAACTGAGGATATTTATGAAAAAAGGGGGGCCTATCATCCTTTAAGATGGCTCACTCAAAATGCTCCTAAATCTCTAGCCAACAGACCAGAGAATACTCTAGCAGTCTTACTGGATGAACTACAACTCAACAACATTATCAGTAGATAACATCTTAAAGGGATTGCTGCAATATGGAGTACAACATTGCAAGAAGAAGTATACAAAGATACCTCTAGGACCAAACTTTGAGAAAACAGAAAACCTACAACAAGGTTGAATAGGATTTCCCACAAAGAAAACCAACTGCATGTTGGCCAAGAAGTCAGTCCGATGCATGCTTTTAGAAAGAAAATAATCTCCACCTGAGAACTTGCTTTTTTGTGAGATGGTCAGTAGCTTAAACTAGATTGTTGGTATAGCAGAAACCACAGGTATTCTTGAAGGCCTCAGCAAAGAAAAATCAGAATGTGGTCAGAAACACCATGCCTTATGGGAGCTTCTTGTTCAGAAATTCAACTTGAAACAACCTATCATTGTGGAGTTGCATCTCTTCTGCTTCAAGTTCAGCTCAGGCATCAATATCCATTCTAGTAAGAGCTTGTTTGTCTTCTTTGAAAGAATCACCTTTATCAACACTTAGTTGCATCCACCTCCAATTGCATAGTAGATAACTTTCCTTTCAATTGTCGGGGCTTTCAATTCGTCATGGCTTGTCTTAAGAACTGATTCGTCATGGCTGTCTTAAGAACTGACTATCTAATATTCCTGAATAAGTTTGGCCAAGGGATAGACAACCAGAAAAGCAACTTATTGTCTTTCAGACATGACATCCCCTTGTTGACTGTAACCATCCAACTGGTGCAGTCACGTTACATGACAACCTTTCATTATATTATTTGATTGATTGTAGAACGATAAAAATAATCCGAATCCAAAATCCGAGTCCGAGTCTGAGTCCGGATCCAAAATCTGAGCCCGGATCCAAAATTCGAGTCCGAACCCGGATTCGAAATCCGAGTTCAAGTCCGAATCCGGATCCAAAATCCGAGTCCAAATTCAAAATTCGAGTTTGAATCCGAGTCCGAATCTAAAATCCGAGTCCAAATACGAATCCGAATTCAAATAATAATAATAATAATAATAAGTAAATAAATAAATTAATTAATTAAAAAATAAAATAATAAATATTAGCCTCGCACCCACGCGAGGCTGAGAGCCTCGCGTGGAAGCGAGGCTAAGAGGAGAACCTTGCAAATTAAAAATAAAAAATAAATAAAATAAAGAGGCTCCCATGCAATTCTTATTAGAAAAAAAAAAAAGAGGCAGCGAGCCTCGCACCCCCGCGAGGCACCCTCGCGTGGATGCGAGGCTCGGAAGGAGAAATGCCAAAATAAAAAAAATTAAAAAAAAGAAGAGGGAGCCTCGCGTCCGTGTGCGCAATGGGCAAAAAATAAAGGGAGTGCTCAATGAGCAAAAATAAAAAATAAATTAAATCTCTCTCTTTCATCGGCCCCGTTCGGTCACTCGCTTGTACCGTTTGGTCGCCCGATTTTGCACAATAAGCTCCCGACTTCATGCACGCAAGATATTTTTGTCCCGTCTCCAATTATTTTGCAATTTCTAATGCTATCCAAATTTTAATTAGAATCAAATTAATTTTGGATGAAAAACTTTAAAATTAATTTCATTGGAGTTTGGATAATTCTACAATTCTAAATCAAACCCAAATTAATTTTTGGATGAAAAATTCTAAATTAATCTCATTAGAGTTTGATAATCATACAAATTCTAATTTAAGTTTAATTGATTTTGGGTGCAGAAACAAAGCCCGATTCAATGAATCTGGAGAAAATTAAATCAAAAAAAGATTCAAATATCTCATCGAAATTACAAAGAGATTTTGATTCTATCTAAAAGAAAACCGGATCTTATTCTTATCTATAAGGAAACCTCTTCAACAACCGGAGGCCTATAAATACCCTCCAAGAAAACTCAGGAAGGACCTTTGGCAAATCGATCTACGCGCGAAAGTCTCAAAGTCTTGCAACAAAAAAAGAGAAGACTTTTGGCCAAATCTCCCTCCCGTGCAAGCGTTCGTGCTTCCTCTAAGAATCAACAGAGAAGAATAACGAGCTCGCCTCCAACCATCGACGTCAGATCGTCAACGGGGAAAGGACCAATCCTCATAACTGCCTCGAATCCCACATCTTCTGTAAAAAGAGAGCGACGATCTATAAGTCATCTCTGTCTGTTTTTACATTGTAAATCGAAAAAGAGAAATTTTTCATAATCTGTAATTTTTCTCTGTCAATGGCAATGGAAAGATCCAACCCTGTTTCAACCAAAACACAAGGCTGGCCTTCACCAAGCTGATGGGTGCAAGGCTGGTTTTTGCCAAGCTGATGGGTGCAAGACTGGCCTTTGCCAAGCTGATGGGTGTAAAGCTGGTCTTCGCCAAGCTGATAGGTGCAAAGCTGGTCTTTACCAAGCTGATGGGTGCAAGGCTGGCCTTCGCCAAGCTGATGGGTGCAAGGCTGGCCTTCGCCAAGCTGATGGGTGCAAGGCTGGCTTTTGCCAAGCTGATGGGTGCAAGGCTGGCCTTTGCCAAACTGATGGATGCAACGCTGACCTTCGCCAAGCTGATGGGTGCAAGGCTGGCCTTCGCCAAGCTGTTGGGTGCAAGGCTGGATTTCGCCAAACTGTTGGGTGCTAGGTTCGCCTTCACTAAGCTGATAGATGTAAGGCTGGTAGTATAAATGCTTCTATCATGCTGGTATAATGCTTAAGATATGCTTTCGACAAGACTCATGTGGCACAGATGTTAGCAAAAATAGCGGAATACTACTAATGCAACAACCAGCGGAATTAAATAGTTAACCGAAGAGAAAAATAGCAGAAACAGAGAACATGCAGATTTAACGTGGTTCGGCAATGTGCCTACGTCCCCAGAAACACGATCGAAAGCTTCCACTATATCAAAAAGGATTACAACTTTCTAGTTCTCAACCACAAGAAAATTTGCAATGAAATCACACAAGAATTTGGGATCAAACTAGGGTAATATCCTTCTCCTTTGCTTCGGCCGCCGAAGAAAACCTTGAGAGAAGCCCCGCCTTCTTTCTTCTTTTACTTTTGGCCTGAAGATAATTAGCAGCAACCACAACAAAACTTCCTCTTTTCTTGTTTCAGCTGCAACAAGAAAAGAAACAAGGCCACCACCAATGATTTTGGCTTCAACCGCACTAATTATTTTGTGCTTTAGCGGGCACTAATTATTTTGTGCTTCAGCCGCCACAATAACCAAAAGAAAACCTCGGCCAATCCAAACCCTAGCCACACAATCCCATATTTATATTATATCATAACGGGTTTGGGCCGGTTTTGGATCCGTTTCGGTGTACCGAAACCCGTTGCGACAATAGGGCTCTATTAGCAACAATAGACACTTCTAATATGAAGATATGCCGATTCAGATACATGTATCAGGTACAATACTTGTTAAAACATGTGATACAGTGTTCCATGAATTCCACTGCCAACTTGCTAGTGCCATGCAACACATTTACAGCCTTGCAACAAACACTTCTAGGTTGCATGGGAAATTTTTTACCATGTCTTTTAAAGTTGAAAATTTTAGTTGCCAATTACTTATTTGCACTTTTCTTTCGGAGAATAAACTGTCCGAAAAAGCCTCTCGTGTTCCATTTATAAGAGCTTAACGAAACATTTCAAGAGGAGTCTAAGAACATAAATGAAAAAAGTAGATTTATTGCGAACAAAAGATAACCCCCCCAATGTTCAAGAATGCGTTTTCAGTATGTGTGCAGTCCAGAACCGCATAACGCATAATCGGATTACGCACCGATTATGCGGAATATTAATATTTTAATATATATTAATATAATAATTATAAAAAAAGGATATATTAATGCTATAAAACTCTAAAAAATTATAAATAATAACCATAAGCATATAAAATGAATAAATAAACAATTCTGCAGCAATTGTGTTGGATTTCCAGCAAAATCCAACACAATTCTGCAGCAATTCTGCAGCCAAAATCCAACAACAATTTTGCAGCAATTCTGCAGCAAAATCCAACAACTCTGCAGCAATTCTGCAGCAATTGTGTTGGATTTCTAGCAAAATCCAACACAATTCTACAGCAATTTTGCAGCAACCCAAATTCAACTCAAATTCAACTCAGTTTACTCAGTTTAAAATAACTGCAGCAACCCAAATTAAAATAACTGCAGCAACCCAAATTCTAACTAAACTGGAATAACACCCCAAATTCTAACCAAATTCTAAATAATCATCAAAAATATTCAACAGGAATAATACTCAAAAAAAATAAACTGCAAAACCCTAAATAGATCCAAAATCCTAACTGGAAAAAAACTTTACCTGATCAGCACCGCCGGAGAGCTCGCCTTGAGTACTGCAGCTGCCGGAGGAGACGTCGCCGGTGAGATCGGAGAGGGGAAAGGGCGAACGGAAGTTAGGGTTTTTTTTTCGCTGAAGCAGGGACTCGACAATTCGGGAGATCGGAGAGTTAGGATTTTTTTGTCTTTTTTCGCTAGTTTGGAGGGACGATCGGCCGGAGGTAATGTCGCCGGTGAGATCAGAGAGGGGAAAGGGCGAACGGAAGTTAGGATTTTTTTTTCGCTGAAGCAGGGACTCGACAGCTCGGGAGATCGAAGAATTAGGATTTTTTGGTCTTTTTTCGCTAGTTTGGAGGGACGATCGGCCGAAGGTGATGTCGCCGGTGAGATCGGAGAGGGGAAAGGGCGAACGGAAGCAAGGAATCGAGATCGGGAGAATGGGGTGGGAGCTGCTGAAGAAGGATTTTTTAGATATGGGTTGCGGGTACGGGACGGGTTTTCGATGCTAATTCTCGCATTCGAAACCCAATTACCTTGTAACCGCATAATGTTTATGCGGATTATGCGTCCGCATAATCCGCATAAACGATTATGCGGCCGCATAAATAATTGAGCACATTTTGCAATTCCTGTGCGTTTTGGGAGCGAAAACGCCTATGCGGGCGCATATGCGCCCGCATAGGGTGTTTTTTAGAACACTGGGGCAAGGCTGTTTTTGAGCCTGGCATCCTCCTTACTTCATGCTAGACTGATTTTGAGCCTGACATCCTCCTCGCTTCATGCTAGGCTGATTTTGAAGCTGGCATCCTTCTTGACTTATGCCACGCTGATTTTGAGCTTGGCATTCAAAACGAGATTTGGATGCTCTGTGGCGCACCCTTCGATTCCGATTGCGGATTTGAGTCAATTTTTGTACCACGATAGGTTTTCTTTTGGCATCATATGCAGTTAATTCTGATGGACCAGAGTTTGAAAATCCAAGTGGCTGTTGAGGGATCAACGCCTCCTTACTATCTAAAACTATTAGGTCATATTTTTGTGGTTTTGAATATTTTGAGCCGATCTCGACCTCGATCACCAATTTTTCAATCGTCTCTCCAATTCTGTTGACGTCGAATTAGACCGTTATTTCCTCTTCAGTATAGGAGATTGCTCCCACTACGGTCGCCAGTCTGTTTTCGATTGAAACAGGGTTGGATTTTTCTATTGCCATTGACAGAGAAAAATTACAGATTATGAAAAATTCCTCTTTTTCGAATTACAATGAAAATAAAATAAAAACAGACAGAGAGGACTTATAAATCGTCGCTCTCTTTTTACAGAAGATGTGAGATTCGAGGCAGCTATGGGGATTGGTCTTTTCTCCGTTGACGATCTGACGTCGATGGTTAGAGGCGAGCTCGTTCTTCTTCTCTGTTGATTCTTAGAGGAAGCACAAACGCTTGCACGTAAGGGAGATCTGACCAAAAGTCTTCTCTTTTTTGGTTGCAAGACTTTGAGACTTTCGCGCATAGATCGATTTGCCAAAGGTCCTTCCTGAGTTCTCTTGGAGGGTATTTATAGGCCTCCGGTTGTTGAAGAGATTTCCTTGTAGATAAGAACAAGATCCGATTTCCTTTTAGATAAAATCGAAATCTCTTTGTAATCTCGATGAGATATTCAAATATTTTCTTGATTTGATTTTCTCCAGATTCATTGAATCGGGTCCTGTTTCTGCACCCAAAATCAATTAAACTCAAATTAGAATTTGTATGATTATCAAACTCTAATGAGTTTAATTTAGAATTTTTCATCCAAAAATTAATTTGGGTTTGATTTAGAATTGTAGAATTATCCAAACTCCAATGAAACTAATTTTAAAGTTTTTCATCCAAAATTAATTTGATTCTAATTAAAATTTGGATAGCATTAGAAATTGCAAAATAATTGGAAACGGGGCAAAAATATCTTGCGTGCATGAAGTCGAGAACTAATTGTGCAAAATCGGGCGACCGAACGATACAAGCAAGCGACCGAACGGGGCCGATGAAAGAGAGATATATAATTTATTTTTTATTTTTTGCTCATTGAGCACTCCCTTTCCTTTTTGCTTATTGCGCACATGGGGAGCCTTGCGTTTACATGAGGCTGGGGGCCTCGCGCTCCCTCTTCTTGTTTTTTTTTTTATATATTTGGGCATTTCTCCTTCTGAGCCTCGCATCCATGCAAGGCTGTCTCGCGTGGGTGCGAGGCTCGCTTTTTTTTTTTAATAAGAATTGCATGGGAGCCTCGCATCTCCCCCTTTAATTTTTTTTTTTTTTTTTTTATTTTTAATTTGCATGGTTCTCCTCTTAGCCTCGCTTCCACGCGAGGCTCTCAGCCTCGCATGGGTGCAAGGCTAATATTTATTATTTTATTTTTTAATTAATTTTTTAATTATTTATTTATTTATTATTTACTTATTATTATTATTATTTGAATTCGGATTCGTATTTGGACTCGGATTTTAGATTCGGACTCGGATTCAAACTCGAATTTTGGATTTGGACTCGGATTTTGGATTCGGATTCAGACTTGAACTCGGATTTCGAATCCGGACTCAGACTCGTACTCGAATTTTGGATCCGGACTCAGATTTTGGACCCGGACTCAGACTCGGATTCAGATTTTGGATTCGGATTATTTTTATCGTTCTACATTGATAGAGAACAAGATTGACATGATCTATTGCAGATTCCTTTAGTAGGGAAATCACGCTAAAAAGGT
This sequence comes from Dracaena cambodiana, assembly GCA_036321105.1. Lineage (NCBI taxonomy): Eukaryota > Viridiplantae > Streptophyta > Magnoliopsida > Asparagales > Asparagaceae > Dracaena > Dracaena cambodiana. The sequence continues at coordinate 33,578,228 of JAYEPQ010000017.1, forward strand.
GGTTATTCGTTACTTAATAGTCTGAGAAGGTGAATATTCATTAGCCAGCTGGGGTGCGTAGGGAGAATTACTCGTTCAGGATGAGATCTACACCGAGAAAAGGTAGTTGGCTTATCCCTATCCCATCTTTGAATTGAAATAAAAAAAAAACATAGTGTTAAGCAATAATGCTCTCATCTGTTGTTGAGGGCACCTGACCTTATTAATGAAGCATAGTGACCTAAATGACAGAAACCATGAGATTTTCAATGTTTTCCTCGAAAATCAGAAATATCACATCCAACCTTCATGCCTAGCTTTTAGAAAGCAATGAGTCTATAAAGTCAGGAAACCTACTTTTTATGCTCCAACCTAATTATCAGTAACACCTAGGCATCGACTTCTGCAGGAATATTTAGTGTAGGAATGTCCTGGTGCTATCATTATCCAGATTTAATTAAACCTGCCTACAATGAAGAAGATCCCTAATCCATGAATGAGAAGAAAACTTTGACATCGATGAGGGGAGCTTATCATGTAGGACAAGTTAAAAGAACGAAAGGAAGACCAAAGAAAACAGGGATGGAGGTGATACGAAAAGATATAGATTTTAGAGGTTTAAATGAATAGATACTACTTGATAGGAATGAATGGAGAAGGATTATGAACATGATCGATCCGGCGTGATTCTCTTTTGGTTCATGTAGCCTACCCCAAGTACTTGGGGTAAAAGGCTTAGTTGTTGTTGTTGTTGTACACTCAAGCATACTCTCAATGTCAACAAAGAGTATTCATCATCAACCTACAATCCTGGAAACCCTAAAATCAAAAAAATTAGACACTGTTAGTTGTAGTAGTAGAACTGTAGAAAGGGGAAGAGGTAACATTTCTATATTCCCTCAACATATCTTTAAATAATAGGAGCCAATACTCACCAAATGCAAAGAGATTTAAGAGACTAAAGCCATCTGGAGCAGTCAACTGCCTTACTGCTGAAATTATCAATTTTCAACCACAGATCACAAGAAAGTTGTCAAGGCATGAAGAACTGTCTTTTGACCATATAGTACTAAGTGATTGATGGACCAAATCCCCTTCAATGTCCATGATTATGAACAGATGCTAAATGACACTTGAGGATAAAGGTCATCCTGGACTAATTAAATCACTTTTGATCTAGGCAAGGGACAAAAAAAGTGGAGTCACTTAGGATCATAGAATGTGGGAGCAACATCAGCTGGTTTGGCTCAAGGTTCTAGATGGCAGTACCGGAACCAGAGGGACTAAGGGATGCCATGTCAATAGCAGATGACAAGGGCCATGGTGAGACAAGAAGTTAACAGCAAGCACCATAAGGGATGAAACACACTTGCATGTATATATAAAGATATTGGCATAGATGTATTGTACTAAACCCCTACTGTCATCAATTTAATAAAAAGTATAACAAAAATTTGAAGGCACTAAGTTCTATTCATTCTTAAAATGAAAACAATAATGCAACAAATAAAGTGTTATAACTTACAAGCAATAAATGATGAAATCTATGATTCACTAGAGGATCCAAATCCAACAACTTATTGGATTCGGATTCGGGTTTCAAATTATCCAGTTTCTTCTAAGAAAATGTATCGGTTATATTAAGAATCAAATAAAATGTACAAGGATACTTACTCCTAAGTGTTATTTTATTTAATTGGATTAGTAATACGAGTTTATATGTGATCAAACAACAAAACATAAATCATTTCAGAAAACACAGATTGATTAATTTAAAACTAAGCAAACTAAGCTTTAAAAATACTTGCAGTATTATAAGATTTGGATTCTTAAGAATCCATATCTAGAATCATCAACAATTCGGATATATTTTTAGAATCAGTACCCTACCCAACAAACTATCAATGTGAATTTTGGATTCAAACTTAAAAAATCAAACCAGACTCGGATCAGATTGTCGGCTTCATTGCCACCCTTACCAATATCTTTGAGGGGGCATGACAAGCAAGATTGATACCACACTATTGTAGGACTTAGGAGTAGTGGCACCCTATACTTATACAAGCACTAAACCAAATCTAAACAACTAACACCACATTCACGTCGGTACTATCATAAATAAAGGCAATTATGGATCTCAATTGAAAAAAGTAGAGATATTTTATGACACATTGTCTAGTTACTTAAATGCAAATTGATCGAGTACCCTTCTCACCTTCAAAAATACTATTTGGTTCATGGATCATTAGGACTTTATTTTCTCCTCTGCAATTAAACCTTTTATTTATAATAATGTGTATTCGTGTTGATGCTCCTTGATTGAGTTTCCTATTTGGGGTTTGATGTTTCACAAAATCCTTTATGTGAAATAGACATTCATCTAACCATTATCTATTATCTACTTTTTGAAAAAGTTCACCTAAGCATGAAACCTCGTCTTGGAGAAAACTAGCTGATAATTTGCAAATTGCAAGTACTCGCACCCTCACAAAGTCCAAAAAAATGTCAGAATGATATTTAAGGAGTCCCTAAACCAGTGTCCTTTTTCTTCCCAGCTACTACGTATAAGGTATAGAATCACCTAAGCAATATCACAACGAAGTAATATCACTACACTACTACAATTGAAAACTAATTTCGAGTTCTAAAAATATGATACATCTAAAAAAAAAAAAATATGATACATCTATGTGAAAGAAATAAATCTTTATTCATCAAAACAGAAAACCTTATTTTCACCAGCAACAATCTCAATGATGCATTTCTCATTTTTTTGCCTGGCTTACTGCTGGAACTATCATTTTAACCATGGATAATCACAGAAAGAAGACGCCAAGGCCTGAAACTACGTCCTGTCACCATATACTAAGGAACTAATGGACCATATCCCCTTCAATGTCAATATGCTAAGGAGCATAAACATGTCATAAATGTCACTTAAGGTTAAGGTCACCGTGGCTAGTTAAATAAATCCCTTTAATCTAGGCAAGGGTCAACAGCAATAGAAACAGCACGAAGGATTATAGGACTTAGCACAGCATCAGTTTGTTTGGTTCAAAGATCTAAATGGCAGTGCCGGGAGCACAAGGGCCAAAGGATCAAAAGACTAAGAGGATGACAAGAGGCATGTTTGGGACAAGAAGTTAACGGCAAGCAACCTAAGGGATGAAAGGAATAGATCACACATGGATGTATGTATATTGATATAGGCACAGATGTGTGTCTTAGACTCCTATTGACATATTTTTAATAAGGGGTATTTACTGGTTTGCCCCTCAAATCTTTAAATATTATGATTTTACCCCCCAAATCTTCATATTTATAATTTTGCCCCTCAAATCTCATAAGTTACAACAATTTTGCCCCCTCTCTAACTTTCCCAAACACAGTTAATTTTTTGACCATTTTACCCCTTATTTCCTCTTTTATTTTCCTCCTCTTCTTCTTCTCTCTTCCTCCATTCTTCTTATTTTCTTCATTATTTCTCCTCTCTTCCTCCTCTCTTCTCCTTCTCTTTTCCTCCTCTCTTCTCATTTTCTTCATTTTTTTACTCTTTCATGTCATGCATTTTCCTCTAGTTCACCAAATCAATTATCTCAAGTAAAAAAAGAGAAGAAAATAAGAAGAGATGAGGAAAATATGAACATGAAAGAGTAAAAAAAAAAAAAAATGAAGAAAATGAGAAGAGAGGAGGAAAAGAGAAGAAGAAGAGAGGAGAAAGAGAGGAGAAATAATGAAGAAAATAAGAAGAAAGGAGGAAGAGAGAAGAAGAAGAGGAGGAAAATAAAAGAGGAAATGAGGGGTAAAATGGTCAAAAAATTAACTGCATTTGGGAAAGTTAGAGAGGGGGGCAAAATTGTTGTAACTTATGAGATTTGGGGGGCAAAATTATAAATATGAAGATTTGGGGGGTAAAATCATAATATTTAAAGATTTGAGGGACAAACCAGTAAATACCCCTTTTAATAAATAATATAACCTAAACATGAAGACACTAAATAAGATAACCTAAACATGAAGACACTAAATAAGATTTATTCCTTCTAATCAAAAGAATATTCAAACTTAATGTGTTATAACTTATAAGAAATAAACAATGACAATTTAACAAAATAAGTATAATTCATATGCAAGTAAGATACTATGATGATATATCAGACCAAACTGACAAGTAGCTAATGTTAATAAAGAAATGATAAAAACTACATCTACTTCATGCCTCCGTGTGCTCAAAAAACAAATGGAGGCCAGCACTTAAGTAATACATCATCTATACAGAGAGAGGAATAAAACAAGTTGAACCCCTCTGATATAATGGAGAAGCAAGAGCATGGTCAATGCTAAGAGGTTATTGGATGGGGCAGAAACAATCTGTTCAGTTACAAAGAGGCAACAGGAATAACTGGTGCCCAATACCTTTGATCCAGGTCATGGGACACGAGAAGCAAGATTAGTACCAGGGAGTTAAAGGACATGGGAACAGCGGTATTCTATTGGGCAATATAAGGTACAAATAAACCTAAGTGAAACAAATCACACCAAATTCCTGTCAAGAATCCTCATGAACGCTACAGAGTAAAGTATGGATCTCAAATCAAAGATGTCAAATGAGATTTTATGACACTACAAAGCAAATTATGGATCTCAAGTCAAAGATATCAAATGAGATTTTATGATGCTACAAAGTATTGGCTAGTTGCTCCAATGCAGCTAGATCACGAAGTGCCTTCCACGCCTTATGAAATACCTAGCTCATTCATAGTAAATTAGGACTTTCTTGACTCTCACTGCAGTTAAATATTTCGGTTATAACAATGTGTTTTGTTGCTATGGCTGTTCCACACAGGAATTTTCTCACTGGGCTTCAACAATTCATTAAATCCTATTCTGTGACACGGGTATTTGTCTCGCCATTCATCCAATATCTATGTTAAACAAATTTTAGTTATTGTGAAACCTCATATTAGAGACAATTAGCAGAAAATTTGCACAGGCCCGTACATCCCTAAACCAAAACATAAATCAATGTCCTTTTCTGGGCATTCCCAGCTACTCAGAAATAAGGGATAGAATCACCCCAGCAATAACACAAGAAAGTAATCAAAGTAACATCACAGCAATATAAGAATCAAAAATAATTTCCCGTCTACAAAATAAGACACATTTTGTGCAGAAAGATCAAATCTTTACTGAAACAGCAAACCTTCTTCTTTTTCACCGGCTTAAGAATCTTGATGATGCATTTCTCATTATCCGTTGAGTGCACCCCTTCGAACACCTCGCTGTACTTCCCTCTTCCAACCTTCCTCACAACCTCGTACTCATCCTGATCCCTAATCAAACCAAACAAACAAATGGCCATCTCTAAGCCCTAAGCCCTAAACCCTAGAAAAAGGAAGTCAAGGGAAAAGATTTCAACTCTACCCCCATTGGAGGGTGAGGGACTCGTAGTCCCAGTACTCCTTGGGGCGAACGACGTTGACGTCGGCGTAAACCCTAGATTTGGAGGGGGCGCCGACGCCGCGTGTGGCCTTGCCGATTCGGTAGGTGGCCATCCTGTCAGGCGAGATGACGGCGGCGGCGGAGAAAGGGATCCGGCGGCGGAGGAGAGAGGGGGCGGCTGCGAGGGAGCGAGAGAGGAGGTGGAGTTGGTGGGAGATTGAGTGTAGAGAGGCCAAGGCCATGAACTAATAGACGAAGAGAGAGAGAGGATGAGGATCGCAAAGAGAGAGAGAGAAGCTATCGGGTTTGATTTTCTGCGGGCGATTACGAAAGAAAGAAAGAAAGAGACAGAAATTATTATTTTTTTCTTTTTGGGGTTTATTTATATTAAAGATTGCAGAAGACAGGAACTTGGTTAAAACCGAAACAACAATCAAAACCGGTCCAAATAAACAAAACAAAATCAAACCGAACCGAACTGAAATAATACAATCGATTTTCGATTTAACCGAACTGGTTTAATTATTTGAAAATTATATTTTCATACACAAACATATTACATATACATATAAATTATTTAAAAATTAGTTAACTTCGGTTCAGTTTTGCCAAATTGGTAAAAACCAAATCGAAACCGACCAATAATCACTCATAGCTAAAAAATGCCGGGATATAAATGCAACAATCTATTTATTATTGTAAATTACTAATACCCTTTAGATCACTACCAAGGATTCGTTCTATAAAAAGAAATCTTAATGATATAATAGTGATACAGGAATAATTATTAGGAATAATTATTGCAATTAATCCTTTATTTATTGAACTTTGAGGCATATCGATTACAGAAATAAGCTATAGATGATGGCTGTGGAGCAATTTACGATAATTGCTTATGCAATATTTAAGCACGAACAAAAAAAAAAATTAGGATTAATTACACTCAGACGTTCTGTACTATAGAGAATGTATAACTTATCACTCCTAAAATTTAAAACTCTCAGTTAGACCCCCTGATAAGTTATACATCTCTCATACTATAGGAAATCTGAGTATAATTAACCCTAAAAATTATGTGTATCATTCTTTAGGGGGAAAAAGAATTATCAACTTTAACTTGGACTATACAACATGATAATTCAAGTAAAGAGAAACATAAAATTTTATGTCAAGAAAGGCTGATGTTAATCAATCTCCCACTAAGAACTTATTTAGTTGTTGGAAGCAGATGAAGTAAAGAAAAAAAAAATATATAATTAGTATTCAAAATAAAAGTTTTAAAAGAAACTTCTTTAATAGAGCTCTTGTGTTTGTGTGCTTACTTTTGAAAGTAAGAAGTAAAATAATATTGTTACTTAAACTAGATTAAAAAGGTAATCACGAGGAATAAACAAACTATTTATATTTATCTTGTTCCTGGACGTTCATAAATTCTTCCACTCATTTTTGAGATAAAGAGAAAATTGAAAGTTGTGAAATAACTTTCAATTTCTTGTTGCCAAGCAAATAAATAAAATAATAAAGTTATCTTATTTACAGTACTTTTATTTTGCTTTCTTGACTGACAAGCACACCGTAACTAGGACAACCTTGAGTGGTCTTACTTCCCTTTACCTTCTTAATCATCTTTTATTTGGGGAGTTGTAGTGAGTCCTGATTTGAGGATGATAGTAAAATTATCCAAAGAATTTATTGTCAAACTTAAACACTAATAAACTTCTCAGTGAAAGCCCTTAGAAATAGTAGATGTGCCCTTAGAAGCTCTCCAACTAGTTGCTATTTTTCGGTGAAATTTTAGATTCTCTTTGTTATCACATATTACAATAATTTTTAAAGATTACAATGAAAAAAAATTACATAAAAAATAGAAAACAAGAAAAGAGATTTATAAATTCATCTCTTTTTTTATAAAAATTGTAACGACCACCTTTCGATTATTACATTTAACTCAGTTCTAAAATAATAATAATAATAATAATAAAATAAATTAAATTAAAATAAGTTAAAATCTGGAAAATAAATAAATAAATGAATAAAAAGGGGATTTGTTTAAGATGAGAATTTAGAAGTGGTTGAGATCAAAACAAATTCGTAAGATTACCCTTATCCAAAAGATTTGTTATATAAATCTTCAACCAACAGGATTGCATCTCAACCAACAATATCATATCTCAACCTTCCAACCCTTTTAAATTTTAAATAAAGATAAACTAAAGTCCCTCTCCTCTGGAACGCAGAAGAACTTCAGAACGTGTGGGAAAGAGAGAGAAAGAAAGTAAGGAAAGAAAAATGAGGAAAGAAGAAATTCGGGTAAGGTGAGTTCTTTAACTCATTGTAACATGCTATCCATTATATTTATTTTTATAATTTGATATTAACATCACAGTTGCAGAAATCAAACCCATATTGAACATCAAAAGAGCCATTTTTTTATGTTCGACAGTTTCTCTTATTTCTTTCAACTGATTTTAACAGGTCGTAATGTGCGAAGAACATTATGCTAATGTAATTTAACCTACTTTGTAAATCGCAGTATTTGTTACACGTAAAACATCTTTTGAGGGGAATGCTTGTAAACCTCAAATGGTCTCCTCATATTAAATTTATTGCTATTGCCTATTCATGGTACTCTTCATTTAATTAAAATATAAATATCAAATGAGTTCCTAGATATCATCATCATCAACATCCACAAAGTCTTCATACAAAATTTTTGGAGTCGGCTACATATGGATGTTCATATATTTTACGGAAATTAATTTGTGGATGTTATAATGTTCATTCATTCAAGTTATTGACGTGAAGCTTTGGAGTGTATGTACTTCACCTTCTTCAATGAGTATATGTATATAGCAAACTAATATTGTCATTGATACTGGTATCCTGTACAAGGAATAATCATTGACCTCTATATTATTACAAATTAGATTTCAGTAGTTCCTAAACTGGGTTTACAAACCATAACTATTCATATATTTTATTAAAATTTAATGTTTGGAGTCAGGTACATGAAAAACCCTTTTCTTCCATTTATTATGTAGTTTTCCTAGAACATTAAATGATAAAAATCTTACTTTATTTAATTAAGATGTAAAATTGAATAGATACTTTCTAGTACCACTGCTTTGTTGTGTTTTGTTTTGTTTTTCTGGATTTGAGACTGCTGTTTTGGCTCTTGGTTATGATTTTGACTTTGTCAATTTGCCTTCTTAGTCTAGTGGAATATGGGAGGCTTTGTAACGTATCTAATCATTATAATGGAATGTAATAGGGCATCTAGCTTTCTTTTATTCTCCCTTAGGAACTCCAAAGGTAATTAATCATTTGTCTAAAATTTATAGATATCTCACATGTTTTCAAATCAGATAAGTATGACATGTTCACTTTGGTGTCATTTTATCATTTGGGACTGAAGTTTGGTTTTATGGCTAATATTTTGTCTGCTACTTCTTCTTCTTTTCCTGCTTCTGCTTCTTCTTCTTCTTCTCCTGCTTCTGCTTCTTCTTCTTTTCCTGCTCCTGCTTCTGCTTCTTCTTCTTTTTCTGCTTCTGCTACTTCTTTTTCTTCTGCTTATGCTTCTTCTTCTTTTTCTGCTTCTGCTTCTTCTTCTTTTCTTGCTCCTGCTTCTGCTGCTTCTTCTTTTTCTGCTTCTGCTACTTCTTTTTCTTCTGCTTCTGCTTCTTCTTCTGCTTCTCTCTCTTTTCTCTGTTGGTTGCAATGACAGGATAATTTTGGGAAAAAACTAAATGCACACATATTTTACTAGTGAGCACTATTTCCTCTATGCTGTAAATCACTTTACTATATAGTATGTGTTGTGCATTTAGGAATTCTACTTCTTCTTCTTTTTTTGTTTCTGCTACTTCTGCTTCTCGTTCTCCTTTCCCTGTTTGGTTGCAATGACAGGAAACTTTTAGTAAATTCTAAATGCGCACATATTTCACTATTGAGTACCATTTCTCATATGTTGTAAATCACTTTACTATATAGTATGTGGGCGCATGTAGAACTACTGCAACCTGCAGGAAACTTCTAGTAAATTCTAAATGCGCACATATTTCACTAGTGAGCATCTTTTCTCCTGTGTAGTAAATCACTTTACTATATATAGTATGTGAGTGCATGTAGAACTACCTACAACCTGCAGGAAGCTTTTAGTAAATTCTAAATGTGCACATATTTCACTAGTGAGCATCTTTTCTCCTATGTTGTAAATCACTTTACTATATAGTATGTGGGCGCATTTAGAACTACCTGCAACTTGCAGGATAACTTTGGGAAATTCTAAATGCGCACATATGTTACTAGTGAGCACCATTTCCCCTATGCTGTAAATCACTCTACTATATAGGATGTGGTGTGCATTTAGAATCTCTGCTTCTTCCTCTTCTTCTTCTTCTTTTTTTTTTCTGTTTGGGAAAAATTCTAATTGCGCATGCCAATGTACTCTTAGGCGCACATTTGAAACTTTGCTAAGTGAACCCTTTTGAAATGGAATAATCCTTTCCAACTATTTAAGACTCAGGTCTCTCTCTAACTGAAACCTTATGTCCGAACTAGGCCCTATTCTTAGTAAACAGCCGTTGCTCCTATTCAAAAGCATTTGAATTAATTCTCCATTTGAAAATGATTACGGATTGATTTTAAAATTTTATTTTAGTGACCTACTTCTAAATTGAATATTTCATGTTCTAACAAAAGAAAGAGGAAAATGAATATTGAAAATAAAATCTGAAAAGATACTGAAAATTATGAGATTGGTGATAGATCATTAACTATTGCATTGTACATTATTCTTTACTGTTACTATTGTTGCCACAGAATACTGAAATTTAATGATGATCACCAATCCATTAAAATAAACTGAATAACTTACATTGAATCGTCATACACTGGGATTTGGAAAAAAGTTAGGTTCATATGAATTAGATGGCTGGACGTAACTGTATCACTGTTTCCCATTTTGGGAGGATCGGGATAGGCTCCGATCATTACTGCGCCATTGTTTTCCATTTTTGGGAGGATCAGGATAGGTTCCGATCAAAATTACTGTTCCATTTTCCCGGGGGTAGACGGGGATGCGTTCAGACTAGCTATATTCATATTTTTCCTGAATTTTCAAATACCATAATTAAAAGACATCAACTAAAATATAATAATAATAACTTCTACCCTTATTTGTATGTTTGTCCATAATATTGAATTATTATTATTATTTGTTATGTTAGATCGCATTACTGACGATCCTGATTATGCATGACCAGATGCAGATATTTATCAAGAAGTAGTTCTCCAGAAACAGAACAAGATGTGGCATAGTTTAAGGAACAGACAGATCTACAGGAGTGATGAAATTTCTAGTTAATTACTTCCATTTTAGAAAACTGTAATAAATGCATATGGCACTTCATTTAGTTTTATGTGAGACAGCTCTTTTATTCAGAAATAATTTATTGTAGTGACATTTTGCTGATTTTATTTAGAGGAAGTTGTTATCTCTTTGATATAAAAAAAAATTATCATTTATTTCTGTATGTTATTCATATTAAATTTCGTTGCAACTGTAATGTTTTGTTTTGAGGCTTGTCGAGTTGTCAGTCGACGCCGAACGTTTCAGCTTTCCACGCTACGGAAAGTGGGGCGTTACAGGTGGTAAAATTATCCAAAGAATTTATTGTCAAACTTAAACACTAATAAACTTCTCAGTGAAAGCCCTTAGAAATAGTAGATGTGCCCTTAGAAGCTCTCCAACTAGTTGCTGTTTTCGGTGAAATTTTAGATTCTCTTTATTATCACATATTACAATAATTTTTAAAGATTACAATGAAAAAAAATTACATAAAAAATAGAAAACAAAGAAAAGAGATTTATAAATTCATCTCTTTTTTTTAAAAATAGTGGGCTCTTCACGTGGCTATGAGATTTGCTTCGATTCTCGTTGACTATCTATAGAGATGGGAGCATCATGGCGATGCCAGTTTACTAATTTTCTTGAGTAACATGACGATGACCAATTTGCTAGTTTTTATAAACTAGCGAGGCACGTGATCTTAGGTCTTCCCAAATATGACTTACACAATGCCTCATGACGTCTATTTATAGACATAAGTTGAATAGATCACCTAGATAAGGATGGAAATATACTGTAATCTTCACCAAATATTTGATTTAATCTAATCTGATTTGGTTCAATGAATCTGTCCTTGATTTGACCAAGAAGGAATTTGACAGAATGTATAAGATCTCCAGTTTGATTAGATTATATTTAATTTGGATTTGATTAAGTATGATATCTCTATCCATTTTGATTTTATTTGGATTTTTTTAGATTTTGACAGATATGGACCGCTCACCATCAAATTTTTCGAATCAACAATTGCGCTCGTGGCGATGCAAGTATTAGAACCCCTTTTAGCCCCTTGTGCACAAATGCAAAAGGGGTGTGAATTTAGAAAAAAAAATTGGTTTTTACAATAGAGGTACCCTTAGAAGGGCTGTGCTCTTAGTCATTTGGGGGGTGTGCCTGTATAATTCCCCTGGGATGCTTCCTTTATTATGTAATTGAGCCTGTTTACGCTATTATGTAATTGGGCCTGTTTATAGTTAGAGACATCTCTGGGTAATCAACGAAATTGTTGTTGCTTTTGTGACCTTTTGTGCTTTGAGGACGGGAAATTATATTTGTGCACGGTATTTTACTTTTGGCGTCCTGGTTACTCTTTATACCAATCTCCTATTTTAAAATACTATCATTTTACTCTCTATACCCAATTTCTTTTTTTCAAAAATACCCCTCCTCCTTTCTCTAACTTCTCACCCCATCCGATCTCATTTTTATCCATTTTTATTTGAGTTAGATATTAATTTAAGAGCAAAAAATATCTTAGTCGTATTAATACCAATCAAGAAACGTACTGGTCGGATATTAATATCCAATCAGCAAGCAGAGTCTCCCCTAAAAAAAAAAAAAGATAATTAACGATAAATTTCAAATAAATACGCATAAAACCTAAAAAAAAATTCTAATCGTAACTTGGACTTGTCATCTGATACTAATTTTGCATGTTGGAATTTTCCCTGTGCATAAAAAAAATTCAAACTCAAACTCCAACCCCAAAATTTACTTGTCACGGTGAAATCGAAAAATTTAAAATTCTTCTAATCATTTCAGCAACGTCAATGTAAAAGATTTTAAGGGGTCAATAAATCAAATCGATAATTTTGTAGAAGATGTGTTTTTATTAAATACCAAAAAAATTATTTAGGGTTTTAGAGAGAAAATAGAAGAGGAAGACGGTGAGACGTAGTTCCAAATTTTAAGAAATTTTAGTTTGGGATTTATAAGGGTAAATTAGTCAAAAAAATAATGGCAAACTTGTAATTATTTATAAGTTTCAAAAACGTATGTCAAAAGTAAAATACGGTGTGCAAATAGAATTTCCTTTTGAGGACTCGTGTCGCCATCCTTTTAACTTCCCAATCTGACCTTTTCCTTTAATTGTACGTATCGAATTCATATGCATTATGGCTCTCGGAAAAAAAGTTTAACACAACAAGCTAACAGTCCTTAGTGTTCTTAGTGTTCTATTGATGATAGATAAGACTCAATCCCCAACTTCTGTTTAAAAATTAACAAAGCAAGCTAATAGTCATCCATGTTCCATTAATAATAGACAAAACTCAATTCCCTATTTTATTAACCAAATTTTCTTAAGATAGTATAGTAGATAAACTGTGTTCCATTAGCATGAAGACAATAGAACCAACATTACAAATTACTTACTTGACAATCCAAGCCAACAAAATACCAAAATACACAACAAAAACAGTAACAAGAACAAAATGTACAAGAATCCTAGTATCCGTATAGAGCCCAGGATGCCCAATGAAATGGTCTGCCCACTTCTCGTGGTCATGCATATCTGGCACGTCTCCCCTCTCGGTTTCAAGGAACTTAGCAGTACTTTTCAAAGAAGGGCATGGCTATGGAGGTTGAGGTGTGTCGATAGCTAAGAAAGGCATTAGCAGAGTATGAAGAATCACTAAAAATTCTATCGTTGTGCTCTCTCTGTACCAGCGGATGCAGAGCATCGCGACTATCCGATGTTAGCCAATGATCTCATCATTTCAATTATTGAACCGATGCTAAATTGATATTTAAAATAAAAACTAAAACCATGCATTCACATGCACGGCGACAAAAATCTATTGCACACTCCCACCGGCCAATCCATTGGGCGCGCAGTCCAGGCGTCGTGCACGCAGATGCAGCAACTAATGCATGCCCAAATTTGGGAATTTCTAGATGGGCACAACTTTTTTTCATGGTGAGCCCACTTTTCCTAATGAGCACACCCTCTCTTTTAAAATAAGAAGGTTTTTTCTAGTGAGCACACTATTATTCTCAAAATTTCCTTCCATCTCCTCCTCTCTCTCTCATGTACTTGATCCGGGCTAACAGTCCCGGATCAATTTGAAGTGATCCAGGACTGTTAGCCCGGATCACACTGGTTGATTCGGGCTGTCTAGTCCAGATCAAAAATATTTGATCATTTCCTCTTTTCCTCTTCTCTTCCTCTTCTTCCTTCCTCTTCCTCTTTTCTTCTCTTCCTAAAAATCTTCTCTAATCCAAATACCCAATCCCCCTTTCCTTTTTCTATTATTTTCTCTAAACTCAACACTATCCAACATCTCTTCTCTCCCTTTTGCCTGCCGCCGTCTTTGTCGCCGTCGGTTCAGACAATACCACAACTGATCCTCTTCCACCATTTCTTATGGGTTTTAGGTGTTTTTTTTTTTTTTTTTTTGAGTTAATTGAACTCTAGTTTGAGAAAAGAAGGAGAAGGGAGGAGAAAGACATGGGACATTTTGGTCTAAAAAATTCGATGATAAGATTGTAATTTGATAGAAATTTTAAGTGGGCTCACTAGGAAAAATGCTGTGCCCATCTAGAAACTCCCCCAAATTTGGACACCCAAAATAACTCACTCTAGACATAAAAAATGGCTAATCGACTCTCAAGCGTCAAAAATCTCACACGCTTCGTTTATTTTTCCCTTTTGCGACCAAACATTTGCTAGGGTTGGATGGTGCCCAGAAAGCCATTCATAGGCATGTAGATTCTTTATATTTATTTAGAAATTGAAGATATGTATGTAGAGAGTGATCAATGTCATTTTTTGTTACTCTATGCATGCCAATGATCAACTCTACGGTCCCCCTCTCTCATGGTGCATGTCACAAGTTCGGACAGTCGGTGGTGGAGAGGTGAAGCTTGGGGTAGGAAAGAGAACTAAATATTAGATAGATGCAGAAGAAACTTCTCTCTAAGGTCTCTATATGATCTCCTTAAAATTTTATCTCACCTATAAACTATAAAGTATATATATTAGCTTCCAATCTGGCTCTAGTAGGCGTCAGCATATCATGGTAAAGTCCCAATCTAACTGTAGGATAAATTGTTGGAATATGAATTTGGAAACAACTTGAATGGGGGTATTCGAGTCAAACTCAGTGACGAGAACATATATAATAGGCTCTAAACTTCATTGTGAGTATTATCACAATCGTCCACCAGAATTATGAGCCCCTCCTAACGGATCTCAATTTTGGTTTAAGCATCCACATGGTGTATCTTGGAAAACCAGATCCAAAATCACATCTAACTATTTCGGGCTTTACACCAGGGGATCCGCACTAAATACAAAATCGAGAAACAATCATATCAAAAAAACTTAAACTGATAAGTAGAGATCCGAACTTTATATTTAAATACAAATTTTTTTTCTTCTATCTAATATGAAACTATACTTACATATGAACTCCAAACACTCGAACAGTGGATAGCCAATCATGCCTACAGACTATATGTTATTAGCAATAAAGCTCCTGTTGCAATCAAAAACAGAACCAAACCCCCCACCCCCCAACACACTAAACAAAACGGGAGATGGGAGGTGAACACACCGGGGTGGTGATTGTACTCGGGCCATCCACATCCGTGAATGAACTTGCATCTCGTTTGGCATGAAGCCGAGCTAGGATTCCAATTATTGGGATGGGAATACCACCAATTATAATCTCCTCAACTTGGGTTTTGAGGAGAATATTTCCTCGTCCCCATTGGCCATTGCTAGCTTCCATTATTTGGATTTGGACTCTTCCCAATTGAGGTGAGGTGAGCCCCTCTAGAAATTTGGACTCATTGGACCCCCAAGCAAAGTTCTAGAGGCTCACGTTACACACTAAAGAATATATGTTTGATATATGTTGAAGAAATTATCACATATCTGAATAGCAATTACAGAAGAATAAAAAACAGTTATGAGAAAAAAAGATATTTCAATGCTAATGTACCCTCATAATAATATATAGAGGAAGACAAGACCTTAAAGAGAGTCAGCAAGAGTCGTATGACATTTGTAATAATTATAAATTCAGGATATCCCTACTCAAACGAGATGAATTTTATTTAGGTATAACTTTTTTAATGCCAAACTACTTTTGGCCATTTTTCTACTCTCTCTTTTGCTAACCAAGTACAAAGGCTGATTGTATAATTTTTTTTTCTTCTAGAAAATGCTGATGTCCAAATTTAAGGCCAATAGAAACAATCTATCTTCTTGTATTTTTTTTTTTTTTTCATTTTTCAATGAACAATGTTATAGAATTACATTTTCTATATTCATTTATGATACGCAGGAGTTCCAAAATCAACAAGAACAAGGGAACATATGTTTCGTGAGAAAAATGATATGACTGATTTTCAATACATTCTATTATGTTATGCTTCCTATTAAAACTCTTTTCCTTACCATTTTCTCAAAACGTTGTAGGGTCGAGTTTCCAAAGGAGCACACCACTTTTCCTAGTAAGCCTACTGTCTAGTGTATTTTTGGTCCGGACTTGCCCTTTTTAAGTGGGCTCACTAGGAAAAATGGTTTGGAAACTCCCGGTCGAATCCATTATTTGGATTTGGACTTGGCTTGAGGTGAGGTGAGCTCATGGCTCTCTCTAGAAATTTGACTCATTGGACCACCAAACAAAGTTCTGAACAAAAGAATGTATGTTTGGTAAACATAGTTGATTGTTTTGATAGTAACCCCCTTAACTTGTATTATGCAACTTTTTCAGATTTGGAAGGAAAAAGAAAAAAGAAAAAAAAAAAGAGATGATATTTCAATGCTAATACCTGATATAATTAGTATAGGGAATGACGAGAGCTTAAAGAGAGTTGGTAAGAGTAAGTAATGCATGGAATTTGCAATAATTATAAACTTAGGATAGTTCTATTCGAACTACTATCGTCAGAGGTATTTTCTTTGCTGTCGTGAGACAAACGGATGTCATCTTCCACGCTTCACTTTTTTTTAATGCCGAACAACTTTTTCTCCATTTTTTAACTCTCTCTTTTGCTAACCAAATTCAAACAACTATCGTGTGTGAGAGTTTCTTCACCGCCGCTTAGGTGGCCAAATAAATTATTACACATAACGCCACTCAAAGAGCCGTTAAGGGAGTTCTTTTATTTGTTAGCTTAAGTGGTGGTGCCACATGTAATGATTTTATTGGGCCACCTAAGCGGCGGTGAAGGAACTCACTTCACCGCCGGTGAATTTTTCATTTTCTAATATATATATATATAAATAAATAATTAACTGAAATAGAAAGAAAATCCTTCACTAACACTTAGGTGGACCTATCAATATAATGGAATCATTTGATGGTGTAAAACTTGTAAGTATTTTACTATATTATGCAATGCAATGCAAATGGACAGATCTAAAGGTCAACTCTTAACCTACGCAATGCAAAGAGATTAGGTTAACAAGGTCATGACCGGACTTTAAACAATGTAAGAGATTATCTCAGACGAGGTGTTGACTGGACTGATAATATCCCCCTTAATTATCAAAGCTAAACATTAGCAATTAAAAAAAAAATCCATATGTTCTTTTAACCGATGAATTGGTTCGGTTTGGGCAAAAAATCGGCCTATCGAAAACCCAAGCGAATTGTAGTGAACCGAACCGAAACCAATCGAAGTTAATTAAAACAGAAACAGAACCGAAATTAACGCACATTATGATAAACAAAAACTAGAAATAAATATTTCTAAAACTTTAATTAGTTATTAATTCAAAATTTACTATATCAAAAGATTTTAATAAATGAAATAATAAAAATTCTTAAAATCAATTTATTTGGTGGGTTTCTATGTGGATAAAAAGTACCGTAGTCCGAACCGAAACTTGTTAAAAATTGGAATCGAATTAACCAAATCAAGGGGATCAGTTTGGTACGGTTTTTGGTATTTCGCTCAGCTGTAGGGTACATATTCTAAAGATAACAACGATTAATTACGGAAAAACCCCTAAAAAAACCACTGGTTTAAAAAATATCTTATTTATTAATAATACAATTATTATTTGTAACGGAGAGAAAAAAAATGTCCCATGCACTTTTGTCCTGTAACTATAATTATTGCAAACGAATAAATAGTTATAATTATATTACAAACTTTTAAAAGTAAAACTGCAACCAAGCTAACTAAAATTTGTAGCCACTACTTTACATGCTAGAGCGGCAACCAAACACCTCCTAAAATGCAAGTTCTGAGAAGATTTTTGTAAGCTAAAAATTACCTTATAAAGATTTATCCACATGCTATTGAATAGTTAATTTGTGAGATTACCTGTTGTCGCATAGAGATTTTTGTGTAAATTAGTGATAGTTCAGTTCAGTTTTTTTTTTTTTTGGATCTAAATGAGCCCACCCTTTTGCTGGAATTTCTAACGGTGCACATACTTAAGTTGGTTTATATTACAAGTTTGCCATTAAAACTTTTGAACAATCATGTCCTCTCTATCAACCCCTTAGAGAATGGTCGTATGGATTTTAGACCCGAAGTGAATAAATCCTTTATGAGTACTTGAACCCAAACTAAATGGGTTCCAATAGTAGAAAACTCACTGGCTACCCGATCAGTAAGAATCCTGTCTGGAGTTAAAGGTTCGGACGAGATTATGTCACGGAAAAGAAAGAGAAAGAACTTTTTGGAAATATTTAGTGTACCCACTGAGAAGATATCATCTCTTTTTTCAAATTGAAGGATGTACTCACTAAAGCAAGCTGTGCTAACTAAGACAGGTGATGCGCTCCTTTCGAAATTCTCCTTTTTCTAAGTGGACCCTCCTGTTAGTAGAAGTTGTTTAAGTGGGTTCACAAAGCATAGGGGTGGCCTCATTTAGAATTTCCCTTTTTTACCCTGTTTTTGCTAGAATTTACTCAAACCCATAAATTTACGAACAATCGCGGACCTCATTAAGAAAATCCCATGGTCAATTACAGTAACAATTTTTATTCTCGTGATCGTCTCATCCAAAAAAACATCTCCAAATCGGATCCTAATCCTTCGAAAACTACAATAAAAAACATCCGACGGTGGAGAGGGGGACCAGCCGCGGGGACGCGGAGCCGCCCCCAGCCCCCAGGACCTTGGAACTCCATCCCCCCCTTGCGGTAACCTTACCGCCCCGAAAGCCCCCAACTCTTAACCCAACCCAACCTCCTAACTCCAGTTAGTTTAACCCTCATTCCCAGCCTTATATTTACCCCCTCTCATTCCCTTCATTTATTCTCCGCTCTCTCTCTCAACTTCCATTCGCTTGTTTCTTTGTCTTTTAGGTTCCCCAGTTTGTCAGTTTGATGAGAGCAAGAGGTAGAAGATGAGCTGCAATGGTTGCCGAGTTCTCCGAAAGGGCTGCAGCGAGTCCTGCGTGCTCCGACCCTGCCTCCAATGGATCGAGAGCGCTGAGGCCCAGGGCCACGCCACTGTCTTCGTCGCCAAGTTCTTTGGCCGCGCCGGCCTCATGTCCTTCATCTCCGCCGTCCCCGAATCCCAACGCCCCGGTACCTTTATTTACCCCAAATATCGTAGAAAATTGTAATAAATTTTGGTAGGCTGAGAGAGATCTTACCTTTTATCGATTTTACTGTTGCCTGCAGCTTTGTTCCAGTCTTTGCTGTTCGAGGCCTGCGGCCGCACGATCAACCCCGTGAACGGGGCAGTGGGGCTGCTGTGGACGGGGAACTGGAACCTGTGCCAGGCGGCGGTGGAGACGGTGCTCGGAGGCGGGACGCTCCGGCCGCTGCCGGATCTGGATGGCGTCGTGGAGTTGGTTGACGGTGGGCTGAAGCGGAGGAGAGTGGACGAAGCGGCGTGCGACCTGGATCTGTGCTTGACGCCGAGATCGTCAGCTGAGAGGAAGCGGCGGCCGACGACGCCGTCGGAGGGATCGGTGACCACCAGCGCCGAGAGCCCTGTGGATCGATCGGCTCGGCCGAGCCTTTTGAATCTGTTCGTTTAGAGAGAGAGAGTGTGTCGGAAACTTGCGGAGCAAGTTTTGAGATGTATCGGATTCTGATCGGATTCCGACGAGTTTTTCATTTCTTTATGTTTGTTTGTTTTTTTTTTTTTTTTTAATTTTGCGTTTTGGTCCTTGTCGTAGTTGTAATTACCGGCACGGGATTCCGAGGCAGGGAAATGATTGTGTCGGTAGTTACTGGATTATGAAGTGTATTATCTAAATCATAAAATAATTAGATGATAATAAACTTTTTTATTATATGACAAATAGTAAGTTTGATAGGAGGCGAAATGAAAAGTTTGCTGTTTCCCGTTCCGCAGAACAGAGTTGACGTGGGTCATGCCTCTCACAGCGCCGCGTTCGTGTTGACGCGGCATCGCACCAAATCTCGAAACTTTTGGCACGGGAACGTCGCACCCAGATTCTCACCCAGATTGCGGGACCCACGTCCCTTCTAGCTTGACGAGCTAATGAAAGCAACTTTGTTTAGGGGGTTAACCTGAGGATTCAAATCCAAATAATTAATTACTTTAGAAGGGAGAAGAGAAGACCGAGGACCCCAGAGTTGAATAAATTTTTGTAATTATCTGATGATTATCCAGAGATTTAGGCTTTGCTTTTGAATTAATTAATATTGATATGACGTGGACGGTGCAAGTGGCGATAGGTGAGTTTTTGTCGCGTAGCTGAAAGCGGAGACGCGATAAGTGGTGTTGGGAGGGGTAATTATCCTTTCGGCTGCCCGTAGAGAGATTATTATGCGGGGGGGTCCTGGATCTGCCACGTGTAAATTTTTCATTGGCTTTTCCATGACTCCACTCGGTTGTAAATGATTTGTCTAATTACCATTTTGACATTCAAGACTTTTTATTAAAAATGGATTTGATTCGGTCCAATGGATTAATTTTTCGTGAATCTAAGACTGATTTGAATTTTTATTGATTTATTAGAGAGAAAATCTTTGAGATTAATAATATTCGATGGAGAAAGCAATTATTATCATCAAATCCTCTCTTTTTTCATGATGAAAAGTAAGAAAATATTCTCATTACTATCAAATTTCTATAAAAAAAAAAATGAAAATATATTTAAAAAAAGTGCTAATTGTTATCACTCAAACTCCTAAATTAAGCAGTAAAATATGAAAATTCAATAA
Source organism: Dracaena cambodiana (assembly GCA_036321105.1). Lineage (NCBI taxonomy): Eukaryota > Viridiplantae > Streptophyta > Magnoliopsida > Asparagales > Asparagaceae > Dracaena > Dracaena cambodiana. The sequence continues at coordinate 33,599,174 of JAYEPQ010000017.1, forward strand.
TGCTATAATCTACCAAATATATTCGGGCACGTGTTACAAATCTTCAACAAAATTACAATTTTTTTTTTTTGCTTGCAGTTTTTAACCGAGAGGGCCGAGGGCAAGAACGACTCTTCAGGCTCCAAAGAGGCGTGTTGCAGCGGGCCAAGGGATGCATCCTCGATCGATCTTTAAAAGCTTAATTCTCAGCTGGGCCGGGGGCCCACCAGCTTGATTCCCTCCAACGTCGCAAGTTGCGAAAACCCATCCCTTCTGGTGGGGCCCCCATAAAATGTGCGGCGCATGTCAGCGTCGAGTCCCCGGCGTCGTCTTCCTCCTCCATCGTGGGGGATGACGTCAGACTCTGGGCCCCACCTACACTTAAACTTCTTTTGTTTCAGAAGGGAAATTCTAAATGGGCACCACACTTGACTAAGTGAGCACCATTTTCCATCCGGTGCTCACTGCTTAAAGTGGTGTGCGCATTTAGAATTTCCCGTTTGAGAAAAAGGTAAAATCCTTTTGTTTTTTCCTCTCTCTTTTGTTGTTTGGTGGTGGTGGTGGTGGGGGTGGTGGTGGTACGTACGCTCGATTTGGTTCTCCGCACTTCCCTCAGTTGAGTGGTGTGGCTCTGTTCCTCTTTAGACTTTTGGGGGCATCGCCTCGCCTCGCCGCGTCCCGTGGGCCCCGCGCGCACTCGCTTGGTTCCCTCTCTTCCCCGTTCTTTTTGCTGGCACGTGCGAGGGTTCGTGTGCAGTTGACACGTGGGAGACTTCACATGGAGAGCACGTGAGGGCGAGAGGGGTACCCCGTTCGGGCGAGTTTGTGGGGGAAGTTCTAAACAAGCACACCACTGGTTCAAAATTAATTCTCAGCGTTCGGGAATAATTGAAAAAAAAAAAAAAAAACATCGCTATATCAAAGGACAAATTTGTAATTGTTTACAATATAGGGAGGTGTGCTCTCTAAGAAGAGTGGTGTCCTCATTTAGAAATTTCCTTTTTTGGAGGCCATGGATCCTTGTGAATGGGGGGTGAGAATGGGCAACTAAAAATCACATTTTGCTCCTTGTCTAAGATGATTTTGGGCAACTAAAAATATATTTTCACAATAATCGCTTTTACTGTAGTAATTTTTCTCTTTACTGTACGACATTCCAATATTTATTTATGTTGCTCTTCTCAGGTTTCGGCCTCTTTATACAGTAAATTTTGAGACCGCTAGAAATTCTATTGAATTCATATATCTTTAAACATTCAATTTTTGAACCGATTCACTAGTTCAAAAATAAATGAAATAGATAAAATGGAAAATATCTTCAAAGTGGAGTGTATAGTAAAGAAAACAACGAAAAAATAATTCCACATTGATAAAAGTATTGTAAGGATGTGAGTTTAAATATGATTGTTTGGCCCATATGATTACTTATGTAAGAAAAGCAAAAACCTTGAGCACTAAGGGACGCGCTTGTGCGAGAGCGAATTGGCACTTTAGTGGAGCACTTGGATTCGACCCGCCCGTTAAGAGTCGTTAACCGTTAGGATCCGACCGTTAGATAGACCTATATCCAAACTCATTAAAAACAATTCATTTTTACTCTTTTATTCTTCCTTCTTCTGCAGACAGAAACTTTGTTTTTCAGACAGAAATTTTCTATTTTCAGAAGAATAGTTCTCTTCTTTTGTTCTGTCCTGCACTACACTATATATAAATTAGAGAGCACTCTTTATCAGATTTGTCAGAGCAATATGATTGCGGCTTCCTTCCTATTACAGACCGATCGTTATATTTTGGGAGATCGACGCCTACTGTAATGCAGAAATAGAACGATGGAGGGCGAATCGATTTTAAGAAGATAGTGTTCAACACTAGTATTGATTATCTTCCAATCATCTTCTGCATATAGTCGCTTCCAATCAGTAAAGTATTCTAATTCTGTTTTCATTTTTATTAGATTATATATATATATATATATATATATATATATATATATATATATATATATATATATATATATATATTCCGTTACTTTCTAGTAGATAATAAAATCAATTCAGATTGAGAATATTTTAACAGTAGTTAGTAAGATATAATCTTATTAGTTTTATTACAATATTTATACCTATGTACAATTATGAATTTTTTATACATATAAATCAATTCGGAATTTTCTCTAATATCATATTTCTATTAGATAACAATCTTTCAGTTTTTAATTTTTATACAGTAGTAATTTCTATCTAATTATTATAAGTAATACAACCAACAAATTCTATATCTACTCTTCTAAACGAATTCGATCGGTTCAGATATATGACTCACATACATATACTATAAAAGGACCACTAGAGAAACCGGCAACCCAGTCATGAATAAATTTTAAAATTACAGACAACTTATATTCTGCTGAGTTACTAATTTTCTTATATATGTACTCATAAGTCGCAAGCTTGAACCGAATCCCCTCTGAGCTCTAACTAAAAGCTCAACAAAAAAGTCATCTTATTAGCATATCTCACTAATTTAGAATATCTTCCTAAATTATGATATCCAGCATATTTGACAAATCTACTATTATTCAGAATATCCAGTATATTTGATTATGCGATTGAGAAATTTATGTAATTAGTATCAATTTGTATATTCATATTATTTTATTTTTACCTTTTATGTTTGTCTTTTTTATCTATAAAAGGATGATTATTGTATAGTTTATTCACATCACATAATATAAAGTTATTCTATACTCTTTCGATTTATAGTTTTATCGCATCTAATATCTTAAAACTTTACAATGTCAAACATTACGAGCAACAATTAATCAAACATTGATTATTTTTTCAACTCCCAATCACATCAAAAATATTCCACCGCCATTGCAATCAAGCAAGCTAGCATTAGTTTAAGCTCTGCATACCCAAACCTAACTTACAAAGGGAAGGGAATCAATCATATAATTTAACAATTTCACAACCAAAGGACTAATATAATCAACTTTATGTCGCAAAAGGGCCTAGATGAGTCATCTATACATTATTTTATTAATTTCTTCCCTCAGCAGTACCCTTTGGTTCTCTAAAAAGCTGCAGCTGATTTGTTGCATGCATGCCTTTGTCAAGTTCAAGTGCATGCATGAGAACATCAAAGGAGTATCAAGCATTTGTTATTATTATTATTATTTGTTTGTTTATAATGTAATTAGTTTTTTTAATTTTGGGCTGACGTAGATCCCACATTGTTAGGGGGGTTTTTATTCCTAATGGGGAGCAGAGCACAATTTGAGTTTTTGTTGCTTTTTAGGTGAACACCAAAGAGGTTTGCCCAATCAATTCCGACCGTTGAGCGGAGTTTGAGTTGGCAAGAACAATGTTTAATTGATAATTAGCAATGATGGATTAGTTTAAAATATATTATTTAAAGTTCCAAAAATCTTAATTAAAGTTTATAAGAAATAATTAGTTTATATTAAGGGTGAGCGATTCGGTTTTTACTGATTTTTGCAAAACTGAATCGAACCGAACCGATTAGGAATGAGAACTGAAACCGATTCAAACTCTCCAAATTTTGAATGATTAATATGTTAATTATTTTAGTTAGCATATCTTGAAAAGGTATCCTGTTAAAAATAATTCGATCGGTTCAATTTTCAAAACTCGAAAACGAAAACCGACTGAAATTATTTTGGTACGATTCGATTTTATTTATTCGGAGCGGATCAGCAATTAGCATCAATAATCATGACCATTACAATCAAATTATATATCTAAAAAGAAATAAGAGTATTTATATAATAAAAGAAGAAGAATAAATATAATAAAGTTGTCCAGTGAAGATGTGCACACCTCAATAAAGGAAATAAATTTTATTTTGTCCCCATTATTGCTTAAAGCTAATTAAAAGTTATAGCTACAATAAAGTTGGGAATTAAGAAGATTAGCGAGGGGGCGACCTGTTCCCTCGCCATGAGGCACGCACGAGGTTGTTACATGGAAAGGCGATAGAATCCCTCGGCCAATGATACCTCACATGCCCACAAAATTGTACGGACACACCTCAAATCTAGCTTGTTGTTTCTTGACTAATCTGCCATTTTTTAACTTGTTATTGTCTATAAGCATTCATTGTATGTGTAGTTTGGTAATGAATGCTAAAATTCAGGGATATGAAAGGCTCCTGTGTGGGAGTTTCTAAAGGGGCACACCATTTTTCCTAGTGAGCCCACTTTACATGGCATTTTTTGTTTGCCGGACAGTTATTAAATGGGCTCACTAGGAAAAATGGTGTGCCCCTTTAGAAACTCCCTTTCTGTATGGGCTTTTTGGATATTCTGACACGGTTCACGCGTCATCTGTTATTTCAAGATGTCTGCTCTTTAAATAGAAATTGTTTTGAATTTCATGTTCGAAGGATATGAATGGAAGGTAACATGTGCACAGATATTGTAGTAGGTGAAGAAACCAGATTGGATACTTATAAGGTTATTTGGAAGGGGAAGTTACCTCAACAATTTATAAAGCTCGTAGGGAAGGATATTTTTGGATTTCATTATGAGAGATTAGGATCGTTGAGGTTATGTTTTAGCGTAAAAAAAAAAAAAGAAAAGAAAAATTAACCAAAGAAAATCAACAATGAATGAAAATTGAAAAATATGGTTGAAGGTATGGTCCACATACTTAGAAATAGTCTAAAATCTAAACAAGATTTTTCCTTATATATGAAGTGGTAATACACTGATCTTCTTAAGCCTAATTACTAACATCTAATCCTATATACAACTCATAATTGCTCTTAAAATTCAAAGGGAATTTCTAAAGAAGCACGGAGCACACTACAGTTATTAGTGAGCCCATTTCATAAAGTTAGTTTATATTACAAATTTACCATTGAATTTTTCGAATTTCATAAAGTTGGTTTATATTACAAATTTACCATTGAATTTTAGATTACTTTCCTAAAAAATTTTGAACCTATGAGAGCTATGAGAGAGAGAGAGGAAGGGAAGCCGTCGGGCGTCTTGGACAAATTCGGACGAAAAAGAGATAATGTGTTATGATAGAGAAATAGTATTTTTTTTTTTTTTTTAAAGAATTGGTGTGCTCACTAAAAAAATTTTTGAAAAAAAAAGTAATCATTGAGATCAGCGGTGTGCTCCTTTAGAAATTCCCAATTCAAATTGTTGATGCCATCCACTTAAAACTACGATAGGGGGCTCGGATCTGGCATCTCAATGGGGCCCACGGCACGACGATAAACGGAAGGAGTGGGGGAGCGAAGAGAGACGACGTCGCCGTCCAGGGCCGACAAGAGGGAGGGAGAGCACGTGGCGTTCACGTGGGAGGGGGGAGATTCCTTCATGGGCAGGGCTCAGGCATCAATGAGACGTACCCCATCGCCGTAATCGTTGACTTTGTCCATTGTCATGCCCCCCAAGTTGAGGAGTTTCCAATGGAGCACACCATTTTTATTACTGAACCCACTTTTTAATTAAAAGTCCAAACAGAAAAGAACTATTTAGTGGGTTTACTAAGAAAAGTGGTGTGCTATTTTCGAAGCTCCCCCAAGTTGGCGGAGCGTAGGCGAAGCGAGAGGACCAGGAATGTCGGTTGTCACGTGACTTTGCATTCTAAAGATAAACAACAGTGTGAGTTAAAGCGCTTCGATACTCGTGAATATTATTGAGCTAGCTAATCATAGCTATGGGGCGAGTTCCTCCTTTCTGGCGCTGAAAGTTCAATTCAAATCGAAATAACCGATTGAAATAAAAACTACTTAAATAGAATCACTATTTTTAGGGTGAGCAAAATTATATTAAAACTAAAATAATTGATTAAAACTGAACTGAATAAGTAAAATCAGATTTGAATTTTTTTTTTCAATTTCAAACTTTAAATTTTAAAATTGAATCGAAATTGACCGAATTATTTAAAAATTATATAACCCAAATATGCATATTTAGATATATATATAGATACATATAAACATACATGTACGCTAATATACACAAACACGCACACATATATATGATTACTATATATGAATTTCGTTGAGGCGTTCTCTACTGAGCGACGCACTACATCGGAGCCATGGTGTAGTGAAAAATGTGTGAGGGTTGCTAGATCGTCGTCGAGAAGCGACGCGCTACGTCGACGCCCGGATGTGGTGTCAAATATAAGAGTGTTCCCACATCTTAATGAGCGGGTGGGGGTAAAAAAGTTAGCTCATAAATATAAACATAAATTTTGATTGGCACCATGGAATATAGGTTCCCTTACAAGTAGATTAGCAGAGTTAGTTGATGCGAGTTAATATTTTGTGCGTGCAGGAGACTAAGTGGGTAGGTGAGAAAGTTAAAGTCATAGAGCCTTGGGGTTATAAACTTTGGTATACGGGTAGAGATAGAAATCATAATAGGGTAGGTGTGATCATAGATAAGCAATTACTTGGGGATGTAGTGGAGATTAGGAGGAAGAGTGATAGAATTTTATTAGTTAAACTTATTTTAGATAGAGAGATTTTTATTGTCATTAGCACTTACGCTCCACAAGTAAGACTTAATGAATCCAGTAAATATCAATTCTGGAAGGATCTAGATGAGATAGTACAAGAAATACCCGCTAGAGAAAAACTATTTATTGGTGGTGATTTCAATGGGCATGTAGGAACTAGTCGTAATGTGTTTGATAGTGTACATGGAGGATTTTGTTTTGGAGAAAGAAATGAGGCAGGTAACTCAATTCTAGATTTTACTTTGTCTTATGATTTAATTTTAGCAAATACTTGGTTTAAAAAGAGAGTTTCTCACTTAATTACTTTTAAAAGTGGATCGAATGCAAGCCAAATAGATTTCCTTTTAATTAGGAGGGTAAATAGAGTTAGTTGTATCGATTGTAAGGTAGTACCAGGTGAGAGTGTAGTTACCCAACATAGACTCCTAGTTTAGATATTCATATTCGATAGAAACTTAAAAAAATTAAGTGTAAATTATATCATAAGATTTAGTGGTGACGAATAGAAGGTAATCAAAAAGTTTTTGTAGATAGAGTAGTACAAGAAGTAGATTGGAGAGACTATGATGATCCTAATGTAACATGAAACAAAATAGCTAGCTGCATTAAAAAAATAGCTAAAAATATATTCGGTGAGTCGAGAGGCGGTGCTTCATCATGTAAAGATATATCATGGTAAAATGAAGAGGTAAAAAATACTATTAAAATCAAGCGAGACCTTTATAGAGATTTGAATAATAATAATAATAATAATAATAATAATAATAATAATAATGGAATAAGTTTTGAGAAGTATAAACTAGTAAAGAAGGAAGCTAAAAATACTGTTCGTGATACAAAAACTAAATTATATAAACAAGTGTACGAGAAGTTAGATAATAAAGAGACAGCAAAAAGATATATATAGAATTGCTCGAATAAGAGAGAGAAAGTCTAAAAACTTATATACTGTAAAGTGTATTAAACATGAGGATCAGACAGTTCTAGTTCGAGACGAAGATATTAAAGAAAGATGAAAAAATTATTTTAATAGATTATATAATGGTAGTTTTACTCAACATTTGGGAGATCTTACTATTTAATGTGAGGATATGAATTGTAGTTTTATGCTCATAATCAAAGAGTCTGAAGTAAAAGAGGTTTTGAAGATGATAAAATCAAGAAAATCTGTTGGTCCAAATGAGATTCCTATAGAGCTATGGAGATACTTAGGAGAGATTGGTGTGATGTGGCTAACAGATCTTTTTAACAAGATTTTGTAAACCAAGAAAATGTCAAATGAATGGAGGAAGAGTAACCTAATACCTCTGTATAAAAATAAAGGCGACATTCAGAGTTATTCTAATTATCGGGGAATAAAACTCATGTGTCACACTATGAAACTTTGGAAAAGGGTAATTGAATATAGATTGCGACAAACTATTAAAATATCGGAGAACTATTTTGGATTTATGCCGGGGCGATCGACGATAGAAACTCTTCATTTACTTCGTCAACTTATAGAGCGATTCCGAGAGAGAAATAGAGATTTGCATATGGTATTTATTGATTTAGAGAAAGCCTATGATAAAGTTCTACGAGAGATACTTTGGTTGACACTAATAAAGAAAAGAGTTCCCATCAAGTATATCGACATAATTAAGGACATGTATGATAGAGTAGTGGCCAATATCAGAACATATGGTGGTCTAACAAGTGATTTTTCTATCACAATTGAATTACATCAAGAATCTGCATTGAGCCCATTCTTATTTGTTATAGTGATGGATGAGCTCACTAAAACCATTCAGGATGAGATACCTTGGTGTATATTATTTGCTGATGATATTGTCTTAGTTGATGAAACAAGAGAAGAGGTAAATACCAAGTTAGAGTTATGGAGATATACATTAGAATCTAGAGATTTTAGATTGAGTAGGTCTAAAACAGAGTATATGGAGTGTAAATTTAGTAAACGTCGTACTATAGACTATAATGCTGTAAAACTGGATAGGCAATAGATACAAATGAACAGTCAGTTTAGATATTTGGGTTCTATTATTCAGAATGATCGATAATGATGTTAACCATAAGATACAAGCTGGCTGGTTGAAATGGATGAGGGCAACGAGAGTTTTATGAGGGCAACGAGAGTTTTATGCGACCGTAACATTCCGTTGAGATTGAAAGGAAAATTTTATAGAAATGCTATTAGGCCAATTTTATTATATGGTACGAAATGTTGGGCTATAAAGAAACGTTATTCACAGAAAATAAGTGTAGCAGAGATACGCATGCTCCGTTGGACGTGCAACAACACTAGGAGAGATAAAGTGAGAAATGAAGATACTCGTGCTAAGATAGATGTAGCTCCCATCGATGAGAAGATGCGAGAAAATCGCTTACGATGGTTTGGTCATGTGCAACGTAGGCATACAAGTGTACCAATTCGAAGAGGAGAGTTTATCAATGTAGGACAAGTTAAAAGAACGAAGAGAAGACCGAAGAAAATATGGATGGAGGTGATACGCAAAGATATGAAGTCTGGAGGTTTAAATAAGGAGATATTACTTGATAGAAATGAATGGAGAAGGAATATCAGAGTGATCGATCCGGCGTGATTCTTTTTTGGTTTATGTAGCCTACCCCAAATACTTGGGATAAAAGGCTTAATTGTTGTTAGTCAGCAACTCAGGTAAGTTACATGAGTCAGAAGTGAAAGAGTGAAAATCCTATTATTCTAAAAAAAAAAAAAAATGGATCATAATCTCTACATCCTTAGCTTCCTTAGAATCAAATTCTATGAATTTTAAAGTTTACTCTCCCCCTTCATCATAAAAAAAAAATTGTATTCCCAAAAAATCGTTAATTTTGTATTTATTTGATTGAAGACTAAATCAAAACTAGAACTCAAGAAATTGAATATGAACGAACACTAAATGATCAAGATCATAATCCAAGAGAAATGTTTTTTAAAAAAATTATTAGAAATAGTAAAATAAACCATAGTTCAGATAACTTGTGTGAGACAGAACACACAAAGGCTCCATTAAATGCATAGGATAAATGTCGAAAACAAGATCATGATAGTGCAAACAAAAGTAGTCTGCCAAGTATAAGCTGAGCTGGAAAAAATAAGCAGCTATTTTTCATTATAACGTCCACAAATCCTAGAAAAGAAAATTATATAAAGAACAAGATGGAATAACCAGAAACAGGACAAGAAATTGAAATTGAAAGAGTAGGACTGAAGAATCCTCAAGGCTTTCATAAAAGTAGGTCAGATCAAAATTTTGGCCGTCTCTATATAAAATTTCAAATTAGAACAATTAATTTTTTTTATTTTTAATTCAAAATTTTGTATAAGACATAATAAAAATTAACTATGGACATGTCCATTACCATTCCTAAATCAAGTCAATCAATGATCAACGCATGAAGTAAAATGAAAAAAAGAAAACAAACTAGATTGACCTCACTTTGTTTCTGAGTAAGTGATGGTAACACATTAAAAGGAAACAAATGTACGTTGAACACAGGACAGAGCACAAACTTTTAGAGGGTGAGCGTGGTCGACTACAATGTACGTTGAAAACTAAGTGAGGTCAACCTCCACACCACAATTTGCTATAATAAGAACTCTACTGTGTTAAATAAGGAACAAAAGGATTAGAGAAATACGTAATCTTTCCTCTAACAAAGAGAAACCTGAAAACATCACATATTTACATTAGATTTACCTTGATCAAGATCAGGTGGAGTTAAAAAATAAACAGATGTGTTGTGTATACAGCCAAATGTAATTTCTGCGAAGGGAAAAAAAAAGAAAAAAGGCCACCCCTATGGTAAGCATGCATATAAAAATACATGAGTCAGCTGACTTACAAGAGATCGATTAGAGCTGAAATAGAAGACCCCAAGCTTCTGTCATGCCTTATTATTACCTTTCAGCGCAATCTCCAGTTAGAGGGAAAAAGAAAGTTGCTGTGGTGTTAGTAGTCACAGAGGTAGTAATGGAGCCTTGGTCTACGCTTGCAGCACTTCACTTGGTTTGCATCTTAGTTGTAAGGAATGGCAACGCAGGCTACACTGCTTTACCTGTTACTTATTTATGTTAACATATAGAAGAAGAAAACTTGAAAAAGAAAACGCGAACATTTAGCTATCCTGAACAACAGCTGCAGAGGTGCTTACATGCAATGCTGCTACGGTGGATAATAGATCTCGGGAATGATTCAACAAACCTCGTTCTTGTTCAGCCATTTTAGAGAGCTCAGTTACCAAGGAACTTCTTCCTTCTACCTATAAATGCAGATTACAAAAAGTTTATAGGGTTAGAGGCAGTAACATGAACGTGAGCACTGCACGTGTAGCAGGTGAATCGAATGAAAGAAGTGGATAGCACTAGTAACTTTTTAAAGATATAAGTTGTCTATATTTCATGGGCAAGTGACTCTTTAACAGAGTGGGGAACACAAATTTTGTGAGAATGCAATGCACTTAGATGCGCTCCCAAATCGTTTGCAAAAGGTGGATAGCAAGTACCAAAATTCTATCATCTACAGTCAGCTTAAGAAAAGCTTTGGGTACTAATAAATTACGATCAACTTCCATCAACATCAAGAGTTATACTAACTAATTCCCAAACATCAGGAACTTGTATAAGTTGTTAGGCGAAGAAAATAACACCTTCACCAACCAGTGCTCCACCTCCAACGTCAAGTGTTTTGTTAAGTAATCGGCGAAGAAAATAACACCTTCACCAACCAGTGCTCCACCTCCAACGTCAAGTGTTTTGTTAAGTAATCCCCAAACATATCCAGGAACTTGTATGACTTGTTAGGTGAAAAGATTGAGAAACATCTTAGCAAAACATATATCAACAACTGTAGGACTGCTTGTTCTTAGGACAGTTTTTTTTTAAATAAATTAAAAAAAAAAATACTGGAAAGCATCTCTTTAACTTAGCAGAGAACACATAGTTTGCGAGAAAATAGTGCATTGAGATGTGCCCCAAAGCAGCAAACCATTTGCAGAAGTGGGCAGAAAGTGCCGATATCTGGTTATTTATTCTTGAAAAAGCTGTAGCCAATTTAAGAAAAGCTTATGCTAGGAATAAAGTAGGACCATCCTCTTCCAACATCAAGATTCTTGCCAACTAACTCCTAAATTTGTTCAGGAACTTGTACAATTTGTTAAATGAAACAAATTCAGAAACACCTTAGCCAACCATGCGGTCTTATCTCTGGAGTTTCACTGAATTGCCACATACACACAATAGTACAGAAGAAGAGGAATGTCTCTCCATTTTTCATTAACTGTCTCAAAATTAGAATAAAGGACCAGGCAAGCTGTTCATATTGATATTAGTTCTATATGGCTCCTATATATCTAAATAAGAACGTGCAACTTTCCAACCATAAACAAGGTCATGATACAATGAGTTATGGAGAAAACACTTACTAAGAAATCATGAATTTATACTAGAACCATGACAAGAAAACATGAGCATTGACAATTGTTGCATAAGATGTCATTTAATATATGTCAATTCATGCATAAGATGCCCAACGGAAGGAGCCATTGTTTGGGCACATATAATGCTAGAATACACAATTCAAGTTTGAAATACAGCCACAATGTAACATAATAGTCATCTACAGTATTAGAAAAGGAGGAATATTTAAGTTTTGTATGACTTGTTCAACAACAATAAAACACCAAAAGACAATCAAAGGGAAAAACTCTGTGTTGGAGAAATGCACCAAGACAAAAATTTATGAAGGCACTAACCTTGGATAGCAACGAGCATATTGAGGTCCCCATGGCCTGCATCACATCAACCGCGGAACTAACCGCATCTTTCACTTGTTGTAAATCTGCCTGTTACACAGAATTGCCTGTGAGACTTAGAAATTAATGGGTTCAGACAAATTTGTTAATAATTAATATAGATATAGCAGCACTAACCCTAGCTCCACCAACAACTGGAAGCCGAAGAGTGCTCGCCTTTAATGCTTCAGTAGCTCCTGATAATGAACTAGCATGATCTCTGTCGATATGCGACCACTCTTCTAAATACATCATCTGCATCAACCAAAGGCAATGAGTTTTAAAGGAAGAAACAAAAAACTCTTGACAAACATCTACATAGAGACATCCATTATCTTGTCAAATGTTACTGAAAATAACTTCAAGAAATTAAAAGCATCATTAAATTGTTTCTCGTATCATTATACTAACTGCAATAACTAAGCCTACTTAAACGCTCTTAGGTAAAAGTTCGAACGAATGGCAGATAAAGAGAAAGTAATATCTGTTGAAACTATCAATAAAAATACAAGTTAATAATTAAGAGCTTTGGGCTCACAAATTACATGTATCACATGGCTCAGAAATCTGGGTAAGAGATGACTGTCTGTAAGGAAATCTTTTTTTTTTTTTTCCTCCCCTTCCTCTTCTTCTCACTTGTCATATGAGATTGTGTGTTGTCTTTTCTTTTCTTCCTTCTTTCCACTTGTGTATAAGCACTTCCCACTGAAAAAACAAGGTCCACGGATTAACCAATGTACTGGCAAACAATCGATTAGAGGACCTTAATTCCATTGAGCGGAAGTCTTTCGACATTAGATAGAGAAGAAGATTCATTCCTTGCTTCTATGCCTTCACCTTTTTAAAGATGTCAAGGTTATGATATTCTTAGTAGATCTACTTAACATAGTCTTGTAATACTTCACGACTTCTTAGTAGTATATCTACATCAAAATTCTGCTGTTCAACATGATATCCACAAGAATTACAAGACTATCCATAAGCATACATGGATCACACGTTCAACATGATATCCATAAGCATAGATAAAAATTCATGTGATCTGAACACTCCCTAACCATTTGTCAAGTGATTCCTGGCGTTCTATTATTGAAAACCCTGTATTTAATCATCATTTGATGCAAGATGAATCCTTCAAATGCATGATTTTCCATCCACAACCATTTTAAGGCATGTATATCATGACGGATGGAATAGATCATCCCTTTACATACTCCACCATTCAAGAACTGCCACAGTAAAAAATTTGGTTGTTTAGTTACATGCCCTGTATTTAATCATCATTTGATGCAAGATGAATCCTTCAAATGCATGACTTTCCATCCACAACCACTTTAAGGCATGTATATCATGAAGGATGGAATGGATCAAACCTTCACATACTCCACCATGCAAGAACTACCACAGTAAAAAATTTGGTTGTTTAGTTACGTTCTATTATTGAAATCCCTGTATTTAATCATCATTTGATGCAGGATGGATCCCTTACATGCATGATTTTCATCCACAACCATTTTAAGGCATGCATATCATGACGGATGGAATGGATCATCCCTTTACATACTCCAACATGCAAGAACTGCCACAGTAAAAATTTAATTGTTTAGTTACGTGCCCCACAAATCTCAAATATTTATACATATACCCCCAAATCTCATAAGTTCAACCCAGTATGCCTTCCTCATTATGAAATGTTAAATATTGATGGAAACATCATAAAAAGACCAAAAAGCACTTTTAATAATCGTTAAAAAGAATTTCATCTGGTTTCTCGCTAGACTCGACCCCATCAGTTTATTTCCCCTTCTGCAGTTGTGAGAGACAAAGAGGCAGAGAGCTCTTGGGGGATGAGAGAGATAAAAGAGGGCACGGGAGAGAGACAAAGAAGAGGTGCTAGAAAGGGGGATCGAATATGATAGTCATGAGGGGTATTTCAGTGATTCCAAATAGGTTTTAGCATGACAAAATAGTAGAAAATGGAATAATCCCTTAATACTATGTTCTTTTAATAAAAAAGGATAATATTGGGTCCAACTCATGAGAATTGGGGGTATATGTAAATATTGAGAATTGGAGATTTGAATTTTGGGTGTGGGGTGGGGGTTAAGTGTATTGTATACTTTCAATTTGCCGGGTATGCAAGTTAAAATACCCAAGAAATTTCCTATTAGCTAATCCTTCTCAGACATGAAATGGTTATTAGACTTATTTCATCTATATAGGGTTATTTCTCTGAATTCCAAAAAAAAAAAAGATTATTCAGTGGGGGCAAGAGGCCCCACATGTCGCACCTCCCTCCATGTACGAAGGGAGGCAAGCAATCTAATCTCCCACGTCCTGTTCAAGCTTTATAAGATCTCAAATGGTAACAATAACAAGTGATTTTGCAAGTGGCAACCCCCGCTTTCTCATCCCTTCTAATAAAACCTGTGATAGATCCTCAATCGAGAAACAATGGAAAAAGGGACTGTAGTGGCATAAATAAAAAAAAATAAAAAAAGTAAACTTGAGCAGGTAGAGAAAAGAGTGCAAATATATAAGCATACTCATACTAAGCATGCATAATTAGTTGACTAGGATCCTAGTAATACGAATTGAAACTTGTATACCAGCTTAAAAGGCATGGTGAACACAAACATTGTACGTGTCTTTTATATGGGCAAAATCTCTAAATGATGTGAAATTTTACTTTTAGGTTATTCAGGTACCATAGATCAGATTTATATGTTGGATTTTAAATTTGATGCTCTAACCTATAGTTTTCACTTAATAGGATGTCTGAACTGAAATCATATGGGTACTGTAGGAATTAAGATCCAAGTCAAACTAGTGCTTTGCTGCGTCTGTTTCTTTGCAAAGTCAGCCTTAGGCAGTACTGGGCTAAAAGCAACCTAAAAAAACATGACAATTTGCCATAAATCATAGAGATACTATCATTTGTGAGCTAGAGAGAATCAAATATGTGATGTACGTTCCACAGAAATATACAGGTAAAAAGTTTACAGATGACAATCACAAGCATGGATCATCCATGCGATTGACCATGTTATCTAAGGCCAACCCCAAAATTACTACTTAAGAAACCACCCTTTTTTGGACACAAATGTAAATACCAGCACTATGAGCTAAGAAAATCCAATCAACTAGCTGCTTGAATATACACGACAAATCATTGTTATAGTTGATCCACACCATTCATCAAATATCCATAAAGTTGTACAAAATTATGAGAAATACTAGACTTAAACCCCTTTAACTGTGGATCAGCTATGTTGCACCTGTTTTAGTATTGAAAACTGTTAATTTTTTGACTGCTCCATGCATGGGGTAGATGTAACCAAACCACGTAATTCCCTATTTATGAAAATTACAAATTATAAACAATGTGGATCATCCATTTGAATTACCAAATATGTGCCTATAGCTACTATCCTCGTATGAAAGGAATTCCAAATTAGATACCTAGATATGAACAATAACATAATTAATAACAAGAATGTTCTTAATAAATCCTCTATAGCAAATACCTTAGCCTGACCTAGAAAATCTAAAATGAACTAGTATCTATTGAAAGAACAATCCCCTAAAACACACAGGGAAAATAGATATAACCTGTTAGCTAATAACTTAAATTAAAGCATACTTAAACTATATATATATATATATATATATATATATATATATATATATATATATATATGAGAAAGAATATCAACCAAGAATCAAATAAAAAATATTATTTTAATAGTTAATTATTTATCCAGACATTTACAAAATATGATACAGTATTTAGCTTCAAGTAAACTTATCTCAAAAGGATCTAAGACTACAAGAAATTATAACATGATGATATATAACATTAAACTCTAAAAAGGCGATGATAACTAGAGAACATAATTTATGGCTAACTCAACTGAGAAAATAAATGGAAAAAACCATCAACACTTGTGAATCAAGTTATAGCAGGAACCGATGCTTTCATGCAACATATAGTGATACAGAAATATTTGCTACCTCGATGAAGGAAAACTAGATAAATATTCCAAGTCTCCTAGTTCAAAATTTTAATCACCGAGAATTAAACAAGATTGAGCTAAGTTTTAGTAATATACTGATATTTCTTCAAAAAAGAGGATGGTTACTAACTCTATTCTTTTTTCAATTTTATTTCTAATACTACAGTCATAATTTGTACTAAAGATCCTGAAACCTAAATGTTTACTTTGTTTTCAATTGAATATTCAAATCAGAGTAATTGAAAGAAAACCTGCCATCTCAGGGAGATCGGTGCCATCACGTCCATGAAGTTTATACATTTGAGATCTTCATAGGATGCAAAATTTGATATATCGTTTTCATCATCAGACACTGATCTCTTTATAATAGCTCTTCTTATGCTCATGTTATCACAATATGTGTATCACTTGTCCTGTGACTGGGCAAATTGCTATTATGATTATATATAGATAGTATGTGGTCTGTTACTTGCCATTAAGTCAGAAGATGATAAAGCATACCATGTTTTGTTTTGCCTCTTGAGTTACTCCTACTCTAGCTTTGTTATTTGCTGCTTCAACATTTTGGTGACCAGTAGAGTGTTTTAATTTTCGCTTTCCACTCACTAGTTTTTTCCTGTAATTACTGTTGCCTAGTCCAACCTTTCCGATTGCTTGTGCAACTTTCAAGTCATAAGAAAAAAAATAATAATGGAGCCTCTATGTCAAATTTTGGGTCTAACTACATGAATTCATACAGCTCCACATCTGTAGCCACCTCATCTTCTTAATTACCAATCAATATATCTTTGCTCATTACCCTAATCCATATATTTTTTGGTCTAGTCCCAGCATGTCCTCTCCTTCGTTTACAATGTTACCATCTCTCCTAGCCAGTACACCCACCAGTCTGAGGTGCAAAGGTTCAAACCATCTGTAGTGATTCTCTCTCAACTATTTTTAACTCCTCATGCAAACACTCATTATGTATCCAATCTTGCAGTTTATTCCACATATACATCTGTATGCTAGCTTTGTGGCTAAACATATTTTTTTAAATATGCTTATTACTTCGGTATGTTTCAGTAAGTTTCATCCGGAATTTAATAGAACTAGTGTGAAACTTAATGAAACTAGTTCAAAACTGAGGGATATTAACTGAAACTTTGTGAAACCGAGATTTATGTCTATTTTTGGATCAAAACCAACACCTAGAAAAAAAACTTTGATCCATGCTAAAAAGCTTGCAATATATGAGAGACTTCAAAGACTTATATTATGTGACGAGATTAAATCATTAATATTTTATTTTCCTTTTTTTACTAATAAAATATGTTCAAACAATTGTGGATTTTGATGTGTATAATATGTAGATACATGCATAAATAAACACATAGTTGCATTGTCTACTTAAGGATTTAGGTGTCCTCTTGTCTGCATTGTGTGGTATCCGTGTCCCATATCCGTGTCCGTATCCATGTCCGTGTCTATGCCTCATAACTCAAATGTGTAATCAGGTAATTCAGGATTTTGACTATATGTCTTACTCTTGTTGTTAAAGATCAATGACCAGTTTAAAGATGATGAAAGATGCACTACGTCCTAGTTACAGCCCAAGGAAAGTAGCAAATAAGCATGCATAAGCGACAATCAAAACTTATTGATTCATGAATAAGAAAGAGAAAACTGAAAAGCATGAAATGTAGTTTCAAACGCAATAACTACGAACATAAGATGAGGGCAAAAACATACTTGTTCCTTAAGGATGGAAGTTAATTTTAGACTTTGTGTCAGTTGTTGCAGCTTGATCCTTTTCCGAGTTACAGAATCATGCAATTCTGAGGTTGCTAACCATGCATTATACAGGATTTTCTGGTAAGGGACAAAAAAAAGCATTGGATGAGTACTTGCAGAGGTTCAAAGTCTAAATAGCAATGCTGGACAAGAGAAGCACTGGACCATTAACATGTATCAATGATATTGAATTGATCCAACCAGTAAACACAATGAATTTGTGTCCCATGACTGTGTAGCTACAAGATTAGCGAATACAAGCTAACAAAGGACCTCTAGATTGTGCATAAATTTAACTTTAATGGCAAGCATAAACCACAAATCACAACTTAACAAGTGCACAACTCGGTTAATTTCTAGCCAGTTTGAAGTTATAATGTCGCAGCAGATAAATAACACTTGATTCCTTACTTGATTTGAATACTTTCTACCTGCATGTTTGTTAAATAAAGATTCTGGCAGGCCAACACCAAAGCACAAATTTTATAGATGAATGATTTAGAAAAATATTAGCTACATACTTACAGTCAGTTCTTTCTTTGTTCAAACAGTTCATCAAGCCTCTTTTATAAGTTATAACTTATAACCTTTTCATATCTGTCCCACACGCTTGGCTTGAATGCACACAAGTAGGCACTTCAGCAGCTATCATGCTTAAGACGACTGATATTTTATTACTTCTCTTATATTTCATTTATCTATTAAAAGAAAATTAAAAAGATTTCTTTGACAAGCAGTCCTCATTATCCGCATGCTTCTCTTTGACTTCAATGTAGTCAATTCAACTTTTCCTTTTCTTTCCTTAATTTGTACACATTTGAATTATTGTTGCACAACGTTATAGGGGGTTTCATACTTAAAAAGTAGCTAGCTATGGGGGCCTCTTAAGGGATATAAGCTATAAAATAAAAATGTTAAATAGGGGGCATCTCTATTCTGACATGTTTTGGATGAAAAGAATCTGTTTCTTTCTACCCCACCATGCATATCTTAAACAAAATTCTGAGTCGATATTCATGAATCCGGACTGGGCAAAAACCTAATTAATAAACACAAGGATGTTGTTTAGCAGTCTGTCTAAAAGCAAATACAACAAGCAGAATTTATAAGGATATTACATCCTTTATTCCCTCTCGGGTAACCAAGTTTCAGATGAAACGTCATGTTCTTAGTAGTATCAGCGATAAGCTCCAAATTGTCATCACCATGCAACTTATTGCAACAAAGGCTCACCATCCTTCGAATTATTGAACAGATGGTCAAATACAGAAAGGAAAAGCAGCAAATTGCATCCAGATCATAGAGCATAAATTTTATCACCACTCCTGACTACAAAGGAGGCAGGTCCTATTCACTTTCAAGAGGTTAGCCTACATGATATTTTTAATAGGTAGAGGGCCATAAAAATGGACACGGCAAATGTTTGCCAATATGTTTTTGCCAGCTCAAACTTTAATGGATAATAGTATGAATATATTATGAAAGGAATGGAAGGCAGTAGTAACAGAGAAGAAACCTTAAAAATGAAATGAATCAAGAAAGTTTATAATCAGATAGGAATAGAAGAATTAGGACTCTTCACCTTTATAATGAGGATCCTTGACAAGATATGGCCAGATACATAGTTCAATGCAACAAGATAAGGCAAGCCACATGAGGTCTACAGTGCACTACATGAGATCTCAAATACACTACTAGTAAGAAGAAATTGTAACACTTGAGTGTCTGCCTATGATTAGTAGAAACAGACATGAGTGTCATGCTCCAATATAGACATTGAGTGTCAGGGAACATGACATGCTTTCTGCATACAGACATTGAATGTCAGGGAACAGGGCATGCTTTCTGCATAAATATGCAAGGCAGATGCAGCATCAAAAGCGTAGCCATTGAATGGCTGGAGGATAGCAAGTTCAATAAGAAACAGAGGAAAGGAACAGATGAGCGTACCTAGTCTAATATATTATTACTTCATTTATTCATAAAATCATATCAAAATACCAATAGCTTTTATTATACCCTGGGAAGGAATCACAAGAAATATATAAAGCAATCATCATTTTATCCAAAGGATTGTCCATAGATGCAGGTCAGCTATGGAGCACAAGTGAACTCAAGGTTAAGAAGGCTCTGCTTAATCATTAACCACGCTCAGCTATTGGCTATCAAGCTAATAAGAACTCTATGGTTGGTGCAAAAATCCTAAATAAGGCAAGAGGGCCTCATCATAAGCCTACCTTTTCTCTAGTATATGGTTTACTTATGGTCATGCACATAATCCTAATGCCGTTAAGGACCAGGAATTCCACTACTATTTCTCTGACATACCATACACTTATACACTTTGACACTCGAGGATACTTCCCTAACACTCTGGTGATGCTTCAACTTGTAGAATTATAGCAATACAACAGTCCAATCAAATGCTAATTCTTCAATGCAAAAGATATCTAATTTCCTTCGTACTAAGATAATGGCCTAAGCTTATTTTATTGGAATAGTGTTCAAACAGTTATGTTGATTACTTACGACCTAAGATTACCTAACATTGATGATGCTTTAAATAACAGAATTTTAATAATACAACTGTTCCAATCCAAAGCTAATTCTTAGTGCAAAAGACATCTAAATTCCTGTGTATTAAGACATTAGCCTAGCTTATTTTATTGAAATAAGATTCAATTGGTTATGTTGCTTACTCATGACCGAGGATTCATTCGCTTAAAGATCTTATCCCTAAGCTAAAGGAATGTCCCTGTGGTATCTTTTAAGAGAGTTCTCATATCAAACACTTCTGAACCACCGGACACTTGAGACTGATGTGATATACATTAAGTAATATAAATTTCTACATAGCTAAAAAAAGAACATAACCAAATTCCGTTAAGAGATTCCTAATTTTTTTTATACTTGATTGTTGTTATAATTTACCTAAAGATGAATAGCATAACGCATGGTATTCTAATCTCAACTATCCAACTACAAACTCAAACACAACCAACACCAACCCATCAAAAAGGGAATGAATAAGACATTAGCAATGCAACTTTGACCCTCACAAAAAGAGATTAAAAAGAATTGCAGAAATTATGAGGGATTTGAACTCCTAATGGCTCCAAAAAAAAAAAAAAAAAAAACCTAAAAACCTACCTAAGCTAAAGGACTAGATCAATAGAATGATTGGAAATAACTTAATAACATGACTGTGTTATCAAATTTGGAGTTCAAAGATATGCTATTCAATGGAAGTCGGTTGCTTTCAATTAACATCCTTGACCAGCATAGTTGGGAGATTGAGATCATGATTCATCATGATTCATTATTGTCAGCTACCAATCAGTTTGATCACACAGCAATAACAACCAAATCAAAATGTATCCTCATTGTTTAAGAAGACGTTGCAATCTAGTATAATTTCAGGTTTGATTCCTAATGATATTGATTAAGGGGTTTATTAGGTAATTAATTACGCTACAGTCTTATTATCAAATTAAAAGAAGGAAATATTTTAAATGTTTGTGAGGAAACATGGCTTGGTTAAACAAGAGGAGATTAGTGAAAGTATAACTCAAAAGATATTCTTCCAGGGGATTAGCTACAAGACAAAATAAAACATGTTGAGAAATTGTTTGGGTCAGTGTTGAATGAAAAAATATTTTCATCTTGAATATCATCTTTTCCATGAAAATACCTACCGAACATGAACTTCAGATACATAACACCTTGCCTCCTAACCATGAGCATGACATGATCATGTGTTCCCTGATACGAATTTGTGGATAAGTAGTCATAGTTGCACATTTCCCAAGGTTGAGAAGTAATGAACAATAGGAGAATGTGGCTTTATTATAGTTTGAAAAGTTGCCATTTAAAAGTGATCAGACAAATATAGCTAGTTTTATCATCTCAACAATGTTTGGGAAAAGATAACAAGAAAGAAATATATAAAAGTTTGCTATGAAACTAGGTAGCAATACTTCCATTAATAATTTAGAAACGAAATAACTAGATTATTTTGTTCGTCAACCTTCCGAAACTCATATATGCTTCTCCAAAATTAAGCTTCCTACAATTGCATAAAAATACAATTTTGTGTCTTTGAAACTAGTTAAAAAATGCTTGAAATATCAAGTAATCTGATTTTATGGTTCATGTCAAAGTGATTAAGGCAGTTGTGAGGAACATAATCATTTCAACTGATCCCAAAATAAGACTAGAAATACTATTCTCAAATACCTGATTTTTTCTAAGAATTCTAACGGTATAAACCCACAAGGACCCCCCTTAAGGATAGGTCTATATTGATCCATAACAAAAAAAGTGTACCCCTTAAAAATAAGATATTTATGGTACTCAGGTAACCAAGTAGTTTGTGAAGAGATAAATTCAGTCCTCCAATGTATCACAACTACTAAACAAGTAACTTATAAGTTTCCTCATATGATTGTCAGTTGCCACTATAGAACTTATTTCCTAATTGGCAAGGTTATGATGAATTCATAATATAAACAGTTATCATTATGAAACTAAATAAAAGTAACACTTGATCATAAAATAGCACTTAAATATCTTATATCTCACTGTAACTCATTTATGGCATAATGCTAATAAACAAATGCAATCAGCAGCTAAGTACATATTGCAGAATAAACCATAAAAGAAAAAATTAAACCAATAACATAGTTACCTCTGCTGCTAATCTCTGCAGCATGAGGGCAGCATTTGCTCTTGCATTCATCCACCGCCACTGCAAATGCCGGTTATCCAACAGCCTTAAGAGGTGAGCCTCCTCGATCCTGCTCTCCCCTTTCTTCGCCCTCCTTACCTCCGCTGCAAAGGTTATAATTGAAGGTGCATTGCCCACCTGCTGGCCACCAGGCAAAGGTGATGAACTTCCCAACTTACTACCACTGCCCCTCCCTCTCAACGGGCTAGCCATTCCCCTTGCAGGAGACCCTGCAACCTTACTTGGCGAAGAAGGTCTAGCTGGCCTACTCGGAGAAGCTGCTGATCTTGGCGATGACAACGGGCTATCAGACAAGCTCCTTTTGACTGCCGGAGACCTTATCCCCGGCTCAGGCAGTCTCCTCAGCCTACTATTCGTCTCTTGCCAAAACCTCGCTGGGATGCTGATACCTCTGGCCGTAACCTTGGCCCTGGGCGGCACCAAAATCTCATTGGCACCCGAATTGCTCCCTGAAGAAACACTGTCACTATCTGAATCTATCCCCATCTGCCCGTCGAACGAAACCCTCCTAGTCCCATCCTCCTTCAAAATCGACGACTGCTGTAGTAATCTCACACTAGCCAAGATCGAATCTTTCTTACCATCTGAACAATCCAAGCTTCTACTCAGCGAGTTCGACAGCGATCTCGCCGCCGGCCAGCGCTGCGAGTGAGAATGAGAATGCTCCACCGCCGGCTTCGAGTTCTCCGTCTTAACATCAGATCTCCGCCGCTCCGGCGTCGGTTTCCGCGCCGGATTCGGCGAATTCGACGCCGCCTTGGCCTTGCTCGTCTGGTAGAAGAACGACTCCCCCTGGAACGAGACGGACAGCGACCGCGTCGTCGTGCAGAGAGCCCTAGCGGCATTGGAACCAGTCTCCTGAGGGTTAGATTTGGGGGTCGCAGGGCGTGAGCGGTCGACGGAGTGAGATCGCTTCGGTTGGGACAATGCCGTCGGATTCGACGGCCGAGGGGTCAGCAGAGGCGAGGGGTACCTTCTAGAAGCCGAGGAGGAGGACGACGACGAATTCGAGGACGCGGTTGTGGAGGTTGAAGACGAGGACGAGAGGTAGCGAGAGGTGATCTCTTTGATCTTCGGCCTGCGCGAGGAGATCGTGGCGTTGTCCTTCTCAGAAGGGATCAATGGTGGCCGGATCGGGTGGTGGAGGTCGCCACTAGGGTTTTTGGCGGCCACCATGGGGCCGCGGGCGCTGCTGCTGGGGTCCGGGGGGGTGCAGTCACCGCCGGGATCTGGTCGGAGAAGATATCGCGGGAGGTTACATTACCGGCAGGTGACCGGACTCCGGCGGCGGAGTCAGCGCTGATGCGATGGGAGTTGAGAGTTAGAAGAAGTAGCACAGCAGCATCAGAGAGAGAGAGAGAGAGAGAGGGAGAGAGAGAGACGACCAGGGTTTTGGATTTTATTTCTTTTTTGGGAATAATTATTTATTTATTTGTTTTGTTTTGGGGTGGTATTTTAGGTGTGAAGTTGTTTTAAATGTTAAGATGAGCTGTTACCGTTGCCGTTTTCTCAAGTTTATCACTGTTTGTGCATGAGAGAGAGAGAGAGAGAGAATTAGTTTTCATATATTCCCATAATATTATATTTTATACAAAATATAATTACATTAAAAAATGCAGACAATGGGACCAGTATCTTTCAAAAAATTTGGAATTAGATGAATTAATATTTGTTCTTTAAAATGTAACGAGTGAAAGGATCTATATAAATAAATTAAAATATAAGAAGTTTTTAAAAATAGTGCAAAATAATAAGAGAGAATTATTTATATAAACATCTATTATAGAAATAGCTTAAGTTTTGGAGGA
The DNA here is from genome assembly GCA_036321105.1 of Dracaena cambodiana. Taxonomy (NCBI): domain Eukaryota; kingdom Viridiplantae; phylum Streptophyta; class Magnoliopsida; order Asparagales; family Asparagaceae; genus Dracaena; species Dracaena cambodiana. The sequence continues at coordinate 33,623,814 of JAYEPQ010000017.1, forward strand.
TAAATAAATAAATAAATAGGAGAGAGAAAGCTAGAGAGAGAGAGAGAGAGAAACTTCTGCTGGTTTAGCGGACAAGGAGTCAGCCAAGGAAGTAATGAGGTCTAAAGTCCAAAATTCTTCAGCGCTAATGTCGTTTTCTTTCCCTTTCCTAACAAAGATTAATTAAGAACTTAATTAATTTAATATATAACAAACAAATAAAACGCAAATAAAACAAAAATAAATAAGGGATTTTTACATATCTATCCTTAAAACTTTAAAAATTAGAATTTAGTCCCTCACATCTTCATATTTATAATTTAGTTGCCAAATCATTTGAGTTGCCACAATTTAGTCACAGTCATATTTTTTTACCAGAATTTCCCATTGTACCACTGAGTTATTTCACTTTAGTCACACCTTCCCTCTTCCTCCTATCTTCCTCTTCTTATTGGATTCCCCTCTCCATTCTTCTTCTCTCTCCCTTCCTAGTTAATCTCTAAAGTAAAGTAACTCATGAAAAATCAATAAGAAGTGTTAAGAGAGAGAGAGGAGAATAATAAAAAGAGAAACCCAATAAGAAGAGGAAGAGACAAAGAAGAGGGAAGCGATGACTAAAGTAAAGTAACCTGGGGTATAACAGAAAATTCGGGTTAAAAATATGACCGGGGGACTAAATTGTAGTAAGTTAAAAGATTTGAGAGACTAAACTATAAATATGAAAATTTGGGGGACTAAATTCTAATTTTTAAAGATGTAAAGGAAAGATACATAAAAACCCCAATAAATAAATAAATTAGAAAGCAATATTGTGCGCACACATAATAATATAGAGAGCCCATCTCAAATCCACAAATATAGGCCCAATCTCCTGTGGGCCCCCACTTTTTAGGACGAGAGGTTTTAAGTTTAATTAACTTAATAAGTACAAATTAATTAATGAAGCAGTTAAGTAGTTGTTTTTGGGCCTAACTGTTGAGATCCAACGAAACTAGGATTAATTAAACGGCGCGGTCCATTCTTAATAATCTAATTATATTTAAAAAACGTTCCCTGGGAGTTAAACTGTACCCATAGCCAAAGGGATGGTCCACATCAGGGGACCAACGAACCCATATGGTGGGCCATTTTAAATTGGGAGACAAAGTCGCCGGCCCATGATCGCAACATTCACACTTTTTTCCCTTTTTTTTTTTTTTTTTTTTTTTGTATAATGGGAGAAAAAAAGACTACTCAATGTCCTGTAAAGCATTTAAATAAGTTTCTATAAAACATAAGATATTCATATTAGAGATTAATTGTAATAACTATTCTTGTATGGTTTAGAATGTATCACTGATACCTATTAAGAATATTTTCTTACATAAAACAAAAAAATGTTACGCTTATTTCCGCTTCTCTATAGATGTTTTTTTTTTTTTTTTTATAAAGTGATATATATATATATATATATATATATATATATATATATATATATATATATATATATATATATATATATATATATCCTTATACTTGTAACCATAATTTTTAAAACAATAAAAACATATTGACAGGGAATAGCCGATGTGGTTCTATTCAGAGACGAACTATATAAATTTCTTTGTTCATGTATTTATATGTTGTTATTCTCTCTCTTCTGGATTGTAACATATAAATTTTGAAATTTCTATAGGGTTCGATGGCGCTGCAAATTCACCAACCGTTCATTGATTTAAAAATAAATAAATTATTGAGCTATTTAGAACCTCTCACAAATTGAAGATGAATGATACCATCAGAAACAAGACTCGTTGTGAACAAAAAAGAGTATGAAAAAATAAAAAAGAAGAGCAGTATCACGTCCTCACTAAAAAATAGCATTACGTGACAAATATTTATAGTCGTCACAAAAATTTCTTTTTTTTTGTGACAGATTTTATTTGTTGTCACAAAATGCTCTCCTCTAGTGATAAATTTTATAGTTCTCACGAAATTTTGTCATGAAAGTCTAAGTTTCTTGTAGTGCGTGATGCAAGGCTCCACACAGTAGCTACATGCTTGAGAGTGTTAACTGCATGAATTTGGACCCCTTGACAAAAGGGGCCTCTTGATGCTTGACCTCCACAAGAACAGGAACAATTGTTCAGTTGCTTTCGTTGGCATGCAACTATAACGTGGAGAGTGACATTCCAGCATATTTCGTATTGTTTGAGACACTCGTTAGGGATCCAATGGGTCCGGTTAGACCCGCATCCGACCCGTTAAGCGATATATTTGCTAGAATACATGACGTATGTTGTGGATGGGAAATACCATCAAACTTTCGCTACCCTAAAATCATACCAAGCTTAGGAGGCTGCAGGTGTTTAGGGATTTGACACCAGGTCATGATCCCCAACTAGAAATGAAACTTCAACTCGATATCGAGATGTGCCGGGGCTGCTGTCTCAGATGGAGTGAACGTGAGGAGGCAGGGTGATTGATGGTTTTCAAATAGAGTATGAATGAGGGACAAGGGATGAGGAAACATTAGCTAATGTTGGCTATCGAAATGGAAGGAGCTCTGCAATGAGATACGGTGGCTCTCGAACACCCAAAAAAAAAAAAAAAGGACAATGAGACTATAACAGATGGACACTCTCCCTAAGTTGCTCTATTACCATATTAAAGTTCATATTACTATACCAAAACTTTGAAATTGTGATGAGAGTTGAGAGAAATTATTTTGTCTTGTAACACTTTCCCTCTCTTATTATTCTGACATTCTCATGTTCATCTATTTGACAACACGAGCACGAGCAATGCATTACAGATTCCAAAAAAAGTAGCCCTCGCATAGTTCAACTACCGAACCCTGGGGAAGAAGGATAAACTAATATTGTGTTTGAAGCGTCCTCAAATATCATTAAAAGTAAGTATCCGAGTGTTCAAGTATCTGATCAAGTCATAAAACAATAACAATATACATAGCTAGACACTATAAGAAAATGAGTTTTTTGTGACGACAAAAGTCGTCACTGAACGTCTTCAAGTTGTTCAGTGACGAATTTAGTGATGACTAAATATCGTAGTTTATGTGGCCATCACTGAAGGTTTTTGTGACGATTTTTAGTGTCGTTCACTAAAAATAGTTTTTAGTGGCAACTATGATTTGTCACAAAACACTAACCAGTGATGATAAGTAACAAGCGTAATACAAGATTATGTTGGAGTGAAAGCTGCTACAGAAACTAAAAAAGTACCTGGGGCGGGCGGGATAAAAAGTATCCGATCCAACAGGGATCAGTCTCCTTCAACCTCCGAGCTTGGATGGAGCAACAATCGTTGCTCGCTCTTGCTCTCGTTAATTTCCTACGATCGCAAACGCTTCTGCGTGACTTCTGCTAGCTATCATCTGCACGCTAAGGTTTCTGAGTTGCCCTCTTCAAGCAAACATACAAGAGACCATCAAACTCTCACTCTCTTCCTCTTTGCTTTCAAGGAGGTTTAGCTCTTCTGCTTTCAAAACATTCCAGCTTTTCTTTTTAAAAAAAAAAATAATTTGCTTTTTGGGCCCAACATGTCCACTCTTTTTCAAGGTAAGCACACCCCCATCTACTTTTTCGAAACTTTCCCTCCTTTGTCTATTGCCATTTTCCTTTGATATACCCCACACGGGGGTTTGGTATCGGGTAGTGTACCCTTATAACCCTCACCTACTCATTAGAAGTTACGAGTTGACCCGTGAAAATGTTAAAAGAAAACTCTTATAAAACTTAGAAAATTCTTATAAAACTTAAACGCAGACTTCTTAAAGTCGCGTTATGCGTCTACAATATCAAGAAATAAAGGATCTTTTCAAAAATAAATATACGCAAATTGCAAAACTTTTGAAAATAGTTAAGGAATCAAAACGCGAATTCTCATCTAGAGCGATTCACGTTCTAAACCAAGACTGACAGAAGCTCATATTGTGAGCTAAATAAAATTTGAGAGCTCCTCATAATCGCGTTTTGTTCAAAAAACCTTAAAAAATGTAAGGTTATTCCTTTTATCCTCAAACGTGGATCTAAATAAACAAGAATAATTGCTAAAAAATAAAGTGTTGATCCTCATCCGGAAAGATCTGTTCAAACGTGTTATTCATTTTATCCTCAAATGTGGATCTAACCCGCGGTCCCATTGTGACCCTAAAAACTTGTAAAACTAAAACTAATTCCGTTTTAATATTAACGCTGGTCTAATAACACAAGATATGCCTCTGAGAACTCCAAATGCGGATCATCAATCATAGAGACATCCGCGTTCTAAACTTTCTTCTGATCTCATGATTAGAGTCAAATATAATTAAATCGCAAATTCCATTGGATCGCGTTTTCATTCCAAAGTCTTGAACGATAAAAACCATTCTTATTAATACCCAAACGCGAATATGGAAATGACACATGAGCTATGAAAAGATAAAATGCGGATCTAAGGCTGAGATTCGCATTTCAGTTACAAATTTCATGGATTAAAATTAATTTTCAATCAAAGAGGCTATTAATTGGACAGTTACACTAATTCAAAAGCCTATAAACTCTTACAAATAGCTAAATATTAGGCTAAGAAAGGGGTTGGATTATCTTCACTTTGAGCACTTGTGCTAAGAACCAGAGTTCTTCCCGTTCAATAGTTTTGCAAAGCCTGCCAATTCAAGAATTCGAGCTCAGATCATCAACGGTGAGCAGGATTGTTCTCCAAGGATACAAGAGAACCCAACTTAAACAAAAAGGAAACTAGTTTCTCATCTTCTGTAAACAGACAACCGTTCATATTGTAACTTTCATTCAACGTTCAATAAAATTTCAATTTCATGGCAAACACTGGACAGTTAACATCTTGTTATCGGTGTCTCTCAGGCCACTCTACTTCGTCAGCCCAACGTACGTGCGCTCGCATGCATATATATTCCTTAAGCAATTACCAACATAAACAAAACGTTTTTATATATGAAAGAATCCTATTTCATAGGAAATCAGTAATTGATACTAATTAATGGGATATTGCATCAAGAAACATGAAACCACTTCTTGATCATGATCATCGTTAACCAAGAGGACTCTAACCCTAACCGTATCTCTCGCTATTCCTGATTTGAAGTTCAATCCCTATAAAACACTGGTAATTAAATGGATCAACTTTCTTTTCTTTTTGGGATTTTTGCAACTAATGTATTATGAGAATTACTCATATGAGTGATCGTACTTCATTACTCTTTGTATGGTTCTGTTATCTACTTGCTAATGGAACACGGAGGGCTCACACCCCGTTTTATTTCAAAGAAAAATTATATAGATCAACACTTATACACTAGAACTTTCATTAGAAAGTATTGTAGAGTTCTGATACATAAACTTCGAGTGCACTAAGGTCATTTTTCATCACAGCATACATTGTGACATGAGGCTTCCTATATATAGATGTCCCGCCAGGTGTAGTTTTAGAAAATAAACTAAAAGCTTTTATGTCAAAATAATAACACACAAAGCGGGACTCCTATTTCATTTGAAATCAGTGATTGACACCAACGACATACTGCATCAAAAAACAGGAAATTAACCACTTCCTAATCATGATCACTAACCCCAACCCTAACCCTAGCCATATCGCTAGTCCTGAAGTTCAAACCCTACCTATAAGGCACTCGGTAATATGGATCAAAACTCATACACTAGAATTTTCACTATTGTAGAGTTGGGATACATATCTTACTAGTGTACTAAGATCATTTTTCATCAGAGCATACTTTGTGTCACGAGGGTTCCGATAGATAGCCCGCTAAGTGCAATTTTAGAAAATAAAAGAAAAGTCTTTACGTCAAAATAATTTCAAAATAACACATAAGCAGGACCCCTGTTTCATCAGAAATCAGTGATTAACACTAATGTCATACTGCATCAAGAAACAGAAAACCACTTCCTGATCATGATCGCTAACTCAGCCATATTGCTAGTCTTAAAGTTCAAGCCCTAGCTATAAGGCACTCGGTAATATATATGGATCAAAACTCATACACTGGAATTTTCACTATTGTAGAGTTGGGATACATATACTACTTGTGCACTAAGATCATTTTTCATTGTAGCATACTTTGTGCCACAAGGGTTCCTATTGATGGCCCGCAAGGTGCTATTTTAGAAAATAAAATAAAAGTCTTTACGTCAAAATAATTTCAAAATAACATATAAGCAGGACTCCATGTTTCATCAGAAATCAGTGATTGACACCAATGTCATACTGCATGCATCAAGAAACAGGTTTGAAACCACTTCCTGATCATGACCGCTGACCCTGACCATATCGCTATTCCTCACGTTCAATCCCTAGCTATAAGGCGCTCGGCAACATGGATCAAACACTTGCATACTAAATATTTTCACTAGAAAGTATTGTAGAGTTCTGATCGATACATAAACTACGAGTGCACTAAGATCAATTTTGTGATACTTTGTGCCACGGGGGTTCCTGTACGTAGATGGCCTGCTGCTAGCTAGGTGTAAACTTAGAAAATATATATTCCCTTAAATCTTGCAAAGGGTACGGGACAAGCTAGCTAAGCTTCCAGAGTTTCTAGATGGACACAACTTTTTTCCCAGTGAGCCCACTTAAAACTTCTATTATATTATAATTTTGCCATCAAAAAATTTAGACCAAAATACCCTATCATCCTTCTTCTCGCTAGCCGCTCCGCCCTCCGCTCGCCCCCGCTCCGCCCTCCGCCCCCGTTCTGCCCCACTCCGCCCTCCCTCGTTCTGGGTAGGTAAGTCCGTCCCCATCATCAACCCAGCACCAGAAAGCCCGAGTACAAGGTCCAAGGTGACTTCTTCGATTTTCAAGGATTTATTTGGTGTTCGGTTGGATTGATTTGTATAATTACTGGATTGTTGGTGAGGGGGATTAAAGCGTGCACGCAAGAGGAGGAGAACAAGGTGATGGCGGCAGGGAAAGATTCTGATCCCGCAAAGCACGGATCTCAGAACTTGGTGATGGCGGCAGAGGAGTTATCGGTAAAAAGTTGACGGGAAAAAGTTCTGAGATGGGGGCGATGACCGGAAAAGTTCTGAGATCAGCGAAAGATTCCCATCCCATCGTGTCGTGCTTTGCTGCATAAGGCCGTCGGTATTCCTCGCTCCCTTGCCACCCGGTTCTGATCCGGACTGTCCAGCCCGGATCAAGTCCGGGAGGCAAGGGAGCGGGAGAGCGGAGCGGAGCGAGCGGGGCGGGGCGGGGCGGAACGGGGGCGGAGGGCAAAGCGGAGGCGAGGGCGGAGCGGAGGGCGGAGGGTCGAGGGAGGAGAGGAAGAGATGGAGGGTATTTTGAAAATATTAGTGTGCTCACTAGGAAAACTCCTCCCTTTTCAAAAGAGAAGATGTGCGCACTAGGAAAAGTGGGCTCACTAGGAAAAAAATTGTGCTCATCTAGAAACTCCCCTAAGCTTCTCGATCTACAAACACAATCAAGACTGCTTACGCTAAAGAATATATACTTCTTTAAAAAGAGATGGCGATCATAGCTAGCTAGCGATGAATATTGTAGTCTAGAGACCTGACACTCACTCATCAATCATCATGTCTTGGTCCTTGACAGGTTTGTAAAGAATGAAGCTAACAATTAAGGTGCAACTTTAGGCCAGGAGAATGATTGTGCAAGTAATTATTGCTCTCGTACTAATTCTATAAGATAAAATGTTAGAAAGAGCCTTCTACCATATCAAAACTCCGAAGTTGCAGAGAGGATTAAGAGAAATTATTTTATATTTTAACACGCCCCTGCAGGTTGAAGATTCATTTTTGGGTAGAAATCTGGACTTTAATGCAACGGTATAATTTTTTAAAACCCGCAATTAAATGTGTGCCCAACATGAATCGAATCTGGGTTGCTTTGATACCATGTTGAAAGACTTTTTCATTGCACCAAAATTCCGAAGTTGTAGTGAGAATTGAGAGAAATTATTTTATATTTTAACATAAAATTAATAGAGAATATATATATATATATATATATATATATATATATATATATATATATATATATATATTTCACACTTTTATCCACCTTAACTCGATATATATCCATAAGTGCACTCTAATCTTTTCCTGATGAAGTATGATGATTGAGGGCACCTATATTTTGCAAATATTTACCGTCAACCCTCACTATAATTATAATTACGGAGTTTTATTACAGTAACCCATAAGTGGAAATAACCTTCAGTACATTTCGACCAACCCTCTTCATTTGCTGCAGGCTTATCATCTTTGCAATGATCACAGATATATTCTCAGTGATACAATGCTCTAAACATCATAACCTCAAGTTCCTTTTGTAATCTTACAGATACTATAGCTCAGTTCCTTTGCCCTGGGCTTACGGTTGACTTTACTAATGCCATCAAGGCTGGGCACCCGAGAGCATGCACGAAGCCGAGAGCCAATCTGTGCTTAAATTTATGAACTTTTCTTATTCTATCCGATGTGGTACTATACTCACCAATGAACTTCCTAACAAGAAATGTCAAAATCATATGACCTTTTATACACAACCTTTTTAAAGTATGGAGATCACAAATAACGGTTCGGATCGTCCATATATACTTTCTAAGTTGAGATTTATGAGCACCTCAACTCTTTATAGAGACACCTAATATACACACCTTTCTCTTATCATTTAGACCTTTCTAGCCAAGTAAAAGTCATGTTAAGGTTATATGGTGTTACCTTAAATCTTCATATTCTTAAATTAGTCTTCTAAAACTCTTAAATTACTCTGCTCCAGACTAAAGTCATACTCCAAATATTTAAATACATCCCACTAAACTTGCTTCTAATTACAAATTTGTTATTATTTTATTTGGACTAATTAACATACCCCTCATCTTCATTAAGATTAGAATTTGGGTCAGGAGTGGTGGTCGGAAAGAGACGTGGCGACAGAGTGCTGGAGGGAAAAAGGGGAGGGATGCGACTGGGAGAGGGGAGGAGGGTGGTCGGAGGTGGTGGAAAAAGAGGAATAGAAAAAGGAGGAGTAGGAGGTTGGGAGAGAAAATGGTATTTTACCGGGGGAAAAGGTGCGTACTTAGTTATACTTTAAAATTTCAAGGGTGTGCTCTTTCGATAGGTGTGTGCGCGGAGAATTGGTATGTGTCTTTATAATGTCCCATGCGGTTTTGGGAATCACGAGGCCCGACTTAAGAAACACTCCTCATATGTGCATGTGGACAACAAATGGGCTAAAGTACTGATGGGCCAGATCTAGGCCCAGATGGCCTTGATCCATTTTTGTATTTGAGGCCTTTTGGTGTGTGTTGTTCGGCGCTGGGAGGGGTAGCTGGTGACCTGTAGTTGAGTAGGAACCCACCCGTTGACGATTTAATTTTATGATTTCCTTGTAATAGATTTAGTTTTCTGGAGAGATTTGCTTCTACTCAAATTCGGGAGTTTCTAAAGGAGCACACCTCTTTTTCCTAGTAAGTCTATTTTATAATTGTTCGGACTTTCAAAATAATACTACTTTTTTATAGATTCACTAGGAGAAAAAAAAATGCTCCTTTGGAAACTCCATCAAATTCTGGTTGATATATGACTCCAGTAATCTTAGTCCTCTTATCGAGATTTATTAATCTTTGACCTGCTACTCTTTTCAAATTGAGTTTGGGCCGTTATCAATTTATAATACTAAAAAGCCCAATTGTACAAATTATTATAAACAATTGAAAAGTCAAAATTTACGGTGCGAATAAGCCTGTACATTCTCATTCCTCCTATTTGCAATACGGAGTTTCAATTTTTGTATGCATGAATTGAGATATTGAATTTGGATAATTAATTAGCCTTTGGCCTGCCTAATAGTGAAAAACTCCGACACCGAATTGTAATTACCTATGCTTATCACTAAATTTTTACCATGATATGGAGTTGAAGTTCGATAATTTCATAAACAAAGTCAACAATAAGACGTAGAAAATTTGCAAAGGGAACTTGTAGGTGCGCCCCTGTTTTTCTTAGTTAACCCCATAGATTAAAGAACAAAAATTATAAGTTTACCATTAATTTTTTTAGACGAAAAAACTCTCAATCTCTCTTCTTCTCATGAGTTGTTGTCGTTGTTGTTGCCTCCCTTACAGCGACAACAGCGGCACCAGCAGTCAGCGGCTGGTGCTGCGGTCGCTGCTGCAGCGGTAGCAACAACAAGCAATTGCTGTTGCCGGTTGTTACTGCTGTCATTGCTGTTGTACGGTGGCAACAGCGGTGATGACGATGGCGGCTGCTGGGGGACAAGGGAAGGAAGATGTCAATTTCGAAAAGAGATAAGAAAAAATTAGGCTCACTAAAAAAATGACTATATTTTAAATTTTCATGAGAAATTGGGGCTCATAAAAAAAATAGGGCGCATCTAGGAAACTGTTCATTGTTACTAGCTGTACATTAGTTGTCGTAGGCTCTTTACATGCATGAAGATACAGGTGAGATTAATTAAGTGAGAGTCAAGATCCAACACTCAAGCGCATTCTTACCAAAACTTTCATCATGAGCCCCCTCAGATTCTACGACGCGCCCATTCAAAGAAACAGCACGCATTCCTCCTCTCTCCATTCTCCGGCGGCGGCATCGGCACCGATGGCTGGCCGACCTCGACGACATCGGCCTTGGTGAGCATATCCCACAACACCCGAACATCCTCGTACTGGCACATCCTCACCTCCTGCTTCAGCCTCCTCAGTCCTGACAACAACATGGCAGGCATTTCATCATTGCACGTATTATGACAAGCAAATGCCCCGTGCAGTGCACGGATTGCGAACACGGCTTACCGGTCTTCCGAAGGCCGAAACGGGCGCCGATGCGGATCCAAACTCTCCTCATCCGAAGTGCTAGTCTGTTCCAAGACCCCATTTGAAGATGAAGAAGAAGAGGAGTTTTGGATTAATTGAGAGCTTGTACTCAACTCAAACTCAACTCAAACTCAACTCAAGCGTGCTCCTCTTGCGTTTGCGTTTGTTGGTTTGGGAGTGATTTTTAAAGGGGGCCGAATGTTGGTGGACCCGGAGAGGGAGCGTGGGCCGCGGAACCGAGACGCGCGCGCATGGTTTTAATTTTGTCTGCTGCTCCGTCAGCATTAATGGGCCCGCCGGATCCGGGCATAGCTTGTTTGACTACGGAAGCAGTCTAAGCTTTTTTGCTTGACAGGCGGAGAGTTTGTGTGATGCCACGTGGGCGGTGGCTCACTGCAGAGAAACGTGGCGGTTTTTTGTTTGGCTTGTGCTGGATCTAGAAACATAGGTGCACCTTCTCTTTTGTAGGGGAGGTAGGTCCAGTTCGGGTCCATCTCTCGAGGAGTGGATGCCTTGTGGGCCGTGGGCTGCAGAGCGGATATTTTAAATTGTAGTAGGTATCATGAACAAAACATGACAACGAAGAGCATCGTCTAAATCAAAATTTTAAATTAGAAAAATAAAAATTTTATTTTTTAAATCAAAATTTTAATTATTTCCATTCATTTCTCATCCCATATTCAAATCTTAAAGTTTGATTTTCGTTCCGTAGAATGATATTTTGCATTAATTCTGATCGGTAACTATCGAACCTACCGATCAACAAAAAAAAAAAAAAAACTATTGAACATACCGCAAATAGACTTTTTCTATGTCAGTATCATCATTCTTTTTTTAATTTATAAGAGATTTCGATTTTAATTTCTGTTAAAATTTCAATTTGAAAGAGATTTAAAGAATTTTTCTACACGTTCCAAATACGTCTTAGCTTCTTTTGACCTTTTATATTGCCTTTTCGAAAATTTCCATTATTAAACAAAATAGGAAGGCTTCATCGTTACGTCTATTGAAGTCTATATGACTCGACCAATAATTATAAAGATTAAAAAAAATAAAAACGCATAAACTACCAACCGACACAAATTGCTGACTAAATCTTGTCGCCTCCAGATTCATTCAACATTGGAGCACAGCTTGGAGTCGAAGTTTCCTAGAAATTCTCAGCAAAAAAAAAAAAAGAAAAAAAAAAAGGGAAGTTTCCTAGAAATATCCAGAATAGTTTTTTAAAATTTTAAAAAAGGGGTTTTTACATATCTTTCCCTTAAATCTTTAAAAATGACCTGAATTTCTTATTATACCTCTAAATTACTTCACTTCAGACCTCCCTTCTCTCTTCATCCTTTCTTCCTCTTCTTATTTAGTTCCCCTCTCCATACTTCCCCTCTCTCTTTTTCCTCTTTTTATTGGGTTCTCCTGAATTATTTTACTTTAGATATTAACTGGAAGGAAAGAGAGAGAGGAGAAGAATAGAGAGAGAAACCCAATACGAAGAGGAAGAGATGGGGAAGAGAAAAGAAATAATTAAAGTGAAGTACCTAAAGAGTATAATGGGAAATTTGGAAAAAAAAATGACTGAGGACTAAATTGTAGTAATTTAAAGGATTTGAAAGACTAAATTATAAATATGGAGATTTTGATGACTAAATTTTAATTTTTAAAGATGTAAGAGACAAATATGGAAAAACCCCTATTTAGAATCATGCCAGTGATATACTAAGACAAAACAAAACTGTTACTCTTCTGATTATTTCACCCACCTTAAACCCTTCTCTCTTCTCAAGTCTTTCGACCTTCAAACCCACATCTGAAGTTACACCACTCCCTTTGCATGAACAATTATCATAACCAAAAAGAGAATTACAGGATGATCAAAAACTTTAAAATCAATGTTTAAAATAATGATAACGATAACATAAGTTTAAAATAATGATAACGATAACATAATGTTTTATTTTTTTTAGGTTATATTGCATATAACATAACGCGTAACGTAGATTATGCAATTTCCTATTTATTTAATTAAAATAAATATAAAACTATATAAAATATTTTTTATAAATTCAAAAATAAATTTAAAATATCTGAAAAAAATATAAAATCATTTTGCAATACAAAATATATTCTAATTTTATATTAAGTTTACAATAATTTTTATATTTATTTTCATAAATTATATTAAATCTACAACGTAATTTCAGTTATCATTTAAACAAAAAAAAATAATATTTTAATTCCAATTATTATCTTTGTTGTAATTTATATTTTGTAATGTTTAATTTATCTTATTTGTAATTTGTTGATTTTAGCTCCGTTAAAAATTCAATACAATTAACAAGTAAGATATTTTAACAACCGGAGAGGAATTACAGCAGGCGAATAAGCAATCAATTGCAAATTAACAAGTTAGCAATTCCACAAGTAATCAAACAATATAACAACTAATCAAGAAAATTACAGCAATTCGCTAATAAATAAAATAATAATCAACAACAATATAAAAATTACTAAAAAATTAATTGTAAATAACGCAGCATAACGTAACTTAACATAATATAATATAAAAAAATGTATTGTTATAGTGCACTGAGTTATTTTCAATTTGTTACGTAGCATTGTGGTTATGTTAGGTTACATAACGTAATATAACGGATTTCATAACGCGTTATTCTCAATGTTGCTTAAAATATAGGATAGGCTTAAAACAATTTTAGAGCCAAACAATAATGAGAATAATGATCACAGTCTGAAAGCCTTTTATCACAAATACTTGGGATTGTCATGCTGGGTCAATCACACGGATGATCATTCTCCGCCCCCAATGAAATTTAATATGACTATTTTACGCTGGCTGAAAAAACAATAACTTTAAACACAACACTAACCAAGTTAAATTATTGTTAGCATACCAGAATACTCAATAATGATGAGTCACCGATGAATTACTTTACATTTTATTAAGAAGATGAAGGTAAAAAAAAAAAAAAGTACATAAATTTTACTCCCTCTAAGTTTGATACCCAGATGCTAGTGCCTGTACTTAATAGCTGACTAAACAACAAGCAGCCATCTGATAGAAACACTTGTATACACGACGATAACACAACTATGGATAGACGCGCGCACACACACAGATCATGCATCAGTACCCTTTTTAA